>OY998233.1:8752988-9352988 GCA_963922035.1 Amblyjoppa proteus
AATAAAATTTTGTAACGATACTCGTGCGATAGACGTTTTCTTAGCTCGTGTGATTGCAACACTGCAACTTTGTCTCGTGCTGCAAAGTCACACTCGTCGGAAAAAGTTTTTTCGCACCAGTATGAAAATGTACTATTTTAAGTTAGAATTTATATTATTTTATTGTAAGATAGGCGAGAATCCTCGAACTCGGGATTCGTCAGCTCGGGACGATATTTCGTTGAAAAAAATTCTATTTCATATTCGCTTATTGTTCGAATAAAACACGGCGATGAAAAGGGTTAATCAAATGTATCGAAAAAGTTTTTTCGCATCAGAATCAAAATATACTATTTTAAGTTAGAATTTATATTATTTTACTCGTAAGATACGCGACAATCCTCGAACTCAGGATTCGTCAGCTCGCACACTAAAAATGGTACGAACCTTTCTTGTCCACAAACGTCCACAATTCTTTTCCTGTTAATTTTACAAAAAAATCTTGTGCCATTTTATAAAAATGTCTGTCAATTTTACGAATACTTTTTGTAAAATGAAAAAAAAAAAAAAAAAAAAAAAAAAAAAACCAATTGTGGACGTTTGGGGACAAAAAGCGTTTGTTAAATGTACAAATATTTTTGACTGTGCGGGAGCATATTTCGTTGAAAAGATTCTATTTCATATTGGCTTTTCGATCGAATGAAACGCGTCGATGAAACGTGTTGATGAAATGTATTCATCGATCGAGGACGGAAATCGTTCGGCTCACATCGAGATTTGACGATTTGGAAAGATTTTTTTTTTTTTTTTTTTTTACGAATAGGACGAGGCGAAAGGGTTGAGAAGAAACGCCGGGGGAGTATCGAGAGATATTATAGCGGACTTCTCCCGCATGTTCCGGTGTAATTCCTCGATGAACGAGCGAGTGCGCACAGAAATCTCGTCAATCGGGCTCGGGGATCGCTGCGGGAGAGAGGAGAGCCTCGCGAGAGGTTTCGCCTTCGTACGGGCTCGCGTAAAGGCAGCGTACACCGGCTTTTGCGAAGAGTTCGATATCCGAACGACGACGGTGCTACGAACGCGCGTATATACACATATCCACCTCTGTAAACGCTCGTCGAGCGGGCACCGGCAGAGCGAGAGAGCCGAGGGCGAGTCCCTCCTCCGCCGCCGCCTCCTCGGTACTTCCATTCGCGCATAATCACGGGCAATAAATCTCCGTTGCATAAGTGTAACGAGAGATACGTGATCGCAACGCACACAGCCCCAAGGGCTACGGGCGCGCGCGCGCGCGCGCGCACTCTCAACTGGACGATGTGTACTGTGCACAGTGGATGGTGCATGCAAGGGACTCCGCGAGAACCCGGGAATATGTCGATACACTATCCGGCAGAGCGTTGCAAACGTTTTATGAACTTGGACCAATATTGGGCACGGATTGTGACGGCAAGTTATTTATTATTATTATTATTATTTTTTTAATCGTTGTTTCGTTTCCTCGCGGAGAAAGCGTTGGATTGAAAAATAGTTATTTTCGAGGATTTCTTGTAAACGTGTTTAGAATGCTCCGAAACATCCGTTCAGAGGCTTGCACTTTATTCAACTTACCAAAAATCCATAAAGGGATTCAAATTTTATAGCATTCTTTTTTCTTTTTTAGAAAAAAAAAAAATAAATAATCGGTCATTTTCTGCAGTGTCTTAATTGCAAGGCTTCGTCCATGAAAAAAGCCAATGAATAATGGGAGGAGCTTTATACGTAACAGTTAGATTTACGAGGAAACGATGTGAAATCATTTTTCAGGGTTTCTCTTTTGCTTCAATCGAAGTGGCATGAGAACTTTGCAATCGATTTCCGTGAGAATATCGGTGATTTGGGACTCTTCGACGACCCGTAGAAACGCGCAGTGCGAAAGTATCGAGGAGAGATCTTCGATCGGTTCTTTCACGCGTTCTCGCATACCGCCCTCGATCATGATCTTATACATCCGATTGCATTCACACCTTGCTCCCCTTGCCGTTCTCGCGGTCTCCTTGCCAAGTGACGCAGTCTTGCTTCGTCATGTGGAGAAGATAATCTACAATATACTACTGTGTATATATATATATATATATATATATATATATATATATATATATATATATATATACTGGTGGTTGTTGTGGTTCGCGATCCTAGTTTTGCTTTTAACTCCTGATCGTCGTTTGCAATTACTTTTGGTATAAATTGTTCTTCCGCCAGCGGCCTGTCTTTACATGTCGCTAATCATACTCCCCTCACCACCCTGATAATCAATAATTTAATGCGAGCGCGCGAAACGCACTCTTGACTCTGGCCACCGTGTCTCTTTTGGCACCAGACAAGGTGTGTCATTTAATCCCGACCAGGGCGATTAATTTTACCTCGGCCAGGGAGTTGAATTTGACTGTGGTCAAATTCAACTGTAGACAAGTTGTTTCAATTGACCCCGACCCCGGTATTTGATCCGATCCTGACCAAGTTGTTTCATTTTTCCCCGAGTAAGGAGTTTCATTTTGCCCCGGCCTTCTCTAGTTCACAGCGGCGAGAGATCCCTCTGTATTATAGAGATACTTATATCGTACCCCGATCTCCGACGCTTCGCGCGAATACATTTTTGATTAAAATTCAAGGAGATCTCGACAATAAAATCCGAGTGTAATCATAGCCATGACAGCGTATTTTCCTATAAAAAAAAAAAAAAAAAAAAAAAAAAAAAAAAAAAAAAAAAACGAATAAATCATCTTCGATAACAGGTCGAAAGAAGCAAAAAAAAAAATAAAAAATCTAGAATTTTATGAGCATTAGCTTCCTCAAAAACGCGAGTCTGACCCACAATGTGAAAAAGATTTGTACATCTACCAACAATCTTTTGATATCGGTGCAGCTCAAATAAAAAAAAAAAAAAATTTACAAAAACCCTTTGGGACTGCAGTTGATTGCCAAAATGAAAAATAATACGAATTATCATAAACCAAAAACGGGTGCCTCGGCGAACGGTGGATATTTGCCAAAAAGTGCAAACGATTCCAACAGTCCGGTGTCCCGCGGCGCGTTCGGTCCCACTCTCCACCCTATCGCATGCGGCTCGCAATTTACAAAAGCCATTTAAGGTGCACCACCTTATTACACATAAATACAAGTGTCGGCATCGTCCAGTCAGCACCTACCGAGCGTTACAGTTATGTATCGTCGACCGGTCGTACTAGCGCGGCAAGTACGACGATGTTTAATGCGTTTCGAATCGACAGATATCAGTTGGAACGTTAAGTTTATCGCAAGGCCAACGACAAATCGTAATCTCCGGGCGTGCGCGCGCGCGCGTGCGGGGCAGAAACAGGAGTGCGCGCATACCGTGAAACTCGACGACGATCGCGACAGCTTCGTATTCCGCGAAGGCTCGTTTGAGAGCCCCTCGCGATGAAAATATGTGTGTGTCGTTGCGAATCCAAGTATCGGAGGAAATGAGAGGAACGATCGACTGAGAGAGAGAGAGAGAGAGAGATGAAAAAGATTCTGCCGCGGTTCTTTCTTTATCGTCGTTTCGAACAGTAAAAATCGCCCCGTCCTGCGTGCCGCATACACGCCGTACGCGGTGAGATCTCGGTCGCGTGTGGGTAGAGCCGAGCTGAGCTCCTTCTGCCGGGGCATAGAGAGCGGGGCAAAATGGCACAGAGGGGCAAAACGGGATATTGAGACAAAACGACATTTTTTTCAATAACCTTTGGACGGTGGCGATTGCGCTGGGGCAAAACGGGTTTGAAAAACCGGATGTATAGTTTCGACAAAATGGAGCACATCCAGAAAAATAATTTATCTGACGGCCACCGTTTATTTAGATTAAGCAAAATATTTATTTTATTGAAATAAATGTTTATTTCGTTTAAGCAACTGTTTACTTAATTAAAATAAATATTTATTTCGTTTAAGCAACTGTTTACTTAATTAAAATAAATATTTATTTCGTTTAAGCAACTGTTTACTTAATTAAAATAAATATTTATTTCATTTAAGTAACTGTTTACTTAAATCAAATAAATATTTTACTTAACGTAACTAAACGGTGGCCGTCAAATAAATTATTTTTCTGAGTGCATCGAAAAAAAATTATTGTAAGATTGAGTTTTGCCCTCACTCTCTCGTTTTGCCCCTCTGTGCCATTTCGCCCCGGTCTCCCCTACAACATTCCCGCATGGCTACGCTGCTGAATTCAAAGGTACACATATCCGCTTCTACGAGCTACGAAACGGAGTATAGGCAATAGGAAATAATGGCCGATAGACGAAGGAGGAATGCGCACAGGCGTATCGCATATGCGCGTACACCTTGTAAGCCGCACAGCTTAGGGACAACACCTGACGCCTGCACTCTCCGGCACATTCGATCGTGTCATAATCACGAGAAATACGCAGAAAGTAAGAATAAGAAGAAAAATAAAAAAAAAATCGAATTCCGGCATTGGATCGTGATTTCTCACTGACATGTATTAGCTGTATCGATAAATTAAATCGATAGCCGCGGTAAGTTTGCCGTATAATAACCCGTTGGCTTTTTCGGTATAATCCCACCCAGAAGAATAATTTATTTGACGGCCACCGTTTATTTAGATTAAGCAAAATATCTATTTGATTTAAATAAATATTCATTGCATTTAAGTAACTATTCACTTAATTTAAATAAATATTTATTTAAAACAAATAAATATTTCACTTAAACCAAATAAACGGTGGCCGTCAAAGAACACCTAACGACACCTGACGCGTGCACCCTCTGGGCACATTCGATCGTGTCATAATCACGAGAAATACGTAGAAAGTAAGAAGAAAAATAAAAAAAAAAACATCGAATTCCGGCATTGGATCACGATTTCTCACTGGCATGCATTAGCTGTATCGATAAATTAAGTCGATAGCCACCAGCCGCGGTAAGTTTGCCGTACAATAACCCGCGGGCTGTTGGGTTGGTTGTCTCCAAGCCGCACAGCTTAAACAGTAAAAAAAAAGGTTGTACTTTTGTACAACAACTTATTGTTCGCAAACATCCAAAATTTTCATATATTTGTTAATTATCTAGTTTTACAAACAAAAGTACAAACTAAAATTGTCAATGACACGGAAAATAATATGACAGATCAGTATATTCGAATAAATGACAAACGAGTCTATTTAACAAATCTATTTAACACTTTATTCAACAAAATTATTTTTACGTAATTATTTTTTACTGCGTAGGGACAACACCTGACGCGTGGACTCTCTGGGCACATTCGATCGTGTCATAATCACGAGAAATACGTAGAAAGTAAGAAGAAGAAAAAAAAATCGAATTCCGGCATTGGATCACGATTTCTCACTGGCATGCATTAGCTGTATCGATAAATTAAGTCGATAGCCACCAGCGCCGGTAATTTTGCCGTATAATAACCCGCGGGCTTTTTCGGTATAATCTATGTACTATGCGGTACAGTAAATAATGTACAAGTCTCTTTCTCTCTCTCGCTCGAAGTCGCTGCCGCTGGTGCTGGGAATCTTGACGACCACCCTGGAGCCCCCGAAGCCTTTATTGATTTACGGGCCTCTCGTACGTGCCCCGCGATACGCAAGAGATGCATTAAAGAAATCCTCCCACTTTCCTTCTTTTTTTTTTTTTTTTTTTTTTTAGCTCTATGCATACGCGAGGAACGCAAAACACGTTGACGAGATTATCATCGCGAATTATTAATCAATCTCGTAGGTCTCCCGGCAATTTGCTGATCGATCAGATTACGAGAGCGCCACAAACACGCGACGAATTGCATTTTTCTTTCCACGGTTTTAATGAGGTAATCCTGGAAGTTATTGTGGCGTATCGATGAGCATGATTCTGGAGAATGAGTCATTCGATGAAAACTAGCCGCGTCAGTGTTTCGAAAATTAGAATAATAAAAAAACGACCTTTTTCTTTCACTCGTGAAGTGGATTTTCCGGGCGAAAGATCAAACTGCAAATTAAGTAAGATTTCAATTTGGAGCATATTAAAAAAAAAAAAAACTTCACAGGTGTACTTTTACCCGAGTCCGGACTCTCCCACTAATCTCTACGCGAATTCGGCGTGACATCGCGACAGCGCGCCAATAGTTGTGCGAATATAGAATGAGGGCATTGCCCGGAAATATGGAAATTCACTGCTCGCCCCGAGGCTAATCGATTCGACTCAAGGCGTCCCAACTATTATATATATATATATATATATATATATATATATATATATATATATATATATATATATATATATATATGCGTGTGTGTGTGTGTGTGTGTGTGTGTGTGTGTGTGTGTGTGTGTGTGTGCGCGCGCGCGCGCGCGTGTGTGTACATATATATATATCGAATCCGATACAGTCGATTCAGAGAATGGAGTTCGGAGAATGATATTTATTATTTCGGACACGGTTGCCGATGCGCTCTCGCGCTGGAATCGAACACTGGAAGAAGAGGACCGTGAGAGAATTCGCTTTCTCTCGCGCGTCGGGCGGCTCTCTCGCGATCGATCTCGCCGATCGATCGATAGGTGTTTCTCGGTCAGGTCTCTTCGCGGGTCCTCCGGACTCTCGGCGACGACAACCAGAACGACGAGTATGAAAAGGATCCCCGACAAGACAGAGAACAAAAATACACACACACACACACATATATATACATATATATTTATATAAAATATATATACATATATATACATATAATCTCGATCCTCTTCTCGCTTTCGGACGTTTTCGGCTTGCGAGATTCAGCCGCAGAAGAGATTGCAAACTGCCGCATGCAGTGTTTTATATAGCACTATAGTTTTTTTTTTTGTTTTCCTACTATATATACACAATATATACTGTACGAAAACTGGTTCGTGCAGCATCAGATTGCGAAGATAGCCGGAGTTTTATATGCGCCCATGCGAGCGCGACTCCCTCCCCCCCCCCCCCTTCGAGCCGCCGCTCTTCTCTTCGCTTCTGCTCTCCTGCTGCTGTTCCTAAATAATCGGCTGGTCCGATCGACCGCGCTCCCCGAATGGCTTTCCTGTTGGATTCTTTCTTTCCGTGAGTTTTCGATACTCGTACACTCTCCTCTCTCTCTCTCTCTCTCTCTCTGTGTGTGTGTCTGTCCTCCTCGCGCTACGCTCCATCGATACTCCCGGTGTGCGTCATCGGGCGGATCGCGGCAAAGAGGAACCACGTGAGAATCCGAAAAACTACAATGGAGATAACGGAAGCTTGCACGTAATTCACGTGGGATCGGCGAAATGGAAGAACGCGAGCGCGGTCCAGGGATAGAGAACAATCGGCTGCGAACGACAGGATAAACGAACGAGGGAAAATTAACCTTCCAATTTCGTTCGCGGCTCGCGTTGCTAAATAATCGATCCAGCATCCTCCCCCGATCGTCCCAACGGGAGGGGACCGGCGACTATCGTCGAACTCCGCAACAGGTGCGAGGACCGCGTCACGCTTCTCCCGCCGGCTCACGGTAACGCTAGGCATCGCCGATGGGAAAAAAATTGACAATTTAGCCGTTTCAAACTACACATAAGCATCGGGAAATTGTAGACATGCACCAAAAAAAAAAAAATGAGGATTTATGTAGTTTGAGTTAAGTACACATGGATATTAAATTTGAACTGCGATTCTGCGAAAAATGCATCAAACGAGCCACTAAATTATTTTTTAGCTTTTAAAAATGGATTTTTAGAACTTGATACATGGATTTTTTGATGTAGAGTAAATTTGGTGAATATGAGGAGGTCGATACGACATTGATTTACGTGCTAATCGAGGCGATCCGCATTTCCAACTTTTACCCTATTTTTTATTTATATTATATTTTAATATATATCTCTCTATAGCATGTAAAACTCCGTATGAAGCTTAAGTATGAGCTTCACCATAAGGAGAGGAAGGTTCGTTTTAATGAAATGAGATTCTTTTCCCTCTTATTGTAAGGGAAAAAGGTCAGCTTCATAACACACGAAGTATCTCCCCATTTGGTGAAGCCCGAATCAGCCTGAAATATTCTAAATCCCCTTGGGATGGGGGGGGGGGGTGTAGATCGAGGAGAGGGGCTGATTATTGACTGATCATGAACCAATCCTCATGCGAGCCATCGCACTGAAAAAAAAAAACAAAAAATTCGCTCGCGGGCTGCAATGAATAAAAAATGTACTTGCATTCTCCTTTAAATTCTCACAATTCCATATGATATTGAAACAACGACTGCAAGACTGTCAACGTGACATGTTATCGTTTCAATCCGGTATGGAATTGTAAGAAATTAAAATAGAAATGAAGTGAATTTTTTTTTCTCCGCAGCTCCCAAGCCAATTTTACTCCAGTCATTGATTTTTTTTTTTTTTTTTTTTCAGTGCGGGACTAGTGCATATTTTATCCTCTAAAAATAAATGTCTAGAAGACGAAAAAATATTCCGTCTGTGGATAACGAAGGGGCGACGATAAATTAGTATTTCGTTCGAGGATTATAATTCCAGACAGTTAGCGCGACACTGGGGGAAACACGTTGATAATGACGGGAGCGATGGCGACTGGAGAGCTCGAGCGATGGAGAGCAGCTAGCAGCGTTGATGACGCTCAGGATAACGCGGTTATCGAGTGATCTGGGGGGCGTCCGCAAGTGTTATCGGGGGGGGGGGGGGGGGGGGCCCGGGTTGCCGATAAGGTGCGGCAGCGCGATAAATTAACCATCGCAATCTCGTGTGACCCAGGCCTCTCTCCGAACCGTCCACTCGCTGAGCCAGAACAGAACTTCGGAGTATGGAGAGGCATGCACGTCGAGTGTGTACGCGCGATTCGCGAGGCTACATCACACGTACTGACTACACTATCCGGCGGTACTAGCGAGATTTCATACACGCGTTTGCGGTCCGACGTTAGTTACACTATCTAGCGGCGAGGCGGTATCTACTGGCTTCCAGCAGTAGCAGCAAAAGCGATACGGCAGGACAAGAGCGTTATCCTCCTCTCGTGCAATGAGAAGCGGGGCAAAACGGCCCGCTTCGTATTACTGGTTAATATTGTGTCTGCACTGATGAAAAACAAATGTGCAGTCGAATCAATCAAGATTCGGGCAGGAACCTTCAAATAAATATCTTGTTGGTCGAACAAAATATTTCAATGAATCAAAAATATTTTTTGGTGAAATCTCACTCAACAAATTGTTGAAACAACCAATTTTTAAGATGTACCAAAAAAATATTCAGTTGAAGGTCCCTGCCCGAATCTTAGTCGATTCAATCGCACTTGTTCATCAGTCTGCTATCTAATAATCACATAGTTGTGCTATTTTTAGTTTACACTTTTGTTTCTCTCGATCGAAATAAGCCTAGATTTTTTTTTTTTTTACTCGGATAATATGCGGGGCTTGGACTCACTCGATCGGCAAAGAAGGAACACCTCAGGATCAAGATGAATAATCATTTTCGGAACTTACCTGAAACAGATGAAAAGAAAAGAAAATGAAACATTTGATTATTGATGCAGTAGTGCGGCAGTGGAGTTTCCGTGAGTATCTGCAAATATCAATCTGAGCATCTAAGGGCACACACCGTAAATATATCGATTCAACGAATAAAGTCGATAAACACAATAAGACATATTCTATTTCTCGAACTGTAGGTAGTCGTTATATATACATGTGTTGAAAACGGTGCGTTTGCGAAAGACGATCCTGTCGAGAAGATCGGACGCGATTAAACTGGGGGGAGAAAGCGAGAGAGTGTCCCGACGAGGGGAGAAGCGGCGACGCGAAAAGACGCGAGGAGCGCGTAGAATCCAAAAAGGATCTGCAGATTTTCGTCGACGATAATCCGAATGATCCGGCGGGCAAGAAAAGATCGTCCCGCAGCTCACCGCAGAGCAACGCGGGGAGAAATGTATAGGGGGGGGGAAGAGAGTCCGGTCGGTCTTCGAGACATCTCGCCGTGAGATCGGATCTCATCGATCGAATCTTCACGAAATATACATTGGGATGAGAATGAGAATTCGCCAGTCTGCTCGATCCTGCAAAGTTCTCTTTCTCTCGGCGATCCGAGATTCTGAAATATCGCGATATCCATATATTGCATCTACATACCAACCGATACGATTACACAATGCATTGTGAGATTCGCAGTTTCTGCAACAATGTCTCCAACCGATATTACCTGCAGTTTACAATATCGAGTGCTAAGTATCAAAAGAGCGCAACCCTTTTCTTGTTTAACAGACCAAAATATGAATTTTGGGAATCTATATTGGTCGATATTGATCTATATTGATTTATATTGATCTATATTGATCTATATTGATCTATATTGATCTATATTGATCTATATTGATCTATATTGATCTATATTGATCTATATTGATCTATATTGATCTATATTGATCAATATTGATCGAAAATATTTGTTTTTATATAACGATCATATAGAAGGTTTAAAGTCATGCATAGATTAAGCCGATAGAGCGCATAAGTCGCCGTATAGATTATACACGCTTCTGTCTTTGGACCAAAGAAGTATTCAAACATCGCAATGCAGCATAGACGCGTGTTAGCAGCTCACTCGTGAAGCTTGAAAAACCGGAGTAAAGACGACCGAAAGCCACAGATACAGTAGGAAAGTGCGCTTTCGCACACACTCAAGGAAAATCGTGAAAGACGAAGATGACGAGAACGCGACGGAAGTCCTCGTAAAACTTTATCGTGGAACGGTCGGAGAGTTGGTTGCTGGCGTCGCAAACGACACGTTGAAACGAGCACGTTCGTCGCAAACAATTTTTTATTTTTTTACACTCCTTCCCTATGCGGATATTCCCGATCTAATTCGCGTCTTCCTTTTCTTGCAGAACGACCAGAGGCAGAAACTACTTAACATAATATAAGTGTTATGTTTATCGAATACGCCGCATGATAACCACTGCAAATTGCAGCTTTATCGCATTGATCGACACCGCAAGAACGAGGTAAAGAGAATTCACAGACAGAGAGAAGGAGCAAAAACAAAATGCAGGAAATAAATAGCGTAGAAAACGGCGAGAGGTGCGAGAGAGATCAATATCGATCGATATGACGTTATCGATAAGAATCTTTCCCACCGTCGCGGCGTATTGGCTTGATGCGAGAATTTATACAAAAACCCGATCTCAAGTGATTCAATCGTTTGTCGCTCGATGCTAACCGATTCCGATTATAATTAATGCACTCCAAGCGATCGATATAACTATCCACTTAGCCTGTCCCTCTCGGGTTTCCGCGGACTCGTATCTCCCTCTTTCGCCCGCCAGAGACAGTTAGTACCTTGTCGATATCTCTCGGATGCTCTTGCGAATTATGTTGGTCTCATTCGCTCGGGCAGCCTCATTCGAGCCCTACCACTCCACCTCCCCCTGCGAACGATTAATTGGCACCGATCGGCTCCATCCTCCGCGAGACCACTATTTCGATGCCGCACCTCATCTCTCCTATCTAAACATACACATACCGCGTGCCTTCTTCCTCAAAGAACCCGTGAATCTTGCTCACGACTCGACGAGACGAAGAACTCGATCCTCTCGGCGTTTACCGTAAGCGACGTGCACGAGTCGATACTCGCTGTATCCGGAGGATTGTGAAGAAAAAAAAATGGAAGATAGAGGCCTGGAGCCTTCCACGGGAGAGTACAGGTACGCGAGCTGAATCTCGAATCCATAGATCCATCCATGGATCAATCCGTGGACCAATCCGTAGATCAATCCGTGGATCAATCCTTGGACCAATCCGTGGATCAATCCGTGGATCAATCCGTGGATCAATCCGTGG
This sequence comes from Amblyjoppa proteus, assembly GCA_963922035.1. Lineage (NCBI taxonomy): Eukaryota > Metazoa > Arthropoda > Insecta > Hymenoptera > Ichneumonidae > Amblyjoppa > Amblyjoppa proteus. The sequence continues at coordinate 8,764,804 of OY998233.1, forward strand.
ATCAATCCGTGGATCAATCCGTGGATCAATCCGTGGATCAATCCGTGGACCAATCCGTGGATCAATCCGTGGATCAACCCGTGGATCAATCCGTGGATCAATCCGTGGATCAATCCGTGGATCAATCCGTGGATCAATCCGTGGATCAATCCGTGGATCAATCCGTGGATCAATCCGTGGATCAATCCGTGGATCAATCCGTGGATCAATCCGTGGATCAATCCGTGGATCAATCCGTGGATCAATCCGTGGATCAATCCGTGGACCAATCCGTGGATCAATCCGTGGATCAATCCATGGATCAATCCATGGATCAATCCATGAATCAATCCATAGATTAATCCATAGATCAATTATCGGTCTACGCGGGTCTTTTTCAGATCGGAAGAATGAATGTCGATCAGCATCTGCAATGCGACTCGCACAGTCGCTCACAATAACACGCGTCAACAAAAGCCGACTTTTAGAAATAAATTTGAAATTTTTTATGCCAAATCTCTTTTTTTTTTCACCGTTCATTTTCGTCGCTGAACGTAAGTACAAGATGAGGAGGTGCGGAACTTACGAAAGGAATTGCTTCGCGAGGCAAAGATCCGGGAATGAGCGAGGATCGCGGAGGGGCCGGGGTGGGGTGGGTTGGGGGTCGGAGAGGAGAGACGAGGAGGGTCGGAACGCGCGCGCGAAGCAAACGGGCGCGGCGATAAGAGCCGCGCGGTGGCGAGTCACGTTATCGCGATCACCGCGAGAGCGCGGCCACGTTGGGCGATAACGATAACAAACTCTGAGGGCGCTTCTACACAGACACACACGCACGCACACACACACACACACACACACGCTCTCTCGGTGGATTTCTCGCTTGGGTTTCACTCGTTGCCGTTCTACCGAGCGTGGTGGAGCTTCGACGTCGTGTCGGTGGTGCACACGTGCGGAGATTGTTGGAAAACGCCTGTACGCCTACCAGGAGCAACAACAGCAACATCAGCACCGGCAGCAACCGCAACCTACAACCTAACCGAATGACGCGCGTGCGAATCCTGTTCGCCTCTCTCTACCTGCTGCCCGTGTGTGCACCCCACTCGGCGTGGGCGAAAGATATCGTGTATTCTCGCGATACAAGCGTATAAGAACTCTTCGACGGTGTATCAAGAATCCGGTCGGTGCGTCGTAAGTCTATTGTGTCATCGTCGCCGTCATTACAAAAGAATATTGACTATTTTGCAAATCCTATTGATGAAATCAGACTCGAAGGTTTTCCGCTTTCACGAACGCAACCGGACAGGCAACCGGCTTTGATGGACCTTTTCGGGTCATCTCGCCGAGTGAAACACCTACGAAAGTGGGACACAATCCGTTCTAAGATACGGTGATAGTACTCGGTACCAAAAACTGTAATCCAAAATACTGTGCCGCGATTGTTTTTACGAATGAAAGACGAGAAGACGTCCTCGATTAAGAAATCCGAATTGTTAGTTCTGTCGCTCTGTCGCATTCGACAGAGCCTCACCCCACCTTAGAGTATGATCTTTAGGCTGAAAGATGAGCGGGCCTGTGCATAGCGTCGCTAAATTATCTAGATTCGAGATGTCCGTTGATGACGGGCTTTCTCCCAAGTCAACCCAGGTAGCGTTTGCGCCAGCTGGCTGTTACATCCCAGCACTGGTACGACACTGGCCAGATTCCCAGGCTTGGTGCGGTTTCATGCAAGTCTGGGGTGTTAACCGCTGGCCAAAAACCTACCCCACCTGGGAAGACTCACTGTTAAAGATGTTATGAAATTTACAACACGTTTAATATATAAAGTTATACGAAAAATACAACATCGGTATATGAAATTAGAAATCATATACATTGTATTTGATTTTTAATAATTTAATCTTAAATGCAATGCCTCTATATCAAAATTACCGGCGATGGCATTGAAAATTGAGACATCCGTATATGGAAAATTATGTCACTACAAATATTATACAAATAATACTGTTTCCAATATACCGGTGACGCAATATTCTTACATCCGTGCCAACGAAATTTCATATGCTCTATATGCATAAAACTTCATATAAATCCTACGAATTTACACAAATTTTTACCAGTGCTCATCTGGACATCGCTGCTCAATTACTCAAAAATCAGCCCTTCCGCTATTCACCCACCTGACCCCGAATCTCTACGTGCGGTCCGTGCATAGCGCGTTCGTGCCTCAGCCCGCGAAAGGTATACGAGAGGAAAAGGTACGAGGCTAGAGATCGCCGGAGGTTTCGCCCTCGTGCCTCTCTATCTTTACCGCTTTTGCCACAGTTCGTACAGGAGGCTAGAAGCGACGGGGATTCCGGCTCCGCCACCAGTTAGATACGCTCTAGCCTCGGCAGCCCGGGACGGTGGTGTTGGTGAGTCTGTGGCTGGTCCGTGGTCGGCGTTAGAGGCCCTCGGCGTTATCGCGTCGGTCCAGATTGAATATATTTCATATGTTTTCATAACTACCGCGCTCGCGGAGCGACGGAGCCTCGCCGAGAGCGGCGGAGAGCGCACCAGCCGTTTGGCTTCTCTGGCCGTCGAGCTCGAGGCGGCTATCTGGCCGGCTCTCCTCGTTCCTCGGGCCCCCGGCCGAGGGGTGCGCGAGCGAGAAAGGAGAGCCCGGAGAGGATGACGGGGAAAAGCCAGGAGGCAAGAGGATGAAATCGCACGGGGCTTGCAAGGGGTGGCTCGGCGCTGCCGCTGCAGCAGCATCACCGAACGGGGCTTGCGGCCTCCGGGGGCCGCGAGGGGTCGACAGGAGGGAGGTTTCGCGTCGCGCGAGCGGCCACGGGAAATCAACCGTGAGGAGATACCGCTTGACTGATGTGCGCCTTTCTGTTGTAAAACGATAAAGGCGACGCGGCATTGGTCGCGCGAGGCTTTCCGATAGCGCTTCAAACCTCTACGTGCTACCCCCACCCCCCACCCCCTCCAAGCCCCTTCCTTCTTCGCCCTGTGCACAAACCCCTTCCAACGTCATCGGTTCGTTCCGTCGTCTACGTCGTTTCTCCGCCTCATTCTCTTCTCTTTCTCCTCGTCTATCCGTCGTACTCCCACCGACGACAACCCCGAGGCGGCAGCCTCCCCAGGAAAGCAACTGCATCGCTGCTCTTTGGAACCCAGATCGCCCCCCCCCCACCCCACCCACCCGCCGACCCGCCCGGTGAAAAAGCCTCGAGAATGGCAGCATCCGACTTTTCGTACTTGTATGAAAAATTTCGAGCCATGAACCACCTCGTCTATGCTACCTGAACAATATATCTTATCCGAAATAAGGGGAGGGTCTATTTATTATTGGGAAATCCGCAAAGGTTTATTATTATAATCTTGCTGTGTTTTCTTTTTGCCCTTTTTTTCTTTTTCGCCTACTTGCAAAAGCCTCTCTTTCTGCTTTCGGATTTTCAGCGTATATATATGTGCGTGTGTGTGTGTGTATATATAGTATGGCGGGTAGTCTACGGCTCGTACGAGTTTAATATTCATTTCGCGGGTAAGCAGAGAGGGTAGCGCGAGGGAGCGAGAGAGTGGCGTGGGACGATAAGGCCGAGGCCAGAGGTCTTTATCCGGCCCGGTTCACGTCGCGAGAGCTCCGAACCTACACCACGAAAAGGTGCCGCTTCACGTGCGTGTGTGCGTATGTGTGTGTTTGAGGTACTGCAAAAAATTGGTTTGTATTTCCGCGCCCTCGGAGTTGCCTCAATTTTGATTTTTTTTTTTTCTACACAATCCATGATATTTTTTTTAACCCTTTGATTAATTCGTTGATTCGCGATATATATATATATATATATTTTTTTTTTAGATCGTTTATCGTGCTAATGCGGAGTCGACGGGTGAGAAGAAACAGGCGAGACTCGCTTTCTCCCTCTCTCGATTCTATATCAGGAGGATCGGGTCATAAAGCGAGAGGCATTCAGTGTGGCTGTATCGCGAGGGGGGGGGGGGGGCAACACCTCCCATTCCCCTTGATAACGAGAATAGAGAGGCTTTGCGTATATATAGGTACACCGGCGCGACCATCTCCTTTTACCTCCAAGCGTCGTCCCATTCTTGTCGCATACCTTTTGTACGTGGAACCGTGCGGCGATGGGTCAACGATTCACCACAAGGTTTACGGTTTTGCTTGCGTTACACTAGCTCATCCAGAAATATATATCTGTATACACGCTCCATACAGAACACAAAAGCTTCCACGGCTATCTCAAAGTATCCGAAAGACACATTAAAAAAAAAAAAAAGAAGGAAAAAAAAAGGAACGTAAAAAAAACCTCGCGATAAGATTCCAAGGAATATCTAAGTAAGATGAAGAGAGCGTGAAAGGTTCGTGAGGATACTTACCGAGCCATAATACGGATTCTGAAACCCACGCTTTTCGTCGCATGCTTTTCGTCGATAAAGCACATTCTGCATTCCAACCCTATCGGTCAAACACACCGATACCGGCACTAATGTACCACGGGACTATACGTATAGGCCGGATGATATGGTCGATAATGCTGAATTCATCCTTCAAGGCCATAGTGGGACTGACCGGGGCAAAATGAACTAGTGCTCTCCATTTCAGATGCTCCTTTTTTGTCCCGTTGAAAATGGCCAAAAATCGTCCATTTTACCCCAGTCCCCCTAGTTGTCAAAAGGTTAAATTAAAAAAAAATAATAAAATTCCCCCTTGCCAATTGGTAAAAAGGTAAAAGCCAAAAGGTTTCCATATTCCTTCAATCTCCACTACCTTGCTAATCTCGCTAGCTAGGCTAATCCCGTCCTGACTATTTCGCACATGCGAAAGTGTACTGCTTACTTACTTGATCTGCTTACTCTGCACTTGTAATTACTTGTTCTGCTACTTTTGCACTCCTTCTTTAAACGTTAGTTTTAAGTTTGCTCAGCACTAATCGTTACCGCCTGTACTGCAATGGTACTTAGAAGATTTATCCTAGTACTAGATAAAGTTCTATCTATTAATCTATCTACCTTGCGTGGAGCATATGAGTCATTCGACCCGTCGAATGTCTTCGCACCATGATAAAAAAAAAACAATTTTCGTTGACCTCACCGCAATGGTACGACCGTAGCTATTTTTAGTCCGCCGTTTCATCCCTTCTACATTTTCACTTTTCCTTAAGTTCAAAGTTTAAAGTCTAAGGTTTTGCCTTTCTTCTTTCGCTTTCTCTTCGTCTCTTTATCGCCCGAATATTGGGGGGGGGGGGGATGTGGCAAAGTTTCTCCGCGAAACGTCGTTCGGCATGAAAATCGTGCCTCTCCGATGGCAATTTAACCGTCGCTTCATAAACTCAAACCCCCTCGGCAGACACAGCGATCGGCTGTATCGGCCTGAATCACTTCGATCTCCATATGTATGTACATACCAATAATACCAATGATATGTACCAATTGGTATGTATGTACATACCAATAATACCAATTGGTATGTATGCACATACCAATAATACCAATTGGTATGTATGTACATACCAATAATACCAATTTCACTTCTCCCGATCACTTCGGCTCGATTCCTTGAACACAAACCAGGTGAGTTGCAGAGTCTCAAGGGATCGAATGGAGGGGCCGAACTTTTTGTTTCGAGGTCTCCGTCGTGCGTGATTCGAGCACGGTGCGTGCGCGATACAAAAGCACGATTCCCTTGGTACACGGAGTTGCGTGTGCGTTGCAAACGGTCCAACTCTATCGAGAGTGGTGTTGCGTACACGCCGAGAGCCGCAGAAAGTGCCAGGAGTGATACCAGCGCGAGATTCGTTCTGCATCGGTCGAGAGCGTGTATGCGCCTTAACTTTTGCACACATACGTGTGTAGGGTACATAAGTCTTTCGGTTGAAGAAGGAACATACTTCGTGTTCGGACCGGGGGGGGATTGGCAAGAAAGCAGGCGGAGGGGCCACGTGGTAAATAATCTTTATAGTTACGAGTCTCGATAGAGGCGTCAGCCTTCGTTAGGATCGTATCGGATGAGGCAGCGGCTCTCCCGGCATTTAATTCCAACGAGGCCAGTAAACCGCCGGCAACTCTCGAGGAGTCTCCACCGACGACATCTCACGGCGCTAAAAACCCCGCAAAACGACGACGGGATCTCCTATGCGACCGTTTCGAGGATTCGCAAGAGCAGGAGCAGCACCGGCAGCAGCGCATACCCGTCTTGCGGTACCGGCGGATGCGCGAGGGACGAGAGAGAAGAGAGGAGCGACGTCTTATCGGCGAGGTGAAGAGACATTCCAGGCGCAGACTCTCGCGGGAGAAGGCAAGGTAGACCGGAAGGTCGACGAGTTTTTCTTTCGTAGCGAGATTCAAAGAGAAATTAAAATTCTGTGTTCAAAGTTCAAACGACTGCTCCAAATTTAATTAGATAAATCGGAACTGCGTGGGCGGATGGACGATAACGAGGAAACTACGTAATTCGTAATCAAAAAGTCATCGGTGGTAGAGCGGAAGTGGCAGCTAAATATGCTATCTGCCGAACCACGCATGTGGCCCGGAATAGGTCAATCATTAAAAAAGCTTTATCTACGAGGAAGCAAAAGGTGCGAAGTCCTCAAAATTTCATTAAATCCAACTGGCTCGAGAGGTTTCGGCCAATTTCAGTACCGAAGATCCTTGATCGATATGTTATATTAACACTTTTATGATTATAGCTCTAAATTTGCGAAGGTGTTTTACGATTTTAACGTTTTATTTTCAAGATTTCAAAACCTCGTAAAATTAAAAATCGGACTACCATTCGCATGAACACATGATTTTAGAGGCTCAAAATCAGTCGCACACGCACACATACACGAACACATCAGTACGCCAGCTAAAAATCACAATTCTTGCCGTTTACACTGTTTTAAGTCCGACTCTAAAATCGCAACTTTTTTTTTACGCAGCTTCCTTCACGAAAAAGCAAAATCATGTTTTTGGCTCGGCGCTCAATCGCATTGTTCCGACGTACGTAACAAGACAAGTCATCATCTTGACATCATCGCCCGATTGGTTAAAACCAGCCCGGCCGCTATTCGCTCACTCTCACCAAAGCAACTGCACATGCCGAGTTACTCCGAAAAGTCAATTTCTCCGAGTCTATGCAGAGAGGACAAAAAAAAAAAAAAATACTCCAAGCAGTTCGTGTATTCATGTTGTGCCGCTGCCGCTCGTACGGAGATCTTTTACACGAACCGAACCGCAAACTGCCCAGAACACACATCGTTGTGAACACACGTGCAAAGGACGTTTTATAAAGTGTGTAACCCGGTGGTCTCCCGTTTCTATCTGAGACGGGACGGAGCTATTGGAATTGTTGTGTGAAGGTATAAAAGCGGTGTATCGTGCCCGGCAGCAGCGGCGCACCGGGAGAGCGCACTGAGACGAGCGCGGTTTGATGCATGCACGTACACGAGATAGCGTACGGTGTATATACACATACGTGTGCCGGCACGCCGCGCGAACGCGATCCAGCAATCGGTGGGAGCGCGGGAGTCGAATCTAATTAAATATAATTAGCTGCGATTTGCATAGATAGCCGATAGAGACCGGACGCGGTGATAAGAGCGATAACGGGCGTGCACGGCCGATACGAGGTACGATTATTGTTGCCTGCCCGACGCTAGCCTCCCCGCCTCTATAGTCTCGCTCGTTGCGATCTCCGCTCTATCCCACTCTCTCTCTCTCTCTATAGACTCCGAGCACTCGCGAAGCAGACATCGGCGCGATCGCGAATTCCCCAGGTTTACTCCTTTCCACCATAGTTTTTTTTTTTACCTAATTTTTTTTTTCCGTTCGGGTAGCAGTACGAAAAATAATGAAACCGGATCGCTCGGACGAACGAAAATTGTCTTCTATTCTGAAGAAAATGAAAATTAAAATTTGAAAATTGAAATGTCAATTAAAATAATATTTTACATCATACGTCTTATGGAATAGCGATAAATTTGTGGATTTTAGAAGCAATCGATCTCTCGAATATTGTTCATTAGGCGATGTGAAGTAGGTTTTCCTATTGTCCTTGTAATTGGGTCGAGCCCGTTATTAATTAAATAAAGAAATAAATAAATAAAAAATCACACCCAGAGATATTATAGCAGTTTCGGAGCATTTGAAACACCGCGGTCGGTAACAAAAACTTTTATTAACTTCGTCAATGTTGCCGACCTTAGCCGGTCGAAAATCAATTCTCACATGAAGCTGAAACCACCTCTTGTAAGGATTTGCTCTCGAAACCGGACATCGTCAGTACCCGTGAATAAAAAAGTCAATTACAGTCGCTCGTTATCGACAGGCGTCTCAAATCGCCTTAAGGATTTCCGCTTTGACCTAATATGTTGTTCGGTCCGGCAGCAGCAAAAAAAAAAAAAAATGCCATCTCCTTAAAATAACAAAAAATGATCTATCAGAAAAAAAAAATCATAGCTAGTCCTTTTGAGGATTTCCAGTTTCAGCTGGTTCTCGTTATCGTCCGCGGTTTTCGTTCGATCCCCGTCCTCCTCCTTCAGCCTCGTACTCGCCTCCATATCCGTGGCGCGAATCGTCTTTTTGTTCCGGCACGTCCGCGCGCGGGGAGCGGAGTGGAGGTTGGATACTGCGACACGGAGTGAGCGAAGAGAGGATGAGATCGGCGGCGCGCTCGAGAACACGCGTTAGTGTCTCCATGCGTGTAAAGCCTGTTAAGCCGGTAGGTATAGAGGTAGGCAAGAGCGCGAGCGGAGAGGATGAGGTCGGACGATAGGCGAGAGGGATTCGATATCTGTTCGCACGTCATTACCCCGCGGTGGCGGCGTTGGCGGTGTGTCGGCGGCTTCGTCGTCGTCGACGTCGTCTCCGACGGCTGCGCGCGTACGGCGATCCCACGTACGACAGAGCGAGCCAGAGAGAAATATAATCGAGGCAACTCTTCTCTGTGTGTGTGTGTGTGTGTGTTGCACCGCTGTACCGAGCCAGAAGCCACTCCATGCCTCGATCCATGCAATGATCTATGGATCGCACACACGGTTAATTCGTATCGAAGGAATTCATCGGCTCCGCGGACCGATACACCTCGCTCACTCCGCAAACTCGGTCGTTCCCTCCGCCTGGATCTCTATATACCCTAGCTGTATATCTCCCCCCCGTATGCATGCGTGCTCGACGTTTCCTCGAATCGAATCGGTGGCAGAGCACATATGCACGAAATTTTTACCGTGAGAAAATTAACGATTCTTCACCATGAATTAAAAAAAAAAAAAAACTTTCTTGATTTCTTCGAGATATTTTTATCTGATCTTCAATATCGAGGCAATGTTAAAATGTTCAATATGCAAAATAGAAGATGTATTCAATGCGCGAGATTTTATTGAAGCTTCGCCCTTCGAAAATTGTTTTAAAAATATTAGAAATTGTTGACCCTCAATAACAATAAAATTATTATCACCGAAATAAGGATATTAACAAAATGAGGTAAAAAAAAGATAATCTAAAAAAAAAAAAAAAACCATGAAAAATCATCATTCTTTGATGACAGAGTAAAAAATATCTCGTTACGAATAAAAAATATGCATATCCCGGGTACGCGAGCCTTACGGATCGCCCGTGATATTTCATCTGCCAAGAAAACGAGAAGGAACGCCCCAGTTCGTCGTGGAGGGTCGGGAAATCGTCGTCTCGCATGTGCCCAAAGCTTTCGATATATTAGCTAAACCCTACGTACATATATAGTTGGAACTGTACTGAGGGCAACGTACAACGTAATGTAGGAAGGTATAACACGTACAAAGATGCAAATCTCGGGGAGGTAGGGAAAGGGGGGGGGAGAGGGTTATCCCGTTCGAACTGCGATACTGTAAAGCAAGTGGAGGGTCCGAGAGGCACGGTCTAGCTGTTGTTGTTACCGCGTGCTGTGGTCGCTCTCGGTACAATCGTATTTGATATCCATACAATGCTAAACCGACGTGCCGGCCATAGCCGGAGCACGCTGCATTGCTCGTACACAGTGTATTTAGCGTACATACACAATGAAATATTGCTGTAAATACACACACGCGAGATTCATCTCTATCTCGCTCGCTCTCGAAGTCACTTCCCTCCCCCCCCCCCCCTCGGCCTCCTCTTGGAAGCGGAGATAAGGCATGGCACACGTTGCTAGATACGCGCCGGATATCAGCTCCAGCGCGAGCCACGCGCGTTTAGCCACCCCGTCGCAGTGGCAACTCTACGACTCCTACAGTAGTGTATAACGAAGAGAACCATACGACGGGCTATATCGTCCCCCCCCCCGCCCCCCTCTCCCTCCCCTCGGCCACTAGTCGGCTAAGCGAGATTCTACGATCGTGAAACGACTACTAGCAATTCGACACGATTAACTTGCAGCAACACAACTCCCGTGGAGATAGAACAGAGCCGCAGGGTGTTTTTTTTTTTTTTTTTAATCCAAATTTTATTCGTGAATTTGTGGATCGAACTTCTAGAAATATTATAGGTGTCGGTCCTGATTTTCGAGAATTAGGCTCCTTTCGGTAGTCATCAAAGGAATATGTATGTGTCTGTATCGCAGGCGTGACAGGATTGACGATTGTCCTCGGTGAGCGGTCGTGAAAGAACGGCGCACAACAGGACATTTGACGAACGAACTAACGAATGAATTCGCAGCGATCGTAGATTTGAGAGTCAGTGTTTTTCGGGACTTCAAGACGAAGACACGTCATTACGGTTACGCGACGATTACGAGCACAATTCGTCGCAATATATATATATATATATATATATATATATATATATATATATATATATATATATATATATATATTTGCAGAGAACGATTTTATACGTAGCACTGAGTCAACTCGATTGAGCTTTAATCGAAAACTTGACTGGAAATCCATTGCCGAAAAACACTATACCGATAAAGTGGGCAATTTTCAGGCGGTCCGCCACGTACAGTGTTGTTAGGCAGCCTCGCAACAACCCTTTATCAGGACTCCACTAAGTTACTTTATAGGGTAAAAGTGGGGAATATGGTCCGGTCCATATTTCATTGATTTAAGTGTTAATCGGGGTGGTCCATATTCACCACGTTTACCCAACCTAATAAGTTTTTTTTTCAGAAATATATTGTAACGACAATGACGATTAGGATTCACAGATACATGCAATATTACAGAGACGAGTGTAATAGCTCGGTTTGACAATTGACGATCGAATAGTTGATCAACGAACATCACGCGCGAGCCTCTTCATCGGACTTTGAAAGCATACAGAAGCGTGACGGATCGCAATTAATACAATCAGCAGAGATTAGTAATATCCGCCCGAAAACTAAATATCCATGTTAGCATTTAGCTCCCTCGTAACAGCCGTTAATATCTCCGAGCTATTGGTTCTTGTTATCGCAGCAAAGAAAAAAAAAAGAGAGAGAATTGAAACGCGGAATCTTTCATATGAGAATTCTCTAATCTGAGTAAAATCTCTCAACAATCCCGCCGGACTTTGGCGAGCAGGTGGATGTAATTTCTTTTCTCAACTAAAGTTCGATACCTTTGCACGTCGAACGATTTTCGCTCTCGGTCATATCGACTCTCGAATAGCCGAACATCGCCTTGGATATATAACGAGGTAAAAAAGAAAAAGGAAAAAAAAGACTAGCGTAAGATCGTCATCGTGTGAGTTTATATATATCGCGCGAGAAATCGCCTCATATCCATACAATGTCACGCACCGTCTCCGCGTACTCACACGTTCGTCCGGCGTCGTCCGAGAGCCGGAGTCTCTCTCTCTCTCTCCGCGCCGAAGAAACTCGTCGTCCTATATCGGAAAAAAAAATTTTTTTTACACTCGCACACATTCGCGAACCGAACGTGCGACGGTGGAATTCCCCCTATGTCGAGGGAGGGAGCGAACTGTGTCATTGTTGGCCGTATTATAATAACCCATACGTCCGCGACTATTTCAGGAGTTACCCGCGTTCGTATATATGTATATACAACGGAACGGCATTACTGGCTTTATAATAAAGATTGTTGGGTGCAGAGAGTACGCGCCCAAGTGGCCGGTAGCTCTATCAAAGTTCACCTGCATAAATCATATTGTCCCACCCGGCGAACACACGGTAGTGAGCGAAGAGAAGGAATGAAAAATAAAAGCCAACGCACGGCCGTATAAATATTCTCTTATCGATATTCCTATTAATTCTCAACCCTTTTCCGACCCGTACCGACTTCGCCGCGCACTTCTCTCCTCTTCTCTCGAGTGCGAGACTCGTAATTCGTAATTGCAACTTTGACGAGGTCGAGTTTTTATTGCAATCGATAATCGGCGAGGTCGTCGGAATAATTTTCGCCTCCTCCGAGAGGCAGCCGCGTTTTCAATAACCGGCAAATTTTAATCTGTACACTGCTCGTAATTTCATTGAAATTACATTAAATTTTCTTATTAATGTTTGTCGAAAGAATCATGAGGGCTGCAAACGGATAAGGTCGCTTGCTCATTTGTTCGCCATCGTTGAAGAAAGCTTCCTCCGCGCGGGGAGGCCAGAAATTAACCGGCACACTTCCTCGCGCAATGCTCCGTAATCAATCTCGAGCGATGACGAAGCAATCTGCGAGTTCATTTTCAACATTTTTTTTGTTCTTTCTTTTTTTTTTCACTAAAGAGAATTCACGCATAGGTGAACGACAAGGACTATAAATAGGGTCATGGAGGAGGTTCTTCGTGCCAGTGATGGGGATTGTTTAGGAAGGACCATGGATGGACGAGGACGGAGAAAGAATGAAACGGAGAGGCAAGGAGCACACGGAAAGAGGAGGCGAGGGATACCGTAGGGGAGAGGCATGTGCTAATGAACGCCATTAAAAGCAGCGTTAATTAGATTGCGCTAATCAGATTGTCCCGCGCGTATCTGCGCTACCCTCTCCTCCTCCCTTCTCTTCGCCTTACTCGCTATCCCTTCGTTTTTTATACTCTTTTCTCCCCCCCCCTCCTCCTCCCCCTTTCTCTCTTCATTTGCTCTCCTTTTTTTTCATTCGCGTATACGAGAGAAGAGCGACCACGATCGCATTACGCCGAAGAAGAGGAAAGAGGGCTGTTAAACGGTGTGGGTGGACACGTGGAGGGGAAAAGAGTGGTACGAGGAAAAAAATCCCTGGGACTCTCGTAGCCTTACCATTCGCCAACTATCCTTCTACCATTCTAATTTTTTTTTTTTTTTTTTTTTTTTTCACTGTCCTGTATAGAACAGGAGCAGGAGTTCGCGGGATTGCGACTAACGACCTGCTGCGGCTGCTGCTGCTACTGAGAATAATCGATCGATACACTCCCTTAACTCTCATTAATCGATTCGACTAAATCACTGTACATTTTTCTTCTTCTACTAGCTGCGACCGAGCGCGATTTATCCCGAGCATCAATTACTAAACCGCATTTTCTTTTAAATTTGCACAATTTAATTGACCCAATGTGCCTCGAAAAATTACTGCACTTCTTCTGAAATGTTTTCCGCCCCATCGCTGTTGATTGAAAGTCTTCAAATAGATAAGCCATTTCCAATATCAAATTTTTTTTATTGATAACGATACTAAGGCTACAAACACCGACAATTGGAACCGACTGTCGATCATCGACTATTGATCCATCGACTATTGATCCATCGACTATTGATCCATCGACTATTGATCCATCGACTATTGATCCATCGACTATTGATCCATCGACTATTGAACCATCGACTATTGATCCATCGACTATTGATCCATCGACTATTGATCCATCGACTATTGATCCATCGACTATTGATCCATCGACTATTGATCCATCGACTATTGATCCATCGACTATTGATCCATCGACTATTGATCCATCGACTATTGATCCATCGACTATTGATCCATCGACTATTGATCCATCGACTATTGATCCATCGACTATTGATCCATCGACTATTGATCCATCGACTATTGATCCATCGACTATTGATCCATCGACTATTGATCCATCGACGTGATGCTTATAATATGTTTATAACACGCCAATGCTACTCTCATTCATCGTCGCAACACAAATCGTAAATATTATCTCTCGCTTCACCAATCTCAGGCGTTAATAACTACCACAAATGTGTTTTTTTTTAAATTACTTTCTGGCTAATATTACGTTACAACTGTGAAAGTGCAGCATGACTGAAGTTGCTCATCAATAGCTTTTATAAGCGGCTTCAAACAATATCGATAAATTCGAGATATTTTAGACACGGTTTCTTTTTGCACTTCTTATTCTTCTGTTTTATTTATTTTTCAACGTATATATATTTTTTATCGCATAAATTAGATTGTTATCGGAAGAGAGGAGAAAAGGGACGTTTCGAAGAAATGATAAATGGGAAAGGAGTTGAGCCACTAAGAGTCTCGGCCATGACGTTCGATACCCCCGGTCTGACCAGCGAGGGTTACTACTACTAGAGGCCCTACTTCGACGGTGAAATCTCGCAATCGACTCTACGGAACTTCTTGTATGTACGAAGTTATAGGTACATATGTGTGTGCGTGTGTGTGTATGTGCAAAAGCACAGCTTACGAGCTACACAGAGAGCCGCGAGTGCGATATTGCGATCGCCCGGCTCCGCAACGACGGTGGGCAGCAAGGCTCATGAATCCATATTCATCGTTTCTAAGTGCATAAAATTACGATATAGAGAGAAAGAGGTCTCGACTGTGGCGGGCCTCTCCTCGGCGCTACTGATTCGTATACGTATATTTAAAAAAAAAAAATTAACCTCACACAGACCAACTGCAAGTATAAATACATCGGATGGAAACTCACTTATCGTTGACGCATCGGCTTGGTCGATTGCGGGTATGAAAATGTCGAAAGTTTCGTTGTAACGTAATGTGTCTACGATTTATCAATAAACAATTCTGTAATCTGTGTATCGGAGCTGATAGAATTTTATAACGTCTTGTAATTTTTTTGGAATTCATTATCGTTCTTGTTATTATTATTATTATTATTATTATTAATGTAAAAATGAGGCAAACTTATATCTGTCGGATTCGAGTCCGAATATATATATATATATATATATATATAGAAGCAGTTCCCGGACGTATTACGAGGACTCTCGGATTGCCCATGAAACGGGGAGGTACAGAAAGAGAGGAAGATAGTAGATGAAGCACGAGGAATGGGCGTTATTGGCAAGAAGCATGCGATACCCGCGAAACATGCATAAATGCATACAGGCTGGTTGGGCGCAGAGAGATGAGCGGGGATAGCCGACCGGAGATCCGACGGTCCGACAAGGGTTGTTGCGCCATAGGGCTAAGCCCTGTTTTTTTTTTTTTTTTTTAACCCTTGCACACCGCTACGGCATATCGAAAAATTTACAACGTACTACATAAGAAGATCGCAATATCGCGCCGAACTAAAGTACCGAAATGTCGGTAATTTTTACTCCACGTTCGGCGAATTCGATAAATGCCGCCGCCGCACTTTTAACTACCGACTGCCCGCCAGAACAGAAGACGGCAGTTATGCGTTTCACTGAAGTACCGCGTTAATAAATCAGTAACGTTTGATAATTTAATATAATTAAAAAAAAAAAAATATATTAATTATCGCTATAAAATGAATTATTTAATTTCTTATGAAGTTGCTTTCTTAGGTTTATCAATCGGTTTATCGTCGGTATTTATGACAAATATTTTTCTAATAAAGAGTATTTTTTGATCTGCAATTATGATAGGAATCGATATAGGATAAAAGTGAGGAACAGAGCCCAGCTCGATCACCACGCAAATCAATGATACATGAAACGTATTCATCATTCCAATCAATTTTGTCTTCTCAAGAGAAAACTCTTTTTTTTCGTTCGGCGAAAAAAAGCCCTCTCCATGCTCAAAGAGTCGTTGAATGCCTGTCACGTTCCAGTACCGAAAAACGGGACCGCGCCAGTGTTTTTCGAACCAGCGAATTCTAAGATGAAACTCGCATGTAGAAAGCGCCGAAAGAGACGCTCGCTAAATTGGCGAGATAAGAAGTGCGCGCGACGATCGGTGGTTCGCATTAGTGTTTTGAGGAAAGCGCGATTGCGGGCGTTAATCGCCGTGCAGAAGCGGGAGGAGCAGCGAGCTTAGAGGGCTCCCCCCGTTGAATTATCGCGCCGGTCGAGGAAATAAAGAACGAGAAAGAGCGAGAGGGAGAGAGATCGTCGGAGGGGAAACGGACTAGAGTAATTAGCACACGATTTTTATGCGGGCCACGAGCGAAACGGTCGGTCGGGAGTGCACAGAACACACGAGGAAACGAGCGCGCACCGCACAAGCGGCGGGACATCGAAGCCCGGCGAAGGATTCTCGCATTCTTGGCGAGCTGAGAGGCATGACTTGATTGGCAGCCGGCTCGTTCGCAAAGTTTCTCACTTCGCGTTAACCGCGCCGACGGTCTCACCTCGGTCTCTTCGGGCATCAAACGAAGGGGGACGATCTGGCCGGTCGCGTCGCGGTCTAATCGCGACGCTCCGCGGCGCTAGAACGTCGCGACGCGAGGCGCGCTCGGGGTTTCCGCACGTATCGCGAGAACGCGGCATCGCGCGCGAATCGAGCCGCCAAGCTCGCCGCGTCGTAATTGCAAATTGAGCTGATTCGATCGCATCGACGTAACGGTTTCTGTATGTTACTAATATAATCGCGGTTGTGTTAGCACCGCGAATGATCGGGCCTCCGCCGGACGACATTCCAACGAAGAAAATTGTATCGCGACGGGACATTTCGAATTCAATCGCCATACCATGGCGGAAATTATACATTGGAGACACGTTAGTAAACTCCGGATCAATTTGCAATTTCAATTTGTAAACGCCGCACAAGTGTCTCTTGCGAAGCTATGGAAAAAAAAAAAAAAAAAAACATCGCGACGGCGCGAGATACACGCTTTTTTTTATTGCTGCAAATTCAATCGTTAATTCAATTGAATGTAATAAGTTGCGCAAGCGACTCCGTACGAAAATATTTAAGTGCAATCAAAGTTGTCGTACGGAATTGTGAGGTGATGTTAAAATAAAAA
This sequence comes from Amblyjoppa proteus, assembly GCA_963922035.1. Taxonomy (NCBI): domain Eukaryota; kingdom Metazoa; phylum Arthropoda; class Insecta; order Hymenoptera; family Ichneumonidae; genus Amblyjoppa; species Amblyjoppa proteus. The sequence continues at coordinate 8,781,835 of OY998233.1, forward strand.
TTAACAATTGAAAATTGGTAAAAATTAAGATAACATTTTACATCATACATCTTGTGTACTAACGATAAATTTGTGCATTTTGGAAGCGATCGAACTCTCTCAATATTGTTCATTAGGCGATCGGTTTTCCTACTTGTAATTGGGCCCACCTCATTATTAAATAAATAAATAATATTAGAAATAATAATAATAATAATAATAATAATAATAATAATAATAATAATAATAATAATAATAATAATAATAATAATAATAATAATAGCAGTAACCGATAAATTGAATTATAATCATTTAATTGACGAGCGTTAATCGGCGTCGAATAAGAATTTTTCGGTATCGGTGGATAAGTCGAGAGCGGCACGAGAAGCGCGACGATAGGCGTAAGAAGTGAGCAGAACACGCGAAGGAAAGATCTCTAACGAGGAACACGTTGGATACGGGAGAGAGAGAAAAAAAAAAAAAGAGGAGGGAAGCTCGGCGCACTCTCGGCTATCCTTCTGTTCCCGGCTATCCGGCAGTCTCGTCACGATGACTCACGGCGCTCGCGATGCGTGAGTGCATACGCGTCGCGTATAAATCGCTCACGCACTCGCCGAGTCTCGCATCAATCGCCGAGCTGAACGCGCTGTGCGCGGCAAAGGGGAAGAAGAAGAAGAAAAAAAAACAAAAAAAAAAAGGTAGGCAAGCCAGTCAGGCAGGCAGGCAGTCGCGCGATCGAACGAACGAACCGAGGGAAGCAAAGGGAGAGGAGACTTTCTCGAGTGGTAATGGAGGAGCCGTGTCTCCCGGTCCGGCTATCGAATGCGGGTATCGATACCGTCGAAACGTGTGTGTGTGTGTGTGTGTGTGTGTGTGTGTGTGTGTGTGTGTGTGTGTGTGCGCGCGCGCGCGCTACGCCGGCCACCGTACCGCGTAAGTAACTGCGCAAACCCGAAGATACACTTTTGAAGCGGCATTCAGCGGAGAAAATTTTTTTTACCCGGTCAATTTAACATTCGTGCGCCCCGCGACTCCACTTCGATCGCGATGGATCTCGAAAACGAACGGTCCAAGACAAAGTTGTGCGAATGATGTGTACGAATTTGCAGGTTTGAGTTGTGGTGTAAAAAATCGTATTTTTGGGATTTAGATGGAAAATATTGGGGAGCCTTGCAATTTTTTGACATTTTTCTTTTCTTTTTTAAAAATGAAATGCCACGTATTTCGACGTATTTTTAGTCGTTGAACACGAATCCGCTGGCTTTTTTGGGACTGGAGTGTACAGTGATACATTGAAAATCTCGATTTTATGCACGCGAAAACGTATTTTTGGGATTTAAATGGAAAATATTGGTTTGGGAGTAAAATAATCGTTATATTCATGATCAGCGGGAAAAAATATGTCGAGTATAGTCTTGAAAAAAAAAAAAAAAAAAAAAAATCGATCGAACAATGATATTTCAATTTTCGAGGGACTTTTGAAAAACGTCGATTTTCATGATTTTCTAAAGTCGATATCTCGGCTTCCAATGGAGCTAGGAAAAATCCGAGATGCTCGTCGTGTTCTACTGGAAAAAATACACAAGTTAGGGCCTTGTACGAAGTTTTGGAATCGTTTTATCGTGCCGTTTGAGGACGTTGAAAAACGCGAAAAATTGACTCGAAAGAGGTTTGCCTTGGGATTTTTTGACTGAATTTTTACTTTCTTTTTCTAATATTGCCTGCAACGTATTCCGAAGTATCTTTGCCGGCTGAACACGAATCCGCTGGCCTCTTTGGCCTAAAGTACAATGCGCCATTAGGGGCCTCGATTTTATTTTAGTCTCGTGATTCACTTGACTGGCGATTCGGCGACTTCATATTTCGAGGTTTAATGATTCGCAGAAGTGAAGTACCGTGAAATTATTGTTTGGAAAAAAATTACGTGTTCGGTTAAATTACGAATCGAGGACTAAGGTTCGGTCGACAACGATTTCCAAAGAGTAACATTTGTGAAGTGAAGATTCGGATAAATAAATTTTTGGAAATTTGACAATTCTAAAGTATAAAGTTTCGGCATTTTGACCGATTCGACCGATTCAAATTTCGACAAAACAATGTGACTCCGACACGACACCTGTTGACAGTCATTTGTGCGTCCACATTGAAAGAGAAAGAGAGATAAGATAAATTTCTCGGTACGCGCTCAACGATTCCGTTTTAGTCAGTCGCAACATCGAGGCAAGTGGCTGACGCATAGATAACACTTTTCTTTGCATACATAAATTATATTTGAATTATTTCTAGACTCTCTGGAGTCAACCCTCTGACGGACATTCGAAAAATAGTTTCCACTAAAAGTGTAATTTTTTTCATATATGCAGCGAAATTTTTTTTTTTTCATGCCACGAAAAAGAGTTCCATGCTCAAATAAAGTCTTAGCAAACAAGTAAACAAGCAAACAAGCAAACAAGTAAACGAGCAAAAAATGTAGTCGCTTTCCCACTGCCCGTCGAAGGTTCCTCTACAAATGCGAAAACGCTCGTACAGTACCCACAGAATAATCGATCGGACCAGCGGGCAAGCGTTAATTACAAATCGCATGGATTAAACGTGTGCGTAACAGGGCCGATACGCTTCCGCGTGTCGCCCGCAGTCGCAATATTCCGTAAACACTCGTTACCAGTATAACACACTATAACTGGCCTGTATCTACTAACGATAGAGCCGCGTTATAGTCCGTGCGCGAGAGGCGGGTGGGGTGTGGATGGCAGAGGTGCGGAGGGAGTATGGGGGGGGGGGAGGTAACAGGGAGAGAAGGGCGGCGCGGACGTACGCCAGAGCAACCGGGTAGCCGCAGACAATTATCGAGGATTAATTTCTCAATTAACGAGGTCCGACGTGAGCGCGGAGTTACGAGCTTCGCGGGTGTCCTGTGCGGCTCTGTTCACCGGTGCACCAGGCCGCTCGCCAATAAACTGATACACCTGTGTATCCAATATACTCCACCGTTATTATATATGTATACACACACACACACACACACACACACGTATCGCCCTCCCTTCTTTCCATCTTTCTCGTACGCTGTTACTCTCCGCCGAGAGCATCGTGCGCTCGCCCTTGCGCCGCTGCCTCGGGTGTTCTCGCTTAACGCACAGGTGCGTGCGTATATTGTACGTACGCGGTGCCTCTATAGTTTGCGACGTCGTACATACACGATATAGCGTTGGCCACGGTTCTCTCGCCGCCGCGGGGTTTCCGATCGCTCCATTCAATTACCCGCGATCGATATCTCGACGCGTCCTTCGCGCGGCTCTTGCGAGAGAGCGTCGTCTCTTTGCGGCTCGTGTTCACATGTGTGCGCACTCCTTCGAATCTCCCGCTTCGCACCGACTCGCTTTGTGGTGCGCATCGGGAATTATCATCGCGAGCAATTAAACCCTCGCAGGCTATCTCACTTTCGTGTTTCTCAATTTATTATGATTTCTTAACGATTTCGTTAGTCAAAAGCTAGGGGAGCCTTTGGTGACGCTGCTGCGAGGCCTTCTCTTATTGAACGCTCAATTTGGAGCAGATCTTTTGAAAAGTGATACAGCCTTTTCCCCCCCCCCCCCGCCCTGCACCCAAAAAAATAATTTATTTGGCGGCCACCGTTTATTTAGATTAAGCAAAATATCTATTTGATTTAAGTAACTATCTACTTGATTTAAATAAATATTTATTTCACGATAATAATTCCAAAATATTATTAACAAATTGATGAAAAATAAAATTGTCCGACAAATCTTCCGGAAGCCCAACTTCTTTTTTTATGAAAATGATTCGTTCGCTCTTTTGGAATTGTTATTATGAAAAATTAATATTTTCAGTATCTTTAACATGCTTGATTTTTTTTTCAGATTTTTATACCATTCAAAAGTGTTTGCAACACCGTCTCATTTCTCCGAAACTTATGCGAAGTGAACAAGCTATTCGCAAGGACTACCACGAACAAAACACTCCGCCTGCTTTCTTCGAGCGCGTTAACATTTTCGACAAGAGCCAATTAGATTTTCACACCTTTCTATATCGTCGACTAGACCCTAACTTCCTTTTGTCCAAATAACGCTAACAATTACCGAGAAAAGTAGACAAAGAGAGCCATCTGAGGGCGCTGCGGATGTACAGAAGGCCGTTTGACGTCGCCTTAAACAGAACAATAATAATAAAAAAAAAGAAGACAACTTTCATTGATCGCGTCAATATTGACGAAGAAGAAGGAAGAGTGAGGCGGTTATTGGCGTGCTGAAACCGCGGTTGAAAGATAAATAGCCGGTGGAAGAGGAGGGACGGAAGTACGCCGCGAGTTCCGAGAATGTCGAGCAAAAAGCGTTTTCGTACTGGATGGTTTTGAGGTCGGTGATTCTTCGACAATAGCCCTGCCTGCCGAGTCCGACGACGAACCTCCTCGTTGTCGATCGGCGCAAAACCGCGAGAGCGTGCCGGTCGGTCTGACTCTATCATTTTCCGACACGTTCCGCGGGTCTCCCACTTGTGTGCGGCGCGGGAAGCTTAACGCGGATAAACGACGACAAAAGCCGTACGTGTGTGTGTGTGTGTGTGTGCGCGCGTTCGAGCTGCGGGTGCAAAGCGAGCGTTCGGAGTCGATTAAAAATAGAGTACAATAACGAAACGAGGAAACCGAACGAAACACGAGGCACAGACGCGAACGGCTCGGCGAACAATTCACCCGAGATATTATATTATTAACAGTAAAACGGCTTTTGTGCCTCACATCGAGGCTTGTCATTTTTGCCGCCGCTGTGCGTCGTACGTTAAGCTCGCGCGCTCCCGGTAATGGAACGAGATAAAGAATTATTATCGAGGGAATAATAGAAGGGTTACGAGACGATACATCATCGTGAGGACTCTGGCCAATCTCCTGAAGCTCGACGAGGGGGAGGGAAAAATGGATCGCGGGAAAGAGAAAGGGCGAAGATATACACAGTAGTAATCCTGCGAGCGTGTCGGGCGGCCAATCCTCCTCCTCCTCCTCCCCCCGGCCGCTCGCGGCTGCACTACGTGCTCTGTGTCTCTGATTTCATAATTTCCGCAGTCGCGGGACGTGCACCGGCGAACGACCGCGAGGGCACAAGAGAACCAGGCGAGGGAGTTTGTAATACGAGGAGGAGACTATCTCGCTCACACCTTGGAGAAATTTCGATTTCTTGGGGAATTATGGCGGTGGGTATAGAAAATAATTTACCGAATCGCTAGCGAGGATCGACGTTTTTATTTTATGTACATATAACTCTTTATTTTGTTTTAAAAAAATCGCCGATGTCGCCGTCGCTGCCCTGCACATGAATCGAGAAGCGACGCGGCTTAGAACCTGATTATTCCAAGTCCCTTCATATTTAAAGATTTTATTGATTAGAATATTAGGGAAAATCGTCCAATTGGTCAGAACGATTAAATGCTATTTATGATTTAGACTTTGGAATACATATAGTGTAACGTTTTTGGAGATCGTTTTCATTTTTGTAATTCGCACGTGTCCATAAGCAAGCGCGTGAAGAGTGCGCGAGCCATGACAAGTCCCAGTAAATATACACTGTTAAAAATGGTGTGAAATTCATAATTTCGCTATATGAAACTAGAATTCATACACATTGTATTTGAGTTTCAATAATTTAATCTCAAAAGCAAAACACATTGAAAATTGAGACATGAGAATATTAAAATTATGTTATTATTACAAATATTATACAAATAATATTATTTTTTAATATACCGGTCACATAATATTCTTGCATACGTGTCAATGAAAATTCATACACTGTATATGCATAAAACTTCATATAGAATTTATGAATTTTCAAACAGAAATTTTCAACAGTGTACATACGTAACACCAGTTTTTGTGACTTCGAATGACATTACTTTTGTTGTAAAATGTCTGTCCTGATATATATATATATATATATATATATATATATATATATATATATATATATATATAGGCGAGACGATATTTTTCTCAAGGGGACGACGGGGCTCCGTTTTGCCCCACTCTTCCGCAACTTCAAATGCAATGATTTATTTATAAATTATTATCCTCATTTGTACTAGAAAAGAAGGTTTTCAACCTCTAAAGCGATCCGATAAGAGCGCATAAACTTTACGAGACCCCACCTGGCTCGTTTTGCCCCACTCTTCCGCAACTTCAAATGCAATGATTTATTTATTTATTATTATCCTCATTTGTACTAGAAAAGAAGGTTTTCAACCTCTAAAGCGATCCGATAAGAGCGAATAAACTTTACGAGGCTACACGGTGATCTTGTTTTCCGTCTCCAGCGCGCGAACTAGGATAAACAACCGACCGTCATGACTCGTGGATGGAAACGTCGGGGGATCCGTTCTTCGCGTCTGCTCGGTCCACTTTACTGCTATAATATACCAGCCGGGCGGCTCTCGTTGTCATGCAGGATGCGAGGGATGAATCCGCCCTCTCGCGCAGTTTCCTTGAGCCACCCTCGAGGGGGTGCGGGAGGTCGTGCTCGATCGTCCGCAAATTCTCGCAGCCGCGGCGAGACGCCGAGAGACAGAGGGAACAGGCGAGTGTGAGAGAGCTGCGCTAAAGCTAAAGCCGACGTCGTCTCTAGATCACGGTTCTCCCTCGCGTAACACACGAGAGAGCCGGTGATGTGAGAGCGAGAGGAACGGCGGCGCGCACTTCATTTCCGCGTCTTACAGCAACCCGGCGTGCCGAAGGAAATGAAAACAATGAGATACAGCCGGTCATCCGTTATGTACGATGGCTCGCATAATACTTCTCCCGCACTTGCTCTCGCCATCCGAATGTGTGTGCGCGGGGCGATTTTCACCGTATAACAATTCACACTCGGTGGCTCACGTCGTCGCTTCTCTTAACTCGCATTTATATTACTTAAGCCCGGCCTTTATCGGGAAACTCCCGGGTAAAGGACCCCGAAGGGCGGTGTGGCACGAGCGAACGAACGGCTAAGCCCGTTCACTTCACCCCCTTGTTTCGCCACCTCTATCCTGTACGCTCCGTTAACAGTCACCACCCTTTTACCCCTTACAACGTTTCGCAAATATTATTCTACTGAGGAGCGGACCGTAACCGATGAAAGTTTAACACCTCGAGTTTATTGCTCGGAGGAAAATAATTTGGTCGCCCTACCAGCTGCATGGTTGGATTGGCTCCTGGCGATTTGGTTGGCTCGCCCCATACTTCATTTCTTCGTGACAATACAAGTTTTATTACAAACGTTAAATTAGTTGGTTACCGACAGACGCATTTCTTTTATCGATCAATTTTTTTACCTATCGATTTGTTGGTTCAAGAAATGAAATTGTTGGTCCAAGAAATGAATTTTTTGGTCCGAGAAATGAATTTGTTGGTCCGAGAAATGAATTTATCGGTGCAAGAAATGAATTTGTTGGTCCAACGAATAAATTTGTTGGTCCAACGAATTAACTTGTTGGTGTAACGAATTAACTTGTTGGTCCAACGAATGAATTTGTTGGTCCAACGAATTAACTTGCTGGTCCAACGAATGAATTTGTTGGTCCAACGAATGAATTTGTTGGTCCAACGAATGAATTTGTTGATCCAACGAATGAATTTGTTGGTCCAACGAATGAATTTGTTGTTCCATCTGAGGAATTTGTTGACGCATACAAAATTAATCGCCCTCGAGCATATTTTACCGTGCAGTCTCTTGAGGTAACTAATTATTTTCCTCCGTGCACGTACGCGTTCGCAACTCGCTTCGAAAGGGTTATCCTATCCGGTAATACATATCTCGAGGTAACGCCGATTGAATAAGAATCAGGTAGCGCAGGTATCTCGGAAATCGTTCGCAGACATCAGATTGATGTATAAGCACGAAGAGTCGCGAACGAGCCTTCAATAATAAATTTTATTCAGTGTATAGTTTTATCCAGTCGGATTGTACGCTTCTATCGCAACCAGCGATCTATCTTTCTCCGCTTCTCGTTTCGCTACGTAATTTTTTTATTTTTATTTATTTCCGTACCGTGATTCTCGGACGCACGCATGCAAGGTGCGCGGATAGTTTTCATATGCTGCAGCAGGTAGTTACGCGTCGATCTCCCGGCACGCGGTAAGTCGCGTCGACGACGACGACGACGACGACGACGATGATGACGAAGAGAGGCGTATACAGGAGCGCGTGAGGCCGATGTCAAACGACTTATATTACAGAACAAGCCAAGAAGGCGCGCGCCTGACGGCGAGCAAGCCTCACTCGCGACATCGTGATAATAATGTTATATCGAGGTCGACACCGCGGGTGTGGCTCGTGCGACGCGTCTCACCTCTCGTATCTCTAGTAACCTCCCTACCTCCACCTTTCACACGATAAATCTGTACGGCTGATGTCGATGAATAATTATTTATTTGTTTATCGATCGACAAGCCGATCGATACTCGACGAGACCGTAATTAATTTGTGGCAAATTTAAGTTAAGCGCGATGTGAAACAGCTGCGCAGACGAGTCAGAGACTGTTGTAATTTTCCATGTGCTTCTTTAAACGGTGACAATTTCTTCGGGGAAGAATGGAAATTTGGCTACGTATAGGAAATTACCGTGCGCAACTGAAGTTCGGCTTTTTAGGGAAAACTTACACCCGTTAGAAAATTCATTGGGGTTTTCGATATCGACTGAATAGTTTCATTTCGCCTTGAGTCCTCAATATTTCAACGAACGCTGGTCGTTTTTTGTATGTCTCCTTAGTAAAAATCTCTTTCGAGCATTTTGGCGCAAAGCAAACTGAAAAAATTCGCGAAATTGAGCTCAGGAGAGCGCTCGCGTTGAAATGTGCGAGTGGCGTGAGCGCGAATGCTCACGTTGGATGCAAATAACAAATCGCTAGCGTCGACCAAAAGAAGCTAGGTTGGAAAAAAAAACCGACGTTCCGCGATTGCTGCCAGACAAGAAGCTGACCTCGAGAAGTCCTGAAGTGCGGGTAATCTTTCAGGTACGTAAGTTGCAATTTTTCTGCCGTTTTACAGGAGCGCCCAAACTTAAACACGGTGTCCAGTAAAAAGTCCATACAAAATTCAAGGACATTTAAGGACAATTCGCAGGACATTTACAGGTTGCGTTGGAACATTTACAAAAAAATGAAGATATGCATATGGCGCGCGACGTACGAAATGACGTTTAGTTCGCTAACCGTTTTCTTTCACATCGACATCGATTCAGAACAAATAACAACTCACTATGCACGAATCCATATATGTATCTCAGCGAAACTGAAACGCGCATTTTTTTTTTTAGGATGTTCGCTAGTAACATACATTTTTGAAGCAAGCTCAAATTTGCGGTGAAATAAAAAATTCAAGGACATTCCAGGATTTTTTCAGGGACGGGCAAGATTCAAGGACAGAAGGTCTTCAAGGACCGCTGGACATTTTTATTGGTTTTATCGTGATAATTCAATAACGATTGAATATATCGCCTTAACTTTTTTTTTTTTTTTCAAAATAAAGCTATCAACTTATTCCGAAAAATCTGTTTGCGGCCCCGTTTTTATTCACACCTATTCCACCATCCAAACTGTCGAAACTGCCGCGAGCTTATTTTCATATAGTCTTCTACTTATATGACAGTCTTCAACTTTCAACCCATCGCGAAGATTTCCCAAAGTGTTTCACCGCGCGGCGATGCTTGCACAGCCGAGCCCCACGAGATTTTCCGCTCCCCTTTGGATTTCACCTATCTCCCTCCCCCCCCCCCCCCGAGCCGATTAACCTGTTGAGCATTATGAACGGGAGCTTCGTGTTATATACCGTGGGTGTTCTCTCCGCTCCGCGGTGCACTCGAGAAGGGAAGGAAGAACCCAGAGATCGGGATCCTGAATCTCGCCCTCCTCGCCGATCAACAGGTTTAATTTCTCCCGAGAATTTGCAACAAGATTGTCCTCGGCCTCGTCCCTTTGTTTCCGTGCGGCTGTACCCGAGCGGAACCGTGCTTGTTAGGCCGCGCTGTTGAACCTCTCCGGCTACGGCGAACGTTTCATACACACACACACACACGCACACACACACATATATCACCGAATATTTTTACAATGCCGCGCGATATATTTATAATACCGATAGCGAGGGCGTTGTAAGTCACTCGGGAATGCGCGTAATGTTTATGCCGGACAAGAGTTTAGACTGCGGCGTGTGCAGCGCGATATGTTGTCAGTTGCGCTGGCTCGTGTGTGTGTTTATTGCCCGAGCAGGGTGGAGGCTGCGACGGCAGGTGCCGGTCTCAGCAGGCGAGGCTCCTTTTGTAAGAGCACCAAGCAAAGTTCGCGCATACCTTGACAAATGCAACGGTGAAACCGCACGCGGCCTCCGCGGGGAACGAAATAATTTCTCCGTCTGCGTGTTTCGCGTCTCTCGTTGCTTCGCCGCCTACGCTTCGCGAACAGGCGGAAGAGCCCGACGGGGAGAAAGACCGGGAGACGGACCTTCCGCAGAAGTTGCGAGACGGACGAGAGAAGCTCGACCGAGAGCCGGGGAAGGGAGGAGAGCACCGGTGAGCCTAGGGAGGTCGGTGCTGGGTGCGAAGAGCGGACGAGAGATGGACCAGAGGCGAAGAACAGAAGGGGGAAGAACGGCGTGAATTAACACCTCTACCGCTGAATCAGATAACGGAAGCCCGGGCTGTTCTCTCCTGGTTTCTCACGTCCTACCTCCTGCTACGGCCTCGGGAGCCGAGGAAGAAGCCGAGCCGGGGCAACTACGATTCGCGAAGCGGGGCACGCCAACGTCAACGAGGTGAGATTATAATTGGCAGCCTCAGTGCGTCTCAAAAGAGCGTCGAGGAGCTTTCGGAAATTTCAATCGGTCGGACTTATCGGCGAATTGTTAGGTCTGTCGCTATTGGGGGAGCTTCCGAGACGTCGGCTCGGTCGAATATGGCGGACACTTTGATTTTCGGCAATACGAGGACCTAAGTGGAAGTGACACAGTGAGGCGGTACTTGACGATGTTGGGCGAACGCTGGCCGGAAACCGTGAGAGAATGTCGAATATTCTGTCTTAAGGGAATTCGTTGTACAACGACTTTTATACTTTTTGAACTAAAAATCACAAGTGTTATAAAGCAATGAATAAGGTTTTGTCAAAGAATTTTTAATATTTTTCTCTCCACATTGATTCCGAGATACGTGAGCTTAAAATTGCGTCAATTAGCATGAGCCGCTCATGCTGTCACGTAAAAAAGCAACATTCTTTTTATAAATTATATATATATTTCCAGACTACTTTATTAGAATTTTTTTTTTTTTTTTTTTTTTTTCCTAAAATAACATTACAACATTATTAGGGACGCATTGAAAAAATAAAATCGAGCTGTGCCCATAGATTTTCGAAGATATTTCGAGTTTAAGGAGCTTCGAACCAGTATACGAATAGACACCTAGGCCCCAACCATTGCCAGCAACATGCCTCCACCACCCACCCCCCCCCCCCCGACTATTACGAAATGGCGATATGTGACGTATTGCCTTAAGCTGGACCTAAAGATCAACAACCTCAAAATGGAATTTAAAAATCTTAAAAAATTCATACGTATGTAAGAAAATAAACGAATGATTTTCATTTTTTTAAAAGTTAGGTTTCCGGAAGATTTGTTGAAGAATTTTATTCATCATCAACTTGTTAATAACACTTTGGAATGATTATTATGCAAAATCAATCTCTTCAGCGTCTTTAATGCGCTTGATTTTTTTTTTTTCAGAATTTTATAACATCGAGATGTGTCTGCGATTCCTGAAACTCATGCGAAGTGAACCTCTTTAGCAAGGACTACCTCGGATGATCCAACGCCGGCCTTTCTTCCCAACAATTTGCCACACTAAACACAAGCCCCAAAAAGCAACAGCACTATCGTCATCTACGACAGTAAAAATCTAAATTTAGCTATACAGAAACGGTTAATAAAACGTCGCCGCGCCGAGAGATTACAGAAAGTAAGGCCATCTATCGGGGCACGTTAGAATGGAAGGGTTATCTCTGCCGCAGGTAGACAAAGTGACTCGGTAGATAGGGGGAGGCTCTCTCGGACGACGATTGGTCTCAGATTACGGGGTTCGGTCTCGACCAATCCACCTTGGCGTTAACACCCACGAGTCTCTCGACAGTGAGATAACTGCACGGTATGCAAACATAATATCTGTTTGTCGTGGGTGGGTACATAACTCTCCGTTGCCTCCGCGGTATGGAAGACTCGGATAAGGCATATCGGGCGAAAATCTCGAGCAGCTCGATTGGAGAACTTTGCTTCATTTTTTTTTTTTTTGTTATCCTCCTCTCTTATCTGTCTTGTCCTTCATTGGGCGTTGATAAGACTCGGCTCACCGGGCCAATGGCGTCGGAGAAATCGTTCGATTCGAGGATATTTTATCGCGGCGAATAAACGGGGACAATGCGGATTAATCTCTCGGGGTGGGAGAAGGAGATTGGCGAGTCATTGTTCGCTTCTCATACCGGCGATTCCTTTTGCTGTCCCTTAGGTCGGATCTCGGGAGCGGTAGGCGTTGGACAGTTGCAAAGGCGACGATAGAGCACCACCACTGCTGGTAGCTCATGCTCCTCCCGCTGCTGGACAAACGCGAACGAACGGCTCGTGGATTTCCGCAGCCGCAGCAGCAGCAGCAGCAGCAGGGCACCCACGAGGGAATGGCAGAGGTGGGTAGAGGTAGCCACGATAAGGAGACATTAGCGACCCGTATGCGATACCGCGAGCGGACGAACTCGCGCTCGCGCGCCAGTCCCGACGCCAACTGATAAGGGACACACGTCCGACTACGACGCCCGACGTACCGACAAGACGCCCCCCCCTCCCCTCTCCCCTTCCCGCGAGACCGTCTCACCGCTCTCGGACTCCTACCGTACCTTTCAGCCCTAAACGCTTCCTCAATTCGAACGCCCTGAATCACACAAAAATTTACTATAATCTATATTTAAAAAATTGTCTCAGCAAATAAATATTATTTGAAGTGGCGAATACATATTTTTTTTTTTTTTTTTGGAACTAAATAAAGTTTCGGTAGGAGTGTCGTAGTTCTTCATTGATGAAAAAAGATAAATGAAGTTTACCTCGTTTTATCGTTCGACAGTCGAGGGCAGGCTTAATCTCAGATACTATGTGAAAACGACGTGTAAGATGTGTTTTTTTTTTTTTATTATTTCTTTTTTGTGTTTTTTTTTTTTTTACTGTTCTTGAATTCTTGCAGAACAGGTGCAGAAGGTGATTGCACGACGAGCCGGCTCGTCCTCCTGAACGCACTAAACTCGGTCCGCGCTATCGTTGGCTCGCTATCGCATCGTTCGGTCGGACACGAACGAGCCCGGTCGCCTTTACTATCGTCCGCCCGTATCCGCTTACATTGCACGAGCTCTCCGCGCGGGGGCTGCTTTCCTTCTAGCGAAACTCTTGCCCAACTTTTTTTTTTTTTTTTTCCTTTCTTTTTTATACGTACATAGTTATACGTATATATTTTTCTTTACGTTCTTTTACTTTTCACAAGTACTTTTCTCGCGATCGTTTTATACACCGACTATAGAGGCGGGTACACGTCGAGAAAAAAAAAAAAAAAATTACGCATTTAAAGCGACCGCAGCGACTTTCCGATGTAAAATTTAATAACCCGGGGGAGCTTCTATATTTTTATCGTTGGGAGAACGATCACAAATGATAACGGCAAATATAATTATAGTCGAACCAACGTAATATCGTTCAAGACAAATTGTATGTACACGATAAACAAAAAAAAAAAATGTTGTACTCTTTGGAAAAAAAATTATTGTCCAGAAACGTGCGCAATTTTTTATTTGTGAATTTTCCGATCACATTCGGCTTTCGATTTTGCAAACGAAAGCACAAACTGAAATCGTTATTAACACGGGAAATATATGATATATATATATATAAGTTTGTACATTAAAGCCTGAAACGAGTTTGTCACTTATTCGACAAAATTAATTTTGTACTAAAAATTTCGTATTCCGATTTTACAAAATCATTTTTTACCCTTTACGGATTTTTCGTTGGGGATTCAATCCGTGCAATAGAAAAAAAAAAAAAAAAACGATTTTTAGTTCTCGGCGCACGCTGCATAAGACACCATAATTCTATCGTTGACTTTTAACGGCGAGAAAGAGTCGCCGGAAGGCAATAAATAAGCCAATAAACAAATTCTCTCGTTGGCTCGATAACGCTCGCTCGAGTGACTTTATCTATTCGTCGGGCGCGCGTGCGATGCGAGGAAATATCTCTCACGGACAAGGCTCGAGAACCAGATACGAGCGTTGGAGATTGAGACGGCCTATGAGATATAAACTTAACGGTGCTGAATCTATAATGTAACTTTAATCTTTTCTATGCGCACAGCGAAGGAGATACTCTACACGTTCGCGCGCATGCGCGTGTGCCCAACGGTGTATTCGTATAAAACGAGAGGAGGCAAACGTCGAAACAAAGGCTTATGTCGAATGAGATAAAGGATATAATGGGACAGCGGTGTGGCAGAGCGGAGCGTACGGCGGGAATGGGATAAATACACTGGACGAGAGAGGCTTATAACGAATAGGTTCTCGGTGTCTCCGCGAGCGAACGCCTGCGGGCCGATAAGTCGTCGGGAAAACGGTGTGTGGGCGGACAGGTAAGCCGCCGCGAGCCAGTCGCGATCGGAAATCGATCGAGAACGTCAGGTTACCTTTCTCGTGTATGCCTATATGTGCACGGTGCTCGGACGGCGAGGCGCGATTCGAGTTACTACTTTGCACCCGGGTATTCTCGTACGACAAGCGTTTCAACAAATTCCGGAGCCGACGGACTCTTAACCGATCTTATTTGCAACACTCGGAGAATTAAAAAAAAAAAAAAATTCTACAGCATTCGTTGAAGAATATCTTGAAGAATCTAAATAAAAAGAGCTTGGCTATAGATAAGATTTTTCGTAAGGTTTTTTTTTTTTTTTTTTTTTTTTTTTTTTTTTTTTTTGTGAACAAATATTATTCTGTTTCAAGTTAATGATATGCAATAATCATTAACAATAATCCTTCTACGATTACCCTCAGAACAACCGCGAGGAAAGTAGACATTTGAAGTGATTATTGAAATTCCCATGAATCACGCGCACCGTAAGGTAAAAACGGGCATTTTTTAATTTTGAATTTGTTAATATGTGAAATTTTCGGAAAAACAACGAAATTTTTTACAGAAAAAATATAGGTTTTCAGGTATCGATGAGAGATTGGAAAATTTTGAGGGTTCGTTTCAGTAATATTCACGCATGCACATTCAGGAGACGTGCCAAATGCTTTGGAATTATATGAAAGAAAAATAGCTGAATACATTATTTCTTTTGCAGATGGCAGAATTGTCGTTAACATTTTCTTTTTTTTTTTTCTGTGTGCGTAACTTCTCTTGGATTGGAAGACGAGTTATTGCACGGTTATTATCTATCAATGAATATTATCAATATTTAATGCCATGATAATTTATTGTTCCAAAAAAAAAAAAAAAAAACATTCTTACACCAAGAAAAATAATTTATTTGACGGCCACCGTTTATTTAGATTAAGTAAAATATTTATTTGATTAAAATAAATATTTTATTTAAGTGAACTAAATAGTCAATCAAATGAATTAAATTACGTTAATTATTTTTCTGCGTGTAGGCACGTTACAGGCAGGTGTGGCAAAGGGTCGCAAATGTACTGCAACGAAAAAAAAAAATGTACAATCATAGTCATTAGTTCATCAATTCGTTAATTGTAAAGTAAATAAGATGACGAATGAAAATAATGCGACCGAAGGATTGGCGTTTTTGCAAACGAATGAATATTAATACAACGCACGAGTGTGTTTCGCACTAGGCTTGCGAATTGCATGGATCTATTAATATCTATCGCATAAATATACGACGACGTAACGGATAAATGAAACGTGTATGGAAACTTTTAATGGGAGAGTCGGATGGACGTGTCGACGTGTCAATAAAGCGAGAAAGCCGCTGAGCCACTCGCTGCGAAAACGATTTATATGCCCGATGTCTGATGCGCGCACAGCGATGAACGGCTCGAAATCGTTTTTCGTCGAATCGATATTAATACATGTATTTATCTGTACACGGAGATACAAAGAGCGCAATGGCCAATGACATTGTTAACGAACGGCAACTCGTCCGCATCGGAGTGTTCGATCGCTCGACGAACCATGCACTACGCGGACAAGAATAATAATGTTCAACGCGCATTATATTAAAACATAAAACGGTGAAGAGACACGCGAGCATTGTTTCACCAAAATTTCTTTTCGCCATTCACATTGTAACATAGATTTAGATCTATCATAGTGTTTGCTGAACAACCATAAATTATGCGAAAAAGGAAAGAACAAAAAGGCGCAAAGTAATTTGCATATTGCTTCCGAACGTTTTTTACCGTTTTATCCATTGCTTCCTTCTGTTATCTGTCAGGCAGCAAAAAAAAAACAAAAGACGCGAGACACTTATTGTTCATATAAATTCTTATTTTCTTTTTACTCAAAGGTTTCGTTTATTTAATTCTCAGTAATTATTGTTTAGTATTACGTCACCAGCAATGTAATTCGATCGATTGGGACTCTATTTAAGATGCACGTTTTTCTCTCTACTGTCTCTTTAATGTGGTTTTATGTACTTCGGTTTCGGCACTTAACGGACCCACACCCAGAAAAATAATTTACTCTACGGCCACCGTTTATTTGATTTAAATAAGTATTTATTTTAATTAAATAAATAGTTACTTTAATCAAATAGATATTTATTTAAATCAAATAAATATTTTACTTAATCTAACCAAACGGTGGCCGTCAAATTATTTTTCTGGGTGCATTCCTAGAGCCTTAAGTTCAATTATTAATAATAATAATATTAATAATAATAATAATAATAATAATAATAATAATAATAATAATAATAATAATAAATTGTTTAGCGCCTCGCAAAAGGTTGTTAAATGAATTGGCATAAAAAGTGCGTGTTTCTCAGATGGATGTAATTTGGGCGTGCATTGGTTGTTAACGATCGGTCGAGATGGTAATAAAATTCCGCGAATGCATCGATGTCAATGGCGATGAAGCGGAGACCAGAGAAAGAGCACAGAGGCACGGGAACGACGACGACGACGACGACGTGGGCGATCGAGCCGACACACGCCGCCGGTTACGCCGTGCGGCGCGTTCGCACGCCCACCTGTTGAAACCGGAGCCGAGGCTGGAAGGTGAATCGAGTGGGAAGGGGGGGGGGGGAGGGCGCCGTGTGCTCGGTGTGAGCTTCGGGACGGAGGGGCACACGAGGACGCTCATTCATTATCCCGGCGGGAAACGAGCCTCGCTGCTCAGGAAGCATATTCTTCGAGTTCGTGCCGAAGTTTCTGACAAAAGAAATTCTTTTTTTTTTTTTTTTTATGTAAACGCCCAATTCAAGGATCGAGAAACCGAAAAAGACTCGTTGGCTAAAATTTTAGTGACGAGATTCGATTTGTCATTGTCGAAAAATTTCCTTTTTTTTTTTTGTCAATCTCAACTACCTCGATCGATTTCGAGCAACTCTTCGATTCACCACTGTAATTCTCTGAACATTGGAAAAAAAAAAAAAACGACTCGAAAAATATATTAAAAATAAATAATTTTTTCGGAGGAAAATATATCTTGTACATATATCATATGTGTACAAAATATATCGTTGAAAAATTATTTTCTCGTGTATATTTGTCTCATATAACTCATTATATATGAATTATGTAAAGTATATTTTATGTATTAAAGAAAGTATATATAATGTATTAAAAAGATATCGACACGTATATATATATATATATATATATTTTTTTTTTGTTCAATGTGCTTAAATATTGAATACCTAAAGCAGTCTCCAGCCAAAGTAAAGTGCATTCTTATCAGAGTGCATTTAGCTTTAAACCAACAAAAAAAAAATACCGTTAAATTACAATTTAGAGAAAATCTTTTCGTCGGCAATCGCGTGACGAATAATGAATCAAATTCTCGAGGGATCGGCAGCCAAAGTTCATTAATAACGCCCCATCTTCGATTATCGAGGCAGGAGAACTCGCGCGCGTACGCGTGTAATAATGCGATCTTGTTCGAGAGTCTACTTTGCGCGCAATTTATCGCGGATAACGATAAGGTATATGTTTCTTTGCGAAACTCGAAACAGTGTTAATTGGTGTTTTCTCGACTGACGAGTAGCAGAGCAACAGCGCACAGCCAGGGGCGCGGGCGCGATGCATCTCTTGCAACTGCGGTCACGTCGTCGCGAGGAGATACGCGCGAGAGAAAGCGAGCCGAGATAAGGTTGCTCCTCTCGCCAGTCGCCATCGAGCACGCACCGCGGCCATTGGGCTTTTTCTCCTATCGTCTGCTCGCGCATATTGACGAATGAAAAATCGCCCGGTTCACTTCGTTTAGATATCAAAAAAAAAAAAAAAAACAAAAAAAAAATGTTATCTTGTTCCACGCAGAATCGGAAGATGACTCTGAAGATACCTGCATAAGACTAAATTTCATAAATTTACAACGACCGTATTTTTCATCGTACAAATTTTGCCTCGGTGAAGTTCACTTGGAAAATAAAATTCGACAAGTGAACGATTTTTTTTTTTTACTTGGTGCATTGACGTGCATTGACAGAGATTTGTCAAAAGATGAATTTTTTATGTTATGGAATTTCGAGGCAGTTACATTTCAGCTCACGGATAAGCATCTTTTTTTGGATACCCTCGAAACCGTCCGAAAAATTGAAAATTTTTCACGTCCGATACTGGGTGGCAGTTGTTGGTCGTTAAACTGCCTGGTGCATCCGCGATATCGCGCGAAGGCCGATACCCTCACGGTGATCTCTGGGACAAGACAACAATGCAATCTCGGTTCGCTCTCGGCGTCCGTTTCGCTCGCTCTTCGGGCATCTCGATCTCTCTCTCTCTCTCTGTTTTCCCGCTATGGACTGATATATTTTTTTTTTACTTTTGATTGCCTCACATCTTTTTGCTCTTCACTATTATATCTTTATCTTCGTGTCGTTATTTCTTTACACTATATCTTCTTTTGCTATTACATCTTTATTTTCGTATCGTTATTTCTGTGCATCTTTAATATTACAGTAATTGGACCGCAAGTTCTTGCGTTATTCTCTGGCCGATTGTAATATCCTTTGCCGTGAGACTCTGCACGGTGCTCTCAGGGAACTTCGGCTCCAATAGTACGAAATAAATATTTCTCTCTCTCTCTCTCTCTCTCTCTTTCGAGCGATTGTTGAGAAAACATCCGCAAAGGAAATAGTGAGCGAGAGCTTATCGTCTTTTTCTTATCGACGCCGACAAAAACGATCTGCTTTGATCGTTCGCAATTTTGTTATTTGTGCAAAGAATTTGCCGCGCAGGATTATCCGTCGCGATGCTGCTGGTCTTGTCGGCGAGACGCGCACAGATAAGAGCATGCGATATTAACAATGAACGGAGAGTCGTCGCGAGGAAAGTTTCCATCGTACGCAAGGAACAGGCGAATAACCCGTCGAAGAATTTCCAACGAATAGCCAACGAATCGATCGATCTTCCGCTATTTCGCTCCCACCCGAAGAGACCATAATCAAATCCGACTGCACTGTCGTCAGCACGCGTCGCAAAAAAGGGGTCGCGCGCACGCGCGCGCCGAATTTGGACGATTAAAAAAAAAAGAGAAAAAAAACGAAAAAAAAATAAAAGTACCCGACGAATAGAAGTCCGAAAGTTAAAAGAGAATAATTCATCCATAATGAGGCCAACCGGTGTGGGACTATAACAAAAGTGGCGAGACAGAGAAAAAGGCACGTGGTATGTATACATATATATGCACACATACGCCTATATAGAGAGAAGTGAATGAAGAACAAGAGAATATAAGGGATATAGATAGAATGCAGATAGAGAGGAGAACTGAGAGGAGAGTTCGGCTCTCTCGCGAGAGAGGACGGATCGGCGCGCGATCTTCAACGGAATAATAATGCGGGTAAAATAAAACGGCCCGGACGGTGTATATACACACCCCGTTCGTTCTTTTCTTCCCCGTCGCTCCCTCCCATCTTTTCTTCGCCTCGCTCATTCCCTCCCTTTCTCTCCCCCACGCTCAGTCGCTCCTTTTCTCTCGCTCTCTTCGGCGGGTTTTCTGACCATCAGAAGCGAGGAGAAGGTCTCGCGCAACCCCATATAATACCGCGTGGAGAGAGCGGCTGGAGAGGCTCGAGAGAGAGTCTCCGTCGTGCCGCGCGCACGCTGGACCCCATAGAGATGGGAGAAAGATCAAACACTGAAATTACAGCATTGTGAGCATTCTTCTTCGGCGGCGCGCGGCCGTTCCGAGCCTTCTTCTTATTCTTCCTTCTTCTTCTTCTTCTTCTTATTCCTCTTCATCTTCTTCGTCTCTTCGGGCCTCGTCGTCGTCGCCGTCGTTTGCGCTGAGCCGCACGCGAGATAACGGTCTACCCCTTTGCCTTTTTTGTTTTATTTTATTTATATTTTTTTTTTTGTTTTTCTTACCCCCCTCGCGCTCTCATCTCGTCGAGACCCTCCTCGCTCCGCCCTTACGCCGAAGCGTATAAACACACACTCGCCATATAGGCCTCTCCTCGATCCGCTGCACCGAGCCTCGTGCGGTATCGGGCTTATCGGGTGATCGAACGTGAAACGCATATTGCATCGGAGGAACGGAGCATAAAAAGGTGAAAGGTTTAAGTACCCGGTAATGTTCGACTCGTTTACATAACAAGTTCAAATTTTATCGTGCGGGTAAATAATATGTGATTTTTTTTTTTTTTTTTTTTTTTTATTCGTCGTGACTGTCGATGCGATTTGACGAGAAAAAGAATGTTTATCCGACGAATAGATCGGAAGAAACGAGAGGCGATTTTGGTTATCTCTTTTCGGTCTCAATTAAGGGTGGGGTAATCGAATGGAATTTTTTTTGTTTTTTTTCTTCTTCTTCTTCTTCGTTTCTTCAATTTTTATCATCGGTGCTCTTAAAATTTGTTCTCAAAGACTTTAACAATATTGTGTGTAAATTTCATGCGCATACTCATTAAATTGTGAAAGTTAATGTGATTCATATGAAAACTCTCGATTGGACTTTTTACACATTTTCCTCGTATAAAAAACAAAAAAATCAAAGTGAATTTAAATAGCTGAAAAAATGCGCACTTATTCAGAAAAGTGAACGAATCGTTTTCCTAAAAAAAAAAAAAAAAAAAGTTAGCTTTCCGGGAGATTTGTTTGAAAAAAATTTTACATTTCATCAATTCGTTACTAAAATTTTGGAATTATTATTATGCAAGATTAATCTTTTCGGCGCCTTTAATATGCTTGATTTTTTTCACGAATTTTTCAACGAACCAGAAGACATTGCAATTCCCTCGAATTTCTCTGAAACTCATGCGAAATGAAAGCTATTCGTAAGAACCACTTTGAGTACCTGAAAGAGCAATATAAATTTTTCTTAATAACCGTTATCTCCGTCGGCCGTAAATTTTACGCAGGTAACGCTCGCCGAACGAGCAAATCGTCGATTGTCGAGGGTTCGATTAATCGACTCGGTGATTTCCGAGGCGACACAATATTCGTACGGCGAAGATCAGCGCCGCATGTAAACGATATATTAGAATCCGATGGGCCAGAGTGCCGGAGAAAACACGTGGGTGGGTTGCACGCGCCCGGAGGCGAGAGAGAGAGAGAGACGAGACCTCACAGTTCAAAAAGAAACTCGAGTGGGGGAGAAAGATTGCGCCCGAGTGCATACATCTCATGTGTATATATATATACATATACAAACACATGTGCGTAACTGTACGCCGTATTCTATGGTGTATAATCAGAACGCGGAATAGCCGTGACGAGAAGTCTCTCGATAAAAAGAAACGGACGATGATGGTCGAAGCCGCGGAAAGAGATGGTAAAAAAAAAAAAAAAGTTAAAAAAAAAAGCGCAAAGAGGAACTCGCGATAAAAAGAGCTCGTGGAAAAGGGAGAAAGTACCATAAAAACAAAAAAGACTCTCTCTTCGTCTGTATCTGTATCTCCATCTCTCTTTCTCTCTGCGGGTAAAAAGAGCCGTGAAAGAAGGGGGCGAAGATAAGAGAAGGAGGGATACAGGAGGAAGAGGAAGAGCGAATAAACGAGGAGAATAAGAGAGGGACATTTCAGAAGGACTGGCGCGCTCTTCTCTCCGCGTGCAGAAGCAGCGGCAGCGGCACATCACCTCATTCCATCCCCTTATCTATGCATCTCCCGCGCTCCGCCGACGCACACGCGGGTGTGCGTGGGTCCTCGTGAATAGCGGAGAGAATCGGCCGCGTCGCACGTTCACTGACTACTCGAACGCGTGTACATGTGCGGGCCTATCTGGTCCGCGCCCGGGACGGACATGCGGAGAGCCCGCGGTCCGCGACACTCGTGTCCGTGTGGAAGACGCTCGGGCGTTATCCGCGTACTTCTCGGACGCGCAAGAGTGTGCAAGAAGGCAGCCACTCCGCGCGCTATAAGGCCGCCAGAATGGAGAAAAATATCTCGCGCGAGAGAGAGATAGAGAGAGAGAGAGAGAGAGAGAGAGAGAGAGAGAGAGAGAGAGAGCGGGGCGCGGGCGTAGCCGCGCGCGGCGCTCAGACGATTCGTGGCTGCGATATCGAACGACCGCGAAGAACGGGCGAGGAGACTGCTATGTGAAAAGCTTTGGATATCCATAGATGGTAAAAAAAAGTGTATCGCTCGGTTAAGCGAAAGCAAAAAAGAAATATCGCCGAGTAGGAGAAAGTTAATTTTTGAAAGTCTCGACTCTAATCTCGAGACTTTCGGAATTGAACAATCGATGGAGAAAAAAAATCTAAAAGAAAACCTAGTATAATTTTCATTTTTATTAAAAAATGAAAAAACAAAAAAAAAATGGCTAAACGACAGGACGCGTCTGTGTTATATTTTCAGTCCGATTGGTTTTTTGTGGTTCGAATCAATCGAATTTCAGAATCCTGGGCGCCGCAAACCACCTTAGCGCCAAAAAGATCGTACTCCGGTGTTGAGTCCAGCCCGACTCGTTGGAGTGCAAGGGATAGCGTAACACTGTCGTCTTCTCTTTTCGGGTCAAGGCAGATCAGCCCTTTACAAAAACTAAGACACGAAGAAAACCTAGGATAATTTTCATTTTTATAGAAAAATGAAAAAAAAAAAAAAAAAAAAAACAAAAATGGCGAAAAGAGACATGACGCAGTCTGTCATATTTTCAGTCCAATTGGCTTTTCTGGTTCGAATCAATCGAAGTTCAGAATCCTTGTGCGCCGCAAAGCACCTGAGCGCCAAAAAGATCGTACTCCTGTGTCGAGTTAAGCCCGGACTCGTTGGAGTGCAAGGGAGAGCGTAACACTGTCGGCTTCTCTTTTCGGGTCAAGGCAGGGCAGCCCTTTACACCTCGCCTTTCGTACACTACAATCTCTTTATGAGCTTACGGATGATTATCGTAAACTACTCCGCGTGAGCATTAAAATTAATTAGTCGCGGTTAAATGCTTGTAATTTGTGAACGAAGTATTTAAATACTGCCGTGGTTTATTCTCTTACAATATCTAAATGTCAGTGAGACGATACAATTGGTTTCGCACATGACACGCGTGTAACTTGAATTATTATCCGGAGAGTTAAATTACACTTACTCGATTATTGCGCGTGAAAACGCAATCCTCATTGAAAAGCCGTATGAGCTATGAACTCCGACGTCGAGCTGGACTTGTGTGGAAATATAATTGCGCAGCCTGAGGTCGTACAGTAATTCGATGCTAACTGACACCATCTCGGTGTTTTGTTCATCTTGTACACTGAGTCGTAACTAAGAGTCACAATGTAACGACCAAGTATATTTATTTGGCCTCGCCCGAAGCGCACCTGGCGTTCCCGACATGGATAAACTAAGGGCGCAAGTTCCGATTCCTCGAAAGCTCGAACGATGAAAACTTAAGGTGTGAAGCTAAAACCTCACAACTTAAGGTTGTGTGGGGTGAGACGGCGAAGCGACTAGGGGGTGCACGGTGTGCGGTGCGGTCGGTGTGCGAAAGAGACAGCTGCTTGTCAGTTCCGAAACGAAGACGACCATGAGTTTTTCATTTAGTAATAATTAAACAACGGTGCTGTCAATCTTCGTCGGAAAATGCCAAACATTAGAACGATTATCATTTGAGCTATGCATAGATCTTTCATGTACGCGGTAGCATTTTCTTGGCTGTTAGAACGTGAATACGGCGAATCGTTGCGAATTCTCCGTAAGGGTAATGCAACGAGCTGCAAAATTTACGATTTTTTTTTTTTTCTCATTAACGATGCTGTACATCGCTCTGAAATTTAACCAGACTATTTGCAAGGGGATAATATACATTAGCAAAAAATTTGCATTGCACCGGTAGCATTTTGACTTTACCCCACAACAACCTTAAGTTTGACTAGCCGCGACTACCACCGAGTTTCGATGGAGT
Organism: Amblyjoppa proteus; assembly: GCA_963922035.1. Classification (NCBI taxonomy): domain Eukaryota; kingdom Metazoa; phylum Arthropoda; class Insecta; order Hymenoptera; family Ichneumonidae; genus Amblyjoppa; species Amblyjoppa proteus. The sequence continues at coordinate 8,806,370 of OY998233.1, forward strand.
ATGATTCATCTGCCCTCTCTACTTGCTGCGTGTCGTCGAGCCTGGTTACAACGATGTGACATCCTTCTCGTCGCGAATACGTTCGGCCCTGTCTTCGGTTCTCATTAAGAGCTGAGATATAATATAATGAATTACAGTATTGTATCATTTTTTTTTTTTTTTTTTTTTTTTTTTGAGAAATCAAATGCACGTGTGACGTTACACCGATCCCGATAACACCGCCTCTAAGTCACACAATGTTTATAAAAAAAAAAAAAAAAAAAAAAAAAAAAAATCCTGAAGACATTGTAACGAATGTGTATCTGACTATTCGTTAAGCCACACGATATTAGTTAGGTTTGACAATAGACGTACGGACGATAGATATAATATCGATCGTCACATAAAGCAGTCTGGACTGAGAGGTCTGAACGAACAGACGTGTGACAATTCGTACCCGACATAATTAGCAGCGATCATACCAACAATATCCGCTCCAAAATCAAATACGCGCGTTATTCATTCGCATCGCTCGTTACAATATATATATATCTCGATGACCCGATGTATGATGCTTATAATATTTTTTAGAACCGATTGCTATCGAATGAACAGTTTTCGAGAAGGGCAATTCCAAAAAAAAACCACCGACTTTTTCCTTCGCGCGTTTTTTTTAAACGTCTTTTGTTGGAGCCCAAAATGGTTGCATTTTTTTCATTGACAAAAATTGACCTCGTAGCATTTGTTATGCAGTTCGAACTATACAAAGAATAACAGGTGTCTCTACGACAATCTAATGCACTCTACCGACTATATTACTGGAGTGTATCTCCGGTCGTAGTCGAGTTTCTCGATTGGTTACCTCTTCGCGTAGATAGCGATAACGATGTGTATAGAGCGCGAACGTATAGCGAGTTAGTCCTCGGGAGAGCCGGCATAGAGGGCCGACTGTGAGCGTATCGAGGATACGAGGAAGAGAGAGAAGGTGGAGTCGCGCGGCAAGGTGGTAGCTGTACAACAATATCTTGTTTGGTCGGACAAACAGCGGCACGCGCGGCGTGTCGACGGTGCGGGGGCCTAATTGCCTCCTCTCGCCTCTCATCCTCTTCCGACTCTCGAGAGTATTTGCTCGACAAACACCTCGACAGGGCCGTAAACACGTTTCCGCCGAGGGCCCTTCCCTCCGTTATCGAGGAAACCTCGCGGTTTCGTGATCTCACGATTTTTTCTAAATATCGACAATCCAATATCAACCGGAATTTGTCAAAGTAATCGAAAGGATTTTCGTCGATTTTTTTGTTTTTTTTTTGTCGCAGAAATCCTATTTTTTTTTTTTTTTGGTTATTGTATATTTGCATTTGAAAAATTGATTTCGGAGTCGAGGTTCGCGCCAAGAAATTCACCGAATTGAGTTCGGCGGAATAAATATCTTTTGGGAATTTTACGGATTGCGATAAAAAAAATTGCTAAGTTAGCCCCAGAGCCGAGCAAAGTATCGAAAGGAACTTAAAGTACTAAGTACTAAGCACCGCAAATACTTTGTGAACAAAGTGATTTCCGTACGTACAGTACATTTTATAAAAATACAAAGTACAGAGTACTTTTTCTTCTCGATCGGCGGAGGTGAAGTTCCACGAGTACGAAGAATTTGGAGATGAATTTTCAACGCAAACGGCCATTTCCAGGGCCAATATTTTTTCAAAATTTCCAAACTCTTCGTTTCCATTCCTTGGTAACAGACTAATCGACTGGACCACGACGACTGGATCTTGGGGAACTGAGTGCAGGTCGATTGGATGTATAACAATTCAATCTAGGACGTATGGGTCTAGTACATTGGCCGAAAGTGAGATATGAGAAAGAAAGGTCTCGATTATATGCATGAAAAATCGTACTTTTGGGATTTAAATGGAAAATATTGGGCTGGGCGTAAGATAATTGTTATATTCGTGTGTTCAGCGGGAAAAAATACGTCGAATTATAGCTTTCGAACAAAAAAAAAAAAATCGAGTGAACAACGATTTTTCAGTTTTTGAGCCACTTTTTAAAAAACGTCGATTTTCGTGAATTTCGAAGGTCGATATCTCGACTTCCAATGGAGCTAGCGAAAATCCGAGGTACTCGTCGTGTTCTGCGGGAAAAAATACACAAGATGAGATCTTGTTCGAAATTATAGAACCGTAGTTATAGGGCAGTTTCAGAACGTTGAAAAACGTGAAAAATGAACTCGAAAGCCATTTGCAATTTTTGCAACCCTTGCAATTTTTTGACGACATTTTTTCCCCCTGAACACGAGTCTGCTGGCTTTTTTGGGACTAAAGTGCAGTGAGATATTTAGAATCTCGATTTTATGCACAAAAAAAACGTATCTTTGGGACGTAAATGGAAAATATTGGGCTGGGAGTAAAATAATTTTATGAGACAAACATTTTTTTTTACGTTACGAAAGAGGTGTAAAGTAATTTGCACACGGTTTCCTCATCTATTGCAATTTTGAGCATTGCTTCCTCAAACAGGAAGCAATGCTCAAAATTGTACAAGTAGCTTGGTCTCAGTGCTCAGTAATAGTACTTAAAGTACCGGAAAGTACTTTGCTACTTTAAGTACTAGACAAGTACTCGTGCACTGTAAGTACTGTCCAGCCTTACGCTTTATGACCAACTTTTCCCTCCTTTTTCATCGCCCTGTAGAGGCTAAGTTTTTGCTTTTTAAGCCACCCTATTTTGTGTATTTCTTCATTTTTTTCTTAATTGACTCGAATTTGTATTTATCGTTCATAGACTTTTGGAGTTCCAGAGCGCGCCAATGCCGCTGGTACCGCGAGGCATTGATACAGAAGTTTGTTCATCGCTAAAGGGTTCGCAAAGGCTTGGTCTCAGTACTCAGTAATAGTACTTAAAGTACCGGAAAGTACTTTGCTACTTTAAGTACTAGACAAGTACTCGTGCACTTTAAGTACTGTCCAGCCCTACGCTTTATGACCAACTTTTCCCCCTTTTTCATCGCCCTGTAGAGGCTAAGTTTTTGGTTTTTAACCCACCCTATTTTGTGTATTTCTTCTTTTTTTGTAATTGACCCGAATTTGTATTTTTCGTTCATAGACTTTTGGAGTTCCAGAGCGCGCCAATGCCGCTGGTACCGCGAGGCATTGATACAGAAGTTTGTTCATCGCTAAAGGGTTCGCAAAGGCTTGGTCTCAGTACTCAGTAATAGTACTTAAAGTACCAGAAAGTACTTTGCTACTTTAAGTACCGGACAAGTACTCGTGCACTTTAAGTACTGTCCAGCCCTACGCTTTATGACCAACTTTTCCCCCTTTTTCATCGCCCTGTAGAGACTAAGTTTTTGGTTTTTAACCCACTCTATTTTGTGTATTTCTTCATTTTTTTGTTAATTGACTCGAATTTGTATTTATCGTTCATAGACTTTTGGAGTTCCAGAGCGCGCCAATGCCGCTGGTAGAGCGAGGCATTGATACAGAAGTTTGTTCACCGCTAAAGGGTTCGCAAAGGCTTGGTCTCAGTACTCAGTAATAGTACTTAAAGTACCGGAAAGTACTTTGCTACTTTAAGTACTAGACAAGTACTCGTGCACTTTAAGTACTGTCCAGCCCTACGCTTTATTACCAACTTTTCCCCCTTTTTCATCGCCCTGTAGAGGCTAAGTTTTTGGTTTTTAACCCACCCTATTTTGTGTAATTCTTATTTTTTTGTAATTGACCCGAATTTGTATTTTTCGTTCATAGACTTTTGGAGTTCCAGAGCGCGCCAATGCCGCTGGTAGAGCGAGGCATTGATACAGAAGTTTGTTCACCGCTAAAGGGTTCGCAAAAGTGACTGCGCGGAATTCTTTACGAGAAGTTTCCGTCGGCGGTTATGCGACACGCACGTTCATCCTCGTTGTCCTCGCTCGGGCAAAGCTGCGGGGCAAAAGCGGCGAGTGTACACATATGCGTGCACAGATAATCGTGAACAACGACGATGTATCGGTAAAGAGTTGAGAAGAAGCCGAAGAAGCGGCCCCGCTATAACCACGACCGTAGCGAACGGCTCTCCGAGTTTGTATATACGAAGCGATGGCGGCAACTTCGCCTCTCCTCTTATCTCTCGATTCTTTCTTACTTCCCTCGAGTGTGAGAGACTCGAGAAAGACCAGACGCCCTCCTGCCCGTTGCCTCGTTCTTCCGTACATATCCTACCATCGTCGTCCTTGTACACTTAGTCTCGCGAACGCTCGGGTCCGATTCCCTAATCGCTGTCGAGTATCGGCCGGCGGGAGCCCCTAAAAACGGCCACGAACGACAAAATTCCTAAGCTATCAGTAGACGGAAACGAGGACTAATATAGCGACGATATTGTCTCACGTATTTTTCGTGTTTTCGCAAAAAAGATATATATATACTTTTTCACAAATTCAAATATTAATATCTGGATGTAAAAAATTATTGGGGGATTTAAAAATAAAAGACGATTCTTCGGGAACGTCAATATTTTCATTGATTTTTTTCGATAATCAAGCGACTTTTGTGTAATCGACAAAAACGTATCGTTAACACAGGACATGTGTAAAATCGACGGAAGGCAAATTGCATACGTTCGTAGTGAACGACTGTTTGCAAAATGTACGAATCCTTTTGTCGACTCACCGATCGACACTGAGAGAAGTATCCAGTAAATATGACTATATCGCTCGAGAGATATTGCCGTAGGGCACAGTAGTAGGGTATTAGGGCGCAACCTACGGGAGAAAATACCGGATTTAGATAGATAGAAGCGTTTACTCCGCGTTCTGAGGCCGCAACTCCCTAAGAACACCGTGCCAGTACATAGTGAGCAATGTATAAAACCAAGAACAATGACAGAGTATAATAGAAGTAGTGGCACAAAAAAAAATAACAGAATAATAACAAAATAATAATAAAGTAATAATACAGAAAAACCATAGGAATACAGCGAAAGAATGGAAAACACAATAATAATACAGAAAAAGATAATAGAGCAAAGAAATAGCAGAAAAAAACAATACAGTAGAACCTCGATTATCCGAACCTTCGATTATCCGAACTGCAATTTATTTTATCCGAACTTTTATTTAGCCGAACAGGAATTTATTTTATCCGAACCTTTATTATTCGAACCATGCCGCAAAATTTCTTTGTTACATATCGTTGAGCGTTACTCTGTTGCAGGCGTGTGCAAATTTGTATCATGCGCTTGTACAACCAAAAATTGACCACTTTATCAAGAAGAATGCTTAAAGTAAGCGTTTACTAATATGCTTCCAAAGTATATAATATATATATATATATATATATATATATATATATATATATATATATATATATATATATATATATATATATATTATATATATATATAATGTTTGTATGCGAATTTATACTTAAAAAAAACTCATATTCATTCCGTATGTTATTATTATAATATTTTTTATTCATAACTCGATTATCCGAATAATCGTTTATCCGAACTGGTCTCAACCCCAATTGGTTCGGATAATCGAGGTTCTACTGTACAATAATAATGAATCTTAGCGCATTTATAAGAATTTTTCGTAGATATGGCAAAAGTTCTTGGAAAATCCGAGACTTTGCGACAGAGGTGTCGCCCTAGTTGCCTAAAACTATGTGCTATGGTAATCTTTCTTAGATGATCGATAGTACTTACTAGATCCTTCTCTCAGTGTGAGCAACGTCAACTGTTAACCATTCTGTGCACATCCTTTACGTTCTGCCAAAGAATATAACATTCATTCCAACCCTTTAACGCTTTCATACAATATCTATAATAATAACAATGATATTATCGTCATCCTTATCATTACAGTGTTATAATGCTGCAACATAAGAATAAAACAGATAACAGAGTATCCGAAGGATTTGCCTCGATAGCCAATTGGCAACATATACATTTTTACTACAACCCACGTTACGTCCTGCTATGTACGAAAAAATGGTTTCATCTCTCAATTCTCAATAAATCCACCGCCACTACTAGATAATCTAACATGAATATAAATTCAACGCCTCGTCACAAGCGAAGAGAAAAAAAAAAAAAAAAACACACACATTCACCCAATGAAACGTGGACAGTATCGAATTCTATTCAAAGAGAATAATAATAAGAGCGTATATTCAAAATTCGTACGAAGCACGAATTCGATTTTACAATCGATTTCACTGTGCAAAATAAACTCGAACAATTCCTCATGTACCGGAAAACTGAAAATCGTATAAACCGAGCTAAAGCTCGCGCACCGATTTCGAGAGTATTATTTCGTCAGTGTAAGAGTAAATACGATATGTCTGCAGTCCACACCTATGCAAAACGCTCCGAGGGTGTAAAGGGGAATTGGTGGGGGGGGGGGGCGGACGGGGGGGGGGAGGGAGAGGCTGCAGCGAGCGGCGGGTTCGGTCGAATCGCGAAAAGGCCTTTACGGAGCGCGGAGCACGATCGAGATACAGTATCGGCCGGCATTTCGAGTGAATATTAGCGTAATGAGCTCGATAGCGAGCCGATATGAGATTTCGACCCCGTCCTACCGTCACGTACCCCGTATAACACGCGCGCTCGGCCACTCGTCGATCCGTCGGATCAAAACCGTCGCTCGGTTATCCTTCTCGCTCGGTCGCTCGCTCTCCGCACGCGAGAAATTACCGTGGCGAATCGTCGACCCACGGATTTCGGAATGTTATACAACATTATGCGTCGCTCGAGTTATAAACTCTGCGTATGCACGAAAACGCGGGTATTGCAACGGCAATGCTCGCCCGACAATGCCATCCGGGGAAAACGGCGGTGATGGGGGGGGGGGGTTAATATCTACCTCGCATACCGTGAAGCGCGTGGCCATCAGGAAGACAAAAGCGAGTGGAAAATTTTTAATCGCTTCTTCTCTGCGCTCGTTCCCTATCGATAATCCGTCCCGAGGGCCGCTGACCGCGTTCAAACATAATAACGATATCGAAAAAAAAAAAAAAAAACAAAAACAAAGTGAAAAAAATACACACACGCACAAAGCGATTGGTGTGAAAAGAAAATTCTTGGAATAAGTCGTCGAGGCACTTGCGAGCGTCCAGGGTATCTCTGTTGGTAGGCCGTAGTCATAGACATCGGTGTCTATATGTCATAAAAAACAATAATGATGTGTGATACTTCGTCTGCATCAGTAATGTTATTGACAATAACAGAGTGTCTATGATAATGTTCGTAATTCAATTGAACCGATTGTTTGTAAGCGGGATTATCTTGTTCAGTGTCGATTTGACTTTATTTTCACGACGATTAGGTCAGGAAACGTCGTTTGTTCCCAAGACCGTGGCACCTTGATCGCAGTTCTATTGAACATTAGTCCGGTGACTTCACTTTTTTTTTTTTTTTTTTTGTTACGCACGAATTTCTGATTGATTCGCGATTGCGCAGTGATTAATATTTTTTTCTCTATCTTTGAGCTAAGTATGTTGATTCTCGATTTGAAGATCAATATCACCAGCTCTCCCGTTAGTGCCGTGTAAAAAGACCGATTTTCAAGATCGAATTATTCATCGAAATGGTCGGTAAAAGCCTTCGAGATTTTGAACAAATAATATTTGACAGTTAAATGACAACATGTCAAAAGTTTGTGCACACGAATTTTGATTGGATTCGCGACAGAACTACCTTGAGTTAAAGCTCGCGGAGCGACGGGAAAAGAAGCGAGATTCGACGGAGAGCGCTGAGAGTAACGGCGCCTCTTGGCCGTAGCGAAGAAGAAGCGAGAAGCGATATAAAGTAAGGTAAAGGAAAAAAAGAAAAAACAAACACAAACGTTAAAAGAAAACGGGGGAAAAAAAAGTGGGGAGATCCTCTCCACGGACACCATTCCAACGATGCCAGGGCCGTGTCGCAGGCAGGCTGGAGTGACACCACAATGCGGTGTAGCAATTTGTAGGCTCGCCCTTCGGCTGGTCCTCTCCTCTACGTGGACTCCCCTCGCGCGCCGCGGCAAACGTCTCGCTCGCCACTGTCTCTCTCTCCCCCTCGCACGCGCGCCCTCTCGGGCTCGCGTTCACGGTGTTCGAACAGTTCTCGCGACCGTTTTTCTCTCGCTCGCATTTGCCGCAGTTAGCGGACGGAGAGCAGAGCGCACACGAGGAGAGGACCTCCGCGTTGCCGGCACCTTGTATTTATGAGACGTCCTCACTCGGGGCGCGTATAAGCGCGGTCCGGCGAACGGCGCTGCGAACCAATTGCCGGACGAGCGATCGCCAAGGTCACCGGGCATTTCTTCGATGAAAAAAAAAAAAAAAAAAAAAAAAAAAACATGTTTATTTTTTCTCTTAACATCGCTGCAGGTAGAAAAAAAAAATACTAACAAAAAAAAGGCATATCGATGTAAAGTCGCCAATAATGTCAATAAAGGAAAACAGAAAACAATTTTTTTAGAAATTAAATAAAAACATTTCAAAAACATTGCAGCCACGTAGGGGGAAAAAATTGTAGAAAAAAAAAAAGCAAATCGATGTAAAGTTGCGAATACTGCCAATAAAAGAAAACAGAAAACAATTGAATAAAAAAAATTTCAAAAACATTGCAGCCACGTAGGGGGGGAAAAAATACTACAAAAAAGGCAAATCGTTGTAAATTTGATTAAAAAAAAAAAAAAAAAAAATTGTAAAAAATCGATGTAAATTTAATAAATTTAATTAAAAAAAAAAATAAAATGTAAAAAATCGATGTAAATTTAATAAATTTAATAAAAAAAAATTTCGAAAACATTGCAGCCACGTAGGGGAAAAAAAAAAAAAAAATACCGAAAAAAATTCGAATCGATGTAAAGACGATCCCGTAATCACGAAGCGCGTTACGAGACGTAGCAACGATATCCAATAAGACAAAGCGAAGGGGGTTACACAGGATAAGAAAAATAAGGAACAAGAAGTGCATGAATAAGAGGAAGGTGCACAAAACGCGAAGCGGTCTAACTAGGCGAGAGATCATGTGAAACGATAGGTTCTCTCGGTCCTTTGCGTTCAGTAAAAGGTTGAGGAGAAGAAGGAGGAGGGAGGAGTTTGACCGCGGAACAAGAAGACGAGAAAGCAGATAAAGAAAGAAAGGATATATATACAGTGAGCGGGTCGAGCGGTAGGACGTAGCCACACCGCGTTTACGTGCGGCTACGGCCGTGTCCGTGTGAGAGCGAGAGCGTTCCGACCGATGAGACATCTGCAATGGCCGATGGGCGCACGGCAATACGGCTACCGAAGGAGCGGGCATCAGCGACGCAGCAGATTCATGCGTTCGCGGTCTGCCCGGTGAAACCCGAAGAAATAAGGGAAGCCGGGGCAGTGAGATAAGCGAAAAGAACGAATAGGTGGAAGGAGGAGGTCCTGATGGGGCCCCTCTCTTCCTTTCACGTCAACCCGGCGAATCCTTCCCGAGAGAGAGGCTTTTTCCTACGCGCTGCCTCTCTTGTTACGAGCCTCAGCGCTCCCCTCCTTCCCCCCCCCCCTCCCGCGGCCCGCCGGCCGTACGTTCGACGCGCAGCCTCGAGTAGAGGCTTCGTCCGTCAACGCGTCCTCATAGGCCTTCGTCCCGTCGCGGAGCGGCATCGACAACGGACTTCGGACACGGTCGCGTCTACCAGATGGAACTGCCGGCTACCGAGGAACTCCAGGAATACCCCGAGAGCGAGCCGAGAAGAGCGCGGGACTTCTTTTCTCTTCGCACACCCCGCCGAGAACGATCGACACTGATATAAAACGGAAACGCGCAAATCCAACCGACTTCGATTCTCCCACCACTGCACCCGCGAGAGATTCCCTTTGTGAATCACCTAACGACAGAACGATCGTGTCCCACGGTGAAACTTACTCGCGAGATCATTTTCCTCGGACGATTATTCTTTTCTTTAAGAAATTATATTCCAAAGACCGAACAGCATAATCGACTTTGAACGGGAACTCTTTATTATAATCGCGAAGTTGTGCTATCGAATAGTTGCTCACTCTGCACAGCTCTGCATGGGAGTATCGTTGCCTCGCAGTAGTGACCTTGACCTCTGATTATTTTCTAGAGTTACATCACTATCAGTGATTTTCAACTTGATATAAACAAATAAATTGATGGTAAAGCAAAAAGAACGTTAATTCGAATGTCGAGACGAGCCGGTCAATTTCATTGTGAGGTAGCCGGTACAATATAATACGCTAAGGGAAATCGAACCGTGAGAGGGTTGTCCAGCGGCTTCGGTAGCAGAAATGCATCGACTGGTAAGGAGCGAGATTGGGAAAGACGCGGAGTGACGAGCGTGAGAGTCACTCGCGAGAAACTGTGGACCAGTGTATACGTATACGTATACATGTGTATATACGTCTGCACGTATATCGATATAGCTCTAACAGGGAAATCGGTAAGAAGTATCTTAGAAACGAGACCGGACAGCTACAGGTACCTACTCCGCTATGTTTTCGACCCGCCTCTTATTTCTCTTCTATCTGCGTCTCGCTCTCGCTGACTCCTGCCGGCAGACGAGGAGGAGAGATGGTGTGCTCAGATATTATTTACCGTGAACACGATTCAATAAAGCATTCTATAAAATCATCGGTTATTAATTTGACGCTCGTGCACGACGGGGGGTGATTGCTGCTTCGCCGCACGGGGTCTCCCCCCTCCCCTCCCTCACCCGACCAGCCTCTTAGCCGTCTTTTCTTTTCCCCTACGCAGGCTCCTCTCCGTCCTTTCCTTGATGCGCCGCTCGCACCCGTCCTTTCCTTGATCCGCTCCATCGACAAAGATTATCAACGATATATGAAATTCTCGCCATTCATAAATATATATATATACATATATACATATATATGCGTACGCACGCACGCGCGCGCGCGCGCGCACACACACACACACACGCGCGCGCGCGCGCGCACGCACACACACTAGCCGTATATTTCGGTCTATTATTTATTTGATTTACTATTTATGTTAATTGTACTAAACTTTCCGTCGCATCAGACGTTCGACAAAAAGTGCTTCAGCCGCTTCGCTGCGCTTTTTATTCGTTTAATGTCCGACGCGATTGGTGTTGCGCGCGAATGACTTCCGGTTTGCACTGAGGCGGCCAATCCGGGCGCGTGGTGAGCGACAAAGATAACCAAGATTTTTTTCTAAACGATTTTTTTTTTTTTTTTTTTTCTCCATACGACTCGTAATTGAGGGATACCTCGACCCGTTTAAGTGCGCAAACGATCCGTAAAGGAAATTGGCGCGGTCGTTGAAGAGCACTTGAGATACGCGACATTAACGCGAGGTTGTTAACTCCTCGTTGAAAAACACGGAACTAATTAACTCGCATATATACATTTATAAGACGGCTGTGTGTTTAATCCTCTAATACCGGGTGCATTATTAGTCGTGGAGTATTACAGAGGATACGTTAATTTATAACGAGCTTTCAACGTGTCTGTATGTAAATCAGCGTAATGCTATATATATTGTCTGTATGCGTAACTAATCGTGTAACGAGATATTACATTCGTGCTGAGAGCTTTAACGAGGAACGAGCTTTTCGCACGCGATCGAATGTTCTTTGAACTTTTGCCTATACTAGTTTCAGTAATAAAACGATTTAAATTTTTTTTTTTTTTTTTTTTTTTTTTAAAATATAAAAATCGTGAATAATAATAATAATAACAGCTGACTGGGCGGCGATCACTTAAATTCCCTCCGGAGACCGAGTCACAGTCGCCGTCATTGAAATATGATACGATATTAATCGAATTTAGCGGACTGGGAACGCTCCGGAGACTCGTTCGACGAGTCTCTCGTCTCTCACTCCCTCGCCCTCGTGCGCCCGGCGCATAAAGCGAGGAACACGTGAAAGTAGTCGACGAGAGCGAGACACGCTCGGCGTCGCGCGACTTTCGTCGGACCACGTGACGCCCGTGAGAGACTGCAAAGGCGGCGCGAAGGGGATATCGTCGCTAACTATTTTACGACAATTTTATATCATCTACCGACGCGTCAAATACAACGCCCAAGGCGTTAATCTCGTTAGAAAAAAAAAAAAGAGAGACATCTTTTTTTTCGTTCCATCATTGAGAGATCAATAGAAACGACGTTTCCGCATGCGAGAATCAAAGTGAAATTACATAGCGCGTGAGGCCGAACGAGATCGAGTCGGGAAGAGGCAGGCAGTCTAGCCCGCTCGCTGGGACGACGGAGTGAGAGGGCACGCGCGTTACCGGACGTTAAATTAACGCGACGATCTATAATCAAAGCTGAATACCTTGGGCGATGGTAAACCACGATAAAGCCTCCCCGATGTCGGCACACCGTCGTTTCCATTCCGAAACGGTTGTTAATAAAGTTATCTCGTCAAATATCGTTTCGAGAAATTGCTTCATTATTCGAGGGTCGTTCACTCGAGAGATTCCTCCGGAGATCCGCGTTTAATTGATTCTCATATTTTCTTTACGATTGAATAGTCAATCGGGAGAATTAGTTTTTTTTTTTTTAATTATTTATCCTGTCGTAGTTCTCACGGTTTCGTTCTCGGGTGAATGCCGGCGGAGGAACGAATCCGATGTGACGGTTGGAAATCAAACGAGCCGGTACCACGTGACCCGTTCGAGACCGCGTGCACAGGACGCGCAGGCCGGTACGAGCGAGCGGCGACAAAAAAAAAAAAAAAAAATGACGAACAGCGAAGAAGCGTTTAAACGATTCGCCTTTCGTAAAACACGATTGGAAAAACAATAATGAAACAGAAATGAACGAGGGGTTCTTCGAGTTTTTCGACTCACGTTTCAGCGGCTTTGGGTTGCTCTGCTTGCGACGTGACATCCTCTGGGATCTGCCATCACCAAAATAACGGCGACATACTGGACGACCACAGGCTTGTGTGTTACTCTCGTTCCGCCAAAAAGCCGATAAAGCAGCGCTCACCGGAACGTTGGATGGAAAAACAGCTGACAAATGGCGCGTGCCCGGCAACTTCTCAACATACAAAGCCTCACATCAGCACGTAACAGAGCATCTTTCGTTTATCTTCTTTCACCAATTTAACGAACAATGAAGAGGGACAAATAACGTTGAGATTTCGAGGTTAATCTATCGACTGGGAGGATTTTTTTTTTTTTTTTTTTTTAGGATAAAAGCAGCGTAGAGCAGCAGCGAATAAGCGTTTAAGAGCGTGGAGAATTGGTTTTTGGACGCGCACTGTGGCGTTACACGGGACAGACACAATTTTATTATATCTCACGCGTAGGAACGACGCGGCTCTGGGGATTATTATTATCGTGAATATTTCGTTTACCACGTTTTTCTTTCTTTCTTTTGTCTCAGTAAAGGCGGGATAATGCCAACGCGTTTGAGGATGAAGCCGATGAGATTCTATTGCACGCGCACGATGGAACGACGTTAGTCGAGTTTTCTCGAGCACACACGCACACCGCGCACCGTCCCTCGACCGCTGTCAGCGGGCAACTAAACAAACCCAATGCTAAACAACCTCCCACTCCTCCCGGCGCGGCGTGACAACGACGCGAGGCAGTGGGGGGAAACTCTCTCGTGTTTCTCCAAGCGGGGAGAACCAAGCTCCGCCTTGTCTCTTTCGGAAGGTCGGTAATTCACTGCTGCGGATCACTGAATTGTCGGTCGAGAGAAATGTTAATGAAAAAAATAACGGATCCATGTGCATAAAGAAATATTATGAACGTTTGACAAATACGAATGACTGATATTTCGGCTGAGATCAATCTTCACGTCAATCATCGACGCACTTTACCCGACGGATTGTTGTTTCGAAACGTAGTTCGCGCACTCTCCACGGATGGCAGTTAGAGTCATGCTTGAATCTTGCAGTTGAAAATTTATCGACTGGTGGTCGGTAAAAGGGGTGTTCAAAGGGTTAGAAATAATTTGGATTAAATTTCTTCTTTTACCTACTCATGCTTCGTCAACTTTGATCGCTACATAGATTTAGCGACACTGTAAAAACATTATTTTTATGCATAGACTGGTATATTAAAATTCATTTAGAATTGTGATGAAAGATTAACGTACAGTGTATTCTAAACTTTAGAAATACTTTACTTTAAAAAAATTACTTAAATTTTACTGTAAAAGTACTGTTTACATTCAATAATTTATTTTTATTTCATTGTAAAAGTCCGTTAATTTTTCATAACAATTGTACATTAAATTTAATGTACCAGTTTTTGTGTAAAAACTTTCAGAAGGATGTTAAAAAAAATTAAGAATTTTTTTTTTAACATTAATAAAATTGGGGTGTGGGAGACTCCAATAAACGAATCTTACATTTCTTTTGCCTTTATGAGTGCAGACTCCGACAAACGAATCTTACATTTCTTTTACCGATCGTTAAGATTGAGATGGAAAAATATTTGATTGGCGTGACTCACGTTCACCCCGGCACGTCTAACGATGCGAAGTTGCGGCGGGCACAAGTTATTGCGCGTATTTATTGTGATGACTCCTTTTCCGCGATCGATGCAGCGACATGACTCACTGCGAACGGCGTTTTATTTTTCACCGATAACTTTGTTCGAAATATCGTCATAACAATGTCGTATCGTCGTCCCGTTATTTGCATGTGTTCGCGATATAATCTTCAACGCTGTCATGGTGTCCAGTGTAAGTTCGCAATCGAATACGAGAACTGTTCAAGGACTTTCTCGGGATTCTCTGGAACGTAAAAATAACCGATGTGAACGCTTGACTTAACCCTTAAACATTTTGTTTGTTCGTTTGAGCATTCTAACAATGCAAAAAGAAAATAATGACTCCACTTTCTAAAAAAAAAAAAAAAAGCGTTTGGGTGTGCTCGCGGGTTCAAACTTTCCAACTCGGGTACGAGCACTGGCGCGCCCTCGTTAGTGTTTTTCAAACTATAATTTAACCGATCGACGACTGTCGTTCAAAATATTACATTATAAGTATATTTAGGGATATTTCCAGACCGTAAATAAATGACAAGAATCTTCAGATAACGATAATGTTTATCTGCGATCCATTGACGCCATCGGTTTTAGTATCCTCGGTATATTTATCACCCGGATTCTAGAGTGGCTTAGAAAAAGAGAGAGAGAGAGAGACGCGTAGTAAGCGTTCGTGATTCTTCGGCTGAAACGAATCGATAGGCTGCTATGTTAATGTGGTCTACGTGACTACCGTGCCCGGTTTGCCCAAACGCCTATAATTACGTGACAAACAAACATCCGCGAATGGATGTCCCACGGAATTTTCCTTTACCGAAATAATCCACCCGACTAAATCGGTAAGCGATTAATATCGCGTACAAACTATCCAGCGAACAATGCACTGGCAAATCTACGGTAGAGAGGAAATAGAAAGGAGCAGGTGCACACACCGTCTAATAACGGTATCGTGTGCGACACTCTCGCTGCAGTCGCCGATTAACACGTTGCAATCGTGCGCCGTTATCCGGTATGCTTCAAGCTCGAGGAATGAAGTTCTGCCAATCGCGGAGATCTCCGTGACCTCGTGCTGTCGTCGCGGATTTGAAATCCTCTTCTCAGCGCTCGAGCCGATAAAAAATCTGGAAAGAAAATTGCATCTGAAGTTTAAATATGAGAAACTATTTGAGAGCATCTGCATCAGCAATTTCTGAAATTCCAGCATAAATTCACTCTCGCTGCAGCCGCCGATTAACACGTTGCAATCGTGCGCCGCTATCCGGTAGGCTTCGAGCTCGAGGAATGAAGTTCTGCCAATCGCGGAGATCTCCGTGCTCTCGCACTGTCGTCACGGATGTGAAATCCTCTTCTCAGCGATCGAGACGATAAAAAATCTGGAAAGAAAACTGCATCTGAAGTTTAAATATGAGAAACTATTTTAGAGCATCTGCATCAGCAATTTTTGAAATTCCAGCGTAAATTCACTCTCGCTGCTTACTTACACACATTACTTATAAGCAATTATTATTAACGTACATTAACGTACGAGAGGGTTACATATCGCGAAAGAATGTACAGAGGGTAAGTGAGAGTGCATTGGTCGGCGCGTTCCCAATTCCTCCGACTGTTCAGCGATTCGTTATGGTCGCGGAGCGCCGATAAGTTTGCGGATCGCGATTATAAATCACACGCCTCCTGCGCTGCGTGGTGTGCGGAGGCTCGTGTGCTCGCGATCACGCCCGAGCCCGGTGCCCCGTTAATGCGCCGGTGATTAAGTAACAGTTTATGGAGGGCGCCTCGGGTGGAGCGTGATCGCGTACGTACCTCCTCGTCTCGTCGCCGGAAATCTTGAGGCTCGTGGCTCTCGAGCAGCGGCGGCGGATTGCCTCGTGGTGCCTCGCGTACTTGACCGTCTTTCGTCTCGACATCCGAGGACCGTGGGTAGACGAGATTCGATAGTAATCGAGTGCGCGGCACTTTTCATCCAATGATACCAGAGGCATTATCGCCGGTGCCTGCGTCACTCAGTCGTCTTGCAAGAAAGGGCGTAGACGAGGCCATCCTCCGTGCCTCCGTCGTATCTATGATTTAAACATAAGACAGAAATATATATATATATATATATATGTATATACAAGAACACGAGTTACCGGGGCGCGCAAACACACCGTTACAGTAGCCGGCTGTGCCAGTCGTCCAAATAGAATAAGAAGAGAAAACCTGGAGAAAAGAGACCTTGGATGGTAAACAACCTCTGGCCTTCTGGCGGTTGACGCCGAAAAGGAAAGAAAAACAACTGGGTCAAAATAACAGACTTCCCCAGAGTTTCGTAAAACTCGATCCACAATCATGGAATGATGTTGATTTAAAAATAATCTGTCTGGCAAACAATGGTTAAATCGTGAATGGCGAAAAAAAATTTGCATCGACGACTAATGAAACTTAATCAACGCACGTCAAACGGTGCTGAATTTCGAAAACGATATATGAAAATTGAAAAAAAAAAAAAATTAAAAAACATTGTCGTTCGTTAAAATTTCCGATACAATAGGAGCGTCAGTCACTAATCCGCATCGACGACCGAACTGCGTGTTACAAAAAATTGCCGTGTACAAAGTTGGAAGGAGTTCGATCGAGCGTGCGTACTCGTTAGCATAAGCTAACATAGCGAGTGCAATGTACTCTGAGCGACCCGTCCTCATTGGGAGAACGCGGGAGGGAAGTGTTTTTTTTTTGTTTTCGACAAGGTCATAAAAGCAACGCCTTCACGGGCTGTATCAAGTGTATTCGTCTGAGCTGTTCTTTGCAGAAGAGTCGAGGAAGAATGCGCCGAGAAAGTCGAGCTCTTTGCGTCGCGAGGGTAAAGGCATCGTCCGCTGAGACGAACGAAAACAAACGGAGAAGTGGAAGAACGCAGAAGAAGAAGAACGCTACATAAAAAGGAAGAAAGACGACGAGGCCAAGTAAAAGGTTCATCGAGAGATGCCCGAGAGAGAAAATCGGAGCGAGAGTCTCATCGGAGAGTCTCGAAAAGAAACATCGATTCGCTCGGGCTCGTTGTTGCCAGAGTGGGCGGTCGGGTATATTTAACAGGGGGACTGCGCCAGAATGCCTCGAAACTCGATCACCGGCAGCATTGCAGTCCAGTATACTATAAGATTAAAATGTCTCGAACTTCTAGAGGGAATGTCGCAATAAATCGATGACATTGTAAGAGCGAAGCCAAAGAGCTACGGATCGATCAGCGGTGAAAGCATTCGACGATCGAGTAAACAAACCGGCGCCAAAAAGCAACAATAAAATGATACATCTACAAGTATAAAATGAGTAGCAACAAACTGGCCCGCTGCCCGAGCATCGCCACTGGCCAGAAGTGTCGAGTATTGGCAACGTCAGAGGAGATAATGAAAAGAGCGGATCTTTCAACGGCAGGCATCGCCGGCGGAAAATAGGAATTTGGAGGCTCGACATGATCGTCCCGTCTGCTGAATAGAGTGCTTATAGTAAACCGGTGCGCGTTCTCTCGCGTACCCGGACTCGCCTCGCTCGCCTCGCCCGGTGAGAGAGCCGACGAACCGTCGTAGTGGACAACAACGACGGTGCAACACGCGCCAGACGCCTCGATCCCTCGATATTCCTACACCGGCCACCGTGCGCCTCTCCGCGTCCGTGTGTGTGTTTAGAGCGAGAGGGCCGAGCCGGAGAGTTGCATGACGCTCCGGGCGCGCCGTGACGACATGACGTATCGACCGCGCTCGCTACACGCGGCCTGACGTCACGATCACGACCTCAGTCAGCCCGCGAGCACGTGAACAGCACGTTGCTGATCACGCTCCGAGCAAATGACGGCTCCGCTCCGATTGGCCGGGAGGGGCGAGCCCCTATCGCTCATTGGACGATCGACCGCACGCTGCATGATCACCAACACTCCCGGACAACAACACATCGTGCCGTCTGACCTGAGAAAGCTTCATTACGATTTGAATCGGCCACCGAGTACCTTCTTTCCTCTCTGAAACATTCGAGAACAAGAACAAACGAGATTAATCTCAATACGGCGATATAACGGAGCTATTTTTTTTGTGTTTTCGTTCTGTTCCATATTTATTTTTTTTTCTGCACTGTCGTAATACGATTCGACGAAACGGAACGAGAATCCGAGGGACAAGTTCCTTCTCGGAATTTATTATACGTCGAGCTGTTTTATCGAAACTCCAAAAATTGTTCGTTGGAGGAATAAGAAAAAATGAATACAGCAGCGGTTCCACTGTCGCCACCGGCCTCGCCGCAGCTAAAGCAAATTCACGTGAGTAAATTGGAGACATCGATTTTGTTTTCTTTTTTTTTTTTTTTTTGTGAAATTGTGTGGCAATTCAAGTTTTCGAACGAGGAAACCGCCAAGTTCCGCGAGTTAAGCGAAATCGAAATAACCGCCGGTACCGCGACGAGAGGGAGTGCGACGATGGGCGTTTGCCCGCGAAATATAAACGCGCGCTGTATCGGTGAAGGGTCTTTGGCTCAAAATATTGGATCTCAACTCTCCTTACGCAATTCTAACGCCTTAAAAGATAAAGTTTTATCGGTATTTCGTCGTACTGTCGGCAACTGCACAAAAACTACGAGCTTGTGTAGTCACGGTGACAAATAAGTGTTCTGTGTGCGACGTGCAACGAACTTACGTCATAATTTTTTTTAACGTTGCAGGTCGAACCACTGCAGTCGTCGTTCAGCGTAGCGGCGCTCCTCGGCGATAAGTTGTTGCGGAAGGACACGATAACCGACGATTCCGTCGCGAAGAGGTACAACGGAGATAGCCGTCCGGATCTTCCACCGACGCCGCAGCCGTCGGACGAGGAGGAAGATGAACCTCCGCGAAAGCGTTTCTGTCCTGAGAGCTGCGAATTGGCGAAGGTAAATATCATACATGATCATAAATATTTTATCGACGGAGTCGATTTTAAATATGTTGGATCTTGACGCGGTACACGATAAAGAAGGATTTTGCATTCGAAAAACGTTTCTTCTACCCATTTTTATTTTTTTTTTCGTCAATTTAACAATATTTTTTCGTTCGTTGACGAACAAAATTTGTAAAATCAAAGACGAAAAAATTTCGTTCTTTCGTGAAAAAAAAAAATGTTCGTTAAATGCAAAAACCTTTTTAACCGTCTACAAAGAGTAACGCAATTATTTTCACCGTCGCGTTAATCGGCGAACGGCTACGTACTACCGACCGCCGCCAAGTCTTTCTCTATAGAATCCGTTCACTCGACGACTGTCTCGGCGACTCTCACTTATCCTTCGAGCTCGAAACCGATATAAACGAGATAACTTCTCGGTGATCGTTCGAACTCCCGTTAGAGCGGGAGAGTCTGTCGCCCTCCCGTAAGCAAAATCGAATTGCAGAGAGCGGGATCTTAACTATATATAAAAAAATGTATACATATATATATACATATATATAAAAGCCACGATTCGAGGCACCTGTAATCAACCGGTTCGCCTTATTTAACGTTTCAGCTGCTGTTGGACGGCACACCTCCGGCCAGTCCCGAGCCAGCGCGAGCCTCGGTGATAATGCGAGCTAATCGCGACGGCACATGCAGTCCGGCGAACCTTGCGACGGAATCGGTGAAGCCAGCGGCTGTTGCATCGTTCCTTAAGCCTCAATCGACGCCGCGGCAATCCTCGGAGCAGCGAAGAAATTCAGCGTCCGCGAAGCCGATCGCCGAGCCGGAGAACATCCTGAAGAGTCTCAAGTTCAAGATGAGCCTTAGAAAAGAGGAGATAATCGTTAACAACAAAAACACGGATCGCGAGTGCACGATGACAACGGGACAGACAAAATTGCAACCTCTCGCACCGAAGCCAGCTCCGATCACAATGGTCACGGGACTTCTCGGATCTTCGCTCGTTCTTCCTCGAGGACCTCCGCTTCTCCTCGTCACCGCCCCGTCCTCGGTCGCGAATTCCGCCAACACCGTCAGTCCGTCGTCGAACGAATCGGTAACTCGTCGTCGCGTTTACGAGTGTGAGTATCCCGGATGCGGAAAGAATTACTTCAAGTCCTCTCATCTGAAAGCCCACACGAGAACGCACACGGGCGAGCGACCTTTCCCGTGTCCCTACGACGATTGCGGCAGAAAGTTCTCCCGGAGCGACGAGCTCTCGCGTCACAAGAGGACCCACACCGGTGAGAAGAAATTCGTCTGCGCAGTTTGCTCGAGACGATTCATGAGGAGCGATCACCTCGCGAAGCACGTCAAGCGTCACTCCCGCGACCGTCTCTCCCCGAACGGAAGTGGCTCTCAAGGCTCGCTGCAGCAGGTCGCGCCGGCACCGCTCCGCGTCAGTCTGCTTCCAGTGATCGCGCCGCGGATGCAGGCTCAGCACTATCCGACGCAATTGTTGCCGCCGCAGCTCGCGGCTTGAGCCACAGTGGGAATCATGTTCGCCACGCGGACACAAAAAGTTACCGCGAAAATTCGTCGCATGGCTGGAGTGACGTGGTATGCACGACGTCACGTGCAGCAGGCAAACTCTTCCGGAGGCAGGCTGACACCTTGCCTCCCTCGAGGAAGAGGCAGACACGGGCTCGTCAGGAATGTCGGGTACTGCGGAGAACCGCCCAAAAAAAAGTTGTCTCTCGAAGATGATGGAAGCGCGCACCGTCGAGTTGGATCCCTCCGGTTCTCGATGTGCTTCCCGAAGTCGCATCAAGTTCTAGTCGCGCGTTGACGGCCGTTCAACTTTTGTAGGCTTTTTCTCCATTCGTGTCTCAGCAACCAGTCTGAAAGATAAATAAGGGTTATTAGGAAAAAAAAAAAGAAAGAAAGAAGCTCGATACACTGAGAAATGAAACTCTACTGTCGAGGATATATCGAATTACGAGAAACTACCTGTGGCCGCCCGTTAACAAAACCAATATACTATGTACCTAAGTGCGTCTGTGATTCTGTGATTCAGCGTTATTTAATCGCCAGAGAGAAAGAGTATTTATTTTAGATGCTTTTTTATATATATTAACGAAATATTGTAAATACTGTAGTAACGTTCGAGATCTCTAATTAGGATACACTTAATCATACACACACACACATACACGCACGTATCTCTGGTTTGAAGAAAAAAAAAAGACGAAAGAAAAACAAACAGAGAGCAGACAAGACTACGACCAATGTTAAGAAAGTAACAAATTTTGTACGCAAATGTTAAGAAAAATGAGAATTAAAAAAATAAAACACGTATACATTCGCAAGTAAACTATTTGCATCATTCATTGCGCCAGCAGAGATATCCTACTCGTATATCCTTTTTATTGCGACCGTTCGTCGCGTCAATGACCTTTTTTTATGTATTCTTTTTTTTCAAGACTCCGTATCTCGGGTACGCATTATAAATTGATCATTCGTGAAGTAATAAAGCTATCCACACTCGAGACTCGTCGACGAGACACGAGTTTTGCATACGTCTGCGAAAAAAAAGACTCTATACACAGTCCCGATGCATTGAATTATTAGCGTGCATTACGGATCGCGCATAAAGTTAACGCGGCGCTCTCGAATCGCGCTATTAAATTAAAGATAAGGACCGTGTGATTTTTCTATTCTCGGATCGCGATATAAATTTCGAACGCAGGCAAAACGCAACGAAGGCCGTCGACAAAAACAAAGCTATCGCATTCTCTCGCACTCTCTCATAAAAATCAGTTTGAAATCTGATGCATAGTCCAAAGTCAAAATTTACGCAAATCCGTGCCTCCGAACTCTCCGGGGGTCGGGGTTGAGGCCGTTTACACGTTCGCATAACGATATACCCGTTGAGACACTAATAAAGAGCGTCGCGACGAGAAGAGCGTATCCGGTTCGATAAAGCAGCACGCGCGTATTCTATATTAAAAACAAAAGTACGTAGCATAAATCATCGTGTTTTCATCGCGCGAGCCTTCGGACCCTCGGTGGCGCCTTTAACGTACGATTTCGGTCGGGTGTTCTCTCGGGACAACGTGACGTCACACACGCGTTTCAGAGTCACGCCGCCGACCAAAGCTCTCGTCGAGTATTACGAGTTTGCACGTGAACGCGAGATGCTCGGGGTTATATTGTCGGCCGATCCGAATTCGCCTCGGCGCTATGTCTCATCAAACGAGAGGCATAGTAGTATAACACATAAATATATATAGAGAGAGAAAGAGGCGCGGTGTACGCCCCTCCGGCGTACGTGTGACGCGTCACGACAGAAGAGGCCTCGACGAAGAGGCTCCCTCGTCGCATCATTCGTTTCGTCTCTCGCTCTATCGTCATCGACACTCGGAAGACTTTATATCGCACATCCAACGGGGAAAAGTTTCCATCACGCAGACCGCGAACGCTTCAAGTTCGTGGTACACAAGTGTTTGGATTGCTGCATGAGCCCGATCGTATCGCTTGAACCGACCCCAAATAACGATCACGTGTCCGACTGCCCGTACGAAAAGAGCCCACTTTTTCACTTTTCTGGTCATTCTACATATTTATAATTATTTGTTTGTCAATTCTAGTGTTTCTTCTTAATAATTTTTTTTTGTATGGTTCGAAAACAATCAAAAATTGAAAAATCGACTTTAAGAAAATTAAGGAGGATTGAAGATTTCTGTGTGGACAAACAATGTTTGATGAATGTGTAACAAAGCTGGCACAATTTATGTGAACGGCTACGGAAAATCCGACTCGGTTAATCGAGTGCAAGACGGAAAAAAGTTAGAAACTATAATTGAATCTTCCAACAGTACTTTGGACTCTGAAAAATCGCTATTCTTGCGATGAGATACTAAAACACTACGGGCTGTTTGAAGCGAATAGATTCGAGTTCTTTGAAAAACTCTTCAGTCAATCCACTGACTGCAAAAAAAATACTACTGAAATCCCCGAGATAATTTTTGAATGAAATAATCGTCGGTTGCAGCTTCGTCTTCGCAACAATATTTATCAAACCAGCGACGAGTTTATCGATAAATGTTTCGCGACCGATTCGACCACTGAATGACAAGATAGAGAAGATAGATAGTCATTCGGGAATTTCGTATTTTCGAGAATCATTGTTAATGCGATGCAGCTCTGCCTGTTTCCTTCTCATTGCGTGATCGACGCGAACGATCGAGATAGCAGAAACAACAAAAAAGTGCGCTATCGTCTATTCTCCCCGGTCAGCACTCTTATCTTCCGCAAGCGGAAGAATCGTTATCGTTGTGACATGGTAATTATTGTATCTCGCAGGCGTGGTGAAATTCCACGATCGCTTGTCGTCGCTTCGAGGAAACGATGTGCTTCGATGAATTAACGTCTCGTCGGAATTTCGCATTTTTGTCCGAAGCGTGCAAGCTCGGAAATTCACATGGCCCAGTTCCAAGTGCGTGTCGCACGTGAATGCCACGCAAGTTACGATCGATCCTCCCGCTCCGCCGGTTCCCTGTGGTATTCTGAAACAAAGTAAGAGTGTAAAGGTCGATATCACGAGACGACATTTCTGCACCCCTCCGAGGTCGTCACGAGCAGCTCGGAGGCACGTGTGGGGTGGCTGACTCTTTCGGTACAGTTTCCTCAAGCGAGACAATCCCGTCTCGTAATCGATGCATGCATCGCGACGTGCCTCAATCGGACCGTTTCGCTTCGTAGTCCCGATTTAAATTGCAGATCGCAGATCGGATTGCGGACCGCTTTAATTTTTAACTGACGAAATGGAAAACCCTGCAAAGATTAAAGCTTTGTCAGCGGTATCGATCACGAGGGAGCGGTGTGAAGATCGAACGAAGGCGTGGGTAAGACACGTGGCGGAGGCGATCGGCCTGGACGGCGCAGCTCTCTGTGTTATATTTAGTTATCTTTTGGCTGTAGCTTTTTTCGGCTTACCTTGAACATCGCGACAAGCTTATTGTTATTATGAAGATAATTGAGAAATCGATATCGGTAGCGATTTTTTTTATCGCTCGGGAGATTCGCTCACGACTTTACCTCTAATAAATTACACCCACGACGTGTAGCTCAGATCGAGGCGAAACGGTATGTTTTTGCCAAACTTAAAATGGGCCACGGAAAAAAAAAAAAGTCTCATCTCAAATGGAGGACACGGGTCCCTTTTGCCCCGCTCTCACCCGAACGTGTACGTCATAATTTCCACAGTATTCGCGGTATAGCGATTATAATTATTATCAATAATAATACGAGATCTCTGAGTGCAAAAGCCGCTGATATAACCAGTAAAATAGATCACGCAATCGGGACTCTACTTTCATCAGTAATTCGTATCGCTTATGCCGATAGCGCGAAACATTCGTTAGCCGCATGACGGATTAAAAAAAAATGTTTATCGTGAGATTATCGGTCGTGAGATTTATTTGCGCGTCGGATTTCCGCTCAAAACTACGAGGCTATATCTTTTTATTGCCATTGAAAGTTGTCCCTCTGCCGATAGTTCAAATGATCGCACACATCGTAGGAGAGAGCTGGGTGAAACGGACAGTGTTTAGCAATTCTTCGTGGGAATAACCGTTGAGGCCCGGTCCTACCCTAACCGTTATGTATATGATTATTAACTTTTTTTTTTATCAAAGCTTTACATCTGGCATCGCAGACACCTCGTAAACAACAAAGTTATTGCAATTTCCTCGGTCAGCTGTCCAAACCAGCTAATCCACATTCTGACTTAACTTGTGCTATCGGTGTGTCCGGCCTCTAGGGACGTATGGGATCACACTCAGGGAAGTGTACGCATTTCCCTCTCGAACGTGCATCTGGCGAAACTTCTTGCAGTCTTGCATCAGCCAAGGACCCAACCTCTTTTAGCATCGCATATGTCGCACAAGCGAGGTACGCGGGACCGGTAGATGATGCAAAATGCCTTCTTCATTGCCAATATGCTTCCAGATTATTAAAATTCGTTTTTATCGATTTGTAATAAGAAAAAAAGATATTGCATTCGTTAGTGACACGATGATTGTTGTCCACGTTCCCCCCCCCCCCCAGTAGACAACGTTGGCGTGTCACAGCGCGAGTACGATTGATCGTCGTTGGATTTACATATGCCTCGAAGCCTCGAAATCTTTGCAATTAAATGCGAATGTCTCGGCGATAAGATCAGTCACTGTTGCGATTATGCTCAAAGAATCTTACGTTTCCGTGCTGCCCCGATGCATCTGCTCCGACCATGCTCGTAGGATTCTGTCGTAAGGAGAATTCGCGCCGGAATTTGGGGGGCTCTTCGTCGTGCGGAAAGGGATTCACAGGAATCAGCAACCGTCGTACACCGAAGATGCCTAGAAACCGTAACAATGTTAATAATAATATGGACAATTTATTTTTATTTTTACATACTCTCTCACTGACTCTCTCTTTCTCTAGTTGAAAAAAAATACTTACAATAGCGCCTCTATGTTTATAACATGTGTAATATTAGTCCAAAAATATGAAAGTACTAGATTCTCGAAGAGCGTAAAAACCCTTGTAATATTATAGTTATAACAATGGATGCCTAGCTACGAAAAGTAGCATTAATATCTCTGGCCGATGCTGCAGCTCTTTAAGCTTATATAGCCTTCGTTCGTGACTTTTGTTTTGTTGCATTTTTTTTTCATCCGTCTTGTTCTGTCGATGTAGACGTCTCGCTTTTGAAGCGATTGCGGCAGTGGCAGACCACGGTGTATCTAAAATTCGTTTCGTTCCTCTCTTTCTTTAAATCCAATGGATAGACTGGATCTGTTTACTGGGCATGGAACTTTTTCTTGGAATCCGCGGCCATGTCGTGAAGCATTTGGCAGGGTTTGAACGACTCGCCGTAGTGAGACTGGAATTCTTCCATCTTTCTTACGAGATTACCGGCGCCGTACCAGTCCACCCATCTGAACGGCCCGCCGGTGAATGGCGGAAAGCCGAGACCGAAGACCGCGCCGACGTCACCCTCGAGCTACCGATCGACAGATTATTTTGTAATCAAACATGGAAAGACCGTAAGCGGTGCGCCAGTTACGTGGCTTTATGAAAATAAAAGAAAAGGAGCAGAAAAGAAACAAAACTATAAATCTGCTTACCGGATTGGCGAGAATGTTTTCTTGGAGACAGAGTACCGCCTCGTTTACGAATCTCGTGACCATCCTCATCTGACGATCCTCCTCCGACGTACTGCCTTTCGGTTCGAGTTTGTACTTTTTGAGTATATCGAGAGCCCCGAGATTGACGTCTCTATGCTTGGACCCGCGCTCGTAGACGAAAATGCCCTTGCCGGATTTACGTCCTTAAAGAAAATCGAAAAAAAAGCCTTTCAATATTTTAACAGCCGCGACGTTTCGCGTTTACAACTGCAAGACAATCTATTTATAAGTTTACCGAGGAATCCAGCTTTCACCATATCTCCAAGAATATGAACGTCACCCCCGGAGAATCTAGTTCCCAGGGCTTTGGCCAAATCCACGCTTATGTGGGCGCCAACGTCGATGCCGACCTCGTCGGTGAGCGTAGCGACGCCAACGGGAAAACCGAATTTCTTGGTCATTTTATCCAACTCCGTTGGCTCGACACCCTCCTGCAGTAGCCTCAAGAATTCGGACATCATAGCGCTGAGTATTCTCGTCGTGTAGAATCCCGGACCGTCGCCGACGGTTATAACAACCTTGCCCTGTTTAAGGCCAACGTCGACCGCGGTTCTGATAGTTTCCTCGGACGTTCCTTTGTGCGTTATCAACTCGAGAAGTTGCATTTTGTCGACCGGCGAGAAGTAGTGCATGCCGATTACCTGCGAACGAAGAATAACGGGAGTCATAGACGGCGATCTATAAGCGTGATAAAAAAATGCCATTAAAAATGAGTCTCGAGTGACAAGAACCTCACCTTCTCTGGCCGGCTACTTCCAGCCGCGATCTTGGTGATTGGAATAGCCGATGTATTTGTCGCAACGACACAATGGTCCGGCGCGCTCGCCTCGATTTCTTTTATTACTTTGTGCTTTATCGCGAGGTCCTCGAACACAGCCTCGATAACTATGTCGGTGTTCTTGAACGCCTCGTAAGACAGCGTTGGCTCGAGGTTCGACAGATACTTGTCCTTTTCAACGCTGCGACAATTACGAAACGTTATAAATAATATAGAAAAAAAATTCCACGAGTCATAAATGCGTTATCGATATTTCATCTCACGGACCTGCTCATGCGTTTTCGCTTGACGGCGTTTGCCATTCCTGTCTGTATCTGTCCGACACCACGGTAAAGCCCAGCGTTGTTCGTGTCTTTGAGAACTACGCTGTAGCCTTTGTCTATGCTCACGTGGGCGATACCCGCACCCATGAGACCCGCTCCCACAACGGCTATTTTTCTGCAATACGCAATCAGAGAGGAATGAAGTACGTGACACTGAACTGTGAAGTACATTACAGACGATCTTGTATCCTTATTTCATACTTGACTGCGCTCTTCGGAGCACCAAAACGATTCTTCTTGCAAGCGGTCTGTCCGAAGAACAGACTGATCAGACCTTTGGCCTGAGGAGTGGTTGCCAGATAGCCGAAGCCTCGAGCTTCAGCCTCGTACCCGGCAGCTGTTCCCTTGTCCAATCCCGTACGAACAACCTCGAGAATCTTCAGGGGCGCCGGATAAAGACCACCGGACATTTTCATTACTTGAGCTTTAGCTTTCTTGAATACTTGATCCTTGACGAAGTTAGCGGAGAACGCCCAGTTCATGATCTTGTCCATCAGCGACTTAGGGCCGCGTTCTATTTTTAGATTTCCACTCGCTAGATCCTTGGCTGTTTTTATTGCCGTTTCTTCCAAGTACCTCCTTGTGCTGAAGGAGAAAGAAGGTTCGATCAACTCCCGTGAAAAGTTTTTTATATTTGAAACATTGCTCCAATAGACTCTTACTTTTCCTCGGCGGAAGCTACTCCCGGACCTAGCCGATTCACCAGCAAATCGACGATACCGAATTTTTTCGCTTTGTCGGCCTTTATCGTTTTTCCCGTGAGAACCATGTCCAGCGCGTTCGGAAGGGACACGAGTCTCGGCAATCTCTGAGTACCTCCCGCACCCGGCAAAAGTCCGAGCATTACCTCCGGTAATCCTAAGCTTGTCTTTGAATCTTTGACTGCTAAACGATAGTGGCAGGCCAAGGCAAACTGGAACAAGGATAACACGTATCAACGTACTGGCGGGTTTGCAGCTTGTACACTTGCGTCAGGTGCACGTGGCTCTGAGAGTGTTTATGACTTGTAGGTTTTCAATAGTGTCTACATGACGCACTATTTTATACTAATTGTACATTATTAATTCTCATAATATCACTCGTCGGTAAACATCATTGGAATATTATTGAGAATATTCACCTCCAAACCACCGCCCAAACAAGATCCCTGGATGGCCGCTACCACAGGCTTCTTGCTATTGGCTATACTTTCAAAAATTGCTTGACCTTCCTTAGCGATTTGATAGGCTTCCTGCTCGTCCTTAACATTCTGTATCATCGTCACGTCGGCCCCTGCTATGAAGGATCCTGGCTTTCCGCTTATAAATACCATAGATTGTACGGTGGCGTTTGACTCCATCTCTCTCACAATTTGTCTCGCTTCTACCATTACCTGAGCGTTCAAGGTATTCACCTACAAGAATAGCATAAATATTTTTAATAAATTAAAATTGTGAAATTATAGGTACTTTATCAATCGTATTGTGCATCAATTTATAGTTTGTATCCGTACCTTGGTACCCGGACAGTCTATACTAACAACAGCAACATCATCCACAATTTTGTAGGTAAAATGCTTCGGGGAAGTCTCCGAAGCCAGAGTTCGCATCGGCATGTGGAGTCCTACAAATTGAAAATTCATCTGGCTCTTTTAATCCGACGAACGTAATTTTTACGTTCAATCACCCATGGATCGAAGACGAATCTCGCGAAAATTCATTCAATTTTTCATATCACTCGTTCATTCGATTTCATTCGTATCGTTCACGATTTAGATTCCGACGATAGATATGGACGATCGAACGCAACAAGTAGGTACAGCCAATGGCAGAGTATTCGTGAAGGGATTCGCCAGACAACCTATATGGATCGATCAGGATGATAAATGGAATATCGGCAAGCAACAATCGTGTCAGTGAAACAACTGTTTTGTTAGTTTAACAATGATTATGCGCCAAGATGCACTGAGGTAATGGACGATAAAGTTGGAAGGGGGCAAAGGTTAATATTGCGGTTTTGAGAATTTTTAAAGAGAACAATCATCGATCGCGTTACGAAAGAGGGCCAACGGGCGTGATTCTTATCGCCATTCGGATTTTCGAACGAATAATCACCTGCTCGTGTAACGAAATGTAGATTCGTTCGCGAGAATTGGCTTAGAGCCCCAAACAATCTAGAGCTCGCCATGTTTGACGAGTTACGCTAAACTAGGTGGACGACTGGAGAAACTTCGTCGGCCTTAAGAAAGTTCACCTTCACCGCACTACTCGGGTTAACACCACGGGCTAAACGCATACGGTCTCGAACTCGTATGTGGGCTCTCTCGCGCATGCGCAGTCGCAGCCGGCCGGTTAACTAACCTACGATGAAGTTCGCCATTCGGTTGGACTTTGACCGAAGCCCTTCCACCTCTGCCGCCTCGGATTGGTGCAAAGCCTTGACTGAACGTTCTGCATTTCGTAATCTGCAGATAAAAAAAGAACTCCCCAATATCCCTTCATATGATCTCTTTGTCATTGAGATTTGATGAAATACTGTACCACATGCAACAATGGTTGGGAAACAATTGAACGTTGATTTTTTTCGAATGTTTTCAGCTGTTAAAAATTTGAAGTTGTCAGATTTTCATCCGTCTTTCTATATATCTAATTATTGGTCTATCAACTTGCCATTGGAAAGGAGTTGCGACAACCCGCCACCAGATGGATATGTTTATTATTGGCAAAACTACCGTCTTTAAAACAAAATGTATTGTATCTATTGGGATAAAATGTCGATGTTATAAAATAATTCGATGTTGTCCCATTAACAATAGAATACGACGTTAATTATTGGTGATATGAAGCCTACGTAGTTGATCGGTCTGTCAAGGACGCAATTAACGTCGCTTGAACTCTGCCGATTTATACATCTGATTATTACTCATTTAATTATTATCGACGATGTTGGGTGCTAAGAAACTCTCGTACAAGAAACTTTTTGTAGAGTGCATTCTCGGCTGTGCAGGTCTGCTGTTTTTGTGCGAATACTTGATATATTACTTGGTACTTGTACAGGTGAGTACTCGAAACTTCAAGCTTGCACAATCGTTACAAAAATTAATTGATGGATTAATTAATTTGTCCTTCTTCAGTGTGAATGGCCGGACTTGGATCCTCGCAAGGTGGATCCAAATATTTCGAAACCTTTGGAAGAGCGACCTGTTTACGCTATGTTCATAGCTGACACACATCTTTTGGGTACACGAAATGGCCACTGGTTCGACAAACTAAGAAGGTTTGAATTCAGCTTTTTCTTTTTCCTTTATCTATCTACAAAATAATATAACTCATTGATCGAGCCTTTCTTTGCACAGGGAGTGGCAGATGCATAGAGCTTTCCAGACAGCAATGAGCCTGCAAAAGCCGGAAGTTGTATTTGTATTGGGTTTGTACAAATAAAAATTTCATGTAGAAAGAACTTCGATAGATTCTGTCGTCGATGTAAAAACTTTAATGTAACGTTTGCAGGAGATGTATTCGACGAGGGACTCTGGTGTGGTTCGATAGAATTCGAGAGCTACATCCAAAGATTTAACTCTTTGTTCGCCGTTCCCCAAACCACCAGGCTGTATGTCGTAGCTGGGAATCATGACATGGGTTTTCATTATGGTTGCCAACAAAGTCCATAGAAATTCTTTATTGGATCAAAATTACACATTGCCCATTATTGTGTAACACTCTGATCTGTTGCAGTGATAAGTCCATACTTGAATGAGAGATTCGTGAACGGTATGAAAGCCCCAAACGTTAAGAGAGTAACGATGAGAGGCAATCACTTTGTCCTGTTGAATAGTATGGCTCTGGAGGGCGATGGTTGCTTCTTGTGCCACCCCACTGAAATGGCTGTAAACAGAATTGCCAGTTAGTCAATGAATATCTGTAAAATTCCGGATTATGTGCAATTACGTTGAAACATCGTTCATAATTGCAGAACAGCTGAAATGCGCGAGAGGAATCGGTAGCGACTGTGGAACCGGAAGTTCGATCGAGCAGTACAGTAGGCCGATTCTTCTCCAGGTGAATACACTTCGACAAAAAAAAAAATTACGAAATTTCGTAGTGACGTGAATTATCGTGGATTTTTTTACAGCACTATCCGATGCATCGGGAATCGGATGCGATATGCAACGAAGTCGACGAAGCTCCCGCGGAGATAAAGGATATAAAATTCCGGGAGAGATGGGAGTGTCTCTCGAAGGAAGCGTCCGAGCAGCTGCTGGATATTCTTACGCCGAGACTGATCGTCGACGGTCACACTCATCATGGCTGTCGGAGGATTCACGGCGAGGATACCCTGGAAATAACGATACCCTCGTTCAGTTGGCGCAATAAAGACAATCCTTCCTTTCTCATGGTAAGTTCGACATGTCCACCCCACGTTGCGATCGAGACACTAAATATTTTATGTTGTTTTTGATTGTTTGTAGGGTGTCTTCACGCCGAATAACTACGCTCTCACGAAATGTTATATGCCCGTTGAATCCACGGTTATACGAATGTACATTCTCGGAGGTATTTCAATCGTTGTCTATCTTGTAGTAAAAACGAGACTGCGAGTGAGTCGTCACAGTTTCCTCAAGCTTCAATAATCGTAGCGGCATTATAACGACGCCATACAATCTGCGACAATGGGTAAAGGACCGACTCGCTGATTAACAAGTCAACATTTGCTCAGCTTATTGTGATACACTCAAAGAATCTAATTTTTTCCCGTATTTCGTACTCAATGAGAATAACCAGATCTGTTGCGATAAGAGAAGACGGAAAGGAGTAGCGTTCACGCGTTTTTTTAGATAAATTGCAAACATGCCTTACACACATTGAAAAAAAAAAATTGTGATAGTTCAAATACCGATTACATCGAGGGAACGTATATCTGACTTTGCAACGCACAAGAAATGGAATGTATCGTGTTACTCTTGACACAGGGTTTATAAAATTGCTACGATTTTTACCGTTAAACTTTATACGAGTCGTGTTACGAAGAAAAGTCGTACTTCGCTATATGTCGAGTTATTCTATATAACATTGTACAATAATTGATTAAATCAATCGAGTAATGTCCGCTCAGCAGACATTGGTGACAACACCAAAAAAAATAAGAAAAAATTATTTCAGAAGGGAAAATATTGCAGATCAACAGACTTACGCAAATAATCGTATTCTGTATTACCAATTGTACATTGTATTCACGCGCATTTTTTTTTTTTTTTAACGATCACTCGTCGAGACGAGTGCTCATCATTTTTCACAATGTCCTCGTCATAAAATATATACCCTAGAGTAATATTATAATTAGAAATAAATTTATTCGTACCCTAAGTATTATTGATAATAACTAGAAAAAGTGAACTAAAAAAAAATTAAAATTGCATCGCCGATCCGTAAATCGTATGTACAGCGTAGAGTTTATACTTTAACTTTCAAAAATGGACGACGGTGTTGACCGGGCGTCGATTCACACGGCTTTTCGCTTATACGACCGAGAGGATTATATAAGTACATATTCGCTTGAAACCCGCGGAAATACGGATAATTAACAAGTGCTGGAAGCAATTTGCGGGTCAGCCAATTCAGCAGCGATCATTAGTCACAATTTTCATCGTTATTTTTTTATCAGCCGGGAAAAATTCTTGTTATTTGCTATTTTTTTTGATAGCTTTAAGAAATACCTGCCGATCGCAGCGAGAGCCATATCAATTTATGCCGTGACTCACTTTTTTTATCTACAGCAAAATCTGTTAAAGCCTTACTTTTTTTTTTCTTGAACTGCGTCACAATTTTAAGGATCACAGGACAATCAATAGAATACAAAGTTATATATCCTATCTATTACACTGCGGCCTGAAAACCGTCCGCGGGAAAAATTATTTTATCCTTAGGTATTCTTCACTCTCACTTACTCGCAAGTCTTGACACACTAATTTACAGGAAAACGAAACGAAAAATAATTAATTGCTTCACAAGATGTAATATTAACAAAAGTTCTCTCACTGAAAGATTCTCGCGTCTTTGTTCGGCTCGTAATAATTCAAGCTTTATGTTTCTTCTTCGTTCGTTATTTACGGATGAGTCGGCAATTATTTTTTGAATGAGGACATTATGGATCGGTCACTATTCCTTGTTCTCCTAGGGAAGATAAAATAGTGTCCAATCGCACACCTTTGTCGATGCTGCTGCCCACATAAAAACTTGCTCCTTAGAAAAATTTTGTTTACTAATCGATCTTCACGGCAGCGTAGATCTTTCGGATGAAAGCGTAAGCCGCGAAGAAACCGATAGTGCCGGTTAGCAGCCAGAAAGTGAGGACCATCAGCCCCGTGTAACCGAAGTACATGAGGGTCGGCACCAATTCCGTTATCTCTAATTTTGTCATGAAGTAGAATACGGAATATGCGAGTACGTAAACTGCCGAGCCTCCGCTCACCACGAAGCTTCTCCACCACCACCTGTAGTCCTGAAAAAATACAAATGCGGATATAAAAATTTAAAATACGTTTTTTGTTTGAAGCGTATTAATAATTACAAACATAAATTAAACTCACTTCTCCGCACAGTTGGAAGTAGACCATAACTATTGATATTTGGGAGCATGATATGACGAGTATGCAGAAGACCAGGAAGAGGAAGCCGAATAGATAATAGAATTGATTTTCCCACAGAGCGGTAAGAATAAAAAACAATTCTATGAATACAGCTCCGAATGGTAATATCCCAGCCATGAGTGTACTGTCAAAAAATTGACATATTTTTTTTAGTATGTGATTAAACTTATCGGATATAATTTATATAACAATGATACTTACCACAAGATCGGATTCATGTACCACAATTGATCGGGAACTTGTCGGGGAATTTGATTCGTTCTGACAGGATGAGTGAACGGTTGTTTGCGATATCCAAAGAAGTATCCGAGATAAACGAGCGGAAGTGATATTCCGAACCAGAGGCACAGCAAGGCGAGCATCGTGGTGAACGGCACAGCGCCGGAACTGTGCTTGCCCCAGATAAAGAAGTTCAAGAAGAAACATGTTGTGAACACGATGCCGGGATAGAGTGTGGCCGTTAGAAGGGCCGCGCGTTTCCACTCTCTACCGCGCATAGTTTTGTACAAACGCGCCGAGAAGTAGCCGGCTATCAGGCCGGAAAATACGTAGAGGAATATAGCGCACGTCGCCAGAGCTCCCCGACTCGCCGGTGACAACATTCCGAGCATGGCGAAAACTACAATCGAAAGATAACAACGTGGAATCATGTTCGTCGCTCAGTAAATTTCCAATTAACAGTTGCAGACTTACATATCGTGATTAGAGCCATGAAGAATATCTGTATTCCACTACCGATTACAGCGGCGAATAGTCGAGAATTCGTGGGAGGTCGGAATACGTCACCGTGAACCAATTTCCAGCCCGTTTCCTCGATAGATTCGTCGAGGCCGGTCAAACTATCGCTGTCTCCGGCGTTGTACCTCGCGATATCCCTTCTCAGAGTTCTTACCATGATCATCGTAAGAATACCTGAAACGAAACACTCTAGCATTAGTAAAGCCGAATTATTTTTTTTTACTATAAACTGCGTTGAATTCATAATTTGCTTACCGGAAAGAAAAAACACGACGACGAGAGAATTGATGATAGAGAACCAATGAATTTCAACGTCGCTCATACCCAAGTAGATGTCCCATCTACTCGCCCAACTCACCACTGACTCCTTCCACTCAACGGAGTACAGGAAATGCAGCGTCGTCGTCCCCTTCGGATTTACGTACTGAGGGCTCATCCTATCGTGCAGTAAGCAAGTGTTTCCGTCGAAGTGCAATTGCTTCAAGTCGACCGAACGCGCCTCAACCTCGAAACCCACGACACGAAATTCATTTCTGTAACAAACGAAACGTCATCGTGTAATAAACGTCGCAACGATGTAGCTTTTGTTCAAAGATTCTAGACAACAATTTTACTGACTCGCCGTGCTTGTGGTAACTCAATTTGAGCTTGAGATAGTTGTTTATGTAAACTTGATCGCCGACAACCTCGCCGAGTCTGTAGCCGTGATAAACAATAATGTTGCGCGATTCTTTGTGAACCTTTTTCGTTGCCGCCGGCAAATTGTCTATTAATCTAGAAAATGGAAAACATCGTTGGTCTGAATGATAAGAAAAATAACACTAAAATAGTAAGAGTTAACAACAGTCTTACAGATGAACGGAATATTCGTGCTGAATGCGCTCTATAACACGCTGAGAATCTTCCTCGTTCCAATTTATTGGTTGCTTTGGTGTGTTACACAATAATCTACAAGCCACGTCCTCTCCCATTGCAACTTCATACGCGGTATTTACAATCCTGTGGAACAGATTGGGAAAAAAAAATTAATATAATATATAGTAGTATAGTTTGGAGACACTAATGTTAATACCCGCAGGCTCTTCGGTGCCCCGTTTTAATGCAATAGTGATGCAATGTTCATAATTCATATGAAATTCATTTACTCAAGTCTGATTCGAATTTAAGACAGAATTCGATGGATCATAAAATTGTACTTTTTCAGGAATAATTATTTACCTGTCTCCTCGCAGAACTTCTCCCAAGTTCTCCGACTTGTATATAAAAGTTCCATTCTTTGGAAAACAAAAAGGCAAAGAGTAATATTCGTAGGGCAGCTGAGTGTGAGTGCTCGTCATCTTGACAGCTTTGACGTCAATCTTTTGGCCCTTTTTGAACTCCACCGGAGCAACTCCCGGTACGTAAAAGCCATTGGCTCTCAGGGCAAGGAACAATACGACAAGGACCGTACCGCTCCATCTTAATCTTTCCTGCGAACAGAAGCGTAACACAGTTGTGAGAAAAATTGTGAATGTCGGCAACTCGTGCAGACTTTGACATTGGGAAGAGTTTACTGTTACTCCGAATCATCAAACTGTCAGGCTTTTCGACCGGAGTGTTCAAAGTTCAGGTCTCGCGATTTACCAACGAATATATCGAACAAGTGTTTCGCAGTGTTAATTACACGTTTTACCGTGCAACAACGAAAATTTGCCTCGACAATAGAAACGCAAAGTTTACAAATGCAAATCGAGCGACTGGAGAACTCGAGGTCTCTGCCAACAGTCCGTTGTGTCACTCGCAAAACCCCACAGACGTGAACACTTGCTCTTACGTGCAGTGACGTTTTGCACAATGTCTCGGAAGAATTTTACACCGTCGGAACAACAAACGACCGATACTCACCATTCTGTGACGTTACTTTGGCTGAAGGCGCGCCACGCCGACTGTCGTACCGTAGCCTCGATTCCCACTCACGAGTCTCACTCTCACGACACCGCTCGTTCCGAACACATCAAAAATGAAATTTCCACGCACCCGAACGTTGCTCCGAGTTGAGTGTGCGATGACGGGGTCGCAGGTGCGGCAACGCTGCGGCGCTACAAGATCCGAACATTCGAAGAACGAGACTTCATTGATACTTTGTATTGGAAATTTGGCGTTTCGTTTGTTCTAAAGCGCACAATTGTTGTGCAAGCTGTTAGCAAAGAATCGCAATGCGCACCTTAAATACCCGATAACGCAGATAAAGTGGATTTGCGAAACTTTGCAAAAAAATTTAGATTATTCGAGCGATCGCGCGAAATGTTCTAGGGAGAACCGAAAGAGGATCAACAACGCATCTTTATCCGTTTATCTTTGTTTATTATCGCACTTAGACTTCATTCAGATAGTTGTAAATATATTTTGAGTTTTGTCAACCACATCTAACACGTTACTTGGAAATGAGACGGTGAATAATATTACTATGTACGAATATTGGTAGCGCATTTGATGAGGCTTTTCCGAGAGAAAAAATATACCCCTGAAAAGGAAAATATCGTCCCACGTGGGGGACCCGTTTAATTACAAGTTACGTTGTTTAAATATGTGTTTGTTGAGTTAATTTTTGTTTCGAAACAATGGTGCAGGTGAGTGGAATCTTTTGAGCATATTACTTGTACCTATCGTCATATTTTATGGTAGAAAAGAGTGGATTTTTCTACCAGTACTATTGGGAGTTTTTTTGATTGTTTTTTTTTCCGCTGTCATCCATTAGTAAATAGGAAAGATGGCAGCAGATTATTGCGCTTTTTTCCCGTACGATCGCGGGGCCGACATTTTTCTGGGCGACCATGGAATTTCCACACAATTTTTCAATCTCAATATAGCCGAACTTTAGGTTACGCGATCATCTTTACGAACGAAATTTAACGCTCGTTACGATTATACTGTTTATACACGAGGATATTTACATTTCCAAAGAATCGAGTTTTATAAACGACTTATAGATTTTTTCCCTCACGTCGTGGGTATCGAATGGGGATGGGAATAAAGGGGGTTTGATACGCGATAAAAAAAAATTCGCCGAGCTCGCTCCTACGCAATTTTTTTTCGAGTGTGCAACCGTTTTTATTGTTTCTCTCGTAAATCGTGTGACGAAAATTTTCAACTGACAATGGTAAACACGATTCATTCGTTATTACTGCATTTTTCAAAAATTAAACGAACAAATAAATAGATAAGTGAGTATAATTGTGTAATTAACGTGATTGCAGGCTATCGATGAAATGGAGCAGCGGGACCTGCCTCAGGCTTTCCGTCTGCTAGGCGAAATGAACGCCAATGTTCTTCAAGTCAATCAACTAGTCGACAACATGTTGATAAGAGTAAAGAACGGCGAAATTTCAACGGACAAGGGTCTTAGTTTCTTAGAGATGAAGTATCACATGCTTCTTTCTTATCTAATAAATTTGACCTATGTAGTACTGAGAAAATGTTCTGGGGAACGCATAGAGGGAGATCCGTCGATAGATCGACTGGTAGAAATAAGAACGGTACTGGAGAAAATCAGGCCGATAGATCACAAGCTCAAGTATCAGATAGACAAACTAGTGAAGACCGCCGTAACTGGTACAACTGGCAGTAGCGATCCTAGTAATTTCAAAGCCAATCCAGACGCACTTATGGGAAAGATCGAGGGCAGCGAAGACGAGTCGGACAGCGACGACGAGGGCAACGATGAAGAGGGGAACAAATTGAAACAGTCCAGAAAGTCGGGAGTTTATATTCCTCCTAAATTGGCAGCGGTTCACTATGGTCAGTATTTCATATTTTATTTATTTATATTAAAATGCTAGTAATAATAGTAATAATAATTGAATTTGAGTTTTGTACAAAGTGTGTAAGAATTTTTCTTATTTTTCTTATCTCCTTTTTGGTTTTACAAGAGAATATTATAAAAACAATGAATATCGTTATTGTTTAACGATTGTGTTACGTTAATAAATCGTTTGTTTATTGCTTTAATTGCAGACGGTGACGAAACGATGGCGGAGAAAATGCGTAAAGCGGGCGAAAGAGCACGCAGGCGTGCGGTATCCGGCGCGGTATTGCGAGAGTTAAGAGAGGAATATTTGGATGCTCCGGTCGAGGATACGCAGGGTATAGGTGATAAACAAGCGAGTATGGGACGCGAGAACAAGCGAAAGATCGAGTACGAGGAGAATTA
The DNA here is from genome assembly GCA_963922035.1 of Amblyjoppa proteus. NCBI lineage: Eukaryota > Metazoa > Arthropoda > Insecta > Hymenoptera > Ichneumonidae > Amblyjoppa > Amblyjoppa proteus. The sequence goes on from OY998233.1 coordinate 8,845,554, forward strand.
TATGACTCGTCTACCGGTGACGAAACAGGAGAAGCACCGAAATCGCCAAATAACCACCCTCGGCACACTCGGTGACGAGATAACAACTTTCTCGGGATCTTCTGCAGTCTCTGGTAAAAAGAGAAAAACTCCCAAAGGGAAGGCCAAAAAAAGTATGTAACCCTTTACATTACACGCAAATTTCAATGGCAATGCAATTCGGAAGATGTAACTGACCGGTTGTAATTTTCATTAGGTTTCAAGAAGAAACGACATCACTAAACAGTCTATCGGTTTTGGACCTCGACTCGACGAGCCGCGGGGCCCACACCAGTTATTATGTAAGGTAAAAATTCTGAAAACTTATTCGGACATCTATTTCTCTCTCTCGAAAGAGCAGAAAACCGGTAATACTCTCGTTACTAAGTTATTCTAATTAACGGATAAAAATTTAGTATTAACGTACACACAAGCTGTCGAGGACAAAAAAAAAGGCAAAATACCATTGCGGTAATTTATTATTGTATAAGGCATCACATAATGGTCGTGTAATTGATAATTATAGTTACTAATGGTTTTAAAATCTTCAACTGTTGTCTGAAACCAATTTTTAACTATGGAGCCGTATAGTTGGCAAACAATCATGGAACTTCAAAGAAGGGTTAACAGGAGGGTAAATAAAAGGGGGGGGGGGAGATTGAGGGTTACAATAATGAATATCGAGAACGCGTAGCGAATTTTCGTGAGCTTGCCTTTGACTGCGAGAAAGAGTTGCGTCCGAACGGGAGCACAAATAAAAAAATTAAAAAACAAACAAAAAAGTATGGACTCCCGCGCCAAGATCGTAAAGCATAAGAATAAACAAAAAAGCAGATTCTTCTGCTTTATTTTGAGATATACTCCAGTTGTAGGATGAAAAAAAAAAACAAAAAAACAAAAGACAAACTGATAACATTTAGCGGGAGCGACGATGATATTGGATTAATTGTTACGAGAGCGTAAAAATCACAAGACATTCAAACTTATAAAACAAAAAGCAAAAGAAGAAAACGGGAAGCTCGTACTCAATACAGGAAAAAAAGCAACAAAAATAAATAAAAAATTTAGCGTTTCGAAATTACATGGAGTTTAAAACTTCTATGGTCAGAAATTCATTTTTGGCAACGCATGTCTTAGGATTTTCTCGCTGTTTGTAGAGTTAGGTAAGTAGGTGATAGTTTTACGATTAACACGTATTCTTATGTTCGTCGTTTTATTCCTGGTGAAATGTTGAGGCTATTGCATTTCGATGTCGTTCATTTATATCTTGCGTTAAGTTTCTTTTTTTCGTACGTAACCGCGTTCGTGCGTGTTGCAATCGTTGTTTTCCATTAACTAACGGAACTCCATTATGTTGTTAAGCTTATATTGATGGTAATATAAGGATAACGTGGACGTGTCAAAATTCAAAATTGATGTGAAGATAAAAAAAAACAAAGAATTTCTCAAGTACTATTTTACGTTCAAACGCTTTGAGTTTCTTGGGGTCGGGGAACGTGTGACGTCTAGAAGCAAATTAAATTTGATGAAGACTGAGTGCGTAAGTCACTTCTGTCGAAGCAACTATAGCTTTATGCCGAAACGCATCATTTTTTGGAGTCCTCACTAGTGTGCAGTTCAGATGAAACGATAAAAAAACGACCCTTGAAAAATCCTCTGCAAAATGATTAAACGGTAAAATCTCATCGCGACGATTTATCGTTCAATAGGAAAAAAGTGCTTCCAGAAGGGATTCGCGATATCTTCAAACGCGATACTTTGCATCTTGCTACCGGACGGCTCAACCATCCATAGAATTTATATTTTTTACAGAAGTGTTCACCGATTGAGCCTGATGGTTTAAGGCGCGATGTCACACGGTTCTCGTCCTTTCCAATCTGTGAAGATGAATTAAAAATGTGATAAATAATTCTTGAAAGAGTAGTGGAAAAAAAAGAAGATGAAGAAAACAAATGAGACTACAAAATAGCACAATTGCTGGGCATTATTTACAAGTGCTAGCAAGCCTAACTGTCAGCAGAGTCTCGGCCGTTTCGGTAAACGAAGTTTTGTGTGCTCGATTAGCGGAAAGCATTTTGGAATATCCTTCGCGTCGAAGATTCCATCATCCTTCTCCGTCTATAAGAAAAAAAAAAAAAAACGAGCGGCTAACAATACTTCTTGCCTAGACGATAATAATTTTTGACGCCCTCTACAATGAGACTAACTACGAGTCCAAATTCCTTTTTCCAATGGACAGGGTTCTTAAATTCATGAGAGTGTGAAATAAACAATGAGGATATTTTACAACAGGATTGAATTGTATTCCACAAAAAAATATTGCGTCCCTAGGCGCTAAAACTTTATTAACTAATAATATTAGCTATGGTCTATCGGTTCGATAAATAAATAAAAAAAGAAAGAAAAGGAATGAATTGCATTTGCGAAACAACACACAATATTTTACAATGCATTGGACTTGTAGCGAAAAGGGATGTAAGGGCGTAAAAATAATATTCATTGAAACACACATATCTGCACACGACATATAGCAGCAAAGATAATAGGATAACTACATTCAATTCACTACCTCAAAACAATAGAATATTGGTAATAAAAATAAACTGTAATGAAACTAATGATTCGAATATATTTACATCGCTTTTATTCACATCAAAGCTATATATATATATATACTTTACAGTTCCAAATAAAATCTCATACTATTAGTGAATACTACATATTGTGTCAAAAGGATAGACTATAGCTTCTTACTCATGCAAGATGTCTATGTTTATTCCGATTATTCCTAGCTTCTACTATGAGACTAAAAATGTTGTATATTGAATCATAAATCAAGTGTTACATAAAACGATGTAAATATAGTTTCGACATCATAAGATATTACAAACTTGTCCTACAAATCCAATAATGCTGCCGACTACCACAATATATCTTTGCAGCGAAAATAACAAACAAACAAACATACAAACAAAAACCGACAAAATAGTAATAATTTATTGACTACATTGGGTATAAGTCCGAGGGATATGTAACGATTGGGATGTTTGGGTTGTTCAATGAATTTTTCTATAAGTTTATTCACTACGGCAGAGGTCAGTGTGCGAAAGAGAGTCTACCTGTAGATTACAAATGGTTATCGCGAATGAATTATTAATATTATTATTATTATTATTATTCTTATGTAGAAGGCTTCTTAACTGACTGAATAAAATGTTTTCAATGTCAAAAGCATTGTTCTCTTTGTTATCGTTACGACACCGATAATACGGAAGCTACTTCGTGGGATCGACAAATCCTATCGCCTGATAACAGTGATAAATTATGAGAGGTGTGTCATTGTCTTTTACTCTACTAGACTATATCGCTGGCCACATTCGAGACGAATTCCAAATACACTTGAGACATATCACACACGTTCTTTTACCCACTTTCCTGTATTCTTTAATTCACAAATTTCTATCATTCTCTGTATTCGAAATTCATTCCACAGAAAATTAATAATATTCTCTAACGTCATTGCCGATTTCAAAACCTCAGTTTTCGGCCGGATACGACCTCATATAGGAAAAAGTCCCTTCCAAAAAAATTAACTGCGATTTCGAAACCGATTTTGTCGTCGCGTCCGGTTGAAAACTGAGATTTTCTAATCGGAGGGGAAAAGGAAAGAATATTATTTTCAACATTGATTGCTGCTAGTACCGGAAAAATGAGAAGTTTGCGTGTTTAAAGCAAAAGCAACGTGGAGAAACTTCCCGAGGATCGAGAGAAAGCGTAGTGACCAATGAATAGAAGTCGTAAATAGCACGTGTGCGTTTAAAAAAAAAATACGAATAATTTATGACAAGGCCGGGTAACCCTGGATGAACATAAACAGGTCTCTGATGAACCCTCGAAAGTGCACGTTTTTAAGTGAGAAAGAGGCCATGTGGTCTCCAAGAAGCAGAAAATATGGGGTCGCTTGGGGATCTCTTCGCGCCTGAACCCACTCACTACCCTTGCCGGCCGCGAGGGAAGGCCCAGTGGGAGTGACTTTGACTCTTCAGCGCGAAAGCAAAAATAATAGACAAACTAGACTTACGCTAGCCTTCGAGTAGACCAGTACATCATTCCTGATATTGGAGCATTCCCAGTGCAAGAGTACCAAGAGTTAATTCTGAACTGTCGTCAACGTTTTTATATTCATATATTTATATATTTGAGTAAAAGCGGTAAAATCAAGCAGCCAAGGTCGTGCGCTCCGTCGGCACGGATCCACATCCTTAAAGAAGCAGTTGTGAGGGGAAAAAACATAATTCAAAGATCCCGCTGAATTGGCGCTTCGGACGTGGAACGCGAGGCTCGAGTTCATCGCCCCGTTTCTCTAGTCGTCTCCTAGTGACTTGATATCGCCAGGTTGCCTCTCATCACCTCCGTCCACTTCCAAATTATCAGCATTATTCGCAACGGTGTACGGTGACGAAACCGCGCGGGGAACGAGACATCATATCGAAAGAGGAGACGATCCCACGACGATCCGCCTATCGTACACCTGTGTGGCACGGCAGTCAAGGTAAGCAAACGTTATTATCATGAAATAAACGCGTCGAGATATTGTTATCTCCACGTCGGTCGCGCGCTGACTTTCACCGAGCTGTCAAACGATCTCTCGAGCGTGTTTGACGTCTCCGGACCGCGACACGACTTTGTTCCATTCTCTCCGTGTATTTTATCCCATCGCGAGAATCGCTGTCGAACAAATTTCAATTCAACTGCTCTATGCGTGACGTATGATGGGTTTGACGTTGTTCCCAAAATTTCAACGTTCATGGACGAAAATCATTCGTGCCGAAGGTTCGTGTGTTTCTATGCTGAGATATGCAGCGCAACACCACTTTCGGAAACACATTCGTCCCCCTCTCCCTCCCACCCTCGCATCCTCTTTCACCCCTTTTTTTTTTTTCATCTTGCCGACTTCCTCCCACTTCTCTCGCGCTCCCGTTCACTTCTCGCGCGCTCTCACCGTCGCTGTTCTCTCTCTCCCCTCTTCGATCCTTCGTAGCTGTACGTCTCACTTTTTTTTTTTCCCCGCCACAACGCCGCGCTCCGTGTGAATCGCAGCAGGCTCTCTCACATGGTTGTTTCCGTATGTATAAATTATTTTTATCATAAACCTCGATCGGTCCTCTGATTTCTCAGCGGTGCGCTAGCACACACGGTCGCGCAGTCTCCGCTGGCTCAACGAACGAAACCGAACGAAAGCCCCGTTCCGCGCGATTGAACATCATAGTTTTTCGTGCTATTAGAAACTATCAGTCGGGAGCATATCCGTTCACGTAAGGTCATTGCTGCATTTGTGCCTCGTTAAAAAATTTTTTAGAAAAGAGAGTAACTCCCTCCCCCCCCCCCCCCTCCATCCCATTTTTCCTTTTATAACCGGTTATTTTTAAATCGCCGACAAATTTTGCCGTCTGCTTTATCTACGCGAGTGCATAAAACATTCAAGGTTAAAGACATGCTGCTTCCAACTTCAACGATTCCGCACCTTTATTCTCGTTAGCTTCCGCCCCCCCCCTCCCCTTTTCTTTTTTTTCGGGCTCTTGATCTCTTTGTTCCGAGGTAAACAGTCTTTAAAATGGATCCATAAGGCAATGTTGTGAATGAACAATTTCGTTGTTCCATCGCGTTTTTTTGTTTTGTCATTCAATAAACTCTGATAGCAAATGTGTATGTATTCGGCAAATAAGTCGTTATTAGGCGTTATCACTTATCACGTTTGGCTATTTATAAATTCCAAAGTCAAGCTGTCTGGAACCAATAGCGCCGGGAGAGAGACGTTCTTCATCAGCTTATCGTTGTCTCTTGTACTGTGCAAATTGGATTAACAAATTTGTTTACCTTGTCTGGAATACAGAACGCAACAATGGCCACGACGCAGCTTACCAGGCCCAGAACAATCAAGAAACTTGAAAAACCAAGGCCGCTCAAGCTGAGTCAGCGCCACTCGACCATCGATGGGCGGATTACGACGGGTAACTAAATATTAATATTATTGGCAGTCAATGTATTGACAATACGTAATATGGAACAGTTTTTTAAACCCAACAAACTCAGATCTTTTCATGTATATTGCCTTTTGCCAATTGGCCGTCTGTTGCAGTACTTTGGTCAAAATATTAATATTTTATTTGAACTCTTGGTTCAAGCGATAAATATTATTTCAAGCTTTTTTTAGTTCTTCGACATCTTCGATTAACAACTACTTGAATTAGCATCAACTAAATAATATCTGATGAATTACAATTTTGTATGTTTTCTTTTTTTTCAGTGGAGGACCTCGTGTCCCTGATCGAAAATGTTGCCGTGCACCTTACAAACGGCTTCCATGACCAATCGCTACAGTCGACTATAAAGACTATGTGCAACACCTTGAAACCCTATGCTCTACAGCTGGAATCGATTTACAAAGGTAATTTGAAGCACATCGATTTTTCGCAAAATAAAGGCATGTAAAGTATTGTTTTTTTTCTTCTTTTCACAGACCAGCTGGACAGAGCTTTTGTGGCGATGAGAAATGGAAGTCAGGATGAGAGGCTTGATCTGACGACCAGGGTTCACTTGCTGGAACTTATTGAACTGAGAGCCAAACAGTGGCGACACAACGACTCTATGGATACTTATTACACGCAAAAATTATCCGATGCGGACAATGTAGGAATATTTCCGTTTATGCGAAATTCATGGATTTCTTTGGGACACGTTTCGATTATCAAGAGACTTTTTTTGTTTGTCCATTCAGCAAGCTGATACGTTGATCGTGGAGACACCGACGACACCACTCTCGACCCCTTTGATAGGGATGTCGTCTCCCCAGTCGGCCCCGATGCTGGGCATCGGTGAAGTACTGAAGAACAGTGGAAAGTTCGCAAAACCAACACGAATTCCTGGTAAAAATTACTGCAAGGATGAAGTTGTTATTCGTAACAGCGATTCGGGAAAAGGTGAGTTTCAACCGGGGTTCTTTTTTTTTTTTTGACAACGACGAAACTATTATTTATCAAACTTCTCTCACTCCTCAGTAGTTATCTGTCTCTCTATTATTTATATTCTCGGCGATCTTACGCAACGGGCGAATATTTTTCTTTGCGATCTGTTGCGTGACGCGAATGGTTATTTTGTCGTTTTTTCCGTTATTCTTAAAATTGTTTGCACGATAAAACAGTGATGGGAATAAAGGGGAGACGGGTTCACATGATCGAAGAGCTCAGCGAGACGATCATCTCCTTCCAGCGAGGTAAAGAGGAAAACAAACGACAAAGAATGCAAGCAGCTCGTCTGCATCATGCCTCACTGCATCGCAACAGCAAAACGATTAACATGACTATATAATTTCTTTTATCTTTCATGTTTAATCCTTCGTCTAATTTTCATCGTGTTACCCGTTCCTTTTGCGACGGATATTTAGACATTTTAATTACTGTAACACATCGCCGTGTGAAGTTTCCAAATAACTTTGTGGCTGTGTAGAGTTAATTATCGAATGACAATGCATGGATAGCCTGTAACACGATCTAACCAGAGTGTTACAATTATCAATATATAAAACGTACAACAACCTTTTCATCGCACTGCATTTTAATTATAAAATCAGGGGTCCCATTGACCCATCACGGAATAAATCATTGCCTTGTAAAATGATCTTCGCTGCGAAGCATGCCTCGAGCGTAACAAACTATCTGCGCTCACGAATTATATTATATTTTTTCTGTAAATAATGGATTAACATTTTCCGTTATTAATCCGTGTTTAATGATGTTTGGGCCGAAATCGCGGGAGGCGAACGGGAGAAAAGCTCCGCTGACCGCTTTGGTCAGTAGACGAATGAGAAATTCAGACAGAGCGAGCGAGTAGACAGAAATGGAGTCGTTCGTTTATTGAATTTATCTCGAAAAGAAAACCGTGAATCTTCTTGAAATTTTGACGCAATCTGTCTGTTAGTATGTTTTTTATTGTGGTCGATTTTAATCGGAATCTAACAGAAATCGGGGGAAAAAATCGCTACGTTGAAAAAATCTAAAAAAATTCCAAACAATTCAGTGTATCCTTGCCTGCAAAGTAGCAAAATTTTGTAGCGATCGAACAGAAACGCGTTTCGGCCCAAATATCCTTAACGGCCGTGCCATGCGACGCTGGACGAGTCAATAACGCTGCGATACTTTACAGTAAACCCCGGAGCCAAAGAACGACTTGTCCAAATAACGGGAACTTCCGAGGACAAGATATTGTGAGTTTTCGAACGATGCCCATAAAGATTGAGTTACAAAATTCAATCGAGTCTGAAAAAACAGGCAAAACAGGTTGGGCTTGTGAAAACTGATGAAAATATTATTTCGCAGATACGCAAAGGATCTGATAAAGGATACGATCCAACGAAATGCATCGCCGGTGAGATTCGAACAAGGTGGAGAGAAAAGCGGTATCGGTGGGTCGAGTTCTTCCTTGAACAGCAGCGCATCCGACGAGAGCAATCGTCTTCAGCAGCAGCAGCAACACACCTCGCGTCTCCGCTCGACGCTTCTCCACAGTTTATCCACCAACGACGCCAGTATCGGCGAATACAAGTACACCGTGACTGTGGGTAATCAATCCATTAAAGTCACCGGGTCCAACCTGGAACTCGTCAAGGTCATTATTTAACTGCAAACTAAAAATAATAATTGTTCAACGTACGTCGACGTATTAAATCGGCCATCTGCCTCGCTGCTTCCAGACTGCAAAGTTGGTCTTGGATGAGTATTTCTCCGAGCAACTGAATCCCGGTATCGAATACTTCAGTTTCGAAGAAGAGGCTTACGATCCGGCAACCACGTCTTCATTGAGCACCCCTCTGACACCAATGACTCCGATGACACCAATGACATCGTTGACGCCGATCACCCCATTGACGCCGCTCACTCCGGGAAATGCTAATATCCTCGGGAGAGAAATGAGTCTCGAGAGCAACGCCACGTCGGAGAGCGAGGAGACTTTCAAACCTCTGGGAAACTCTGAGAATGAAATTCCTGCGAAGAAGGGTGAGTGCTTTTATACGACTACATATATATATTTTTATTTTTAAAAAAATGCGGATCTCTCCGTCGATTTCTCGATTCTTGCGATTTCTTGTTTTTTCTTCTTCTCTTGAATGCTCGTTCGATGAAAACATGAATGAATAACACGGTTTCAGAAATCAGAAAGCTCACCTATGAGTTCCTGCTTTTCTGTTCCAAGGGGCCTTACGCGAAGCGGGCTCCAGCAGACTGGGCCCGAATTCAGAAAATATGTCCGGCCATCGTTCGCAAGGTAGATAGTCGACTGCCGATCGCTAATTATCATAACGTCGGCACGATTAACAATCATTTTACCTTTAACCCATCGAACGGTATTAACGATGCTAACAGAGCATTCAACGATCGTGATAATGTACCCAAGATTAACTACAGATATTCATACTGAATCTCATGCTTTACGGATCTGTGTCATCGAGCCTCAGCTTTATCTAACACACTCAGGTCTCAGGAATAACCGCATTCCATACTTTTTATTTTTGTTTTTATTTTTTCATGTTTTTATTTCACCCTGTTCCATGTTACAAAAAAAAGGCTGTAGAGAAAACGCGAAGATAATTGCGAAGCGAAGTACTGTCGCGAGCGTTTGTTAGTATTATATCCATTATTTGGTATTTCGATAATACCAAGCTAGTGATCCTTGTTAAAAGGTAGTGAGAAAACGTAAGAGAGAGAGAGATAAAAAAGATATATGTTATAATTCGTATTAATCGTCTTGAGTGAAACTCTTTAAAGTTCAACGTAATCCAAAGATGATGACAATTATATTATGAATTTTATGTTCCTATAATTTTGTTAAACGACACTAAAGACATTGTGATCTCTTCTAAGAGTCTTTTTTCGTGCCATAAATCGTGAACGAGGGTGCGGCGGATCGTCTTCGAGGCTCACATTTTTTTTCATCCATTTCACGATCCGCAAACGTTTCTTTTGACTTCTATCAACATGAAAAATGAATTTCATCAATTTGTTATTCTGTATGTTTAACTTTTTTGCTACTGTGGAAACAAAAAAAATTATTCAACTTGGAAAATGGCACAAAGACGGAACAACGATTTGCCGTACCCTCCATGAGGGAGAGGTTTACTCTCAGAGCTCGGGAAACCCTAGAATCTCAAGAGTCATCGATAATACAATGTTCCGGCGTTGTAAAGTTAAGCTCTCCCGATTTGTGATTAGATTTTAAGCATATCTTTGTAAAGCATTCCGTGCAAATTCGATTACATAAACGCAAGAACGAGACGTTTATCACGTTTGCGCAACGACAAACGGACGTTAATAATCAATCTATTCGCCTTAGTGTTCGATCCAACAAGCTCGCGATGTCATATATGTCGATTACACGTTTTACATTGCCGCCTTTCGTTGCGCAATCGTGCCGACGCGCAATAATTTTGCCGGCTTACAACAACAAAAAATTGTCGCGAAAAAAAGTGCTTCTCCGTGAATTGTCAATTTATTCTATATTTTGTAGAGTTTAGACAAAATTAATCTTCAACTCTATTTTGGATAAACGATTTTTAGGTATTTTTGACATAAAGAAATGATAAAAAGTTTACTCTGTGAAGAAAGTTAGTGGAGTAAGGCTTGTTACATTTATGTTTGAAAACTTTCGAAAGTTTATTATATTGCTCAAGGCTCTTGACCGCTTCTGTAGCCTTCAGTAACACAGTCAAAAAACAAACAAAAAACGAGGAGTATAAAACACAGGTGGTGGTGGAAAAAACCGGGCTTGAAAATAATCGTCGCAGCCATTTCATTTTGTGATATGCATGAGTCACCGCACTGGTGTAGCGTGAAAACAAAAAAGGAACTCTACTTCTGTTGATTTTTTTATCACTGGGTATGGTACTGTGGACAAAAAAAATCTCACGCTTGTACAAAAGATGTTTGTTTGATTGTGTGTGTGTGTGTGTGTGTGTGTGTGTGTGTGTGTGTGTGTGTGTGTGTGTGTGTGTGTGTGTGTGTGTGTGTGTGTGTGTGTGTGTGTGTGTGTGTGTGTGTGTGTGTGTTGACCAAAGATCCTCGAGAGACTGCGTAAGAACCAAATTAAAAAAGAGAAAAAAAAACATTGTTGAATCAAAAACGCAATGGAACTGCGCGGAAGTCCTCTCACGTGAAATGCGAATGAACTGATACACTATGCAATATAAATACATACATATAAATATATATATATATTATAATAAAACTAATTTCTTTCCATCAAATAACATTACACTATGAACGTTGGATGTGGCCTTCTTTCATTACCCTATCATGTAAGCATGTCACGAGGAGTTTTTATTCTGTTGAATGCATGCTGCTTCTACGGATAATGGAGAGGTAAGATCATACTTCCGTTTTTTTTTATCTCACAATAAATATTGTCATGCTTACACGTATTATCGATTATTTGTTGGTTCGCGACGAAATAGAATTGTTTTTACTAATGTGATTTTTTTATTTTCTTTGACAGACGCCGATTCGCTGGTTCGAACCGGAGGCCTATAAGGCGAAGGTGGCAGCTGCTGGTTTTGTAACGTTGTTGCCAACCGGCGAAGTCGACAACGATCCCGAGTGAAAGTAAGCCAATGTTTCCCCCGAGCTTACCTGTGTGGATCCTCCGCACCGTGAGTGTTTGTTGAATTTTTCAATGATTCATCTCGAGCTCTCGTGCTTATACGACGATATCATTCAACGACGAGAGGCTCTCGATTTTTTAGCGTGTCTCTTCCAACGCCAGGGATTCTATCATTTTTTGTAGATGCAAATTTGCTATCTCGAATCGTTTATATGTTGTCGAAGGAACACATTTTTTTCTTCTTTATTTGCCGTGTTCAATTTACGTATTAACGCATGCTGATGGCAGATACTTGACGCGTTGTATTTTGTTGACGTTTAATTTATCGAGTTTTTTTTTTGTCGATAGAGGAAATATCTGCCATGAGGTCGTAAGCCGTATGCGAATTTCACGCATCAATACGCGGACAATGAAAGAGCGATCGAATACGTGATTTAGCATAGTCTAGTCTAAATGAAAAAAAAAAAGAAAAAAAGTAACTACTAGTCCGGTAGTCGTTCGATGGAGACACGATAACCAAATTAAGTCTACTAATGCCAAAAAAAAGAAAAACAAAAAAAAACGAAGATTTGTAAAGTGATTTTATATTTTGTACGTCAAGGACTGTATTATTGTTGTCACCAAGCGAAACGAGGCAGCTATCTCACCGGACAGGATCAAGTTTTACGAACGAATATGAAAAAAAAAGTCCGATTTCTTGTGGGTTCTTCTGAACTGGCGACGGTGACGCAGTTATATATTATTTTATCGTTACGATTCTGTTATGTTTCTAAGAGTTTTTACACACACACACAACTTTAATATTTATTATACTTTTACCGCGCCTATTATAATTCAGGTTAAATAATAATAATCGATTATTATTACCAATGTTTTAACTCGAGCGGTAATTTGTTTTGCTAACTTATTATGATTCATCGACTAACTGCAGTAATATAGTGATATTATTGTACTGTATTGTTTTATTAATAAATTGATGAAAAAAGTGCAATAAACGAAAGTGGAGCGGCTGTTCATTTTAGACGTGGGATCCGGGAAGCGGAAGTTTTCGCATGCCAAAGGGAAGTGAATGTGATAATTCATCGAGTAATATCTAATAATTGTTTCTACGAGTTTTATTATTTCCGTACTTCACAGAAACATCGATATCCCAAATACACGTATACCTATTACTTTTTTTTGTGCTTGGCCTTGGCTAGCCTATCCGCAAAAAAACGAAAATCGAATCTACTTATGATTAGAGCTTTGCAAAAAGTTAGAAATGTCACAACGTCCATTGTACATGTGCTATCACTCTCTCTTTCTCTCAACGAAAAAGAACATTTGCATTGATGGGTGTGGTACCGGACTAACTTTCCAAAACAGAAATATTGCAAAAAGAAAAAGGTAATTTTCAATATCTAGAATCTCATATTATTAATGTCCTACATGATATTTATTGGTATTCTTTATATCTATCCTTATGATTATTGGACTTCAATTTCAATGACTAACCGATTGAAAGTTGACAACCCCAACATACAAAAATTGGCCTAGAATAAATAAAAGTGATCCCCTTTTTTTATAAATAATGTTATCATCGTCGTTGAATCAGATTGGGATTTTTTTTGACAATTTTTTGTAAACATTGTCTTAGGATTATTCGAACTGTGATTGTGCCCGAAATAATATCAATGTATTTTCTAGAACGTCGAGTCATTCGAACGACATAGTAACCGCAGTAACGATACTTGGATAATTAAACTAAAGGATTGGCAGTTTTCGTCAACAGTGGTTTCTCAACGACATAAACGAGTCACAGATGATTAAAAGCAATTGTGTTTTATCGTCCGATGATATTGAAATTATACATATAGTGTCTAAGAAATATAACATTTAAAAAACCACTGTTCCAATACCGTACACAAATCTTAGCAGAGTTATTTCCTTACATATATATTTATATATAATTATGCGTGTACATGGTTTTTTATATATATATATATAGGTGCATACATTGCAAGGTTCAGAATAATGGCTATTCTGGTATATAAATAAATTGTCAATAGCAGGAATTGATTTTTGATAGGACTACTTCTCGTCACGTACGAAACGTTCCGATCGAAGCTTTGACCTCGATTCTACGAGAGAGCGAGCTATAGCTCCGACGAATCCGTGGTGTACCGAAAGCATCCTATTCTGTCATTGCATTACATCGGCGGAGTCGCGGTTGTGACTTATTGCGAAGTGAGCACGATTTGTATGTGAATGATCGATACGTTCTTGAGTCGACACGAGTCGCCTCCGCTACCATTTATCGTATAGGAGGAAAACCCGGAAATCTTTTAGTGATCGCGACAAACATGTGCAAATGACATCTGAGTAACAATTAAAAGCACACATTATCTTGAAAATTATCTCTAATATAAATTTTAGCGTCTATAAAATTTTAATCGCGAAGAACCGAGTTTTTGTTTCTTCATCTTTTATACTTCTAAAAACATGATCGTTCATGTTTCTCGCGTTCGATGTGATTTTTTACGTCTACATCTCTTTTTCACCTCACCCGTTCGCGTCCCTCATTAAAAAACAAACAAAAAATACAAACCGGGAAAATATTCCCGGCATCAAGTGAACGAATAAGAGGAGCGACAAAACGTTGGTCGTCCACTCGAACCGATTTTATTAGCGATAAAAGTTATTTTCGTTAATCGAGTTTGTATTCATGTTCTTTTTTCTTTTTTCGTTTAAGTTTTTCTATGTACAATCGTATTCTTCTAGTTCACACTCATGCGTTTACGCCTAACTAAAACGGTTGTTAATATTCGCCATTCAGAATCGACACATTGCCGAATATGTAACTTAATGCGAAATTTCCTTCCGTATCGCGCATACTTTCACTCAATGAGACGGCACTAAAATCGCGCTTAAAGTTGCCTTTCAGTCGTTGCCTCTTTCCTCTATGTTTTTTTTCCTCACATCTTCGCGCGAGTGATCTATCAGTGACCAAGTCTCAATTGCAAATGTGTACTAATTACATTAGGTATAAGAGTCTCTCCACTGAAATTTTAATACAGCACTTATTTCTTTTTTGTTTCCATTTAGAATACGTTCACACACTCTCGCGTATATTCTTGTAGACATAAAAAATTATACTGTTGATCTATCTTTTCTTTTTTTCATTATTTTTTTACCCCCTTCTTAAAAGTTCTCCCGAGCGCGGTTTTCGAGTCAATTTTACTACACTTTTAAGCGACGAGAGTCGTTTCTTGTATGCTGGACGATCGTACTGTTGCAGGGTTAAAATACGTAATCCGCAGTTGCCATGTCTATCGCCCATCTGAACTTGTCCCGTTGAGTCTTATTGTAAATCTTCTCGATCGGAACATCGTACTTTTTACACCTGAGAAGATTATCAACGTCAAATTAATCACCGACACTTGGTTTTGCGTCCATCGACAGGAAAAAATATTTACCACGCAACGGAGATACGAGGATCGAGGTAATTCAGCTTAGAGGTTCCCAAAGCGATTTCCTTGTTCTCCTCTCTGTCAGTTGCCGAAACTTCCAGCTTGCATAGCTGATCCTTCAGCCGCTCCAGCGTCTTCTTCTTCTTATCATAATTACTGTAAAAAAATAAAAGACTCATGAGTATAAAAATCATAGTCTGCTACAGCGAAAAAATTATTGTGATCAAGAATGAAAACCTACACTTTTTCCTTTACCGAGCCACGCTTAGCGTCTCGTTTGGCGTCCTGACACTGCGCCTCCGTCTCCGCGATCAATTCTTTCTTGGCTTCGATCTTAGCTTTCAGATTCTCCATTGACTTTGCGTGAGTCTTAGGAACGGAACGCTGATGGTTACACAGTATGGCAACCGCCCGGTTAGCCCGATTGTACGAAAGTATCTTTTCCGCAACTGAGTCGTCGGGATTTGTCAACTGGTCGAGCTGCTGCTGCAACGTCCACGAGGCGTTGTAAGTCCTGAAAACTTTGGCAGTGAGGCCCTCCATCAATTCGTTCAAATGCTTGTTGAGAACAGTTGTGTTCAAGCGATCGAAGAGATCGTCACCGGGCGCTTTGTTTTCCATGAAGAGTACGAGATTCTTAAAGACGCGCTTCTCTACCGGTACTTCGTTGTAGTATCTGATAGAGTCTTTACCAAGAAAATCGAATACAACGACGTATTCCTTGCCGTCTTTGTGCTCGTGCAACGATATATGCTCAACTCTCAGTGAGCAACAGCCGACAGTGTCCGCTTGATCCTCGTCCTTCTCGTTGCCAGCTCTCAGCGCGAGCTTGTCCACGAAATAAAGCGCCACAGCTCGCTGTCTTATGCGCATCTCCTTGCTCTTCCAGTCTTCTCGATACTCGGCACGAATCTTGTCGATCGACTTTGCAAGCTTTCTCGCGGTTTCGTACTTTTGCCAATCCTTCTCGCCCTTCAGTTTACTCGATGGATTCAACATTACGTATTTCACCTGACCCTGAACGTTCTCTGTCCACGACGCTAGCCACGTTACGTTAGGATCATGCCGTACCTCCTTCCACCTTCTGCCCGCCGGTGCTTTCGGTATGTTAGAATCCTTCGAACAATTTATAAGAACATCCTCGGGCCTCACGCGTCTCTTCAGTTTACCCATTTTCGGATGCTCGCCGCGACCTCTGAATAGACCCGGTGGTTCGATCTTGAAATTACCGATTTTCTCCTTGTGACCGTCGATTGTGCAAAAACCGTAAGACTTCTGGGTCTCCTCGTTCGCTTCCTTTATCGCCTTTTTCTCCTCTTTCGACATCGCCTTGCGCTCCTCGGACTTTTGCAAAAAATATGTGTGCATCTCCTTGAAATTGCACTTGCTGAGATCCATGATCTTCGATCTTTCTGAATCCGTCATGACTTCTCGCCAGTCGTGAAAGAAATTGTCGTTGAATACTTTCTTCGTCGTATAGTCGTGATCCAACATACGAGCGTAGAATGTTGCCACCTCTTCGGTGTCCTGGCTGAGCTTCATCTCCTTGCCGTTGTAGTAGAATTTCACGCTCGGAGGCAGTGGCTCGTAAGGCGGTGCAAAGATCGGACCCTTGTGCTCCAAATAGTGCCACTTGGAACCATCGTTCTTCTTCTCCTCTTCCCACCTTATCGAAGTAACACAAAAAGACAAGATCGACATTAGACGATTGCAAAACTTGGCCCATTTACATATAGTTATATAATGAAGACAAAATGTTATTTAATTAAAAAAAAAAAAAAAAAACGCTTGACCTTTATTATTATCAATTGGTATTATTTATCATTTTTTTTTCTTCTCACCAAATAAAATCTTCTGTTGATTGTATTAATTATATCACCTTTGCTATTGATTTTAACATGTTATAAACTGCACCAAAGTAATAATATTTCTAAAGTGTCCATTGCGTAACGGGGCACGTTACGCAAATAAACGAGTAAATAAATAGTTTTTGCTCACTTAATAGGGACGGGTTTTATATGATCCTTAAATTTTCCACTATATAACCTCGTCACTTGAACACACAGCAGCTGACGATGTGTGGATTTGAAACGCGACAAATTGGCTAGCAATGCTGTCGATATTACCGCGACCGCATTGACCAGTACTTTTCTCATTCTTATTCGTCGTCGAGGATAATATCATTATTCCCGGCGACGAAACGAGAATAACGCATTGAAAAAAAGACGAAACGTTCTGGTCGGACGAAAATAATGAGGTTATGTACGAGGACCACGTGACGCGAATCGTGTAGATTCGGTAAAACTCGTGAAGCTTGTTTTCTTACCATTTCCATACTTCGGCTTCCTCTTCCACCTTCTTCTTCTTCCGAGGACTCGTGTTCGGTGTCGAAGATTTCGAGGGCTTCGAACTCCTCTTCTTCGGTTTCTGTAGGAAGGAGCAAAAAAAGAAGAAAAAAAAAAAAAAAATTTTAGTACAAACGAACGGCGGGAAATTTCAACGAGACAATTCGTTCGACGCGATCGATCGGTTAATTTTCTTTATACCTCGAGCGGCTCGTCGTCTTCGTCCTCGTCGTCCGAATGTTTCCTCTTTTTCTTTTTCGTCTTCGTTGACGACTTCTTGGGCTTCTTTCTCGCCGACAACGGTAGATCCTCCTCGTCCTCGTCGGACTCGATTTTTCGCTTAACATGCGGCGACGCTACGGCCCTCGCGCTCTGCACAAAACATCAACGAAAACACGTACATCAAACGAACGGAAAATACAACGATCGCCGCAGTTTACGAACCAATTGTGAAGTCGATTCTTGTGGTAGTGGCTCTAATTCATAGCGGTTACTATCTAACGACAGAGTAGAGGTACAGACCTTCGGATTTTTGTACAATACAGGGTTAATTTCATACTTTGCATAACCCTTCATTTTTTTTTGTTTTATATATATTTTTTCTAACTATCAGATCGAGATATTTGAGAATCAACGGGTGCAACTTTTGACGTGAAAAAAAGAAAAGAAGAAACAAAAATGCAAGGTTGACAAGCCTAACGCTCGACGAGATGCCCGAAACAAATGAAGCATAGGAACAAGTTTCATTGAGATATACCAGCGGAATATCTTCTTCCGAATCGTCCTCGGTCTTCAGAGTCGTATTGTGAAGTTCGGATAGCCGAGTGTCGTTGGCGTCGGTTGAATCGAGATTGGCGTCCTCCCGAACATCGTCTTCTTCTTCCTTGATGTACAGAGGCGGCTCCTCGCCACTGTCGTCGTCGTCTTCCGGTTCTATCGCCTGAGTCACAGGTTCCTGCGTACAATTTCGTATATCGTTAACTCGAATTTTCCCGCTTATTTTGACTAATCGATGAAAAAAAATATATGTATATACGTATATCATCGAAAACGCACCTCCTTGATCTCCGACTTGTAAACGTTGTTATGATGAATCTCATCGCGTCTCTCGTAACTTTCAGTCTTAATGTCATATTCCTCCTTTATCTTTGGCTCATCCTTGATCTTCGATTCCTTCTTACTCTTTTCATCGCGATGCTTAGCTGCGCGTATCACAATAAATGAGTGCCGAAAAGTATAATTAAAATAAAACAAAAAAAAAGATACTCGTCCGTAATAAAACGGGAATCTTACATCGTTCCTTGTCGTGACGATGACGATCTTTGTCCTTGTCGTGACGATGCTTGTCCTTGTCGGAGGAGCGGTGCTTCTCTTTGTCGGGCGAGGAGTGAGAAGTGGAATGCCTATCCTTATCCTTCTCAGAGGAATGTTTACGATCCTTGTCTTTGGACGACAAGCTCTTGTCCCTGTCCTTATCGCGGGAACTCGAGCTGTTCAACGAGCTGTGCTTATGCTTGTCCTTGCTACGAGAACTTTCCTTGTCCTTGCTGGAGCTACTCTCCTTGTCCTTGCTCGAGCTCTCTTTGTCCTTGGAACTCACGTGATGTCTGAAAGAGTGATCGCATTTTTTTTTATTATCGATACATTTTTATTGCAAAAATCTTATAAAATTTTTTTTTTTTTAAATGGGTATGTACTTGTCTTTATCCTTGGAACTAGAACTACTAGACTTATGATGATGATCTTTGCTACTCTTCTCCTTGTCCTTATCTTTGGTCGAGGAGCTACTAGTGCTACTTTTGTGGTCCTTGTCTTTGCTAGACGAAGAGCTATTCTTCTTGTCTTTGTCTTTGCTACTGCTGCTACTGCTGCCATGCTTGTCCTTGGAACTGGAACTCGAACTGTGCTTATGCCTGTCCTTATCCCGATGCTCGCTCTTATGGCTCCTTTCCTTGTCCCGGTTTCGATCCTTGTCTTTGTGATCTGATTTGTGGGAACGCTCCTTGTCCCTATTTCTGTGCTCCGACTTGTGCTCCTTCTTGCGATCAAAACCATTGGACATGCCATTCATATGAGCATCTGCAAAAAAAATACAAAAAAATGTCAATATTGACCACAATATTGTACTCTTGTCCATCCACCTTTTATTTATTTCTTCTGATTGTATGGTCGAAAAAAAAAATTCATAAATAAATATTGATCGCCCAAGAAAAAAATCGCGATAAAAAACGGGTTAAAAATTGAAATGTGAACAGCTGTAGTTGTATGCACGTTAGACCCGAATTTTCGAAAAATACACGAAAAACATTGAATAGATTTACGTTATCGATAAGCGGCGCGAATAAACATAAACGACGGGAGACGCGTTGTCACTCTTGTACAGTACACAAGTCGTCGTGTCGTAAATAATTGAGGGTATATCAATGGGTAGGTAGGACAAATCTGGAGCATGTGAAACGAAGCACGTGTCGCATAGGCACGATGGATCGTTCGGTGTTAAAAATCCGTCGTGAGCGATAGCTGAGGTTCTTTTTTTCATTTTTTTTAATACGCATCTCGCCGCGGACGGGAATCGTACACTGTCTGACCGCGCTCGGTACACGATACGTGTACCCATGCCAAGCTTTACTTACCTCTATGATTCCCGGCCGCGCTGCTATTCTCCTTCGATATTTTCTCCTGTAAATGAATTAACGATAACTCGTTAAAATTTCGTGATTTTTTCTGATATTTCATTAATAGCAGAGGGTCGCTGCTACGAGATTCGTCATTATCGGGAGCGCGAGGCATCGGGGGAAAAACGAGGTACGTGGGGACTTAGCCGCAGACGCCATTTTGGGACTTAGAAAAATTTCTCGTCCTAGCGCGTGCAGTATTTCAAGAGAAAGCAGGCTAAACCCTTGCGTTTAAAGAAAAATCAAACACGTAGATGATTTTGTATCGTCGATTATACACGTATTTGCCACTTACCGTATCGGAATTTGGCCGGGATACAGCTTGCTCGACCTCCATTTCCGTCTCGCCAAACGCGACTCCGATAGACTCTGGCACCGAAGGAGAACTCTAACAGCGAGAGCGAAGAAAGTTACCAGGGGACACGCACACAGCAGTCTCACCTCTCGGTCGCTACTCCGCAAGACTGCGATCGCTCGGCTAAGCGGCTAAGTGCCAGAAATACTTTAATGCGCCTGCGCGTCTTTTAACTCCGCCCAATCGCCGCCACTCGACTCACCAGCGAATCGCCGCATTTGCCCACCCGTTTTTATTCACCTCTCCTACTCGATTATTCGGGAACCCTCTTCGCGAAGAACGATCCTCGACCAACGTGTCGTTCCTCGATTTCATTTGTTTCGAGTCACATTCCTTGAATTATAAAACCTTTGGAAAATAAAATCGCAAAAATGTCTTCGGGACAGCCAACATGGGACCGAAGGGTGGTTTCGCGAGGATGAAATATTAAACAATTTTCATGTACATTACTTGTATTCTTTAACCCTTCATTCGGACGTAAAGGCGCGAATTTTTTACGCGCAAATGATATAAACACGATCAATTATCTCGATTATTCTCAAACATTCCCAATCGCATCAACATCATGATCATCATCATTTACACGAGGCTGCGTCGTTAACTTAATTTCTAGATTACACTTTTTGAAAAACAGTTTCCTCCCTATGAATGACAATAGCATGCAGAATAAAAAAAAAAAAAAAAAAAAACAATCGGATCTGGCGTTATTAAAATGCTCCTCATGGTCTCGTAATGCTACATTCACTTATCTAGATGCATCCTTACGGTAACAAAATAGTTTGTACAATATACAGGCAGTAACAGACGCATTTCGATGGCATTCGACGCGCGGTCCTGCCTTATCGGCTGCAATTGATCTTTTTTGTTCTTTTTTTTTTTGTTATCCTGATCAACATGTCGTTGCTCACAGCTTCGAATACTCCGGCTTACCCTCCGCGTTCCATGTGGTCTTCATCTTTTGAAAAGCCATCACTGCGTACAAAGCTGTAATATCGAATGAAAGTTGTTACTTCACGCCTCCATTGAATTGAAACCGAGATAGTTCAACAGCAGTTTTTCAGACACGAGTTAAAGGGAGGCCCGGTCAATTTACGGATTTAAAGCGTGCGTTTCGTATTTCTCTGTGTCGGGGCTTTACCTGAGTCAATCCCTCTAACGGGAAAGCATCGCTTGAAATGACAATGGCGACCCTTTTTCGAACTACCTGCCGGACGAACTACCTACGCTTTTGTTCGGCATGTTGCCAAACAGTGCACATGCACGATTAACTACTTACATGTAGCGTCCCATTCCGAATAAGATAGCGTGCCGATTTTGCGATGTCCAGTCGAGCTCTGCATGTGCTGAATAGCGTGCAGATAGTCACCGGTGCCCTGGCCCAGCAGAGGAGCCTCGAGATAAGGCGGATAAGTTTCAAGTGCCTGCATCTTTCCCAGAAGCGATCTACCCTCGCCCTTCATGCGTTCGTAAAAATCTTCGAATCTCTCGAATATTACGAAATCTAGACCAAATTTTAATGCGAGCTTTCGGAGCGTCGGTAAGTGTACGAGAAACTCTGGACAGTCAACGACACCCTCGAGGTAGAAATTGTATTTAGCACCGAAGAGAGGCGGCGGCTTTGTTTTGTCGCAATGGAAATCAACGGTGTACAAGTCGTTGCCATATTTATTACCCTCGCACTTGTGCCATCGGGAACTGGAATGAAACAAAAAAAAACCAAGGATGAGCTTGAATTATGATCTTTGATTTTTCACTCGGAGCATCCGCAGATGCAAATGCGAAGCTTATTGATGCATCGAAATCATGTAAAACTTACACCAAATCATACGCATCGGGAATAGTAGCGATAAAGTAGCCACCGGGTCGGAGACTTTCGCCGGCATTTCGCAACATGCATTCAGCCTGCTGTAGCGATTCGAAGCTATAATGGAACGCAAATTGGCAGCTCACGAGATCCAGCTTTAGGCTGGGGTCCTTGTATTTTTCCCTTAAACGCACCTGAAACCTTCCATTTTAACAAATTTCTATTGTCAATCGCCTGCTTCTCTGATGTACAGAGTGTTTTAGCGACCTCGATGTTAGCTTCTCAATCAGCCCCGTAAAATAATCATTTGTTACTACGACAAATAATAATATAAAACTTTCCAACGTTACGTGTTATGGACTACCTTGGTGCAGTCGTAATTGAGAAATTCTGCGGTGAATACGGGTGCGAAACCGCGATCGTTGTTTCTACCGAGCAAATCGTTGTAACGTGACTGACACTGTTCGACCGATACTCCCGCGATATCGGCGCATATGAGATGAGTTATATTGGCTTTTCGCCATTTTAGAAGATCTCCTCCCTTGCCGCAGCACATGTCCAACACGCTCAGAGGTGCTCCGTGAGTCTTGTCCAATCTCACCTTGGCTAAATATTCGCCTGTGCAGAAAAAACATTTTTTGTAAACAGGAAAAAAATAACCATGTAACAAAATTTTCGTAAATGAATAGTAAACAAAAAAATAACAAAGTTTTGGCAAACTGACAATAATAAAGTATCAAAATTGTGGGAAATGGCCAAATTATTTTAAAAAATAACAACATTTTGGTAAATAGCCACTAACAAAATAATAAAATAGTGAGAAACGGCCACACAATAAATAAATAAATAAAATTTTGGTAAACAGACAATAACAAAATTATGGGAAATGAACAAACACTTGTTATGCTTGAAAGAACAATGTCCACTTTGCGTATACTCACTTATAAGCATACTCTTTATCCAATTGTTAAAATTTCTCATGTAAACAATGCGACTTTGATTTCTCTGGCTCAGACCCTTCTGCGTGAGGGAATTGTAGTGATCTGCGACCAGCACAGAATTGGCGGTGGATTTTTCTGACTCCTCGGCTTCTCGACTAGTGCCTGTAGAGAGGTCGGACGGAGAGCCGGAACTCTGAGTAGAAAGATATTATCATCGAGCAGCTTTGAACATTGAAAATTATAACAGTAAACAAAAAAAAAATTGAGTGATCCTTACAGGCGATGCGTGTTGATCGGTTCCAGTTTTCATCACTTTCGCTACTCTGTCAGATCCGCAAGATCTTTTTTCACCTGTTTTCTTTTCCTCGGGTTTTCTCCCCTCGGAGCTCTTAGCTTGAGGTGGCTTTTTATCCTCGATGCTCGTACCTCCCGGCGACGCATCTTCGCGGCTCTTCTCGTCGGTCTCGTTGGCAGCCTCAGCGCAAGGCGAAGACATTTCGAATCGCCGTACGATATATATTTATATGTATATATATATATATATATATATATATATATATATATGTTAGTCAATGTTCTATCGAATACACTACACGGGCTGGCCGAAGCCTTTGGATAGTCTCGTGCCTCTATTTCGCGCTAAACAATGCGCGAGCGCCGTTCCTGAACGCATTAACTGTTCAGTTACAAACGTAACAATGGGCCTTTTCTTTGTATTATGTTTTTTGTTACACTCACAAACGATTGTTACACTGCGGCAAAGCCGTACGACAACCATTCACCATACTGTTTTTTTTTAACGACATCGAGAATCTCCAATGTAGGCGAATCGAAGCGCCTATGGCAAGTTCAGAGAGTTCGGAGATGAGTGAAGTTGCCTGGGTTAAGCGTTATCAACGTGCGAAAGATTATTCCGCGAAATTGTCGAAATTCGTTACCGGAAAAAGTATCAAATTTACGTAATTGTCTAAACCTTCAGGCAGAGTAAAATTTTCACCGTTGGGATGGCGACGACAACGACGCTTCGGGTTATTCACAAAACGGTCGCAAACAATCGTTCAAAGGGACGTGTCTCGTCGCGGTCTGATCCTCGCCGGTTGGTAGGCCTTTTATCGGACGCTTGGTAGAGCACACACACGAATGGACGCGGACGTCAGAGCGCACTATTCCCGCAACGGCAGCACTCTTCGCGTTTTCACCGCGAGAGAAATGTGAGCTTTGGAAATTGATATTCTTCGAGGCTCGTTGCGAACGAAGAAAACGATCGTGAAAGTGAATTTCGAAGGTTGAGCGAGGTGAGTTTTCGAAAATGACGTTCGTTCGTTGATTCGCCACAGGCTCGTTAATTTTTATTCATCAGGACGTCATGTTTTGATGGTTAAGCGTACGAGGACCGGTCCCTCGATTGAGCGATGGATATGATCATTGGAAGAAGTACGAGGTACGCAGCACTCGTCCTGAGATCGACGTCAGGACTCGTGCCCAAACTTTCGTCGACACCTGCGCGCTGTCTTTGCCACTGCGACACGAGACGACAAAACGTTAATGTTTACGGTGAGTCCAGTCTCCGGATCCTTGAGGAAGATTTAATCCACAGTATATAGCGGTCCTTTAAATCCTTTGAGTGATATTTTTTTTAATTTTATGTAACTAAATACTAAAACGTTTTATATTGTATGGTCGTTTCTTTCAGATACAAATAGTCTATGGAGAATAAGCCAAGGTAACAGTTATTCCATTAGCTCCACGATCGTTGTTCAAAATTTATTTCCCCGTAATGGAGGAATCACTGCCAGGCTCTTCAGCAGCGCTCCTCTGCAGCCTAATAAGGAGAGCAGTGCTCCTCCGCAGCCCAATAAGGAGAGCAGTGCTCCTCAGCAGCCCAATGAGGAGAGCGGCGAACCAGTACTACCCGAGAAGCAGACGATCTTTCAAAAAATGAAACAATTGACCAAAGACTACTGGCACATCCTCATTCCCGTGCACGTTGTTACTTCCATCGGATGGGCATCCATGTTTTATGCTGCAGCTAAAAAGTTAGTTTTCTGAGAGCGAGATTCCATTATACATGGATTTTAAAAAATGATACTTCCTTAAGGAAGTTTAGATTATCGCGTTTTTGTATTCGCAGCGGTGTGGACATTGTTAGTATAATGGAATACCTTAATCTTGGCGAAAGATACTTGGATCTGATGCGTGGGTCCAATGCCGGTAATTGGGCCATTACTTATGCTCTGTACAAACTTGCCACACCACTCAGATACACAGTTACAGTCGGTAAGTAGGAATTCATCTCTTTCGTAATTAAATTATCACTTCACGGGAATCATTTTATAAACACGTGTCCCAGGTGGTACCACCATGAGTATAAGATACCTGAACAAGATGGGATATCTCAAGTTCAAGCCACGATCGACGATCAAGGTGAGCGAATTTTTCCATTATGTTTTTTTTGCTACAATACCGAAATCATCGTGCTATTCTTCCGAGCAGTTATTTACGTCGTATCCAATTTTTATATTTACATGCTGCGCACTACGCAGACTGTCCGTAAGATGTTACCTAGGTCATTGGAATTATAAATATAGTTTTGGGCTTTTTATATCTCTGTGTTTCTTTGTCGCATTTTTTACCGTTGCACGCTGTTTTTATTGTAACAGATGAGGTAGATTAATTTTATCAGAGCCGTTCGGTGTAAGTTATAATTATATCGGCGTATATAATTAAATTCGCAATTATGGTAATATATGAACGGGGGTTCTTGTCGCAGGAAACACAATCAAGCAAATGCGCAACGGAACCAAGGGAAAATTACGCTAAAAGCGGGTTCAAGGATCAGCAACAAACAGAACCGCCAAAAACTTAGCACTCGCGTTTGAGATACACGCCGCACCGGCGGAGAGAGACAAAGAAATTATTGCGTTTAGAATCATTGACGCCCGAACTCCGATTCGCTATACTGAATGTCCTATGTATAAATGTTATCGCTTACCACGAAGAATATAATGTAAATATTATTTTGTGAGATATCAATTCGAGTCACACCCGATCCATCATCGCCTTTCCAGACGATTATCCGTGTACATAGTGTAAACAGTATTTTATCTGCGGCAAAATGAGAAAAGATGGAAATGATTACTACATCAGTTGTTTATTTTTAAAAAAAACTGGTAATTCACCTTGCATACATGCGTTTAAATTAAAAAAAATTGTACTTTTATCTACAAATACTCCCTACTTAAAACGTCTAGATTGTTAACGTACGAAATAACTACGATAATATATATCATATTTAATAGAAATCAGTGTTAAAGAGACAACAATTAGATTTTTTGGCAGCTTGATTTGTGCGTCTTTCGATCTTTTTTTTTCGTATAATATCGTTCTTCTAAGATTAATCGCAGCAAAAATGCCTCTAACTTTTCTTCCGCGGTTGTATTTATTCAACATTCATAATATGCTACATATAGATACGTATTATCCCGATATAATGCGAGTTCAGAGTCAAAGAATTATAAAAAAGAATGATTTTTTTTAATATTAAAAGGTAATAACGGTCTTCGGTGCGGTCTTGATGTCAGTGAAACAACGATCGTTAATGAATATCACAAAACTCCTGGCGTCGCACAACGACCGCGAATAAAGGAAAAAAAAAACAAAAACAACGCCCCGAGTAGTTCCACCTTATATTATCTAACATCGCAACGGAGTCGAGTATCGATTTCTCTTACAAGTGTATGTGTTACAGTACCGGGAATCGCTAGAAGTGTAGAATCGATAATGAGTAGGCGTTGAGGATTGACGAAGTTGCACGACATACAATATATATACAAATAAAATACACAACAATACCGAAGTGTCTTCTATCTACCAACAAAAGTTTCGTTATTATGCTATCATATCACAGTTGCCAGCGCAACTCACCCACGTGCCCGTAGTATTTCGGACACGAGCGATGATCGCGTGTGTCCGTGATTAATAATGAACGCACCGCGACCTCCCTCGCGATGGGGAGTACATTGGGCAATAAATACCTCTAAAAGTCATAAATATATTATATCGTAATAAATCGAGGTTCAAAGATTTAGCGTTTTAACGATAGCACGCTTATGCAGACAGAATATCATCGGACGACATATATTTCCTATCTATTTCAGACACGATTATTTAAGCACGTCGTTTGATTATTATTCGATACCCTCGTCGATATTCCCGTGTGTTGTATTGCAGTACCGCCGAGACACTTCCGAGTATACGGGAATTTATCGCTCATTGTTACCTCAAAATTCGTTGATCTCGTCGCGAGTACATTGAATTGAATACGTACAGTACATTTGTACGTAAGATTTTTACGTTACGATTCTATTAGCCCATAAATTGATAGCTCGCCGATACGGGCTGCGGCGCCCGCGGCTGAGTGTGAGATATTCGTTGAATGTGACAAGCTCGACACATCAGTCTACCCTCGAGAGGGTAGCACCTCTTGTCCGGCTCGTCGGTCAGTTGCATTCCGCAGTCCTCGCAGACGTAGCAGTCCACGTGAAAGTCTCGGTCCATCGACACGACCCGTACAGTCTCTTCGGTGCCCTGGTATTACAGATGAAAAGTTATCAGTGAAATCGTCGAACTGAGACGCGGTTCATTGTCATTTCTTTAAATCTCACCTCGACAGGCGTTATTCCTTTTCCGCAAGAGGCACACTTCGGAGCGAACATTCTGTGGTAATCGTTGACGCAGTAAATCTTGTTGTCTACGTCAACGGTGAAAGGAACACCGTCGAGGCACTCGTTGCACACGCAGCACCTGAAGCACCCTGGATGATAGGACTTGCCCATGGCTTGCAGGATCTGTGGAACAAAAAAGAATTAAAAAATAAATATTAACAGATTATTTCTTCACTCGAAAGTCGTTGTGACACCGGCTCACCATTTCCATTATGAGGTGACCGCAGATAGCACACTTTTCAGCGGTTTGCTGAAAACCAGAGTACTGCGAAGAAAATTGCAGAAGTGTTACAAAAACGCGTGGTTGAAGAGAGGCGAATTAATTGACGCGAGATGGGGATCAAGAGGCAACGTACCAGATAGTCCTCTTCGCAGTAAACTCGTCCGTGAACGTTGTAGAAGGCTTTTCCACGCAGAGCTCGCCCGCAGGAACAGCAAATGAAACAATTCGTGTGGTAGAGATTGCCCATCGCCTGGCACGCTTGTCCAGCACCGGTTACCTTTTCTCCGCAAGTGTGGCAAATACCTTGTATAAAAGAAAAACAACAAATAATAGCATATCTCAAAGATATGATCGAAGGGAATGACAAACTTACAGCTTGAGATTGGTATAATGGATCTAGCCATATCGAAGAGAGCGTTAACCCTCGACAGGCCGTAATAATCGTAAACGAGAATATGCTAAACCGCGCGGTACGCATAAACAGTACGGTGCGACACAATTTCACGACGAGGCCGGATCGTTCGAGTGGAGAGACAGAGCCTAGTGGAGTCTGTCCGTTGCGCGAGTGTCTGAGTGGTCTATCTATAACGAGATTAGTTACCACTGTGCGCGAAGAGCTTCGAGCAACCGAGACATGTGCACCGGAGCGATTGAATGTTCGCTACAGTGCAAACTACGAATCTAATACGATCATCCACTTGCCCAGGAAAATTGCATCTGATCGCACGGCGACGAAAACGATGAGAAACTTTGCTTACCAAAGTATTCGCCCTCCTCCTCCTGCTTCTCCATTTCCTCCTCCAATTGTCTCGTCAATTCTTCGATCTTGCGCTCCGCTTCCGTCGGGCCCTATTACAGATAACAATATCATTATTCAATCCAACGGCTTTTTTCATTCCCGTTTAGCAGAAATTCAAACCACTACAATTTATGATTCGTCGTGTTTGATTGATCAACGAATTATCGAATTTTCTTTTTACAACACCTGTCTGGCTTGCAAAGACAAATAAAAAATTATTTACCGAAGGTCTCGGTGGTGTTACATTGTACGGAAGCAGTCCCTTTCCCGGCACAGGTTTCACCGGTGGACTGGCGGATCTTCTCAAATCGTGCCCTGGCTCGACGGCCCTCTGAAGCACGGGAACTCCGGCGTTCAGAAAAACCGGTCCAGCAACGCCGCTCGTAACACCCGGAGGCAGACTAGTGATTCTCGGTGCGTTGCTAGAAAAATCATCGCTGGCAGCCGTCGCCGCGCTCGTGACCGGAGCTTGAACTTGACCGCGTACAGGACTTCCGGTAGCGGCGGTGATGAACGAAGTCGGAACTTGTCTCGCGATAACTCCCACATTCTGCGGCGTTGCTTCGAGCGTCGCTGTACCGTGAGTAGGACTAGTCTTCGGCGAGTTTCTCATCCCATTGTTGTGCTGCTGCACCGGTGTTGGATTCCTAGATTGATCGTTTCGAGATCCGTGGGTATGAGACAACGAATCTCGCGCCGGCATGTAGAGAGCCGGTGAATTTCTGTTGGCTGACGTTTCAGCTCCGTCGGGAAGGTAATTCCTCTCGTTCTGCTGACTGCCGGCCGCTCTCATCTGGTCCGAACGATTCGACGAGTAAATCGGCGAATTTCTGGCCGGAAAATCTCCCCGGCCATCGGAATGATGGTAACTCCTGTCGCTCTGCGGTATCGTGCTCGTTATCGTCGCGCCGGGAAGGCTGTTCCTCGTCGAGTACACCGTGGGCGAATTCCTGCAGTTCGGCGCGGGCTGACCGGGACCCGAGTAAACCGGTGAGTTCCTCGTCTGCGAATCACCCTGATAGCCGTGACCGGAGTTTCGCGACGACGAATCCACGTACTGCTTGTAAACTTGAGAATTCTCCTGGCGATATGGCGGAGCGGGTCCAGCCTCGCTCTGCGAGTGTCGATAGTTTCCCTGACTTCCGGTACCGTCGATAATGGGACCGCGATAGTGGTGACTCGGCTCGGGAGGCAAACGAATGGGCGGCGACTCGCTGTGATAAGGATGACCCGATCTCGGTGAATTTTGCTGCTGCTGTTGTTGCTGCTGCTGCTGCTGCTGATCGGTCGGATAGCTGTAGCTCCTCGCCGCCGTTTGAAGCTCCGACGGTGGGACGTAAGCGGCGCTGCGGCCGCTCTGAAGATCGGCCGAAGACGAGGTGCAACTCGGCAGGTATCTCGAAGAAGGATCTTGCTGAGATACTCCACGGGGCAAGGACGTCCCGTCGTGACTTTGTCCTCTGGTCCCTCGCTGTTGCTGCTGCAAAAAAAAACGAACAAAAAGTTATACACGCGTAGATACATATATATACATATACACAGGAGAAAGATAATAAAATCCACGATGACTCAACGAGTGACTAATCTACGGATAATCCGATTCTCGAAATCCGAACGAGCGTTGTTGCCCGCATACCTTTCCGGTCATGACGACATAGTCCCCTCCGTTAATGTTCGCCGGATGATAGTAATTCGGCACCTGGGGTCCGGGCTTGTTCTGTCCCTCGGTCTCGAAGTGCGACACTTCCTGAATGTTCTCGTAGACCGGCGGCGCCTCGTAGGGCGGCAGTTCCTTCGCCGGCGAGGCGGTCTGATAGCGATTTCCGCTTGGCACTTGTGGCTGGGCTTTTCTGAAAGTCGCCTCGTAGGTCTCGCCTGCCAGGGAGCCCCGCGGGCTGCTCCTCGGACTTTTCCTCGAGTCCACGGGATGGTAGTAAGGCGGTGCTTGCTGCTGCGGATAATATTCGATATTTTCGTAAACCGGTGCCTGAGCTTGCTGCTGCTGCTGCTGCTGCTGCTGGGAGGTCGCGCGCGGTTGGTGATGAAGATGTTCGACGGGTTTCGGTGTGGCGAAACGCGACGAGGCTATTATGTTTTCACGCTCGTACATCTTGTAGTCGGGAGGTTGTAGAGGAGCCTGTCGGTTAGTCTGCTGCTGCTGCTGTTGCTCGGCCGACGGCCCGCCGGTCACGGCGCCACCTTCTATGAAACTCTCGATAGCGCCGAGAGGCCTCGGGCCCCGTGAGGCGTCCCTGGCGTGCTGCTGCTGCTGCTGCTGTGATACCTGGAGCTGGTGGCTGTTCCTCGAGACGACGGGGACCTGGGCCTCGGGCCTCGAGCCACCCGAGACACGCCCGCCGACGACACCACGCTCCGTCGACGACTCATCACCGAGCTGGAGGTAACCGAGCTTGTGAACGTATGCGTCAGCGGAGTCGCACATTGGCCAGAGTAAAACAACGGTGAAATCAAAGAAACTACACGGATAACCCTTTCTACCTCTTTCGTTCTTATACGTTCGATAAAGAATATTTTTTACTGCGAGATCTGTCCTGTTTCTACCGTAAACGGATGTAAAGCAACGTGGATGAGAGAATCTCGAAGCTACTGTTGTATGCTTGTACAAGATTACTTATTTTATTTGCTTTTTTTTTTTGCATGTAGTTTTTTTTTTTTTTTTTATATAGTACGGAACGGACGGTAGGCACGCAGTGTTATTCGCCCCGCTGTATATTTTTCTTTATCTCGGCCTCCCCGTTCCCACGATCGACAATGCCCTACGCGCTCTCTTTATATATATGTATGTATATATATATATATGTGTGTGTGTGTGTGTGTGTCTCAGGTAGAAGTTACTGCCGCTTTTGGTGCTACTTCCTCTCGATGTACTGCTCGATCACTGCCGATCGTCTCTGACATCGCTGAGGAGCTTACGGTTAAGAGTGACGCGCCCCGGGATCAACGACGAAATTTATCGAAGATCGTGAAGAAGAAATCACCAAAGGACTTCCTCATAACAGCTCTCTCACCGAAGTTGCGGATTTGTTTTAGGTCCTCCGAAATCGATTTATTTTTTCAATCGTTATACTTCTCAGTGATAAATGTGTGCCTTTTTTTTGTCCCTCTTTTCCTTATTCTGTTTCTTCTTTAATTTCGTGTAGGGGGCTTTTCGTGTTTCATCTCACACACGCACGCACAGCGACTCTATCGCGATTCTCCCCCCGCGCCGCTTTGCGCTAAAACTGTATATATGTAAATAACCCACTGTCCGATCGGTGGCGGTGTCCGAGTGTGTGTAATAAATGCGCGCAGAATCGGAACTGAAACGAGCGGATCGTTCCTGCTCCGGGCCGCACTTCGGGTTACGCCCAGGACACGACCCGGTCACAACACGAGTGAGAGAAAGACAGACAGAGAGAGAGAGAGAGAGAGAGATCCTTCCACAGGGCAGACACACTCTACTCTCTCTCGCAAACAAACGCGATATACGCTCGACACCCGCGCTCACCAACGTCACTGTTACAACTGAATATTACACGATATTCCGCGCGAGAGAGTTTCTCAGGCGGTTTAGCAGCTCGAAGTAAATCACCACCACCTGCAATGTAATTTGCGGACGACACACAACACGCACGAACACCGTCATTCGTTCACGACGTCGTCGACGTCGCCTGCCGCTGGGCTCCACGCACCGTTCGACAAGCTCGAAAAACCTGCGAGGAGACCACTTTACTCCCACCACAATCGTCGTTAACACACGCCGAGTTTCGAGGTTCGGGTAAACTGCCGCTGAGTGGCGCCAGTTATCGGACGAACGTCGAAGACTCGTGTACCGATGGATTCCTCGGAGCTGTGAGTACTGCAGTTTTAGGTTAATATATAATGAAATACGAGATAAACTTTCATGATAATGTATCGACTTCTCGTCTGTCGTTTCAACATCCATACTCTCGTCCGAAACTGTAGAAACGAAGTGGAAATGTAGATTTTATTTGGAGATATTGCTCAAACGATTTCCAGTTTGCATTTTTTGCTTTCACTCTCCGACGTGATAATTTTTCTATCTTGATCAAGCGTTCGGACGAAGGGGCGATGGAGAGATAGATTTTTAGATGAAAACGACGAGAGTCAGAGGCTTCGAGATATCGGGAAGGGTTCCCGGTGCGTCGAGTGGGTAGCTACGCATTTCGTGAGACGCATACTAATGTTCGGGTAATTCCATATCGTCTCAACTTTCATTCGTCCTCGGCTGGCGTGAAAAACATGATAATGCCTGTAGCGCTGTGTGTCTCTCGTGACGGTGTTCACGATGTAACGGCTTACATTTTAATGCGAACACTTCCGAAGGGCATCGGAGAAATATCAATCGTGGGACACTATTAAATCCCCTAAAGCTAAGAAACTAACGATCTTCGTTGATCGGCGAAGGGTCGAGTGGAATTTATCTCGTTGGATCAATCGATCGTGTGCTTTGGCGTAAGCCAGAATCAATCCAAATAATTAACAGTCTCGTGTGACTCTCCCGCATCGTCGCAAAGCCTCCGAATAACGAAAACTCTGTTTCCAATCTAAGGAGTTCATCTCGCGTGATCGAATAGTTCCAAGAAGCGGAAGCTCCGGTTTTATCGCGATTAATTCATCCACCGGTATCAATCATCTTCCCCACTTAGCATCCGTTTTATCCTTTGGTATGTACGGCGATGCACGCCGTTACAATGAGGAGCATACTCAACAGCGAGGTCACGCTGCTATCGTCGTGATTCACGTTGAATCGATTGGCTCTCATCCGACCAGGAAAAATTAACGAGCGTGAGCTAATTACGGAGAGTCGCTATATTAATATATGGAAAATGATCCTCTCTTTATTACCTGTAACACGTAGTTTTTTAAAGCAGTTGGAGGAAACGGGAATTTCGGCGGAAGATGAGGATAATAGCGAGCGTCTAAAATTCTTCTCGTTAACTGTCAGGTCACTGAAAAAAAATATTTGCATAATGGGACGTCGTATTACAACAGAAAGCTCAAAGTTTCGATTCCTCCATACCAATTAAGGAGATGCACACATCTTATTCGTTTATTATTATTATTATTATTATTATTATTATTATTATTATTATTATTA
This sequence comes from Amblyjoppa proteus, assembly GCA_963922035.1. NCBI lineage: Eukaryota > Metazoa > Arthropoda > Insecta > Hymenoptera > Ichneumonidae > Amblyjoppa > Amblyjoppa proteus. The sequence goes on from OY998233.1 coordinate 8,879,658, forward strand.
TTATTATTATTATTATTATTATTATTATTATTATTATTATTATTATTATCCGTGTCGTACAACTCTATAGACTTCGGCTATCGAATTAATTTCCCATAATTCCCACCAAACCGTTTATGGCTTACCTCGAGCAATGTGTTTAACGATGACGACACGCGTTTATCGAATTCGTGTGTTTAATACGAAACTTTTTCGCGGGCGTATTACGTTACGTTCTTCCTACGCGATCGGGCACAGCTCGGGTGTAACGAAGCACACAACGTCGAGTGACGGTAATACTTTTCACACCCGTGTTTAGCAGTCGCGGTGGACGCGTGGGCGTAGCAGCTTCGACGAAAACTTTATTTCACGCGGCTAAAGGTGAGAAAAATTTGTGTCTGGCGAATCGCAAATCTATGCTGTGTATAATGTAAAGTATACGATGCAACATTTTCTCCTCTCGGATATGGCGAAAACTGTACAGTCATTGTTTGTCGACCAGTTATTGGCCTGTCGACGGTACGAAATGGAGAAAGAGAAGAGTACGGTCGTGGACAGTGATTGGCTGTGTTCTAAAGGGTCAACAACTGTGCGCTTTGTCTCTCGCCTGTACACCGGACCTCGATTGCGGCGCCCACTCGGGGCCTGTTGCACCTACGACGATTTCGCGTACTCGCTCGCTCTTCCGAGCCACCTGCGTCGACCCGTCGGCGTCGTCGTATTGGGTAACAAGCGAACACACAGCACGCCTCGAGCGTGCCGCGGATCGGCCAGAGCTCGGCAAAGTACCGAAAAGTACTTAAATTACTAAGTACTAAGTACCGCAAGTACTTAAATTACCAAGTACTAGGTACCGCAAGTACTTACATTACCAAGTACTAAGTATCGCAAGCACTTAAATCACTAAGTACTAAGTGGCGCAAGTACTTCAATTACTAAGTACTAAGTACCGCAAGTACTTCAATTACCAAGTACTAAGTGCCGCAAGCACTTAAATGACTAAGTACAAAGTGCCGCAAGTACTTCAATTACTAAGTACTAAGTGCCGCGAGCACTTCAATTACTAAGTACTAAGTGCCACAAGTACTTCAATTACCAAGTCCTAATTACCGCAAGTACTTCAATTACCAAGTACTAAGTGCCGCAAGCACTTAAATTACTAAGTACTAAGTGCTGCAAGTACTTCAATTACCAAGTACTAAGTGCCGCAAGCACTTAAATTACTAAGTACTAAGTGGCGCAAGTACTTCAATTACTAAGTACTAAGTGCCGCAAGTACTTCAATTACTAAGTACCGCAAGTACTTTAAGTACTTTTGTAAAATACAAAGTACACAGTACTTTTTCTTCTTAATCGAAAGAGGCGGAGTTCCACGAGTACCAAATTTGGAGAAGAATTTGCAAATCAAACGGCCGTGTTCAGGGCCAACATTTTTTCAAAACGTCCAAACTCTTCGTTTCCAATCCTTGGTAACAGACTAATCCACTTGAGGTATAACAACTGAATCTGGGACGTATGGATCTAGTACAGTGCAGTGGTCGAATGGAAGAAAGGTCTCGATTTTATGCACGAAAATTTGTATTTTTGGGATTTAAATGGAAAATATTGGGTTAGGAGTAAAATACTTTAATCTAAAAAACTTATGAGACGGACATTTTTTTACGTTACGAAATAGGTGCAAAGTAATTTGCACATAGTTTCTTAATTTATTACAATTTTGAGAATAGCTTTCTCTTTGAGGAAGCCATGCCCAAAATTGTACAAGTACTTTGGTTTCAATACTCAGTAACAGTACTTAAAGTACCGGAAAGTACTTTGATACTTTAAGTACGTACATTAAGTACCAAATAAGTACTCATGTACTCTAAGTATTGCCCAACTCTGGGATCAGCCTGTCTCGATCGATAGTTCCTCCTAGCGCGTTTTCACAGCTGCTCGTTTTATAAGCGGGACATCGAATGTTCACGGAGTACTAAACTCTCGAGCGTTTCCTTTGTCCCAAAGCCTAACGCTAGCCTCAAAATTGACCTGACTTCTACTGACAGATTATAGTTTTAATAGAGCATTCGATATTTCCTCAGCGATTCATAGTCCAAAATATGCAAACAAAGGACTTTCTAAGAAAATTCAGAGTACCGTCTTAAATCAATGTCAAACATACTTAATAAAAATAAGTACATAAAACGAAAAGAAAAATTTGTACATTAAAATCTTCACATTGCTTCCTCATAGTTCACAATTAGTTCCCTTTATTTACAAAGCTTCTTCTATAACACTTTGGCTTCCTACAAATAAATATATATACATAAATAAATGAAGTAAAAAAAGAAAATCCTTGACGATAGATCGGAAGTAGCTTCAAAGAGAATAACTCTGCATGTAGACAAGGCGAAAGTGTGTGCGATACACGCGGTGTATTTACGCCTCGTCCCCTTCCGTCCGGAAGACAAGATGCAACGAGCAATGTATCACGCCGAGATCTTTCTTCCACAGTGTCGTATATCAGCGCTCATTTAATTAGCCAACTTGCTTTCTGGCAAAGCTTTAATTAGTTGTCGTTGCAGCGAGTTCCACGGGACACGGGAGTCCAAGGGCCTCAATCTCGTGCAGCCTCGAGTGTTTCTTTCGATCTTCCCGTGGCCTGCGCCGGAAGTTGTGCGCGGTGACGGTTGCGAAACCTCTCGAGAGTCCGGAGAACTAATGGGAGACACTGTCGACCCCAAAAGCCGAATGAATTGAGCGGCGGCCTCGGTAATTATCACGTCTATGCTCTCGACGGCAAGAGTCAAATGCCCAGAAATTTTACAACGATGTGCGCCAATGGCCGAGCTCTTTGCGGTGATGGAAGCATTGTTTTTTTTTTCTCTTTTTTCTTTGTTCTATCGCGTGGGAATAAAATTACGCGGCGTTATGTGTTTATTTGGTCTCTCGATTTCGTTCTCTCGCGTGCACGTCGTTGCGCGGGGCCGTTGCCTTGACGACTGTTCAGCAGGCTGCCGTGCGGACGGAACGCGCCGGTAGAGGGACTCTCTCTCTCTCTCTCTCGTCGTCTCTGTCCGGAGGAAACCACGATTGCGCGTGCACGTTCCTCTCGCTCCGACAGTCGGCTGCGATGGGAATAATGTTTTCCGCGGTGGTACCGTTCGGATTACCGTCGGGCAAATTGTACGGGCGGAAGCGGGCCAGGCATCGAGGATCCCTCGGATGGATCCCGATTACATTAAGTACACGGATCTCATTGTCGCTCTCTACATCCGACACGAATTCCGAGACCGATCGTCACGACGAGATTGGGAGTTCTTTAAAGAAGATATCATCAGTGTCTTTCGGAGGAATACAGCTGTTCAACCAATTGTTCGATGAGTAACGAATTCGATCGCAGATTTTTTTTTTTTTTTTGCAAATACTGCAATGTATTCGTTCTTTTTTTCTACATTTTTGCAATTCACAGTGTCACCCTGTAATATTTTCAAATCAATAGAAACGTCTTTTTACCGTGTGGACAACATATTTTTCATGTATCTGATTCCTCCGAACGCGAGTCTGACATAAGCTCTCACTTCCAGTCGAGCGTAACGTCGATTATATCTGCAAACACCGATGAAAGATTAGCAAATTACAATGAATAATTAAATACTATTGAATACGATTGTCGGGTGCGTCTCGTGTCAATTGCTGTTATGGAATTGAGCGACTCGAAGACCTGCCTGAGCACAAACGGCTGTCTCAATAAATACCCTCGTCGTGTATGCAGGATATACATAATCCCGAACCGTCCATGCCTATAACTATACCTATAATAACCACGTCGCTCGTACTCGCGTGCCACCTCTTGTGATTAAGCGATTTGCAAATGTAATTACGTGTGGCCTACGTGTGTGTGTGTGTGGCCTATGTGTGTGTGTGTGGCCTACGTGCGTGCGTGCGTGTGTGTGTGTGCGCGCGCGCGCGTGTGTGTGTGTGTGCGCGCGCGCGCGTGTGTGTGTGTGTGTGTGTATGTCTCTCAGTCCAGCTCTTGCTGCGGCTCTCAAAGTCACTCGTTTGTATGCTGCTGCATATCCTACCTCTCTCTTCTTCCGAGGCTCATTACCATCGAACGGAGCTGGGCGGTATTTGAAAAGTACATGGTACTTGTTTCGTGTTTGAAGTGCATATGTACTTGGAATATATGTAGTACTTTAGTTTAAGTACTTTAGGTGGCATGTACCTGCAGTATGGTACTCAAAGTACTTTTCGTTTGCCCAAGTACAAATATTTTCGCGATATTCGATGTCAAACATTGTTTGGTCTATTCACGTACGAAATTTCATTTCAATCGGTTCCAGTTTACTCGAATAAAACTGTTAGCATAACTAGCGATGAAACAATGCGAGACAAGACGAGACTTCCGTCTTGTTTTTTAAGCCATTTCGAGACAAGAGGACGCAGAAACTTAGAGTGATGTTGCAATCGGACAAAAGGCAAAATGTTGGTCCCGTCGATCCACTGAAATGTCTTGTCTCGTTTTGTCTCGAACTCTTCGAGACTCTTGGCCGCTTTCCCCAAAATTGAAACTAAACAAACGATTCAAAATAGTTCAAATCATTTGTTAAAAGATTAATTTAACATTTTTTCGATTTATATACTCGTTATATCGTCACGGTATTTGTCATAAGCACAGAAGTGTTTAACCATTGTGCTCAAAGAAAGGGTATTTTATTATTGATTTTTAAGCACCTATATTTTTGGCACTATATTAAGAATAAAATATTCTGTACTTTGAGTACCAAGTACTTAAAGTCCTTCAACTTGAGGATTCAGGGACTCTGGGGACCTTGCCTCGCTCAGCCATCGAATGGTAGGGAGCTGTCGAACATACGAGGTGCTCGGACAACGAAAAAGAAATGCATAAAACCTTTGACGAGGGATTGTCCGGTACAGAGATTTCTTTATCGAAACTTTACCTTATAATGTTTATGTGGGAGGCTGAGCGAGCCAGCGCTCGCTCACTCTCCCACATAAAAAAAAAGTTCCAAACAACATTGATCGTTCTGGAATTATCACGCCCAAAATCAATGCCGGTCACAAACGAACACGCTCCCGAACTTCGAGATACATCAGCGTGGATCGTTGCGATTTAACTTATCTTTTTTGTTCTTCGATTTCGCGCCCGAATCGCGAGGCTAAAGATTCCATCACGCGATATTTTCGTCCAACGACTGTATGATTGTCCGATGAAATGTCTGAATTTTTGAGTTTTGTGCAGCTATCGCTCGTGTTCATACGACGCGAATTTCGTTCGGGCTCGGAGGACCACGAGGGAGAGAGATCGTACAAACGCAAGGAGCACACGGAATTCATGTGAATTCCATGTTCCAGCCGCAGCAAAAGTGTACCGCCGCTCGCTGTACGCCACGCAAGACAGAAGATTCACGCCAGTTTTGCTGTGAGATCACGTGGTACGCGCACCTGGCTCATGGGGTCGCCAGTGAAACGCTCCACGGTGCTGTTTATCGCTGAAAATACATCTTTATTGTGGGATGTGTCTCGCGTTGGCCCCCCCCCCCCCCCCCGAGAAACACGTCTCCGAAGGATGTATGCTCAGACGTTCAGAGACTCGCGCGAGGAAGGGTGAGGAGGCGGAGAGCGACGAGGCACACGCAGGAGTTCCCATCCGCGTGCCCCCCCCCGGCAAACAATGGCCCAGGAGCCCGGGTACCGACAAAGTGGAGAGTGCCCGGGCTTTCCATTCTCAGAGGATAATGCGAACGACCGAAAGGCTTGTGCGATATACATGCGAGATATTAGCTTCGAAGTTTCTCTTCATTTATACGCAGTCCGAACTCGAGGCAATATATATTGAAGCATAAAGCGTGGTGAGACGCAAAAAAAAAAAAAGAAACCTCATATACGGCACGGAGAAAAGAAGCGTCCAAAAGCGCCCGAACTTTAACCACATCTTACCCACAGACAAACGTAAACTGTTATTATTATTACCACACTTTTGTATTCGGCATTAATTCCCGTCGCTCACGCGATTCGGAAGGCCGTCCGACGAAGGACGCGCTTCCCACGTTCACACATTTCGACGGTATCTTCTCCGATATTGAGAAGATTCAATAATAATAATAATAATAATAATAATAATAATAATAATAATAATAATAATAATAATAATAATAATAATAATAATAATAATAATAATAATAATAATAATGATAATGATAATGATAATGATAATGATAATGATAATAATAATGATAATAATAATAATAATAATAATAACAATAACAATAATAATAAAGTTCTAAGGTCATCCATGGGTTCCCAATGAACGCTCGATTTCCGATTTTGACAGGTGACAGGTGACAGACTGTCACCTGTCAAAACGTCACCTCGACATTTCTTGACCCTGGCAAGGATTTCCTCAGCTGAGGATTTCCTCGGCTGAGGATTTTTCCAAAAAAATTTTTTAGAATTTTTTCGTTAATGAAATCGGTTGGGAAATATGCCACTTGAAAACAATGGCGAAGGTTTTAATTCAATATCTTGAAATTTTTTTTTTCGAAAACGATTCTATATGCTAACAAATCGAAATTTTGGTTTGTTAGCATATAGAATCGTTTTCGAAAAAAAAAATTTCAAGATATCGAATTAAAACCTTCGCCATTGTTTTCAAGTGGCATATTTCCCAACCGATTTCATTAACGAAAAAATTCTAAAAAAATTTTTTGGAAAAATCCTCAGCTGAGGATTTCCTCAGCTGAGGATTTCCTCGGCTGAGGATTTTTCCAAAAAAAATTTTTTAGAATTTTTTCGTTAATGAAATCGGTTGGGAAATATGAATTTTAGCATGCAGAATGGTTTTAGAAAAAAAAGCTTCCTTAAGAATATATTATCCGGCGATCGCGTTTCAATAGACGAAGCATTTGTCATAATCTATTGTCAACAATAAATAACATAAATAAACGAACCTAGTGTCGGGCGCGAAGCGCCCGATCGCTCGTAATAATAATAATAATTTGTATACAATAATACCAATAATTATTATTACATTAATAATAACTTTTGTTGAACTTTCGATTTAAAGAAAACAGTGATACATGGAGTTCTATTTTAAGTCGCGATTATGCACGTTTATCTGTGAGTAGTACTCAGAATATATTAATCTCCGTAATTCGAGTGGTGGAATTTCTCGAGTCTCTCGCGTTCATCTTCTCGTCTGCCGGTGTCATCCGATGCAAGCTCTCTTCAAACATATGAGCCTCCGGGTGTCGATTATTTTTCGCGACGTCGCCGTCGGGCGTCACCGTTAACACTGAAAGAGATGAAAGAAGAGCGGAGAGCAAGCACGGTGAACTAGCGGTATCAACATCCTGCTGCCGTATACGCATGTACACTCGAGCCCTGAACGAGAGTTCGAATCATCCGTGCACTCTTTCATCGCTATTAACGGTGCAATCTATTTGCTATACGCTGCGTCTGTTACACATTCGAACGCGTGGGGTCTTTTGCGCGCTGTAAGAGCCTGCCAATCGCGTTACATTCCTTCTCCTTATATTGTATTCAGACCCTCCAAAACTCGTAAGAATATCCGTAACGAAATTGTACATTTATATATATATATATATATATATATATATATATATATATATATATATATATATATATATATGTTGTAAACAAAATTTTCCATACAAAATTATGAAATTTGTATGTATATTAAATTAAATCTATCGGTTTGTGAATACGAAGATTATTTCAACGTAGCGCAAGTCTCTCGCTTAAAAACTCTTTTTTCACATATAGCAAAGAAAAAAATATATATATTCTCATTATTCGGGGAATAGCGATAAGAAATAATCGAATTATCTTCATGCCTCGCAAGCATTATTTTTTCACCGAATTTTCCGATGTTTATCAAAATTCCCGTCGTCGAAGATTGATTTCAAACAAATTTATTTATTATTTATCGCGTATACTAATTTCGTCGTCGAAGCCAAAACACGTCTCGCAGAGGCGTGGGTTAACTCTCTCGTAGGATGATCGATATGATCCGGTCACGATCGAGGGGATCGATCGACGGGCGAGACGCGTCTCGATTCGTCGCGCTGTCCTCTGTTCGTTCGCTCTCCGTACTCTCGCGCCTCTTTCCCTCTCCGTCACTCGAGTCTCCCTGCGACGGTGTCTAGCTCGCTCCTTCGCCTCACCGTCACGCGCTACCGGCTCCTTGGAATGAATGACGAAACTACCGCCGAACAGAAGCCACGAGCACGTAAGGGCGTACTATGTTATACCTTGAGATTTATTACGACGGTGATCCACGATTACGAAAACACTGCTCGAATTATATTCACGGACGTGCCCGTACTCTCGATACTAATTAGTCAATTAACTTCTCGATCAGTCCATTCGCGAATACCAACGAGTATCCCTTTCGCCCGTACAAAGATAGCGTACAGTGGTATAAACACCATAGCCTTAGTGGCCACAGCATAAGAGGAAACTTACGGTGGTCGCGCGACGCGCTTGACCATTTATCCAGGAACGCGAGTCTCGAGACACGCAAAGAGTCCCACAGGAAATGTTGAATTACAACGAGAGAGAAAGAGAGACATTGGAAAGGAAATATTTCTCTTGTGAGTTTATTTCTTCTTCTTTAATCGAGAAAGTCATCATCGGAGACGCGAACTAGTCACATCGACGTTCCCCACCGATCCGCCAGCGAGTATAAACGGTTCGAAGGTATGATAATTGTACGGCAATATAACGTCGCTCATGGCGACGTGCGACTTGAAAATAAGCGTCGGTGCGTCGTTGGAAAAAATAAACTATTTTACACGGGAGCGGTTCTGTTATCGACGTACTGTATCCGGAACGGAAATCGAGCGAAGGCGTCTCTCGCACGAGAGGGCCGCGCGGTGCGGACATATATTTGCGTTTAAATATATTATGCGAACGTAATATTGTGCCACTGCGACGAGGCGTGCTCCGTCGGTCCGGCGGTTAAGGCAACGGGAGAGTGGAGAAAAAAAAAAGTAAACACATGCGAACTCAAAGTGAGAATGAATGAATGAGAACAAAAGTGCGAAATAGCGAGGGAAGTTGCGAACAGTAAACGCAGCGGGGGGGGGGGGGGGGGCACCGCAGTTGTGCGAGCTTGAACGTTGTAATATCGTGCGCGCGATATTTTTATCGAGGAAAGGGCGTACGTACGACATTTGCGTTGGAGTACAGGGAATGAGAAAATACGAAAGATCGTGCAGAGGTCAAAGCATAATACCCGCTGGCGAGGAAACATCGACGGCGGGCGAGCGTCGGGGGGCGCTGGAGGGGGGCGGGGGGGGGGACTGACACCTGCCAGCTGTGTTGTCGACTGCCGCGCGGAAGTGGCGCCAAAGTGGAACTAGGCGGTCTTTTAGTCTCGAGAGTTGCCGGACGATCCGGTCCTTGGATTTCCGGGTCGAGTAAGAGACGAGATAATTGTCTTCCTCCCTTCTCTCTCCAGACATTTGTTTGCTTCAGTGTTTGCAACGTGTAACTTGTTATCCACTAGGCCTATGCAATTTCGAACTGGAGAGACAAATGTCTCGGATGCGTAGGCGAATTATGTCCAGAGAGGGCGTACGGACTGTCGAGTTACGCGAGCAGATATATTGCTGCAAATATTAATCGCGAAAACGGGTGTGTGTGTGGTTATGTGTGGGGTTGTCGAGTGTTGCGGCCGCGGGAAGTCGTGGCGCGGTGGTACGCGAAACGCGTTACTTAGGTTATGTGTACGCCAGGAGAGTATCTCGACACCTGCTAACCGAGCAATTTACATTCCAATAAGTTACCTAGTAGTGGTAAATCGGTTTCTGTATCCCGGTGAGATTAGCGAGAACGGTGAGCGGTGGTTTTTCGTCGAATAATAATACCGCGATAATGATATAGTGGAACTGTTTATAACCGTGGGCTGAGCGACTGGCTCTTGCTCTACCGTGCTGTGCGGACTGAGAGTTGTGGAGGGAGACATTTCCGCGTAATTGCGCAATAGGATTTCCAATCGATTTACCACTCGAATACATTATATCGAGTCGCGCAGTTCTTCAACTCGAAATGCATCGATGGAGTGCCGATCGGGCAGCGCCAATGATCCAAGATCGATGAAAAAAAAAAAAAAAAGACGGTAGGCTTAATCGTCATTGTGCCTCATTTCACGGGAAGTGCTCGAATCGAAGGTCCATTGTTCCCGTGAAATCGGTCCGACGGTAGTGGGAGCCGGAAGGAAACGGGTCTCTCGCGTGATTACGGAAACGCTACAGGTCGAATCCGCTATATATTCCACAAGTGTGAACGAGTCAACGAATGAATGGCGAGCGGTGAATGTAGAAAATCATGTATTTCGCTTTCTCCACTCATTCAACGCAAACGTCTTTTTTAGTTTCGTTTACGTCTAGCTCGTCACAAACGCCTCGTCAGACGGCGATATCAAATGCTCTATGACTTTTGAACATTATTTTGCGTGGACTATGGTAAAGTCCAGAGCCAACATTTTTTTGTTCGAAAGTTATAAAACTTGTGATGAAAAATGCGACATTAAATCGTTTTAGATGTAAGAGCTTTTTTTTATCATGTGACGTGCTAGGATTAGTCGGGGAGCAGCGTGCTTGCTATATTAGGCGAGATCAGGGCAGAGCTGCGTGCCTAATGGGGGCAAAATAGGACAGAGGGAATTAGCGCTGCGCAAGACGACGGAATTGGGGAAAAGCGAGGTAGGTGAAAAATGAAGAGTCGCGGTACACTGCAATTGGCGGAAAATTGAACTAGGGAAGAATGTGTGCCTCGGCGCAATGAAAAAAAGAGCCGAGGAAAACGAAGTGAACAGACCACTTTTCAATTCACATTGCTGGTGAGCTTTTTTTTTTCCATTTCAAATCGGAAGTCACTATCACGACATTGGAAAGGCGCTGTTGGACTGGTGACGTCACTCGAGGCGCCACTCGTGGTTAGAGATGGGCGCCGACTTTGTGACCGGTCATCTTCTTGTTGTCAATTGACTGTCACGCGAACAGTCGGGAAATCACCGCACTGTGATAACGGCGACATTAATTCTAAAAACCTTCGCGGTACCAACTTCAAAATTAGCAAAGTACCAATCTCGTTAATTAGACGAAAAAAAAAACAAAAATTGCTATTAATTTTATACTATTGTTAAAAATTGTTTAAAAAAAAAATGTTAAAAAATGATAATACGAATGAGTCAACGAGGAAGAATCATTCGTTTGAAATCAACCTGGACCGCTGCAAAAAGTTTAGCAAATTTGTGAGCAAAGGAAAATGACCGGTCATGACACAACAAAAATGTTCTGAAATAAAAAAAGACGGTAAATTGACGGTAATTTTTTTGTCAATTCACGCTTACAAAAAATGTCGCTTACGAAAGAATTTCCGGTGAATTTAAGGAAAAAAAAAAGTGGCCTCTAATCTATTTCCCTCTGGCCTTTTTTCATCGCGCTTTTTTTCATTCTTCCCTTGTCCCATTGTGGCCTAATTTCGCTTAGTCTCATCAGAGCCACATTCACGATTCCGTATCCGGTAACAAGGATTGTAAAAGCGTAATTATGAGTCCGAGTGTGTGTGTGTGTGTGTGTGTTTATGGACTGTGTCTACAACGAGGCTGTATTAATGCGGAGCATTATTCGGGGCATCCACATCGACCAGAATTAATGGACTCCGTGCCGGCTTGTTTGCACGCATCGTACAAAGGGGGTGAAAAAGCTCCCCGTCGACGAAAGTGCAATGTACGCTGGCTACTCACAGCGTCGGCTCATCGGCATCGGCGAAGGACCACACCTCGTACGAGGGTGCGGCTATTCAGGGTGCGCCGTTCGCCACTATTCGTGCACGCCACGTAAAAAATTCCCTTTGGGTATTCACTGATGGACGGCACGAGACCGATAATTCACGTTATTATTTTTTCATCCCTTCGCGTGATATCGCTCGCTCGTGCGGCTCTTTCGAAGCTTTTATTAACAGCGAAAGGGGCGCCGTGGAAAGACCTGCGTTTCACGAAACCTCCCGAAGAGCGGGGCAAGACAGACCGTTTTTGCCAATTTTTCGTGGTACACAAAACAATGTTTCATGTGAAACGGACGATGTGGGTCCGTTTTATCCCTCTCCTCCCCACAACATTCTCCCAACGACTTTGGAGCATGCAAATAACCGAGACAAATTATTGCTCGTTTAATAACGGTGGTGATAAAACAGAAAGTTAGACTCCGTATGGTCATCACATTTTTACAAGGGAAACTATGTGGCTCGCAGCGACACATTGTCTCTAATAGTAATGACGATTACCGATGTCGAATTGATATTGACAAGAACGAGGGAGCCCGAACGGATCAGCTCTTCCAATGTGGATTAAAAGAAAAAGTATTGTTGTATTTGTTTATTCCATTTACGGTTTCTCCAACCTTCTACAAAAGCCCCTAACTATTACTTATTTTAGTGTCACATTTCCTATCATAGTCCATCGGTATTTATTTTCTCTATAGTACTTTCTGGTATTTCATAGATCCGTTTTTTACTATACGCTCAAATAAACTTAGCATTGCATTAACATAGCTACAGGATTTATTTACCGATGATCACAGGTTTTCATTTGTAATTGCCTTGCATAAATTTCCACTCTATCCATTCCCTTTTTCTCTTAACTTATCGACCCGTTTGCTTCGAATTTTTTAGTTAGCCCATAATAAGAAAAAGTATCGTCGAAGGTTAATAATAAATTATTGTGTTCATATCGACAAGTGATATATAAAATTGCATGTCCTCTCGCATAGGCAGCTCCTTGTAGGTATCGATCTTCTAAGAACGGCGTATCCCGTGTCGAAGCTCCGGCAGAAACGAATCGTAAATTGTCGTGTCTATTGTTCGAAGATGTTTGATCTCGCTTACAGTGGGCGATGAGGAATGTCTCTCGAGTGAGCTCGTGTGCGAGTTCTCGCAGTCCCTCGGCTTAGTCATAACTCCGCACGTCACTCGATACTCCACTAAATCTCGCTTGGCTCTGTTTAAAAAAAAAAAAAAAAAAAAAAAATTTATTTATAATTTATATATACGATTCTTGTGTGTCCTGCTGCGCTATCGCTATGGAGAGCGCAGTACGCACTGTGCGATGAAAATTGCACACAGTGCTGGAGTCTCGAGAAGGATGTCGTTGTTTTGGATCTTTCGCAAGCGACACCCGAAACTATTTGACGATGCGATACGCTAATGTAGACATGGATGAGAATAAGTTAAAGCGCCGCCCGATTGCGATTCGTGTTTTTATAAACGGATATCAGATTTCGGTGATAACTTCAACGTCGGGCGGAGTGATAAGGCACAAAACCTCGAATCTTTTTTTTTTTTTTTTTTTTTTTTTCCGGTACCTATTAAGGGTTCCGTTCCGTTCACAGGCGGATGAAGTTCCGCCCCGGCGCAGCGGGAGGAGGAAGTGGTCGATTAATCACCCAGTCCCTTCGACCCTAACGTTCGGATCACACACTGCGAAAGAGAGTTCCGGACCTTTCTCACACCTTCCATCTCGCTCCCGCAAGTCCCGAAACAAATTGGGTCCAATTCTCCTAATCGTTTATTAACTTCGATGATCGACTTTTCTCGGATTATTTTTTTTTAATCTTTTTCATCTATGCATTTGGAGAGAATTTATTCTCAGGCGGCGATCTTTGGGCGCTCGGTGGAAAAAGAACGGTTTCGATGGGAATAAAGATATGTGAGAAAATCGGAACATAGCGGACATTTTTATTCTCGCAAATTTGGTTGATTCAGTGGGGGGAGCAGTTTATTTATTTATTTATTTATTTATTTATTTATTTACTTATTTATTTATTTAATTATAACGCCCTAACGGAACTGAGGTGACCGTCGTCAGACTGCAAATAGACTAATGAGCGATTTGCACGATGTGCAAAATTATGACTTGCTCCAGATTCGCCTATAGCCTTTATTTTAACGTCGTCTTCCTTGTAACCCTTGCAACCATCGTTGTATAGTTTTATTTATTTGACTCGTCGTTGCATGGCGATTAAAAAAACCGCTCGAGGCCATAAAAACAGAGTTGCGTAAGGGTTGAAAGATTGCCCAAAAACGATCGACCCATTCCACTATATCCGAAGTCTCGTGACAGTCGCGCAACTCGCAGAGGCACGTGTGGACAACCCTAGTGCAACTGCGACTGTGATGCAACGCCGAATCCGTGATTGCACAAGTTCCACTATTCCACTAGGGCAGCTTGAGAAATCGAGAAACTTTTAAAGGAATATTTTTCCCTCTGATTCGATGGCGATCACGTTCTAACATTTTTGCACATTAACATGACGAACGATCTTCAGATAAATTCTCATAAAATGTTCATGTGAACGTCGAGGCGTCTTTCGCCGACGTTGCGACTCGTTCTATGTGCAATCACGATGCCCGCTGAGGAGTGAAAACGATCGTATCCGCTGTTTGCAAAATCTCTTTGTAACCGCTATTCAATGACTCCGACGATTTCGTCGATGCAGCCACATAAGTGTGTGCGTCCGCGGCCTGCGGTAGGTGTGCGCAGAAGGATCGTCGGTACGAGTGTCGGCATTTTCTGTACTTTGGCTCAAACGCTCATAACGCTTGAAATTCTCGCGAACAGAAAAGTCTCTGTTCCGTTCGTCGGCGCATGTGGATTACACACAACGGGCCTCGATACACATCCTATACCTATAATTCACGTGGCACCGGCAAGGGTTACCCTGTGAGCCGAGGGCTCTGTCGTATCACTGTGTCGTGTTATTAAATCGCCTCGTACTTTTTTTTTTTTTTTTTTTTTTTTTTATGGCCGCGTGTTTACTCGGTCTCGCGTTATCTGTCCCTTCGGGCGGACTATCACGAGCTGGAATTATTAACCATTCGCGTTTACAAAAACATCGAGCTCTCGAGAGAAAGAGAAAAAAACTAAGTCTCGCCCGCTAAGAGAGGAACTCGAACAATGCGTTTTTTAAGCCGCTCAAGCTTGGACACGGTAAATCATCGATGGCTTGAGGCGATTACTAAAGTCAGCGGATCGAAAAAAGCGATAAATAGATATTATATAAAAAAATAAATAAAATAAATAATTCAATGTAAAATTAAACGATTTATAATTTTTAAATATAAGAATATATTACATTTTGTAATGCATAATAATATTTTGTATAATCTATTAATGTATTTTAGAGAATCGTGGATTAGTTTGTACGATGCAAAAAAAAAAAAAAAAAAACAACTTATTTTGAGACCGGACGTACCGAAAATACGTCACTTGCAGTCGGAAAATCTGTATGTCCGGTTTTCGCCCGAGCCACAACGACCCGCCAGTATTATAATATCATACAAAAATCATAAATAGTCCGATATAAAATCAATCAACGATATTATAGTACATTACGATACTAGTGCGAAAAAACTTTTTCTGACGAGTGTTGCAATCACACGAGTTAAGAAAAGTGTTTTTCCCACGAGTATCGTACGAAATTTTATCTCACGTGGTGCGAAAGGTGAGTTTTACGCGCGCGAAGCGTGCGTAAAACTGCACTTTACGCACCGAGTGAAATAAAATAATCTAAAAACCCATGGAAATTTTAATCTACTTTGACGTTTGTGCGTCCGTCGGGTATCTTCCGGTCCCGTATAGTCGAGGCAATTGCCACTATAGGAAGTGACCTCCTCCGTCTGCCGCTTGTGCATGCCTCGAGGGATCGGAGGACCGCGCGGCCATCGAAAGTCAAATTTTTCGAGCAGCTGGCTGAGTTAATGGTACAGGTCGACGAACGTCCGCGACATACACGAGTCACGGGGCTGTGAGCTTTGCGCATACGTAGCCGAGATTACAGTCCTCTCGTATGAAGCTGCATCGAAACTGGGTCGACACTAAATATAATCTACAATTCTCGTACAACTAGGACAGCTCGTGAAAACATTTCTAATGTCATTCTTCGCAACGTGTTTATTCTCACCCAAAGTTTACATAACTCGCCCGCTATGCATCGGGATTAGAAAGAAAAAAATATATATATACGTATATATATTTACGTGTATATATATATATATATATATATATATATATATATATATATATATATATACACACACACACACACACACATACATATACATTTTTTTCTGGACGGCGAGCGAGAAACATAGACGCAATAAATCTCGTCCGTGTAGCGACGTTTTTCCGCGCCGTTGCGCCGCTGATGCTGTTGAGCGCGTTGCTCATTCGCGCGAGCGAGTCCTCGTCGTGCCTACGCGTCTGAAATTTAAAGAGCGTACCAAAGGGGCAAACTCGACGAAGGGCCCTTTCTGACGATGCACGGGGTGGTCGTATCGCCGTCCTTGCTTCACTCATTCGAACGGCTTAACGGCGTTCCTTCTTGCTGCAGGCTTGCGGACAGGTTCGCCTTGCAAGGTGAGATGCGGTGCGTATAGATTCTCTCTTCCCCTCGTACGTCTTCTTATTCTTCTTCTTCTTCTTCTTATTCTTCGACCATTCCTCCGGCGAGACCATCGCCCGAAGGGTCCTGCGTGAATTCTCATGGAGGATAAACCGTCCGTTTCGTTGTGGTAGTGGCCGCCTCCCGCACACACGTCTCCAGGGATGTGCAGCTTCGTCGTTTCTGCACTCAACCAAGAATCTTACATCCGTACCATACACTTGTCGTACATGAGATTCAAAAAATTCAGTCATTGGCACTGCAAGTGACTCGGCAAGCCTCAAAAATCAATTTCACAATTTTAATCTCCGAGCGTCTTTAGATGCGTCGTTGAATTTTCGACTAGAGGTAGAAGAAAAAAAAAAAACCCCCCTCAAGAGGGTTGGTCGGGCAAAACAATTGTTTTACATTTTTTCGCGTTAATAAGAAAATTGGTCCCGGAATCCCCAAGATTGATTGGACAAAATATTTTCTCATCATCGAGAAAAAAAAAAATAGAGTGACCCGTTTTATTGACCGACATCGATGGCCCTCTTAATACAAGAAAGTAGATATCGCATTGATCGATTACTAAAAATTTGAGTCCAAGCATCAGCGTAAATGGCCCATCCAGTGCAGCGACTGGCCAATCGCTGTGTCTATTGCTCCATGGCGATTCGCACACATCGATGTTAACGCGTGTGCGTGGCCAGGAGCAGGGCGCTTCGAGTTCTCGACGCTCAGCCATATTCCACTGTGGGAAAGTAACGCAACACCATGGGACCGGCTGCTGGACCGCGACTCCCGAACTCCCATGCATGCTTTGATCGTGCCTACCGACTGTATCGCGTGTACGCACGCTCTGAATTAATACACGCACCTTGCCCACCGCCTTACCTCTGTATAGTATATATATATATATATATATATATACTATACATAGAGCATGTATACCTGTATGTACACCTTTGTACCTGCCAAGCCAGTCTCGCCGTACAACAGTGCAGGGTGAAAACTATGCCAGGCAAGTGCATCGCATAGCTGCGGCGAGGCGACCACCGTGTTTCCGCACCGACTTTTCGGACTGCGCGCGTGTAGATTCGTCATTGAGATTCTTCATTCTTGGGAACTCGTCCGTTCGCCAACTCGGGGAGCGATTCATCGGTGAATATCAGAATAATGAAATGATTTTTCCGTGAGAATGAGTCTCTCGACCGCTGATGATTCACGGATTAAACAATCAAACCTCCCCACCCGGAATCCGTGGAATATTTTTTTCCAGCATGCGTACACAACGTCTCGAGAGGAAAGCAACAATAAAGCGACGTTCATGGATTTCTCGCTGCTAATCTGCTATATATATATATATATTTTTTTTTTTCATTACTATTTCACACGTCGTTACACGAATTTAAGCTCACAATTAAATATCAATAATGATCGTAAACGCATGAACATACCAGCAGTTTATGACACGACAATAAAAACTACAAAGCAAGTCTACCGGTGAAACATTCATGAAAACCGTTTTACCGATTCGTAAAAAAAAAAAAAAAAAAAAAAAAAAAAAAAAAAAAAAAAAAAAAAAACAAGAACCTACATATTAATCGATCGATCAGTGTTCGTTACGGAGATCGCAGAATCGTTTCCGCGTCGCGTCCACTGTTTAACGCCCTAACTGAGCGCAGATCGCTCGGTGAAAACGGCAATTCGATCCGCGCGGTATCGGTAGGTGGATACCGAGATCAAAGAACAATCCTATCGCACGTTAAACCTTATTCAATGCAGTATCCGCGAGCGATACGTTAGTGCGTTGGCATTCGCGGTGGTGTGTGTTGGCAACGGCGAGCCGTTGTGCGTTGCAAAGGTGATAAATACGTCGAGTTACGCCGCTCGCACCGACTCCGAAGCGGCGTCGACCTATCGCACGCGCGGTACTCGGTCATAGAAGCGACTCATAGAGTATACGCTGCCTTGTATAAACAGCGTCGTTTTTCTTCGTGTCTTTTTTATATCTCTCTCTCTCTCTCTCTCTCTCTCTCTCTCTCTGTGTGTTCTCTGTATTCATCGACATGCCGTGTAATCCACCGCGGCAGTGTCCATTGCACACATGCCGCGCGTTTAGGTTCTGCCCGTCCGTTACCGTACGGCCTGAACAGTCGGCGCGACTTATCTACGGGTCGCACAGCTGCGCGAAGTCTCTGCCGCAGCCGCCAATCTTTCTTTGTCGTAATTGAATTTTCTCCTCGAGGTCCCTCTCACGTGGCGCGAAGCTTTGCGTAGTACGGTGGCACGGTACAGTAAAGTACATGCACTATATTCGAGGTTTATTCGCCGCTCGGGGAGAGATCCATGTGGGCAGACCGAGCGGAGAGCCAAAGCGTCCGAGTGTTCGGCTCGGACAGGAGTCTCGTTGTTCGCGGGCGAATCTTTTGCGTTTAACTCTCGCTTCGGCGACGACGTGACTCTCCGCGACTGAGCCGTCTCGGTGGTCCTTTGTACGCGGGAGAGCGAACACCAGGAAAATTTCGGATAATCGCGATATCAAGCTCGGAGAGATCGGACGAGGGGAACAGACTTTTTTTTTTTTTTTTTTTGTCATTCGCCGACAAGCGAATCGCGATCTGCTGTGCGAATAAAGGAGTGACGATGTGCTCGATGGCTGCAATAACGTGAAGCAATTAAATTGTCAATTGGAAGTACATCGAACTGGCGGGACGAATTGCTTTGAGGCAGTCCTTGCGAATAGTCTTCGCTTCACATAAGTTTCGGTGAAAGGAGAGGGAAATCGTAGACACTTCTCGATTGGCATAAAAATCTTTGAAAAAAAATCGAGCGTACCAAAGATGCCGATAGGACTAATTTTTCATAACGATAAGTCCAAAGTTTTATTAACATATTGATGAGAAATAAAATTGTTCGACAAATCTTACGGAAACGTAAATTTTTTTTTTTTTTTTTTTTTTTTTTTTTTTTTAAATGAAAATTATTCGTTCATTTTTCCGAATACGTATGAATTTTTACGGATTTTTAAATTCACTTTGAATTTTCTGACTTTCTACATGTTTTTCCCGTATAAAGAAAAAAATCAAAGTGAATTTAAAAATCTGAAAAAATTCATACGTATTCAATAAAATGAACGAATAATTTTGATTAAAAAAAAAAAGTTAGGTTTCCAGGATATTTGTTAAACAATTTTATTTTTCATCAATTTTTTTGTAACATTTTTGAATTATTGTTATGCAAAATTAATCCTTTTGGCATCTTTAATACGCTTGATTTTTTTCATGCTTTTTATACCATCGAGAAGTGTCTACAATTCTCTCTCATTTCTCCGAAACTTATGTGAAGTGAACACTATTCGCAAGGAGTACCTTAAGAGGATGAGAAGGGTGTAATTTTCACGATAGGGGAAACAAGACAACAAGTTTTTTGCGCCGCAGAAAAATTTGTAAGAATAGTCCGTTTTGCCCACCTCGACCCCCCCCGTTGGTTTTCTGTACGCTTGCTCGCGGAACAGTTTTTAAACGCAGGCGTACAGTCCTTTTGGGGGCAGTTCGTTTCGAGGAAAATTCGCTTCGTATTACCTGCCACCCGGAAGAATATTGCCGACGGGAAGATCGGAGACGGAAGGGACTGAGGTCGTTCGCGTTTCCACAAAAGAAATGGGAACCCACCCAGGTGAGCTTCTAATAGCGGGTTCAGCTTCTTCGGCACCCTCGACTTTTCAATGGATCGCCGAAAAACGACTTTTCAATGGATCGCCGAAAGCCAATTCCCGCTTCGTTACCAGGTATATATTCGCACTGTAGACTGGAGAGGGTGTCGTCGAGAGGCTGTTGGTCAGAGTGGGGCAAAACGGACTATTTTTTGGGAGTCTTTTGGAGGACATCAAGGAAAAGGTCCGTCTTACCCCCCTACTTTTGAAGTTCAAATAGGAGGAAGACGACACAGAGCTCGGCCGACAAGTGTTTTCCGTCGAAACTGCAGACTCTTCTGAAGCTCGACAATGAGCGCGTAGAAATCTACGGAGATAGCACACAGTAAAAAAAAAAGTTTGTACTTTTTACAACAACTTATTGTCCACAAACGTGCACAATTTTTTATTTGTCAATTTTCAAGTTTTACAAACAAAAGTACAAACGAAAAATTGTCAATGATACGAGGAATAAAAGGACAGGTGCGCATATTGAAATAAGTGACAAACGAGTTTGTCACTCCTTTAACAAAATTATATTTACGAAATTTTGCATTCCGATTTTACGAAATTTTTTTTCTTACTGTGCATCTTTCTCATTCTAAGACCATTGAGAAACAAAAATTGATTGGTTTAACCAAAAGTCGCGGTGACATACGTTCGAAGCTCTTATTTGTTTGATACAGATAGAGCATTGCTATCTTAAACGATTAGTTGCTTACATTTATTAAAAATTTGTCGATTGAAACAAACATTTTTTTGTCGTACCAACAAAATACATCTTTAAACGTAATTCACCGCGCATGCTTAATCCAACGATTTCTTCTTCTCAGTGAAGACACTGTTTGCGCCCCTCCGCTGGTTATTCTTTATAGACGAATGCTACATGTAGCTATATCGGTAGTATGTAATCAATTTATTTATATAATATTTTGCTTTATTTATATAGTGGGAATCGCGACCGCGGGAAACGAGTGAGGGGTCTATCATGTCCCAGAGTCTTGCAGTGGTGGGGTCGGACAATAAACAACTTTCCAAATTGTACGGTAAATCTAATGTGTATATATATATATATATATATATACATATATGTAACAGTACGAAACACAGGTAGAAGAAGATGAGGGATCTCTCAAGGCAAGCGATGCCTGTGAATATCCTCGATACTTCCCGCGTGGGAGACTTTCCTCACCTCTGTGACAGAGGCCTATCGCGCTCCATCCCAACTGCTATACAATAATGCCCATACGTTAAGCTTTGTATCTCTCAGTCTTCTTCGCGGATGTAAAAAAAAAAAAAAAAAAAAGGAAGAAATAATTTGCAAAAGCCTCGAGGCATTCAACCTCGTGCGACTCGTTTCGTTTCACCGGAATTGCATCGAAATTGCTCGCGCACGTTCTACTTCCCCCCCCCCCCCCCCTTTTTGCGTTTCCGGGTTAGCATTCGGTTCTGCAGTCTCATTTTTTCTAATTCATGAGAATCATGCCAGGCGCTGCTCTACATCGTTCCCGATCGCATTACCATTTTTTGCTTGTCCTCTACCGACGACATTAATTTCAGTGTTCGGTGACAAATGGAATCACATGACATTTCGATGTTCCACATTTGTTTTTTTTTCTTTTTTTTACATCGCTTTTCCTAGGCAGAATGATAAAAGACGGATAAAGAAAAAGGTACAATTTTTTTTTTTTTTCACTTCTTCATTCCTGCGGGTTTCGTCGCGAAATGTTCCTTTTATTATCCGAGCTCATCTAATCTCATTCAGGAGAAATCAAGAGGGTTGCCAGTATATTCCACCCACGCGTGACGCAACTTATACGCTCGCACCGAAAAACCATCGGGGAGAGAGACGGAGAGAGAGACGGAGAGAGACCGACAGAGAGAGAGAGAGAGAGAGAGAGAGAGAGAGAAATTGTATCTATCTGTTACTTTCTTTCTCGTGGGAGTATCGTGTTTTCTTCCGTTTCGCATACAGTATACACACAATTGCGAAGTATCTTGCAACGCGAAACCACCGAGATCCCCTCTGGCGTACTGTACAGCTTCCCCCACTCCGGCCGCGGTTTCTCGTCGCCGAGCGTGTGTGCATAAGTTACAATAAGTTACAATGCCTTCGCTTCCTTGGGCGTTCGCCAACCCGTGTGGACAATGTCGAGAGTTCGTTGTAATAACGAGCGGCAGGTATAAGGTGTATAAACGAGATGGTATACAGTTCTTGTTCGTTCGTATTGTGTGCATCCCGCACTCACGGCTCGGTAATAACGAAGCCGATGAGCGTGAGTCACGGCACGACTGAACACAATATAATACGCTCTCAACGAGTCTGTCTCTAACGAGTCAACGTGAGTAAGTGCGTTTGGCACTTGTGACGAATTTCTTCGGACCTATCTGAAAACACTGCACGCCCTGATCGTTTTCATTATAGTTAAATCAACGATGAATCAATACGGTAAAAGCATCAACGACCGGACACTTGAGCGAGCACTGCCAGTCTCCGGATATGCATGAAACATCGTGTTTCCATCTCTCTTAAGGCGGAGGTTCATGAGCACTGTATTAGAGAGGAATCTTCGAATCAAACGGCTCTGTCGAGGACCAAGATTTTATCAAAACGTCCAAACTCTTCGTTTCCAATCCTCGGTAAGAGACCAATCGACTGAACTGCGCCGACTGAACTTTTTTATGACTGAACATTTTATGCATCAATAATCGTATTTTTGTGATTTAAGTGGAAAATATTGGGTAGGGAGTAAAATAATGGTTATATTCGTCATCAGCGGGAAAAAATACGTCGAATATAGCATTGAAAGAAAAAAAAAATCGCGTGAATAACGATTTTTCAATTTTTTTAGCCACTTTAGGAAAAACGTCGATTTTCGTGATTTTCAAACGTCGATATCTCGGTGCCCAAAGGACCTATGAAAAATCCGAGGTGCCCGTCGTGTTCTATTGGAAAAAAAAATACACAAGATAGGATCTTCTCCGAAGTTTTGGACGCGTTTTATCGTGCCGTTCGAGGACATTGGAAAACGCGAAAAATGGACTCGAAAGGGGGTAGCCTTGCAATTTTTCGATGAAATATTTTTTGTTGGTATCAAAAGTATTTTTCCGTTTGTGAAATTGACTGTGACGTATTCTGAGGTATTTTTGCGTTCTGAATATGAAACTGCTGGCCTTTTTGGGGCTAAAGTACAGTGAGTCATTGAAAGTCTCGATTTCATGCACAACAAATCGTATTTTTGGGATATAAATGGAAAATATTGGGTTGGGAGTAAAATAATTGTTATATTCGTGATGAGCGGTAAAAAATACGTCGAATATAGCCTTGAAAGAAAAACAATCGAGTGAACACCAATTTTTCAATTTTTTAGCCACTTTAGGAAAACGGTCGATTTTCGTGATTTTCAAACGTCGATATCTCGGCGCCCAAAGGACCTATGAAAAATTCAAGGTGCTCATCGTGTTCTACGGGAAAAAATACACAAGATAGGATCCTGCCCAAAGTTCTAGAAGCGTTTTATCGGGTAGTTTCAGGTCGTCGAAAAACGCGAAAAATAGTCTCGAAAGTTGCCTTGAAATTTTTCGACTCATCTGTCTGTCAGTAAAAGTGTTCATATTAGAGTTATCGCTTCCCCCGTGAGGAAAGCCGAAATCATTCAACGAGCTTTCTCACAGAGAAATCATCGTGCGAATAACCTTGCGCCTTGTTTTGCCCCCTGCGTAAAGATTAATGATCGTAAACATTGGCGAAATCCTGCAATTATTGTTCGGCGTAAATAGCAACGGTGCACGAGTGCAACGAAAATCGCTTTCGTTTCGGCCAGTTCTCCGTCACGTCAGTTTCGCGCACCGCCCGCCCTCTTAGGAAGGCTAGTCCAGACGCCAGACGTGGTTCTGTATGCAATCCGAGGTCGCCGATATAATTTTGTTGGATTCGATAGATTTTGACCTCCCGAACACGAATATATAAGGTGTTTTGCGGATATCCCGGTCGTTTAATTGTTAATCGCAATTGTTTATTAACAAAATTCATTTTTGTTTTTTTCACTTCGGCTATTTTTTTTCGTATACTTTGGTTGATTTTGAGTCGAAAATGTTCTATGCAATTTTACTCTATAACCTATAGATTCGGAGAAATAAATTATTGAAAGTTGCAAATAGGCCAAAACTGCTCTAATTAATAAATTTGTAGCGCCGAAAGTATAGGTCGTAGACGAAAATTGCAAAGGACTTTTATTCGCCAAATGAACCGAGGAATATGGAAAAAAAAATATATGCGACATTGTGCGGTACGGAATATTATGATTGTCAATCAGTCGCGCAACCGCAGTTTTTTTCGGGGATGTGAAGGAATAGCCGAGCATACGGAATAACCGAAAAAACTGCGGTTGCGCGACTGATTGAATATCGTAATATTCGGTCCCGCACAATGTCGCATATTTTTTTCTCCATATTCCTCGATTCATTTGGCTAATAAAAGTCCTTTACAATTTTCGTCTATGACCTATATATTCGGCGCCACAAATTCGTTAAGTAGAGCAGTTTTGGCCTGTCTACAATTTTCAACAATTCATTGCTCCAAATCTATAGGTTATAGAGTAAAGTTTCATAGAACCTTTTCGACTCAAAACCGACCAAAGTTATACGAAAAAAAAAAAATATATCTAAAGTGAAAAAAAAAAAAACTTATTTTGTTAATAAACAATTGCGATTAACAATTAAACGACCGGGTTTTCCGGCAAACACCTTATATATTCGTGATCGGGAGGTCAAAATCTAGCCGAGCATACGGAATAACCGAAAAAACTGCGGTTGCGCGACTGATTGAAAATCGTAATATTCGGTCCCGCACAATGTCGCATATTTTTTTCTCCATATTCCTCGATTCATTTGGCTAATAAAAGTCCTTTACAATTTTCGCCTATGACCTATATATTCGGCGCTACAAATTCGTTAAGTAGAGCAGTTTTGGCCTGTCTACAATTTTCAACAATTCATTGCTCCAAATCTATAGGCTATAGAGCAAAGTTTCATAGAACCTTTTCGACTCAAAACCGACCAAAGTTATACGAAAAAAAAAATATATATCTAAAGTGAAAAAAAAAAAAAAACTTATTTTGTTAATAAACAATTGCGATGAACAATTAAACGACCGGGTTTTCCGGCAAACACCTCATATATATTCGTGATCGGGAGGTCAAAATCTAATGAATCGAACAGAGTTGTTTCGGCGATCCCTCGGATTGCATACAGAACGACGTCTGGCGTCTGGACTAGGCCGTATTCCTTCCTCTCCGGCCGAAGAGACTACACACGGGCGGCTGGGTTGCCCACTATTACGAACGCGCGGGACAGGCCAGCCGGTTGTGGGCGCTTCCACACGCTCTCCGACAATGTCGTGCACAGTGTTTCGTCGAGCAGCGCCTTGCCCCGTCGCGCTCGTTCCGGCGGCACACGGGCTCGAGGCACGTAGCGCTCTCAGTCAGTAGTAGCGTAGCCGTCGCGACGGGAACACAACGCCCGAGCTCAGTCGACACACGATCACCGATAATATCGGCGCCTTTTAAGACCGAGCTTTGTTTACTATACGAACGAACGCACGAGACTATGCAATATAAAACGGACATGTAAATCGGAAAGGGAGCGACCAGTCTCGTTATCGTCAATTACTTCGATTACGAAACAATCACTGTGTGCTTTTTTTTTTAACATACATATACACACAGTCTATAGTCAATTAATTCGGATCACAAAGTTTTATCGGGCTGGACGATAATCACCGAAGGATTCAGTGCGGGAAGAAAATAACTGAAAACAACCGCCCGAGAGAGAGACTGCCGCGTTTCGATTGTGTGTGTGTGTGTCTGTGTGTGTGTTAGAAAGAAAAAAAAAATTCTATATTAGTGTCACTGGATTGGGAGATAATTGGGGGGGGGGAAGCTGAGATATTTCGCTGAGTGACAAGTTTTCAACTTCAACGATCGACCGTCGGATGCCGCGTGTTTGCTCGTCAAACATGATTAACGCGCATTGACGGTGCGATCTCGTCGGGGAATTCGGATCGTAGTTGTCGCGCTGCGGCGCGGAGACCAGTCCACGTCCGGCACACAGAGTAAGTTCACCTCCAGTCGTCTTCCATTCTTTAGAGTTCTTCCATTTTTTTTTTTTGTTTTTTTCCATTGCCTAGATTCGCGTGATGTCGCAGCCTCCGGGCTGTAAACACTGCACTCGTGGACCGCATTCTAGTGCAGGACACGTGCAGAGCCCGATATAAGGATCGATAAGAAACACATTTGCTTCGTTCCTATTCTCAAGAGTCTCAACGAAGATGCGCCCCGATCGTTCGACCAGCAATTCATTGATGATGAATAAAAAATCCATTCGAATGTTTATTCACTTACAAAAACAAGATCCTACCAATGTCAGTATGATAGTAACAACATGGTTGCCGCGGTCAGGGAAAACCGGGAAAAGTCAGGGAAACAATATCTCGGTCAGGGAATCTGGGAAAAGTCAGGGAATTTCAAAATTGGTCGGGGAAAAAGTAAATTGTCGCCGAACCTTATATAAATAAATAAGGGGTACATAAGAGGGAGCCTTATAAAAAAAAAAAATTGGCAACATTTTGAAAACAAAAAAAAGATCGAATTGAACATCAATACAATAATTAGGCATTTTCATTTGCATCGTTAATTTTTTTGTTTTTTTTTTTTTATACAAGTCGTTAGAAATTTGGGCAGGAAACATTTTTAATTTGTCAGTGAAAAGTCAGGGAATTTTTTTCCGGGGAAAAACGGCCACCCGTGAACAATGATTAATGATAACAATTAATAATGATAACGATTCAAGGGTTTTCTCGTTTCTTGTTCGACTATTTTTCTCCTGACAATTGTAGTCGATGGCTCATTGTTAATTTTCTCCTTTCTTTCGTTCACGATATTTTTGTACAGTAAAAAATTCCTTGAACTGAAAAGCTCGAGTTCTCGAATGCAAGTGCGCAAAGTTCGAAAATTCGTGTCTGGAGTCCTCGAGTGTTGTCTCTTCGGGAACGCACGCACGTGTACACTCGTGCATGCACTTTGCGCGCAGCATCTTGGATACGGGCAGCGTACACACTCCACTCGAATGAATTATCGTTCGGAAGCTGCCGGGGCTTTGCGGAGGGCTCGAGAGTGAGTCGCGGAGCCCATCTGGTTTACACGTCGAAGTGTATTATGGTTTATGCACTGTACACCTCCCTGCCGATGGAAATGAAATGATGAGAGACAACTTTTTTTTTTCCTGACACGAGATCACTGTTTGTATTTTTTTTTTTTTTTTTTTTTTTTCAACGATCGCACAATAATGACTCCCACCTCGGCGCATTGTACATTCACGAGATGCCGAAACGTCCGGAGCGAAAGCGAATTATTGTCTTCTCATAAAGCGGCCTGGACAATGCACTCCTCTCGGCTCGGTAATGATATGTGCTCCACACTGTAACTCGAGAGTCGCGTTTTTTCTTGTCTTGCACCTTGTCCTTTCGCGAACTTCCGTTCTTAACACGGAGCGAAGCGACTCAGTTGCTGTCGAAAACCATAATGAACATTTCAGCAGAGAAGTGAATTTCCAGAATGGGAATTCGAATTCGAGAGGGAAAATCTATGAATGGAAACTCGAAGGGAATTCGAAAATGGAATTGGAAAGTTACGGCTATCTGTCTCGCAGCACTCGTTTCGCTTGACCTCACATCCACTCATTTTTTTTTTTTTTTTGCACCCTATAAATGAGATACTTCAAATGTCATCGGGTATCGACATTTTATCGATAATTAATTTTTCTTTATTTTTCTCTTTTTTTCAGGAGTGAGCTCCGGCTCATTTTGAGGGATGCTGAAACACGTGTCGATATCGCCGTGGAGAGGCCGAGCGGACAGCGTTAGTCTCGCGTCGAGCGGCGGTGCGAGCAGTTGCGGAAGCGGAAGTCCAACCCCCGGTCACACGCCGCCGCCCTCGAGGGCATCGTCGTGCGCCTCCCTTGCGCCTCTGACCGCCCTATCGAGCTTCTCTCCCGCCGATACCGCGCCACAGCAGGTCAGTTACTTGAAAACAAAACAAAAAAAAGTTAAACAAACAAATTTTTAATATTGGCTGTGGCTAGTCGTACGACTTCGGACGAATACGCCGTCTTTATTCGTCCGAAAACAGGCTAATTGAGGTATTCAAGTCGGACGATTAACAATTTTGTTATTCGTCCGACCCCGACCGTCGGACGATTAATATTTTCCTATTCATCCGACAAAAGATTTGCGAAAACGGCTCAAATGGCGCCACAGTATCATGCAATGCTAATGCACTATAAATTGACCGTCATGACGCTGGTGAAAAAACTCTTGCTGTGAAAAGACGTGTTGGCGTGGTATTTTCAAATATCTCGACTTCTGTCAACTATAGCGGATATTAACTAGAGTTTTTTTTTTAAATGATTTATAGCGGAAAGTATCTTGGGTTTTTATTAAGTGTACCAGAAGACATCTTGATTTTTTTTATTAACTGTAGTGGAAAATATCTAGAGTTTTATTTTTATCAACTATAGCGGAAAATGTCTAGTTTTTTTTTTTTTTTTTATTAACTATAGCGGAAAGTTTCTAGAGTTTTTTAAAATTAACTGTAGCAGAAAATATCTAGAGTTTTTCGACTGCGTAGAAAACATTCATCGGAAAAATATGAAAAATTTATTCATCCGACCAATGGAGATGGGACTGAATTACAAGAAATACAGCCACTTCGTTTAATATTTCTACCGCGCGGCGACTGAAAAATAAGCAAAAAATAAAATAAACAAATTTTTAATATTTCTTTCGCGCGGCGACTGAAAAATAAGCACAAAAAGTAAATAAACAAATTTTAATATTTCTTGCGTGCAGCGACTGAAAACGAGCTCAAAAAAAATAAACAAATTTTAATATTTCTTGCGCGCAGCGACCGAAAAATGAGCCAAAAACAAAATAAACGTATTCTGGAAAGAAGCTAAGTTTTTTTTTTTCGCGGCAACACTCTCTACGAAATTAAACAAACTCAAGTGCGCGGAGAGTTCTTCTTTGCGCAAGTCTCTTTCAATTCACTTTCTCACTGGTCTCGCTAACCGTACGCAGATGTTGGGATATTTTTTTTCTTTCTCCATTATCCGATGTCTGAGCCAAGTCTTAGCGTCGCGACGATTCGGACGACGTGTTTTCTCCCACTCGCTCTCGCGCACACGTTTTTTTTTTTTTTTTGTCCCAGCTTCGCTGTCTCGCTTTCGAAGCTCGCAAAATAATACTCTCTCGCTCCAGTGGGTCGCTCGCGAGGCTATGCGGGAGAGGATCGCGATAAAAAAGTTAACGCCGTGTGACGCACGAGTTTTAATAAAGAGGGACAAGCCAGTGAGAAACAAATGAAATTATAGCCAGACTCTCGCGCACATTTTGCGGAGCTCGCATCGCGTGTTAAATTCAATAAACGTAATGTTTTCCTACACGGTTAAAAAAAAGCTTCTTCTTTTGTAAAGTCCAATTTTTTTTTGGCAAAATATATTAAGTTGACAAATACAATAAATTTCTTTTAAATGTAAAATTAATGTATGAATTAATTCGTTTTTTCATGAAATTAAGAAGAAATTAATAGTTGTCAATAGATTATTGGTAAACGTGCGAACGCTTTTCACTGTGTTTCGCTACGGTTTGCACCGAGTGGCGCAGATCGCTTCGTCCGAAAATAATTTAACACTCCCTCGTTATCTTCTTTATTTCTTGATCCGTATGTAGATATTTAATCTTCTCCGGCCTTAGCGAATAATGACTTCAGGTGTTTCGCGAATGGAGAAGAGGTTTCCTTTTTCTTTTTTTTTTTTTTTTTACTGTCACTATAAATCATCGCGAGGATTATATAGCTGGGCGTGGTGAATCACTCAATCAAAGACTCCACCAGACCTCTCTCATCCGCTTCTCGAATAGCGACGATAAATTGTTTTATTCGCTACAATGTGTCTTCTATTCCATTCGCGATTCTTCGCCGAGATTCTCGCTCGAATTGCAAGCTTCGAGCAGCGTTTCTTGTGTCCCATCTTTCCTTCCCGGAGCTGGAACACGATCTTTCTGGGGCGAACCTTCCAAAGACGAGCATCTCGTTCGTTCTCACTCTGCAACGAGTATATATATATATATATATATATATATTGCCCAGGCTGGTAGGTGAAACCTCGTGCAGCCGACTTCTCGAGGGCGGACATCAACACGTGTTTTTGCCCTGTTTCCTTCACCCGTCGACTTTTCCCTCTGGTCGCGCGCGACCCCGGAACTCTCGAATGTCACAAGCGGGAGCAGCGCTTTCCTATCTTCCTTGTATCCTATATGCGGGTGTATTGACAAATTGGTTTAGACACGGTACCGAATGCATAGCAATACATCCCTGCCCGCAGAAGACTTTACAATCGAGAGTTTCGTAAACTCGTGATTGAGAAACCCAATTCGACGTGAATTCGGACGTTTCAATCGAAGTAATTAAAAACTTGAAATTTCATGCCTCTGTCGTATTCTCCTTAAATCCGGATCCTGAAGCGAGACTTGTGCCGTTACATAGTATTACAATGTTACATTATACGATTATTATATTATAATATTATATTTATTATATCATAATATAGCTTCCCGGAGGAGTTAATCAACGAACTTTGCGCGTCGCAATCGTGGTTCGTTTCATAAAATCTACAAACGGAGAAATGAATGAGCCGAGAATAAAACTGTGAATAAGTCCTCTATATTGGTTTAGGAAGCTATCTAAATTCATACAATCCATTCATTCGTTATCTTCGTTGGAAAGTCCAATTTTAATCTTTCGCTCCGCGCAAAGATGAATCAGTGTGCTTGTTTACGAAATTCCGTAAGAGTTGTATCGCAAACTTCTACACTGCAACGGTTTACGGTACAACAAAAACCGCTCTAGTTTCAGTGGGGTCACAATTCGAAGTCAAACGATCGAATTAAATGAGCTAAAAAAAATGTACTTAAATTAAACTTAAAAAAATCAAGAAAATTAGAAACTATCTGCCAATGTACTTTTCCTTAAACATTGGAGGCTGAAACAAAGATTTCACCGCACTCGAGAAGCCACGACTGTCATTTCCCGGAATTCCGAAATACGGTCACTATTTTCACAAACGCCCCCCCCGGCAGTAACCGCAGAGATCGGCTTGCATCTGTCTTTCGGAAGTCTTTTATCCTCCGAGTGTGTGAAAGTTCTGCTTCCGTTTGTTTAGGTGTAACTCGAGTAATACGAGGAATGCCGCTCTAAGATTATTTTTTCCATTTTTTTTTTTTTTTGTCGATCTCGTTGAACGAGAATTAAATATTCGTTCGTAGTTGCGCAGCGGAACGTCTCGAGCTGTCTCCGTGCGAGCCGCGCGATCGCCTGCTGGGTCTCGTGTGCTTTTTGTGCGTACGGGAGAATCGAGCGACGGATTCCACACCACTGTGAGAACCCCGTTGAATGAGCTCTCTCGTCCATATGAGCGTCCTCTCTCGCATCGCCGTGATCTCGGACGCGTCTGCTATGTGCGTAAAGCCCGAACGATGCACCGCCTGCCCGTGGAAAAACTGTTCGAACGCGTACGCAGGGCTTATAACCCGGCTTCTCTTTGCAGCACAGCGGTTTAATCGATGCTTGCTACGATTACAGCACACGGAGGGAAGTGTATCCCGTATAAATGACAATGACTATTGTAATTAAAAAATTACAAATTGAACAAATTATAAGAACAAAGAACAAAGAACAAAAAACGACTGTATTTATGTGATGCACGGGAAAAAATAGTTCTGTTTCTCTAACAAAATGTAGTTCTCTAATAATTTCTTGTTGTGGCAGAAAAAATATTTGGTTGCTACAGCAAAATGTTTGCTGGCACAGTAAAATATTTGTTGACACAGCAAAATGTTTGCTGCCACAGCAAAATATTTTGTTATCCCCATGTTAACCAGCTAAATCAGTTACGGTAACAAAATTCTCGGTGTCCCAACAATTTCTTTTTTTCTCCATGTAGTGCAGCAACTGTGAAAATGTGTACGTTTTTTGTATTTCTATTGTTACCATAAAAATTATTGTACATCCCGGACACATTGATGAAAGCGTTTGTGCACTTAAAAAATATTTCTTGTCTTCGACTTTGGAACATAGAGGGATATTATAGTGCAATATAAATGGCAGTCGTACGGTCGAACCATCCAGGAGTCTTTCTGTCCGAGTTATATTGGGGGGCGCGCGCCGAGTATTGATATTTGTTTCTTTTAGTATCGAATTACCCTTAAAATTTTTGCATCGTCACAGGTAAAAACTTGGCAACATTTAATGAATTTCACATACGTTTTTGAAAAGAACAAAAAAAAGACTTGCGGTCGCAAATGTGCTCGGCGCACATTTAACATCGAAGATTTGTTTTTCTTCAAAATAAGACGTATTTTCCATATTTTCATTTACGCGGGAAAGTTCATTCAGTAAAATTATGCAGCGGAGCATAATAATCCAGCGAATCGAATAAGCAAAATGCAAATCAGACCCATTTCTCCAGGCTTTTCTCGCCAAGTTCCAACCTAAATTTTATGCTGTTGAAACGGCACAAAGAAAATATATATATAATGAAGAAGAAACTCCACCGGCGCGCTCGTTATATCTTTCCCAGTATAGCTGCAAATTCGTTCCAGCACTCCTCGAATTCTTGATAAGAAGAGCTCGACACTTCCTCGTGAATTAATTAACTTCGCCGGCAACGGTAGAACCAGCCTGCGGAGCCATACACGACCGACGCCCGTTATTGTTCGCGCTATTAGAATTTCCTTATTCACAGTCTCCGCGCCCGAGATCGCATCGGCATTATCCGTTCTGATAACGACGATTAGGAGTGAAAAAACAAAAATGCAACTGCGCAGAATCAATTTCGCATACTCCGTTGACAGTCGGTTACGTTATTTCGCGATGCGATAAATCTATCGGATCGGTTTTATTGTATATATGTTTTACAAGGCAATAGTACAATATCGCTGCACTAAAATCGAAAAGGAGTATCCCAAGTACGCTCGCGCACAGAATGTACGCCCTTCCGATTTTAGTCTCGCGATACATTCTCGTTGAATCCGTTCCGGTTTGAATCACTCCCGTCCTGTGTCCAGCCCGTGCATGTTTCCCCTCTTTATTCGTTTATATCAAGATCTCTGCGCGCTGTAAATCCAGAGCGCTCGTGACATCCGGCGCATCGATCCGTACTTCCGGTTTCTCCTGCGGCGACGCGGGAACCCGCGTCCTTGACTCGTCTCGCGAGCGACGCGCACACGAACCTGGCAGTTAAATATCGCGTCCAAATACCGTTTGAAAAGACACGCACGCGCCGATTACCTCCTCCGGCTCGTTAGAACACTTCGTCTTGGAAAATTACCACGATGAATACAGCAAATCGCGCGATTCGCCCGGAGCTTCCAACGTAAAGTGTGAACCTCGGTCAAGGTCAAATCCCCTTTGTGCCGCTCGCACACAGAGAGCTACGTACAGAAGAGTCAGACGGGCCGTGGCCGTATCGACACACAGCAGCGATTGGCCGACGCTCGCGTGTTGATATTCGATCTGGCCCGGTCGACTCGTCTGTCTAACGGAAAAGGGCGAACGTTGTTTTGCTTGTTTTATCTCCGTCGACCAACGACAACGGCCAATCTCTTTCGATTCTATTTTTAATGTCTTTATTTACTCTTTTCTTATTATTATTATTATTTTTTTTTCTAATCGACACAAGTTTCATCAAACTGCTATCGCGGCCGGCTGGGATTAACAACGGTTAAGGTCGTTCGGTGGATTCTCGAAATTGTCGTTTATTCGCGGTTTCCGGTGTTTCAGAGAGCACCGCGGGCACGAAAATTGTTCTTTATTTCTCGTTCGTACCGGGCGGTATGAACCAGGAAGCTGCTGTGGAAAACGTCGGCGTCGTTTAATTGCGCGACTTGCGGCCGACGCGGCGGGCAACGCGGCGCTTACGGGAGATAGACGTCTCTGTGTTACGCCGCGCATAGCCCGCATCAGGGCGGACGTTGAGGGCCCCCGAGAGACGCTCTCGTCACGTCGACGTATTTGATGTAACGAACAGCGTCGCCCAGACGGGATCATCACGTATGATGAATATCCACGCGTTTCTTCCTCCTACGCCACATACGTGTGTCGGGGCTTCGAGCAACGTTTTTTTTTTTTTCTTCTTCACATTTTTTTTTCTTTTTTCTTTTTTTCATCTCTAGCCGTTTCTACTCAGCGTGCGAGATAGCTGCGGATTAGAAGCAGCGAGATGGATTCGTCGCCTGACTAAACGTCTCTTAAGTGGCGCTGATAGGGATTAGGAACCTGCTGCCCTGACTAAACATTCCATCTTCCACCTCAGTGAGATACAGATGTCCGCTATGTCTATTCGAGTTTCTCCGGTCTTCGTCGCACTTTTTATGGTCAGAATTCTGAGAAGATTCCGAAATCTTACACCGATGGAAATTAAATGTTAATTAGTGGTAGTAAATGTATTTGTTGACAGTATATTGCACAGTAGACTGCACTGAGAAAAACATTAGATGGTTAGAGCGACGGTACTGACTTTTTACGACAAAAAATAGTTCCCGAGGGGAACGTCTACATTTCATAGTTACGACAATTACAAAAAATCATGGTTGCAACCATAATTATAGTTTAAGCAATTGATCATATACTATCGGAAACTGTCTGTACAGACGTTTCTCCTGGGAACTATTCGCTATGGTGGCAAACACAATCCTTCTTCTCAGTGTGAGAAAAAGACATTGATTGTGAATCAACAAAATCGGCGCTTACGGGTGACGAACAAAAATTTTTAGTTGCTCGAACGAAATTATTGTCCCAGTAAGTAAAGAAACATTTCATTCAATGGCCTGTTAGTTTAGTCGACGAGGTATTTTCTTTTCGTACAACCAAACATTTATTTCGCCACCCGTAAGCGCACATTTTGTTGAGTCAATTGATTTTTTTGTATCTGTGCATGGATGCTGGGTCACTTCAGAAATTATTTACATTTCGTAATGCTATTTCTATTGCCAATAGGTCATCGAGCTAAGACCTTTAGCCTCTGATCCGCTTTTTTTAATACATGTTAGTCCATTCATTCTTATGTGGGTTTAATAATGATTGTTATTACTGTAATACGAATGTGTTCAGTGACATTCAGACAAATGCACTGAAACCAAGGGGTCATTTATGTCGGCGGGAAAGATACATTTCTGTCGTGCACCTCTCCAGTATTTACACTTTTTGGGGTTTTATGCGCGAAAACAGAAAGAATTTCTTTTTCCACCAATAACTTTTTCAGGTTTTTTTGGGTGGAACAACAAATTGTATGACCGTTTGCTCATAACGAGACAGCAGCTCGTACATCAGAGTGTTATTAGAAGCTATTTGCAGAACGGATCTCGTTCGTCGATCGAGGATTACCGTACAGTGAGATATAGATATGGCATGTCTATTCGAGTTTCTCCGGTTTGCGAGCCGTCGCACTTTTTATGGTCCGAATCTCAGAAAATTCTGAAATCTAATACCGGTTGACGTTGAATAATAATAATTAATGGTAGTAAATGTATTTATTGATAATATATTTCACGGTATGGATGCTGTTACATTACAAAGATTATTCACATTTACTTACGTTATTTACATAATGCCATTGCTATTGCCAATAGGCCATCGAGCTAAGTCTTTCAGCCTCTGATTCGCTTTTTTTAATAGATGTTAGTCCATTCATTCGAATGTGGGTTTAATAATGATTACTATTACTGTAATACGAATGCGTTCAATGACATTCAGACAAATGCACTGAGACCAATGGTCAATTTCTGTCGGCAGGAAAGATACATTTCTATCGTGCACCTCTCCACTATTTCGACTTTTTGGGGTTTTATGCGCGAAAACAGAAAGGATTTCTTCTTCCACCGATAACTTTCGCAGGTTCTTTCGGATGGAACAACAAATTGTACGATCGTTTGCTCATAATTTACTGCTTACATTATTTACATAATGTCATTGCTATTGCCAATAGGCCATCGAGCTAAGTCCTTCAGCCCCTGATTCGCTTTTTTTTTAATACATGTTAGTCCATTCATTCTTATGTGAGTTTAATAATGATTATTATTACTGTAATACGAATGTGCCCAATGACATTAAGACGAATGCTCTGAAACCATTGGTCAATTTCTGTCGGCCGCAAAGATACATTTCTATCGTGCACCTCTCCAGTATTTCGACTTTTTGGGGTTTTATGTGCGAAAACAGAAAGGATTTCTTCTTCCACCAATAACTTTCGCAGGTTCTTTTTGATGGAACAACAAATTGTACGACCGTTTGCTCATAACGAGACAGCAGCTGGTACATTTAAAAGATTATTTACATGTGCTTACATTATTTACATAATGCCATTGCTATTGCCAATAGGCCATTGAGCTAAGTCCTTCGACTCCTGATTCGCTTTTTTTTTAATACATGTTAGTCCATTCATTCTTATGTGAGTTTAATAATGATTATTATTACTGTAATACGAATGTGCTCAATGACATTAAGACGAATGCTCTGAAACCATTGGTCAATTTCTGTCGGCTGCAAAGATACATTTCTATCGTGCACCTCTCCAGTATTTCGACTTTTTGGGGTTTTATGCGCGAAAACAGAAAGGATTTCTTCTTCCACCAATAACTTTCGCAGGTTCTTTTTGATGGAACAACAAATTGTACGACCGTTTGCTCATAACGAGACAGCAGCTGGTAACGTCAGAGTGTTATTAGACACAATTTGCAGAACGGATGTCGTTCGTCGATCGAGGATACGCGAAATCGATGACTCGCCCGTAACGAGCTCTCGCTATCGAGACATTGCGCGAGTCTCTCAGCAGCGGCGCGACCGGCTCGGCAGCGTTCGCGTTCTCGCGAAGGTCGCGACGAAAAAACGCGAAAGGAATGCCTGACCGTCATCCGCGTCATACTCGTTTTGCAGAGAATCGATTTCGCATCCCCGAGATTGGCTCGGCTTACGCGATATCGGTTCCAGCGTTGCGAAAGTGAATTTCTTGATAGCTCGCCGATCGAAATTATTCAAATCGGCGATTTCCTCCAATGTACAGCGATTCTCGGAATTGTGAATCCCGAACGAATTCCCGTAAAGTGAGTTGGCGCAAATTTGCCGCGCCACAAGATAACGAGAAACACGGTGAAAGCTGCGCCAGGCTGAGTCTGTAACACGGCGGGTAATTGAACCCACGTGGCAGGCGACAACCGCTACTCGGCTGCGAAAGTAATCCGCGATTATTAGTCATAGACACCTTGTGCGCGGAATTTGCACGTACCGTTTCGTCGCTATCGCGAACGGGAACGGTGATCGCGATGAAACCGCGCATTTCGATCGACTATCGACGCGACGACTTGTGAAATTTTCCGAGCTATCGATCATAGCTTGGCCATAGTACCGAAAAGTACTCAAACTACCAATCACTGAACACAGCAGGTACTTCAATTTCAAAGTAATTTCCGTACTTAAAGGACTTTTAGAAAATACCAAGTGCAAAGTACTTTTTCCTCTTAATCGGAAGAGGCGGAGTTCCATGAGTACGAAATTTGGCGAAAAATTTTCAAATCGAACGGCCCTGTCCGTTCATTTTTCTTCATTTCTAAAAATGTACTGCCACGTATTTCGACGTATTTTTTTCCCGCCGAACGCGAATCCGCTGGCTTTTTTGAGATTAAAGTACAGTGAGACATTGAAAATCTCGATTTTATCCACGAAAAATCATATTTTTAGGATTTAAATGGGAAATATTGAGTTGTGAGTAAAATAATTTTATGAGACAGACATATTTTTTTTTACGTTACGAAAGAGGTGCAAAGTAATTTGCACATGGTTTTCTCATTTATTACAATATTGAGCATAGCTTCCTCAGAAAAGGAAGCTCAAAAAATTGTACAAGTACTTTGGTCTTAGTGCTCAGTAATGGTACTTAAAGTACCGACAAGTACTTTGATACTTTAAGTACCAATTCACTACTCATGTACTTTAGGTACTGCTCGGCTCTGCTATCGATTCGACGGACTTTTAGTTTATGGCACGCAATCATTGAATGTCGCAAACGAGGGCACAGGATTGCCAAAATTATTAGCGCGCATTCGCGTCTACCGGCGGTGCGGCGCGCAGACTGACAATCGAACTGCACGACGCGGAGGCGCCTCCGTGTATAGCTCTCTTATGTCATCGCTCTTCCTATGCTCCTGTGCGCCGTACGCGCGTCGGAGATACGATGCTCATCAGCATCGGCAGCGAAGTGTCGGGAACGTGAATCTCTCTCCCCCCCGTCGCGGGCATCCTAGGGACACGTATAGTAATATACGGACGTGTGGGCCGAGGCGAATGCATTCTCGGAATTTAAATTGCCCATCGAGGTCGTACCATCGCGACATCGCGTCGGTTATTATTATAATATCGACGTATGATGAAAATTCTTCGACTCCCGCTGACCGCGGGTTTCTTCC
The DNA here is from genome assembly GCA_963922035.1 of Amblyjoppa proteus. NCBI lineage: Eukaryota > Metazoa > Arthropoda > Insecta > Hymenoptera > Ichneumonidae > Amblyjoppa > Amblyjoppa proteus. The sequence goes on from OY998233.1 coordinate 8,918,353, forward strand.
TCGAAACGTTCTCCAACGGTTTTCAGGGGAATCGGAAACTGAATAATATTGTATGTTATTTTGCTTTTTTCTCAATAAATAAATTCATTGTTAAAAAAAAAAATGTCGAAATATCGACGGTATTGTTGTCGCATTCTTCCTGCGGTGATTGTTTCGAGAGGTATATTTTAATGCCATTTTATATTATACACTGTAAAAGTAAATTGTCAATTTAATGTACTGGAAATCGAAATTTGCTTACATTACTTGCATCAATTGAACATCACTGTACTTTTTGTTGTAAAGTAAAAAAAAATACGAGATATCAAAATAACAAGTCTTTTGCCTGAAATTTACAAAAATTTCCATTAAAACACACGAATTTTACGGTAAAATTGCAGCGCATATGTATTCGAAATTTCAGAAACAGTTTATGTAAAAAAAAAAAAAACGCTTCCAATACCGTTCATTAACATTGAAACAAATTTTTTTTTTAACAGTGTATCGTTCAGTATTAATATTTTTCATCGAATATCCTGGAACATCGATTGGCCTCGAATGTTCAATTTCTTGATTGACGTCTTCCACTCGTCGCTTATTTCGTGCCCAATTTTTGATCCCTCCCCCAGGAACCGTTCAAGAAAAGAAAAAAAAAAAAACCCAAAGAATAAAAAGAGAGAATAACCCTTTTCCCTCAGCGTGATCTCTCGCGGGGGGGAAAAAGGGAACATCTGGCCAGAAGGTTTCTCCGTTGCAAACGAAATTGCGGTAAAGTCTTCGTCGACCGCCGGGGGCTGCAGATGGCTCACGAGGCTCTGCACGACACGCCACAAGCCACGAGTAACAGAACCCCCCCTCTGTCAAGCGAGATGCGAACAATGACGTTTGCGCCGACACCTCTCTTTATTTTTTTTTCTCTTATTTTCTTTCTTTTTTTTTTACTTTCGCTGCTATATTTGTCTCACTCGCTCGTGCATACCTACGCGCGAAGATCGTCTTATTCTTCGTTAAGACCGGCGAACAGCGAGAGTCGGAGGTTTTCTTTATGGCGCTTTGAATAATGATACGTTATGACGTGTGGTCGGATATATGCACCAGGATCGACCGGACAGTTTTCATTCTCTCTCTTCCCTGCCCTTTTCTCGCTGGGTTCCCCCCCCCCCATCCTGCTCCCCCCCTCCCCCTCTCCACGCTCTTCGCTGCGTGCGTATTTATCCTTGCGTGGGATCTAATTCGTTGCTTCCGATCGTTGGACCCTTTTGTTAAAGCAACTTCCACCTCTATTTGTCTATCTTGCTATCTTCATAAACTCATTTTTTTTTTTTTTTTTTTTTTTTTGTTTACGCAACTTTGTACTAATTTTGCACAACGTAAAGAAGAGTTTGGTAGACAGTAAAAAATATTTGTACTTTTTACAACTTACCGTCCACAATGGTCCGCAATTGTTTATTCGTTAATTTTCCGATGCCGCCATCCGGTTTCTAGTTTTACAAAAAAAAAAAAAACGTACAAACTAAATATTGTCAATGGCACGGGAAATTAAAGGACAGCTTTTCATATTCAAACTTTAACAAACGAGTTTGTTACTTATTTGACAAAATTTATTTTTGCGAGACTTTGTATTCCGATTTTACGAAATTATTCTTTTTTTTTTTACTGTGCAATGTCAACGTCACAGCTACGGTCGCGGAAAATTTGTTTGAACGTACCGAGCGAACAAAATCAAGTTAATTTACCGTTGCGATTGCGATGCGTCTTCGATTGAAACAGTACCGATTCAAAATTTCCGTTCAGTTTGTTCAACCAAAGAATTTTATTCCCCAATCTCGTATCGAGCGCATTCAATCAAATGGAGAATAAAAATCATGTAATATTCCATTGATATAATTGCCTATTCTCGTCGGTCAAATTTATCCGGAAATTTGTATTAAAAAATTTTCGTTATCAAATTTATTATTATGTTTTTTTAATGCCGATGTAACTTTTTAGTTAACTAAATATTTCCTATCGCCACCCGCGACCGGTGGATTTGGTTGATTAAAAAAAAAAAAAAAAAAAAAAAAAATGCTATTTCATCTTACCAATCCTTTTTTTCGGCGTATAAATTGTTTATTTATTTCTTAATGAAAGGTCTCTCAGGCTTCTCCGTCGAAACGTCGTCGTCCTGCTTTCACGTGAGGCTGTGATCGGGCCCACGTGGGTTTTTTTCCCCGAGTTAAAAAAAAAGTCAGGTGTAATCGCAACGCTACACGATTTTTCGTGCGCACAGTGTCGAAGCCCTCGATCCTCGCCGGGGCTTACCGAGCATTCAAAATTTTTTTTCCTCCCTGATACGATAATAATGATGTACTTGAATAATTGTGCCCGGCCTCGATAGGCGACCACACACGATTCTCCTCCCGCTCTCACCCCCCCCCCCCCCCCCCCCCCGGCTAATGAAATTCCTGTTACGCTAATTTCGCAATTTATCATCGGGCACTCGTTTTCACTCGTTGATTAACCGAGACGAATCTCTCTCTCTCAGCTCTGCGGCTCGTTAGGCGAGAGGATCGAGAGGCGAATGAGGATCGGGGACCATCTGGCCGTACAGTGAGACCATTCAGCAGCTCCCCGTTCCAGAAAACAATTTTTCATAGTTTTCGAATCAGAATAAATCGGATAAACCGTCACCGATAAAACGCAACGGCGTGCTCGTCGGTGATCGGTGACCCGGCGAATCGGAGGTCGCCAACGAGAACGATCCGCTCGAGCGGCGACATAGCGGAGAGTTTCTGTACGGACGTTTGTTTCTGTTCGTAAAGCGAGACCGGAAGCGCGACACGCACTGCGCGATCTACGTGATCGTGTGCCGCGGAGTCGACGGGCTCTCGAAAGCGAAACGACAACTTTATAGTCTCGTATGCCGAGCTGGCCGTGGAGGAGAGCCCCGGTGCACCGGATAGTTGGTTATACTGTACGACACTGACGTGTAGAATCGACCGGAAGCGGTGTCGTCCCTTCTGCCTCCAACTAGCTCGCCCATCCTCGTAACGTGAAAATAAAACAGTCCCATGGGCATTGTTCGGGCTCTCCTGCGGAGCTTTCGATGAACACGGGTGCAGCCATCGATCCGATCTATCGGAATGGAAAATAACTCTAGCGTAACGATCAATTCACTGATCTCGAGTGTTGAAATTTTTTTATCGATTTTCGTTTAACGATCTCGGAAGGTGCGATCGCGATTGGACGATTGCCGATTGTCGAATTTGCAGGGGGAAAAAAAAACAAATAATTTTTAACAATCGTATAACGAGTACAGTAGAACCTCGATTATCCGAAGCAATTGGAGCAGAGACCAGTTCGGATGAACGATCATTCGGATAATCGTGTTATGAATAAAAAAATATAATAGTAACATACGTAATGAATATGAGTTTGTTAAAACATACATTCGCATACAAACATTATATATACTCTGGAACATATTATTAGACGCTTTAAGCATTCTTTTTCATAAAGTCGTCGATTTTTTTGGTTGTATACCTAAACGCACGATACAAAATTGTGACGCCTGCAACAAAGCAACGCTCGACGATATGTAACAACGAAATTTTGCGGCATGCTTCGAATAATACAGGCTCGGATAAAATAAATTCCTGTTCGGATAAGAAGTTCTATTAAAAAGTTCGGATAATCGAAGGTTCTACTGTACGATGTTAAAAATTTTATGAAATTTACAACGCGTTTGATATACAAAGTTATGTGAAACATAGAACCTCGGTATATGAAATTAGAATTCATAGGGTAAAAGTGGGGAATATGGACCGGTCTATATTTCATTGATTTACGTGTTAATCGGGATGGTCCATATTCACCACGTTTACCCTATACATTGTATTTGAATTTTTATAAAGTAATCTTAATGGCATTGAAAATTAAGACATCCGTATATGAAAATGATGTTATTATTACAAATATTGTACAGATAATATTGTTTTTAATATAACGATAATGCAATATTCTTACATACGTGCCAATTAAATTTCATATACTTGTATATGCATAAAACTTCAAATACATTTTATGAATTTTCAAACAGAATTTTTTAACAGTGTACCGGTTCGTGTGCACTGACAGAAACGGAAATGATTTTACTTTGCTGGAGAGTAATAAAAGTAGTAAAAAGCTACTGAAAAGTATGAGGACTGTATCTCATAATCCGGAGATAAATGTCACTTCAGCGAACGGAATAGTCACTCGAAAAGACCCTTCACAAAGATCCATACACTGTTCACAACTTCCGTTCGAAAATGCATGGAATGCATATGAAGTTTTATGCATATACGGTATGTGAATTTTCATCGAGACGTATGTAAGAATATTGTGTTACCGGTGTATTAAAAACAATATTATTTGTATAATATATGTAATTACAACGTAATGTTCACACACGGATGTCTTAATTTTCAATGCCATCACCGGTGATTTTAATATACAGGTTTTTGCATTTAAGTTTAAATTATTGAAATTCAAATACACTGTACATGAATTCTAATTTTACATACCGACGTTCGACATTTCACATAACTTTGTATATTGAACGTATTGTAAATTTCATAAAATTTTTAATAGTGTACGGATATTTGTGAAGTAGAGTGTTTCGATCGATGCCGATGTTGTATTACGCGTTCAAACAGCGTAATGATAGGCGCGGCGCCAGAGTGCCACGGCGCGTATCTCTCGTCTCCTCCCTCTCTCTCGGTTGTAGCGCGTAACGGGTGTTCGTCTGGACTCGATGATAAAAGAATCGTGTTATCTGTATCATTCACTAGCGCGTACTATGTCCCCGTGGAATTTTATAACTTGAAAACTTTATCTTATCCGAACGGCGTTCTCATGAATTTGGTATATTTAAAAGAGCAGCATCAACTTGATATTTGTACAAAAATAGATCGTCCGGTTTCCGATTGCGATTCGTCGTGAGGGTATTATTGTGGGTGCGTGCGCGCGTGTGTCGAAAGGGCCGGAGGGTGGATGCGCGGAGAAGGGGAAAGAAAGAGGAGAGGCGAGAGACGAACCGACGGTGGAGAGGCGAACACGAAACATCCGGCGCAACGAACCCGTCCGGTCCAGGCCCAACAACGCACCACGGCGCTTTGGTCTCGTATTCGCTCAGCGCACAAATAAAGAACTCACCGCCCGAGCTCCAGAAGCCCTCGGCAGGTTGTCCCGTTTCTCACTGTGTTATAAACGGTTACGTTATCGTTACGCTCTCGGCTCCCGTACTTATTTTACGAGCTTCGAACCGCCGAAAATAGCAAACTCGGAAAATCGGGCTTAGCTCGCAGCGAGTGCGTTTCCACTTTCGTTTACTGCAGCCGGGATTGGGCGCAGGTGCACACCGCTGCACCTGGGACGTCGTAAAACAATCCATCGATAAGTCCGTTCGGCCATTTATAGATAATTAATCGATTAGAGTCGGAGCCTCTCGTAAAGCACGAACCGGCCACAAGCAGCCTCTCTTATTAAGGAGGGAGTCTCGCTTAGGGTGACTTCGCATAAGTTCGACAAAAATAATAGAAAAATTGCAAGTACTTCTTGATTGTATAAAAATCTGAAAAAATTCATGCATACTAAAGATACTGGAGAAGATTAATTTTGCACAATAATAATTAGAAAATGTTATTAACAAATTGTGGAAAAAAATAATTGCTTAACAAATTTGCCCGCAACCCAACTTTTTTTTTTCGTGAAAATGATTCGTTTATTTTTCTGAATACGTATGAATTTTTTCAGATTTTTCAGTTATAGTTGATTTTTTTTTTTTTTTTTTTTTTATGGAAAAATCAACGATTACTGAAAAATCTGAAAAAATTCATGCGTATTCAGAAAAATAAACGAATCTTTTTCACGAAAAAAAAAAAGTTGGGTTGCGGGTAAATTTGTTAAGCAATTATTTTTTTCATCAATTTGTTAATAACATTTTGTAATTATTATTGTGCAAAATTAATCTTTTCAATACCTTTAGTATGCATGATTTTTTTTCAGATTTTTATACCATCAAGAAGTACTTGCAATTTTCTCTTATTTCTGTCGAACTTATGCGAAGTCAGCGCGCAGCGAGACTCCCTCCTTAACCCTTTATAAGTCACACTTGTAGAGGCGCTAGCGTAGCAACGCGTGGTCCCCACTTCCCGTCGGTTAGTCCCCTTTCGGTGTACATTAACAAATCGTTTCGTAAAATCGGAACGCGGAATTTCGGAAAAATAATTTTGTTAACCAAGTGACAAACTGACGTTTGTCACTTGGTTAATGAATGTAACGATATCGCCTCTGGTGGATCGGAGGTTAAAAAAAAAAAATAGTTTTTTTTTGCTCTAAATAGTATTAGTATGAGGTGGCGGAGTTTACGTCAAGTTCAGATCGAATATGCGAGACGATGACGAGTGCGTCTCGCAAGAGCGGCAGCGATTACAAATTGATTCTGTCCTCGTCGCGGTGGGTACGTATGTGTGACTGGCGGGATCCTAAACGGGGAATCCCGGCAATTGAGAGGCCGCGCGCTAATGTTAATGTCACGAGGAATTAAGTTTCCTTCGCGGTAATAGCTGACTTGGTGGAGTGTGCGGTCGGGCTAATGGCTTTTCTCGGATTTTAATGCACAATACTTGAGGAAACGTCATGCGAAAAGGAAGAAAAAAAAAAAAAAACAAAAAAATGTATTGGAAGGAGGAAACAAGATGCCGGTGCCGGTCGAGTCGTCGAGCGTTTGCAAAGTAACGAACAATCGCGCACAATCGACGATGTATCCGTCGAAGGGGTCGTTGAACATTTATAATAAAATCGCGTGTAACGCGAGGGAAACTTGGTCGAATGAGAGACGTCAATTAAAAGATTGCGTGCCTCGGTGTGGATCTCGAAACCTAACGGTATTAATATCGGCTCCCTATATCGGCTCCCTATTTATCGAAAGGCGAGACGAGAAAATGATTGATATTCCTATTTGTAACTCGTAACGTTCGATAATAATAACAATATCGTTTGTTATGTTTCCCCGACAATTTTTGTTGTTGCACTGCAAACGCGCGAGCGAGCTATATTATAGCGCGCCGCGAGGGCAATTTGGAACGTCAAGGACGGCAATCGCAGACAATTTTAATTTTAATTTTTTTTTTTTTTTTTTTTCTCTTCATCGAAGGCGCCTCTGGGTGCTTCGTCTCTCGCTTTTATTCCGAGACTTATTGACACTTGGTCAAGTGAAGTCAAGAGGTAGGGTCAAGCCTCGGTAACGTCGCTCGCGCGTCATCGGTCGTCCCGTCTCGTTCGTTCGAATCTTTTTTTCTTTTCTTCGTTTTTTTTTTTTTTTTCTTTCTTTCGTTAATCAAACACTAATTGGCGTCGTCGAATCGGCGCTGAAAATTCCCATTCGATTGTGACTACCGGCTGAATCGAGTGTCACAGGTGCTGCAGCAGCACTCTTCGCGCTGAACTACGCTCGAGTGCGCGTCTGAATAATTCACGATAAGACCGAAGCTGTTGCCGGTTCGTGGCGGCGGGTCAGATAAGGCGCCCTTGCTTTCCGACATTATCTCTCTTGACTTCACGGTACTTCTCTGCCATTCAGGAACAACCGGTCGCGCAGCTCGCGAGAAGCGGCAGACGCCAATTATAAATACGCCAGTTCGGTAACTGCAAGAAAAATCCTACTGGGCGATCCCCTTTCGTGGCTCTTGCCGTTTTCTGTGACACTTCTCTGTGTCACACTGTATTCACAACTGTTTCAGCAATTACATTCGACCGCAATTAGCTCGATTCTGGAGAACGCTTGACCGATAAGTGGCGAGACACTGAGAGGATTTTTGGGTCGTTCATTTTTTTTTTTTTTCTCTTCCTTCTCTATGCCACTTTTTTACACGATTTTCTACATACACATAGACGCGTACCAGTCCAACTGTGTAAAGACTTTTGGTCGTCGCCACAAAAATATCGGGTTCTTCGCGAGTAAATAAACGTTTAATGGCGTGAAGTTCCATCATCATCATCGGGCTTCACGGCAGTATTTCGAGTGCCCGCATTACGGCTCATCGTGTCGCTTACTTTCTTTCGCCTCGATTGCTCTCGGTGGCTGTTTGGGATTGCTGGTCGGTCTAGAGAGTCGCCTACAAAGGCAACCTCGTCTCCGAGGCGGGCGCGAGCCTCCACTCGAAGCCGGATGCGTGCCCTTCCAGCGCTCATATGCACACTTATCTGTGTACTAACTACTGTGCCGTGTAGACACACGAACGTACGGCAATAGTGATATGGGTAATGCGTATACGTAGTACTAATAATCGCGCGCGCGCGCCTCGCTCTCATCCAGAGATCTATCTATCCCGCACGACGGACCGCATACGAAGAGGACTCTCCTCGAGTTGTTCTCGTTTAAAACAATCAGCGGCGGAGAGGAAAGACCAATTATACGGATCTGCGCCTCTCCTCGCGTTCTATCTTGTACATATGTATCTATTATTATACTTGGACTAACAAATGATACTGTACAATATACATTGGGAAAACGTCGTCGCAGCACACAGTTAACAGTTGACACATGCGGTATCGCGTCGGTTCCATCCACATCGGATCGTTGAGGTGAACGTCGCGAAATTAAATTCGCAATTAATTTTTGCATTTTTCGTTTTTCACTCATTTTTATTGAGATTTGGTCGATTGGCCACTTGGGAACCACGGTTCTTCTATGGTCACTGAAGAAACTTTCAGTCGCTCTCTTGGAATCGTGTTCATAGGCAAAAAGGACATATTTAGCACATCTGACAATAACAATGTTGCTCGTAATAATATCAATATTCCTAAAGTGTTTTTTTTTTGCCACGTAGTAATGTCTCCATACATACTTATCACAAGAACAAGTTTTCAATTTGTTATAAATAATTTTGTCTTACAAATAATTTTGTCTTACAAACAATTTTGTCTTACAAACAATTTTGTCTCACAAATAATTTTGTCTCACAAATAATTTTGTCTCACAAATAATTTTGTCTTGTCATAAATACTCTAAAGTGACTTACTTTTTGGTCGGGTAAACCTCGCTGGTTTCTCAGTTCAACGGTGTTAAGTGGCCGTGTTAAGTAAACGTGTCTAAGTAACCGTGCTGAGTTGTTATTTCGCGACGACGATGACTATTATTCACGCTCAATTATACACCGATCCGATTATAGCGATTCGAACGAATGAAAAAAAAAAAAAAAAAAAAAAAAATGTAGGTAAAGTCATACAGCACGTATCCGGTTCGCGGCTCGTACTCGGTCGCAACCGAGCTCCACTCGCCTCTCTAAATCTCCCGTATTGTTGTTGTGCAACTGTTACCGACCGCGATGAGCGGGCTCTAATCGTAAGTGGGTTTTACTCGTGTCGACCACTGAGAAACGCAAGGGCGTATCCCTCGTCGTTGAGCGTGCTAAAGTGCGCTCGGCACGATCTTGTGTTTCTCGACAGTCGATGTGGGCTTCAAGTTCCTCCGAACTGCACTCGCTACTCCTCTGGTCGAACGAGAAAATATGCTCGTAATGTCAATCGCATGCGTTTACCGCCCAGCTTGGCCCTCGAAAAAGGGGATACATTATCTTCGCCGCCTGTTAATGTTAGTAGGGAAGAGCGGGGCAAAATGGAACAGTGGGCCAAAATGGAGCAGTGGGGTAAAACGCCATATTCCAATCATTTTTGGATGGGACAATGGGGCAAAACGGGAGACAATCCGGATGTATCAACGGGGCAAAATGTGACATCCAAGAATTATTGGAAACTTGCGTTTTGCTCACTGTCCCATTTTGCCCCGATCTTCCCTATCTATCTCGTTACGTCCGTGAAATTCCGGGGGCCGGGTCACTCGTTTGGGAAACGAGTTATCGCAGTCGGAGTTTTGTTTTCGTCCGGTTTATCAAATTATCGCTCGGAAGATTGAGCCACGACTCGGAAGATATTGGCTCCTCAGTGACGAAAGGGCGTATTCTCCATGTTAATGTATAAAGGTTATGGCCTTTTGTCCCGCAGCAGTAGATGTAATTTTCCGATGACGAAAGAACCACAGACCGGAAGGAAGAATATGTATACATATATATATATATATATATATATATATATATATATATATATATATATATATATATATATATATATGTATATGTATATGTATATTTTTTACGATAATCGTGCAAATTTGAACTTGCCATCCGGACTCTCGTTGTGGCAACTCCACCACCGGTGAGGTATAAAATTGCTCTCGGAAGTGCGACACAAAGAATTTTAGTTTTCGCCGAGGCTTTCATCGGTCATCTTGGCCAGCTGTCGTTTCCTTCGGAGACCGTGCAAAGGCACGCGCCATACTGCATCCTCCGTTTGTTATGCACACGAGGAAGATGCATCCTCGGACCCTCCTCGGCTTCCTCGCAGGATGTGCACTTCGGGCCTTCTGGTTCGCATCCTCGTGGAGGGGAAGCGTCGCTTTCCGCAGACGAAATACTCTCGATTATGAAATCATAGCCTTGCGTATTTCTCTTCACTATTTCGCAGCTCGTTCTCGCATTTTACCTCATTGGAATAAATTGCCTGAGAACTCTATATATAAAAAAAAAAATCTCAAATTATTACAACAAAAAGGGTCGTTAAATTTGCATGAGAGAACGGGGCAAAATGACTCTTCCCATCCAGCGATCATGGAAATCGGGGACGTCAGGGAAATATCATGAAACTTTACGATTCTGTAAAAATCATGAAAATATCATGGAATTTTTCGGTCCATCAGAGAAATGTTTACAATGTTTGTTTTCAAGAAAGCTTTCGTCCAGCCTTTTGAAAAAAAAAAATCAATTTTTTTTTCCTCATTTCGTTATTAAAATTTTTAAAACAATTTAATGAGCAATATTGAAATTCACGGTAATTACTTTGAAGTATGAAATATCAGCGCCCATCTAAAATTGGTTGTTCATCGTCATTGACTCTCCTTGCCGCTGAGAGTTACGAATACACTAGGACCTCGATTTCATTCACAGCGGCGAATTCGATTTTATTCACACTCACGAAAATAGATAAAAAATACGTTTTTGTCTCTTGTATGCATCCTTGAATGGTTTGGAGTAGTCATGGAAATATCATGGAAATATCATGGAAATATCATGGAAATATCATGGAAATATCATGGAAATATCATGGAAATATCATGGAAATATCATGGAAATTTTTTAGGGACTGTCGCTGGACACCATGTCTACACTGCGAGAAGGATCTAGTAAAAATGACCAATCATCTAAGAAAAATTAGCATAGCGCAAAGTAGTACGGCGCCAGCGCGCACACCTATGGTAGAAAGTCTGAGATTATCCAAGAATTTTTACCACAATATCTAAGAAAAATTCTTATAAATCCGGTACTTCCTACCATAGGTGGCGCCCTAACGCTCTGGTAGGGAAGAGCGGGGCAAAATGGGGCAACGGGACAAAACGGGGCAGTTGGGCAAAACTAAAGTTTCCAATCATTGTTGGATCGAACAAGGTGGCAAAACGGGGCAGAGCAGCCTGATGTATCGATCGGGCGAATTCGGGCATCGAAAAATTATTGGAAAACGTCGTTTTGCCCCGCTGCCCCATTTTGCCCCGCTCTATCCTACTATGTGCTATGGTAATTTTTCTTAGATGATTGGTAATGTTTTTTTTACTAAATCCTTCTCTCAGTGTACCGTTTGTGACCCGTTGTTTAAACTTACCGCGAAAACACTCCAAACTATTGAATTTTGCCTCTCCCGTTCTCGTGCCCCGTCGAGGAAGAAATCCTCGAAGCCTCAAGCCTGTCGCCATATGGCGCCGAATATCGTTTTCCTGTACTACCAAACCTTCGTTTGCAGAGGAAGCGGCTCGCGCACAACAAAAACCCAGCCTCTCAAGATTTCTTCCCTCTGCCCTTCTCCCCCATCGTAAGGTATAACGTTCCCTTCGGGGGCTCGCATATCGCCGGCTAGAAAATAATGTAAGGAAGCTATCTCGCGGATACGCAACGCCGACCGCTGAAACTCCTCTGAGGGGATCGCAAAGCGCCTTGTGCGGGCACGTGCCCTGTTTTTTTTTTTTTTTTTTTCTCTCGGAGCGATCGCGAAAGGAGGACGATCGAGCGACCCACCCCGCGTGTAGCGATGCTCGACGACCGGAAACTGGTGTCGATTGTCCGGGTCGCTCGAGACGCCCTCGCCTCTGCCGATGCTCCATCCTCGATGGTCCTTCGGTCCTCGGACTGATGCGCGGAATCGCATCTCTCGTTCTCTCGACGGGGCCGAGGTGGCTCGGAGGGAGGCCTGGCGAACGCGAGCCACCGCCTCCGCTCTCTGTGTGGTCCCCTCTGGATAATAATTGTTGTTATTACATTCCAGGGCTGTGCAGCGGAGGTCTTCGGACTCGAAATCGCCCGGAGGGAGTTTTTACTCGGTCTCTTCGGATAATAAAATGGGAGGTCCTTTCGAGGTCGTCCTTGCGAAGGAGCGGGCTGATAGGACAGAAGTGGTGAATATGGCCCAGCTTGGTCAGCGCATTAATCAGTGATAAGCGAATTGGGCGTATTCGCCTCTCTTGTCATATCTCGGCGACTGTCTTGTTCGCCGTCAGTTTGCTTTCGAGGACGTGTTTCTGCATGCGGATGGGACAATAGTCCGGCGATCGCGATGGGACTGAGCGGTAGTGCTTTGACGACGTTCCTCAACTACCGATTGGACGTAGGGCGAAACGGATGTTGTGCGTTTCAATGCGATGAGCCACATTGGCGCCTTTTCGAGGGCGCGAGTGTTTGGCGAAACTACAAAACTATTAATTGAGCCATGTTTTTGAGCAAAAAAAAATGGAGGTTGGGGTGTAGAGACAACGGAAATAAACCATATACCGATAAACAAATTAATAGTTCGCGGTGTCGTATCGATGAGCCAATGGGATATACGAATTCTTTTTTTTTTTTTTTTCATTGGCCGTTGAGATTCTCCTCTTTGGCTTGCCGTCACTTGTCCTAAATCTTATAATCCCGAACTCTCCGAACGCCCGAAATTCACTAATGCGATGCAGACTTTACCCGACGTTATGATCTACCGAAGGACTAGAACGCCGAATGTTCAAGATCATCGAATATTATTTTGCCGATTTGCCATAATTCCCAAAACAAAAATACGCCGAATTATAGTTTTGAAATAAAAAAAAAAAAAAATCGAATGAACAATGATTTTTCAATGCTTGAGCCACTTTTGAAAAACGTAGATTTTCGTGATTTTAAAACGTCGATATCTCGACTCCAAATTGAGCTATGAAAAATCCGAGATCCCCATCACACTCTACGGGAAAAAATACGACAAAATACGGTGCTCCGCGAAGTTTTAGAATTGCTTTATCGTGCCGTTCGAGGACGTTGAAAAACTCGAAGAATGGACTCGAAAGGGGGTAGCCTTGCAATTTTTTGACGAAAACTTTTTTTATTGAAAAAAAAAGAAGTTTTTTATCTGTTTATACTCGTGACGGTAGAGATTCTCAAGATTCCGCCGATTAAAGCCGAACCCCAGTGCCTGAACACATCCTGAGCACATTTTATGCATTTGCCGTAAAATAACAAGGCAAACGTGGCAAGACGACACACGCCCGCAAATTGGTCGTTTCTTTTCCCGAAGATATCTCTCGTTGTCTCAACGAAAGTTTCGAAATCATTGATGACTCGTTTCGCAGATGAGATAAACACTTTGTTCCCGAGTCGTTTCACGACTACGCAAAAAAAAAAAAAAGAAAAAAACTACTTTAGAAAAATCTCGCGGAAATGGCTGCTGGCCTGAACCGCTACTGCACCTTTACGGCTATTGTCAAATTGCCGGTAAACAGAATGCATACGAATGTCTAATGGTAGCTCTCCTCCACTCTATGGCTCCGGTATATCACATATATTTATATGTAAATATATCCGCGCGAAAACCTTCGCGTACTGCTGCCTCCGTTTACCCTCTCTGAATCTGCCGTCTCGCGACGTTATGTAAACCGTGTGTCGTGCGACGATTCGGCGCTGTCTCGGAGCGGAACTTCTCTCCCTGAAATTGTTTTGCAACAAAAGAAGAAGAAGAAAAAAAGAAACGACTCTACAGAATGAAACGCCTCGTTTCTCTCGGGAGAAAATATTCGCACGCGCTCCTCGGCGAATATTTGCGAGTATCTCCGGCCGACACAGCGACAGATATTTTCTCTTTCTCCAATTTTCACCGCTCGTCCGTAAAGTGAGCTTACGACTCGTGTGAAGTGTCTCAAAAAATTGCTGAGATTCTTCATACTTAAGCGCCGGATTCTGTCACGTGTCTCGAATTGTTCTTTGGCTCTCGGCCTGGTCTCCCCGTCGTTCTCTCGGCAATTCGCGCGAAAGTAGCGAGCCGTGCGCGAGTCGAGATGGCGCACTCTCGCGAAAGTAAGGATATAATCCCTGGCGGAAGTCTCTCGTGCGAGCTAAATCGAGGCCCGGTGAAAAATTCACACGACTTATCCGATTGTCTGAATTTCTGCCTCGCTGTACGTCACATCGAGGACTGACAATTAAAAGGGCGTAACTTGCACTGTAAAAAAAAAAACAATTGTAAATTTAATTTACGTGAAATTGATATTTCCTTACATTATTTACATTAATCGAACATCAATTTACCTTCACTGTAAAATTACAATACGAGACATTAAGATTACAAATCTTTCGTCTGATATTTATAAAAATTTCTATCAAAAAAATAATAATTTTACTGTAAAATTGCGACGCACATGTATTTGAAGTTTCAAAAGCAGTTTGTGTAAAAAAAGCTTCCAATAGTGTTCAGTAATTTTCAAACAAATTTTTTTTTACAGTGTGTGTGTACTTTGAGATTGGGTTCGCGCCCTCTCGGCCGTCGATATAAATGTATATCGCTGATACCAGCCAGAATGGAGCATTTCACCTTGTTGGGAACCAATGATTTTTTTTTTTTTTTTAAAGCCGTATGAAAATTATTCAATTTTCCCTCGTCGCCTTTACCGGGCAGGCTGATTAGCGCGCCGGTGTTTCTAATTGCGCGAACGCTACGCCCGCACGTTTGCTGTTAACGGAGGGAATCTCGCGTGTAAGGCCGCGATTATTATGATGTACTCGCGGGAAAGTTGGCCATTTGCACCTCGGCGAATTTTATTCTTCATTGTCTCGTCGTTCCGCGACTCGCCGATGTTCCATCGTCGATTGTACATCTGAGCGAGGTGAAATCACGCGTTAACGAGAATTCGTCGGTTACGGTGTCGACGTTCCCGCGAGGAAAAAATATACGGGCCATGTGTCGAAAAATATACGAGCTGTACGTGAAATACATTTTTTCAAACAAGAAATAAATAAATACAAGAATTCTGTATTTTTAAATATATTTCTGCAAACGTGTGTCTTCAAATATACAGCGATGTATGTCGATGGTTCAACGCCAATAGAGCGTACGCTTATAAACACACCGAAAAAACTGTTTGGTAATAACAAACTAAACTGCGGTTGCGAGTGGCGAAGGAAATATTTAGTCGATGGAAAGAAATATTTAGTCGATGGAAAGAAATATTTAGTTGATTGAAAGAAATATTCAGTTGATTGAAAGAAATATTCAGTTGATTGAAAGAAATATTTAGTTGATTGAAAGAAATATTTAGTTGATTGAAAGAAATATTTAGTTGATTGAAAGAAATATTTAGTCGATTGAAAGAAATATTTAGTCGATTGAAAGAAATATTTAGTCGATTGAAAGAAATATTTAGTCGATTGAAAGAAATATTTAGTCGATTGAAAGAAATATTTAGTTGATTGAAAGAAATATTTAGTTCATTAAAAGAAATATTTAGTTCATTAAAAGAAATATTTAGTTCATTAAAAGAAATATTTAGTTGCTCCAACGAATAGTTACTACAAACAAGTTAACAAACATTTTGTTCAATCGACAAAACATTTCCTTCGCCACCCGCAACCGCAGCTTGGTTGATATTAGCAAACCTTTTTTTCGGTGCAGCCTATATGGCCTTATGTCATTAAGACGACGTGACGCGACTTTCCGCCCAAAACCCTGGCTCGATCAGTAACAGAAACTGCATTTAATTGATTTTCATGCGTGCCAATTTTCAATGAAAAGCGAATTCTTACATGAAACGTATATCAATGCAGGCTTGCGTAAGGACTTGCTTTTGAACGTAAATAGTCAGAATTGTAAAGAGAAATTATTACAATGAAAATTAGGTGCAATTTTTCATTTCACGTAGCTTTATACAATCGTTATGTCCAGCATACTCCTCGTATCAAAAGCGCAAAATTGAATACAATCAAAGCAAACAATTCTTTGCATATCTTTCATTTTCGCGGAGGAGGGAAGTTCGATCGCGAAGTTCGATCGCTTACGCTCGCGGCTCTCGTTATCGCGATAAAACGCGAAGCTAACTGGCGTTATTGTCGCTTCGAGCTGTTGATAACAAGATAGAAAACACATGCAAGCATGCGGACGATGTTTTTTTCCCTGCTGGTCCGTCGCTGCGAGTTATTCGACACCCTCTCAGTGCTTCCAACTCACACCCGGTTACTCCGGTTGTTGCTGACGACGCGACGAGCCAAAGCAACCAAGCCGAGAAGACACTCTTCGCTCGTACATATATTTACATATATATTTGTATATACATGTATGTACGTCGGTCGACGACAGTTGACTCCTTCGTGCGATGCTCTACACCTTTCATACAGCCATAAATACTAATAGTATTTAAAGTCTCGCCCGTCTCCGCGCCACCGTCTCGGATTATACCTGCTCAGCGGCTCGCTGCTTTGTTCTACGTTCTACCACTGCGCACTTACTCATCGCCGTTCACTCGAGAAACGCGTGAAAAGATAAGCTCTTTTTGAGCCTATGCGCGAAAAATCGTCACGCCGCAACTCTCGATTAATCTTTCCTGCGGATACATGGGAGGCGCTCTTCTCGGAACATCGTTCCTGTTTACAGAGCCGCAGTCAACTGCAATTATTACATATATATATATATATATATATTTTTTTTTTTCACCCGCCCGTTACAAATTGGACTAATTAACGTGACACACAAAAAAATATATACATGTCCGTTTTAGCGACCCTCGGAATAATTAGCGGCAAAATAATTGTATAAATTACCGCGAAATATGAATTTAACGCAATTTGCGCCAATGAAATTGACACTGAATCCTTAATTGCCTTATCTGGGATGAGCGAAAAAAAATAAAATAATAAAATTTCAGTCTCTTACTTTATGAGTTGTACGATTTCCCATTCGGTGTTTCGGAGCTCGGTGAGCGGTATAATTCGAAGCCGGAGTCCCGAGGGCGGCTTCTACCGGCTCGCTCCCTCATCCTCGCGACCGAAGAGCCGAAGAGAGTTTTTGTTTCTCGAGGGCACTTACGGATTTTTTTTGTCCGATTTTTTTTTTTTTTTTTTTTCCACCGTGTCCTCGCCCCGCCGGAAGCCGCGATCGAGGAGGAAGAAAGAGCCGCGACCGTGGCGCAGGAAAAGGGGAACGCGTGCTGGCGATGCTTAAGAACTTGGTTCACCGGTGGCGCGGAACAGGACGGCGAGATTCTCTTTAGGGGGGGGGTGGAACTACGACGACGACGACGACGAGCGGTCGCGCAGCTGGTGCCTCCGTTGCCTGTCGTCGGCGGTAGCACGTGCCCCGTCGAACAACACACTTTTCGCGGCGGTGGATGGATCCTGTCGCCAGGATTACCGAACGGGCTCGCGAGGAAGTGGCACTCATTACGCGTTCTATATATACATCGTACGAGGGACGGCCCGGACCGGAGAGCGGTGGAGCGTTGAGCTTCTTCATCCGGATCTTTCCGATCGTTTTCTTTCATTTTGTTATTCACAGGCCCGAAAATTATTGGCCGACGCAATTCGGTCAAATATACACGGTAGACACAAGTCGTCAATCTAAGGTTACTACCTAAGCGGAGAGCCTAGCGGACAGCCTAGGGCCTCTCTCTTAACGTGAGTTCAGAGAGAATTGAGACAGAATTACGAACACATATCGACGAGATAAAAATCTGAACAAAAATCAAGCATACGGGAAGGCCCTGAAAAGATTGATTTTGCACAATAATCATTTCAAAATGTTATTAACAGATGAATGAAAAAAAAAAAAAAAATTGTTCGACAAATCCTTCGGTAAGTTAACTTTTCGTTCGTATGAAAACAATTTTTTTTTATGTTTTTGAATACGTGTGAATTTTTTTTTAGAATTTCTTCTAATTTTTGAAAATTACTTTTTTTTTTTATTAACTACACGGTAAAAAATAATTTCGTAAAATCAGAAAGCGAAATTTCGTTAAAAAAATAATTTTTTTAAACAAGCTACAAACGAGTTTGTCACTTCTTTCACTAGTTCGTATATTCTTTGAATGTACGAACCCGTCCTTTTATTTCCTGCGTCATTGACAATTTTAGTTTGTACTTTTGTTTGTCAAACTGTAAAATTAACAAATAAAAAATTTTGGGCATTTGTGGACGATAATTTTTGTAAAAAGTACAAATTGCTTTTACAGCGTAAAAACGCGATTTTCAAAAATTACACGAATTTCTGAAAAAATTCATACGTATTCAGAAAAATTAACAAATAATTTTTTATTTTTTTTTTTAAATTAGATTGCCGGGTGGTTTGTTGGGAATTTTTTTTTTTTTTTTTTTTTTTTTTTTTAAATTTGTTAATAACATTTTGGAATTGTTATTGTGCAACATTAATCTTTTCAGTATCTTCCATATGGTTGATTTTTTTTGAGATTTTTATCTGAATCGTGAAGTGTTCGCAATTCATTTCTCAATCCTCTCTGAACTCACGTGGACTCAGGCTGTCCGCCGGTACAACCTTAAAGTACTGCAACTTGAAATTTGCTTACATTACATTACATTAATTAAGCATTAGTGTACTTTTTTTTTCTGTACGATTAAAGTACCAAATATTAAAATCATAAATTTCTCGTCTGAAATTTACAAAAATTTTCATTAAAGATAAAAATTCGACTGTAAAATCGAAACGCACAGTGTTTTGAAATTTCAGAAACGCTTTATACAAAAAAAGCTTCCAACACCGTTCATTAATTTCCAAAAAAAAAAATTAACAATGTAGCGTTGTTAATTTGCGAGACGACAATAAATTCGACCTTTCATTCCATTAAAATTAAGTTTACGTCACTCGACTAGGAATTATTTACGAACGAGTAAAAAAAAAAAAAAAAAAAAAAAAAACCTTATCAACGCGTGCGCGAAACCGTTGTTCGACTGTGTGTCAACGATGGACACGAATTCGCGGAATAAAAAGCTGCCATCCTAGAGAACTTGAACGAATAACCGTTAGCACGGTTCGTTATATTCTCTTCCACGGTAGAACCGTGCGATTGTCCAAGTGTCAGTTGGATAATTTTATGATAAAAAGAAGAAAAAGAAAAAAAAAAAAAAAACCGCCGAGTGAGTGAGGTCGAGCGAATCGTTCGTTAAACCGAATGAGTGCCTCAGAGTGCGAAGGCCTTGCCGTAGGCGCGCGCGCGCCTATCCACGACAATTTGCGCAAGGCCGTCATCGCTTCACACTGTGCCGCATATTGTGCGCGATATCAGCCCGGGTCTTTAAACGTTTCGAAGCGGTTAATTGTTCACCCGGGAGAACCAGAACGATGAATAGAATGGGTAGAGGGAGAGAAAAAAAAAAAACAAAAGGAGAGCGGTCGGTACTGTTAATTATGCGACTCGGTAAACGGCTGCGGTTACATTGACGTGAGAGACAACTTTGCGAAGTCGATAAGGCCGATCCGCACGCCCGTCGCATGCACTAAACCGGGACGAATACGATCGCACGTTCTATTTCTAATGCACTCGGTGCATCCGCAGCTTCGACCCGACATTCTTTTCTTTATTTTAATTGATAGAAAAAAAAATAAAAATAAAAATAAAGATCTAAAAAGAATTCGATTCCCAATCACCGGCTGCGCTTAATCTCAGCCCATCCGGATTTCCATCGGCTGACCGGTGATTCCTATGTTTTCCCGAATAGCTCGGCGTTACTCCAAATTTCGAAGGGTCGTCGAACGAAATAGATCCTCCATTGAGGAAGGCGCAAAAGTGTCGCAGCAGTTTTTTTTTAAGTCTCATTACTACAGCTTCCTTCTACTCGAGTGCGAACGAGCGTGCACGAGTGTAATAAAGACGTAAGATTTTCGAGCTGGTTGTCGGGGACGGTGAGCACTCGGTATTTCCTGGAGATTCCTCTCCGAAGGCAAAGTCCCGGTCATTAAGAGGGCCCTGCATCGTTCGGGCATGCGGGCATGCATTACTTCCTTCCCTCGATGACGCTGCACTTCCCTTAACTTTTTTTTCTAATAGCTTTTTTTCTCACCCATCCAAATTACCGGATATTTTCGAAAAAAAAATAGAAACTGATAGAAAAAAAAAAAAAAAAAAAAAAAAAAAATAGAAATGAAAAGAATATAAATTATAAAACAAAAACGGATAAATTTACGAATTAACAAATAAAAATTCGTCCTCGTGAGAGTAGGAATAAACTTTCCTTCCCTCGATGACGCTGCACACTTCCCTTAACTTATTTTTCTAATACCTCTTCTTTCACTCACCCAAATTACCGGATATTTCCGAAAAAAAATAGAAACTGATAGAAATAGAAATAGAAATGAAAAGAATATAAATTATAAAACAAAAACGGATAAATTTACAAATTAACAAATAAAAATTCTCTCTCGTGTGAATAGGAATAAACTTTCCTTTTCTCGTAGGCGCTACACTTCCCTTGATTTATTTTTCTAATACCTTCTCTTTCACCCATCCAAATTATCGGATATTTGCGAAAAAAAAAAACAAACTCATCATCGAAGAGAATCTTACATAAAAATATTTTTACAAATTTACAAATTAACAAATTAACAAATAAAAATTTGTCCTCGTGTGAGTAGGAATAAACTTCCTTCCCTCGTAGCCGCTGCACTTCTCTTAAGTTATTTTTCTAATATCTTTTTTTCCACCGACCCAAATCACCGGACACTTCCGAAAAAATACCAATTCATCAAAGAGAATCTTACATAAAAAAAAAAAAAAAAAAAAAAAAAAAGATAAATTTACAAATTATAAATAAATATTTGTCCTCGTATGAGTAGGAATAAACTTCCTTCCCTCGTAGTCTCTACACTTACCTTGATTTATTTTTCTGATACCTTTTTTTCCACCCACCCAAATTACCGAATATTTCCGAAAAAATACAAACTCCTCATCAAAAAGAATCTTACATACATTTTTTTTTACAAATTTACAGAATAAAAAAATAAAAAAAAAAATAAATAAATAAAAATTCGTCCTGGTGTGAGTAGGAAAAAACTTCCTTCCCTCGCAGCCGCTACACTTCCCTTCGTTAATTTTTTTAATACCTTTTCTTCCACCCATCCAAATTACCGGATATTTCCAAAAAAAAAAATACAAACTCCTCATCAAAGAGAATCTTACCTAAAAAAAAAAAAAAAAAAAAAAAAAAAAAAAAAAAAAAAAAAAAAAAAAAAAAAAAAAGATGGATAAATTTCCAAATTAACAAATTAAAAATTCGTCCCCGTGTGAGTTGCAAGACTGACGCTAATATCGATATGGCGAATCATAACCGCAGCGTCGATCGAGGTCAAAAATTAATTCGAATCATCGTCGGCGGTATACGAGCGAGTGTCAGAGGTCGAAAGCGCGATGCGCACTTAATGCACCGGTTTATAATATCGTCGCGGGCATTGCGCTCGACTTCCAAAGATAGATCCGTTACAGAGGGACAACGGTAACGTGTCGTGGACAGAATGCTCGTACGGTGGTCTCGGAACGCTCATCCGTGCACTATATTATATTGCCCTTAACTCCAAAAAACTTACCTCTTTAACTCGAAATAGATTCAAGCGGCACCGGCGCGTACAATATATTTCGGTGTTGGGAGGCCCGCCGAGTTTACCGAGAGGGACGCACGGCTGTAAGATATTACAGCGCTCAGAATCGTCTTCGTTTTCTCGCAGAGTGTCGTTGTCCTCGTCGCTCTGGAGAAATAACCCCCACGTGAAACGAGTCGCAGCCCTACGAAGTTTGACACTGCTTTAGCCTCCGATGATCGCCTCTCCCGAACCGGCTTTTTCACCTCTTAATCGCCGCGCTTTTCATTCCGAACGTCAAAATACACACTCGAGCCGCGCACTCGTCAAAGACGAAGGCTCATCAGGGGGCGTTTGTAGTGAGCCATCAAACGTTCGGGGGTTTTTTTTTTTACACGGAAAGTTAAAATTATTAACAATAATAATGAATAATAATCAATAATAATGATTAATAATAATAATCAATAACAATATTTAATAATAATAATCGATAATATTAATCAATAATAATAATTAATAATAATAATCGATAATAATAATCAATAATAATGATGATGGTATGATATTTTATTATGCATATACAAGAATACGAGATTCATAATGCAGCGGAATCTGTATAATACTTCAACAAAGTTGCAATACGGTATTGTCCCAGAAAATAAATAACAGGTAGATTAAACTATCAAAGATGATGGTCATTTGATCAACACTGTTGCAGGGGAAACGGCCGAGTTTCTCTCAACTTAGAACAACTAGACAAGTAATAATACAGTGCCTTAATGCTATCCGTGTCATTGCGGTCTAATATTAGCTTAAAGTTCGCCTCTGTGCTTAATTCGTCGAGGGGGCGATTTATTAGGTAATGCTGTCTCAGCGGGGAATACAAGGGACATCTCAACAAAATATGCTCTAAGGTCTCTAGTTCGTTTGAGCAACGGAGTGTACAAATTTGCGTAGGGTCGTACAGGTGCGCCGATTTGTTTATAATCTACGCGTATGCGAAGTCGCCAACCTAACTTGCATTTTCGCTCTTAAGTAGGGTCATCGCGCAGCGGTTTTCGTAGAAATTAAGAAAATTGTCCTCTGAGCTACGGAAGATCTGTAGTTAATAATCAATAATAATAATCAATAATAATAATCAATAATAATAATTAATAATAATAATCAATAATAATAATCAATAATAATAATCAATAATAATAATCAAAATTCTCATAAATTATGCGGCCCGTAATCCAAAATCTGGAATCAAATTTTTTTCATTTGTGAAAAAATCATTTTCAGGAAAAATGACAGCATTTTTTTTTTTTTTTTTTTTTTAATTTTTTTTTTTATAAAGTACGTCCTAGTCTGCATCGGGGATTGGAAACTTTTCCAGGATAATTCCAGTAATACTCACGAATCCGCACCCGCCCGACTTTATGTTTATTATATTTTATGTTTACACTTTTTTTTGTTAATAACAAAGAAATGTTCACTACATTCTTCGCAGTTGCAATTAATCGATAAAAAAAAAATATATTGTTCAACCGGAGGACGAAGATTGCGAAAGTCGATCGTTCGATCTTGACGTACAGCCTGCGCGTTTAACGCACATATAATTATACCTGCGCGTTTAACGACCGAAAAAAAAAAAATGTTGAGTTAAAATTTAGCGTTCGATCGACGGGGAAATTGGGCAAAGGCTAATTATCGTCCCGCCCGTGTCTCTCTCCTCGTGTGCAATAGCTTTGCAATATGTTTTTTTTCGTTTTCGGAGTAAACTGGGAGCAGAGCGCTCAAATTTTACACGGAAGATGTATATCTATACATCGAATAAATATAGATATACTTTTCACGTAAAACGGAGTGCTCTGCTCAAGCCTTACTCCGAAAACGAACGGAGCAAATACATTCGAACCCGTCGATCGACGACTAAGCGCTTCGGCATTTTTCCTCGGTGATTCACAGAAGTTCCTCTCGCGTAGCTACGATCTCCCGTGCGTTTGCATTGTGCACAGTAGTTAGCAATCGTTTGCAACAAGCGAGACTCACCGAATTCCCCCTCCCGTGTAGACTTCGACCTATGACTCGTAGGAATAAATCACAAACAGACCGGGCGTGTTTAAACCGCTCGGTGCTAAAATCCTATGTACAAACTCGGTGAACAGTAACACCGTGCCGCGCGTATATTGGACCAGAGTTTCGGGATCCTCGAAAATTTACGACCGTAACAAGCCCTCTCGGCGAACGAACGTGCGAACGATACGTGCCGGAGACGAGAGGTCGTGGATCACAGCGGAAACACTCTGAGCGCAGACACGTGCGAATTTACAAAAGCTTCGCCAGCCGAAAATTCTGGTCTCCAGGTGCTGAAACGCGTGCGAGGGTTTCTCGATTTTCATAAAAAATCCGGTAAAACAACTCTCGAAAATTGTAATTAAATTTTTTAAATCATCCCCCCAATTCATTTGACGTCTTCTGCCCATTTGAAATTCTCGACCCGTAACACGATTGATAGCTTTGTCGCGGATCGGGCGAAACACTTTGCGCGCAGACTCTTTAGGTGCTGAAACGCGTGCGAGGGTTTCTCGATTTTCATAAAAAATCCGGTAAAACAACTCTCGAAAATTGTAATTAAATTTTTTAAATCATCCCCCAATTCATTTGACGTCTTCTGCCCATTTGAAATTCTCGATCCGTAACACGATTAACAGCTTTGTCGAGGATCAGGCGAAACACTTTGCGCGCAGACTCTTTAGGTGCTGAAACGCGTGCGAGGATTTCTCGATTTCCATAAAAATCCGGTAAAACAACCTTCGAAAATTAACCAAATTAATCAAATAAAAAAAAAAATCATCCCTTAATTCATTTGACGTCTTCTGCCCCTTTGAAATTCTCGACCCGAAACACGATTAATAGCTTTGTCGAGGATCGGGCGAAACACTTTGCGCGCAGACTCTTTAGGTGCTGAAACGCGTGCGAGGGTTTCTCGATTTTCATAAAAATCCGATAAAAAACAACCTTCGAAAATTGTAATTAAATTTTTTTTTAAAATCATCCCCCAATTCATTTGATGTCTTCTGCCCATTTACAATTCTCGACCCATAACGTGGTTAATAGCTCTGTCGTGGATCAGGGGAAAACACTTTGCGCGCAAACGTGTGCAAATTTTACCAAAGCTTCGCCAGTAAAAATTAATTTTACCGTTTCGAAAACGAAAATTCTGGTCTTCAGGTGCCGAAACGTGTACGAGGATTTCTCGATTTCCATAAAAATCCGGTAAAACAACCTTCGAAAATTAATCAAATTAATCAAATAAAAAAAAAAAAAAAAATCATCCCTTAATTCATTTGACGTCTTTTGCCCATTTACAATTCTCGACCCGCACACAGTAAAAAAGATTTGCACTCTTCACAACAAGCTATTGTCCACAGACATCCACAATTTTTTTTGTTATTTCTTAATTTTCAAGCTTTACAAACAAAAGTACAAACTAAAATTGTCAATGACACGAGAAAATAAGAGGACAGCTTCGTATATACGAATAAGCGACGAGCGAGTATGTTACTTATTCAACAAAATGATTTTAACGAAATTTCGTATTCCGACAATACAAAATGATTTTATACTGTGTAAAGTGATTAACAGCTCCGTCGCGTGGATGAGGCGAAACACTGTGCGCGCAGACACGCGCGAGAATTCACCAAAAGCTTCGCCAGTCAATATAAATTTTATCCTTCCGAAAACGAAAATCCTGGTCTCGTCGAGGTGCTGAAACGCGTCTCTATCTCCATAAAAATCCGGCAAAACATTCTCCGAAAATTGTGATCAAATTAAAAAAAAAAAAAAAAAAAAATCATCCCCTAAATTCATTTGACGTCTTCCGTTCATTTGAAATTCTCGACGCGTAACGTGAGATTAATAGCTTCGTCGCCGACGAGTCTTTCGTTCCGTAATCCTGCGTATGCGCATATACGCGTAGGAATTGATATAATGACTTGTAAACACGACCGGCAAACACGAGCTTCAACGAGACTCCAAAAGAAGACAATATAATTCGAACGGAGGGATGTGGAATGTGTGCCGTACGAGGTGGACGTCGCACGTGTCGCCCGCCTTTGGTTATTACGCCGAGCCACTGCCGCACGTCTCTCGCGTGGCCGGTGCTGTCTTCGTTTTTTTTTTTTTTTTTTTTTTTTTTTTAATTCTCCAACCGCGACGAGCCGGCCACGGTGTTCTGGCTCCTGTCTAACGATTTATTTTCGTATGCGACGGCCCATACGGACGACGAACCATCTCGAGCCATCTCGCGTATCCGAAGGGTTGATACGTTTTTTATGAGCCGCTTCTGTTCCTCCGAACCCTCACGATAGAATGCGCCTAAGTTCCTGTCTCTAGACTGCAAAAGCCCGTCGATTGTTGATCCTGCATCCTCGCACCGAAGGCTTGAACCAACTACCTTTTTTTTTTTTTTTTTTCCTTCGCCTCTTTAAACTGGCTTCCAATTTTTTTTTTTTTTTTTCATTTTTTTTTTTTTTTTCACACTCATCCTCCCCCACAGGATACGTCGCGCATTGAGAACAATTTTTGTTTTTTTTTGTTTTGTTTTTTTGTTCCTTCCTGCGCGACTCGTCCTCGTAGTTTCTAGTTTTTTTTTTTTTTTTTTTTTTTTTTTTTTTTTTTTTTTACTCGGAAGTCGTCACGCTCTCGCCATACGCCTCGGGAATTTATTACTCCGTTCAGCGAGAGGGTCGAGAGATGAGTTTGAAGATGCACGGGTTGGAGAGGACTGCATGTGGCGAGAACGAGGTGTTTCCACGCTTCGGGTGGAATACCAAAGTACTTTCGGGAAATTCTTGGCCCGATGAGCTTTATAGATTTTTCGACGTATTCCATAAACGTAGAGGACGAAGTGAATCGATGAGAGAGTTACCGAGGGGGGTGAGAGGCGCAGCGCCGCATCGGTACGCGCGAGATAATATTCACGGCCTTAACGAAGCGTGAATTTTGCCGTTCGATTATCGTCGGAGTTTCGACAGACTGATGTCATCGTTCCTCGATGCTGTGCGGCAATATAAAAAAGCGAGCCAACAATTGATACCTCGGGTTGTGTAACTTTTATTCGACGACGGGGTATTTTTTTTTTTTTTTTTTTTTTTACATACGTACGAAATAATTACAGTCGTCGAGGCACTCCTCGGCGACACCCACACTTCTGCAAGAGCTTCGCTAATCCCTCGTTTTTTTTTTTTTCTTTTACAGACGACGATCAAGGTTTACGCAAACTGCCTGCGACCGGACATCGAGTACAAGACACTGTGCATCAATTACGAGACGACGTGTCGGGAGGTTGTGCAAAATCTGTTGAACAAATTTCGCATGAGGCATCGAGATCCGAGGCTTTTTTATCTGACGATGGAAGTGACGGTGAGGCGAGCCAACGTTCGCACAGTTCTGCCACTCGACGAGGACGCCAGACCGGCTGTTCTGCAATCATGCCATCCGCGAGGAGACTCAAGGTACTTTATTGGCTTCGATGTGAGATTTGGGAGCATTGCATTTTTTTCTACCTCCTGCGCTTCGAATCGGCGAGACGTTGGCCTTCGGAGGTGGGAAATTTCAAAGGTTTTGTGTGTTTACATGCTTATGTTATAAAAAAAATTTTGTTTTTTTTTTTTACAGATTTTCGTTGCAAACTCGACGGGGAGGTCTCGTAAAAATATACGACAGTGCCCTCATGTCCGGGGTGAGTTGTAGCTCGTCAGATGCGCGCCCGAGCATTTTAATTACTGAAGCAAGATTTTTGTTACGCATGAGGTGTTTAACTGACTGTCAAATTTTTTATTTCATTGAATTAATGTGTTTATTTTTTCTGCACAGTCCAAGTACAAGAGCCTCCTGGTCTCGGAACAGACGACGGTGGACGAGCTAATACAGATGCTACTAAGTTGCTACAGCTCGACGGAGCGCGTCGAGCAATTTTCACTTTACGAGGTTTCCGAGGGCGAGGAGTATCAGAGAAAATTGCATCCCGACGACTCGCCGCTCAGAGTCACCCAGAGATGGACCAGCGTCGATCGTCATCTTCGAATCAGACGCAATCCCGACTACAATCCTCACAGAAGAAAGGTGAAATACCCTTTAAAAACAAAAACAAAAGAAAAATACCTGTTACGCCTTAAAAAAAGAATGCTGGAGACGAGTTCGATACTCTAGGCGGTACATTGCACCTGGTTGGAGCATATTTATCTTTACCTCTTCATTTCATATTCATTTATGGAACACATACGTACGTTTCGAGCATGCCCCAGAAAGTACGGCGGCGTGCCGTAAGAACCGACACGCCGTGCCAGCGCAATGCAGATATTTGTGTCGATAATGGTGTTTTGATAACAGAAGCCGCTTGTACAGTTCCAGCTCGCTTCGGAGCTTCCCATACGATGATGGAACAATACAGGCAGATTTTGGGTTTAAGGGCATGTGATACACACGTAACGATGCTAAGGTGGTAACAGATCGCTTTTCCTATTTCCAAAATCAAATTAGGTTTTTGTAGTCAATAGATATAAGTATGAAAACCTTATTTACTTTTGCTCGTCGTATCAAGCGTTTTGGAGAAAATAGGGAAGACGATTCGTTACCGTTTGCAGTACATTATTTGTTACCGACGGCGGTATTTCACATCACCTTAAGACTATATGAAACTCCTCTCACCCCGCCCATCCCGGGCTCAGTCGGTATCAAAATCTGTAATCATCTTTTCTCACGCTTTCTCGCATATACTGTAAAAAAAAAAGTCTCATCGGAAGCGAATATCGTCCCGGCTTCCAATGAGACATGTCTTTTGACCGTACTTCCCAGAATCCGTGAGGAAAGTTGATTACAGTTGTTATTACCGACTACGGTATTGCACATGCTCTTAAGGGGAAGTGAAATATTGCGGTCGGTAATGAAAACTATAATGAACTTTTCTCAAGGGCGCTCATTTTTTTTTTTTTTAGAGTAAATGCAAATTCGAGCTGGATGCCCACGGAATTCATTATTTTTCTAAAATAAATTAACACCATTGAATGAAGTTAACTTGAAAATTGCAACTATCTCTTTCGCACGCACAGGTGTTTCACTTCCTCTTGACACGCTGTGCTGACACAATATTATCACATTATGACACATATATCTGCATTGTGCTGGCACGATCGCGCTTTCCTGTGCTGGTACCGAGTACACAAGTAGTTTTCTATCTGGTTCACTTCTACGAATGTACGAGCGACATCGTCACCACAATATGTTGATTTCACTCTGCATCTGTCGGTTGCAGATTCATTCTAATCGCTTTTGTTTAATTGCAGAGTATGTGGTCCTCAGACTCGAGCATAACGATGGCAATGTCAAGGCTGCATCTCCACAACAGTCAGGTGAATCAGCTACAGCAGCAGCAAGCGAATCTTGGCTCCAGTCACAACAACAACAATCACAATTCGCGCCACCTGTTGCTCCGACAATGTCCGAAGAATAACAACAATAACAACAACAGCCATAATCACAATCACAATCACATGACGAGTCAGAGTCGACTTCAATTCGCTACTACGCCATCGACGACGACGAGTATGCTGCAGCAGCAACAGCAGGGCACAGCGAGGATCGTTCTTCCTCATTCCAGTCAATTGCCAAAACTGCAGTTGCCCCAGAAAACACAGCAATCGGCGCAGAGCCTGCCGTCAACCCCTCTGACGTCGAAGCATCTCACGGCTTCCGGTTACTCCGACTACGAGAATTATCTTTTTATCTGAAAGAATTTTTAATCTCTCGGATTTTGGTAAAAATGAAAATTGTATAAATGAGGGATGATAACGTTGCGCTCGCTTTCGTAGATGTACCTATATATATATATTTTTTTTTTGTTGCCTGCACGACAAAAGCCGCTCCCGCGAGAGCGAAGACAAAGAGAGAAAGAGAAAGAACTACGACGATAGTCAGTAAGAATGAAAACTTTACCAAAGGTAGTTGTATTCGATTTTTTTAGGTAGTTCTTACGACGAAAACAAGATAACTATATATAAACATATTATATATATAATTTGTATGTATAAGCCATTGCTTGTACATATCGACAAGTATGACAATTACGTAAAAAGTGTGTGCTAAGCGCAAACGAATCATATGATTCTGTGTTTACGTTATTTATATCGTGTAACAAGTGGATTGCATTTATTATTCGAAAACGCGTACGCACCGAAAACGTATTTTTTATTTATTTATGTTTAAGGTAAAGAGTCTAAGTGGGCGCGCTTCGAGAGAAAAGTTTAAATTATTATATCGTCATTAATTCTTTAAAGAAAAAGAACGTACAACGATCCAGCTTCGTTCGTTTTAATGTAATTCTCATTCCTCGCGGAAATAACTAGACACTGTCGTGTTTTTCTTTCTTCCGTAGATGAAAATTAAAAAAAAAAAGAAAGTACAACGTTCCTGCTCGCAGCTATGGGATTAGTTTAAGTTACCTGTAAAGTGGATCCGTTTGCGTTTTCTTTTTTCTTCTCTTTTCGTAAATTTTACTCTGTGTGAAAACAATGACACGACGAAAACCGATGTTTTCGATATTTTGCAATAATAACTGTTCACCGCCTATAAGCCATTGTCTCGATGTTTATTCATCGTCCTTGAATCTTATCCCGTTCGAAGTTGTGTGAGTGCATGTGCGCGCGAGGAAACAGGAAAGTTTCGATTGGATTTTCAACAACTACCGTTAACTTTTATGTGATGATAAAAATTTTATTTACAAATGCGACAAGTGTAGGAATTTGGGTCCAGTGGTTTTTCGGAAAGAAAACCGACCCGAGCACACAAAAAAGTCGATTGATTGATCGTCGCGGCGGCTGTGGCTGCGGCGTCGACGACGGCGGCTGCGGTGTTAGAGGCGGCGCACACTCCCTTATTATCTGTTTAACGTTTCGTTAGTTTTTTTTTTTTTGTTTTTTTTCTTTAATATTCTCTCCATTCACATTCGCGTCTCCTCGGTTCTTTTAATCTCGTGCGTCTCTTGCGTGTCGCTTTCCGAAAGGCCACGAGTATACAATATTTTTTTTTTCTTTCTTTAAATCACCGAGGTATAACAATAATAATTCCATAATGATAATCTTCGACATTAAATATATATATATATATATATATATATGATTAAAATCTACCTATGACTGTCTTTAAAGGCTAATGCGGATTACAGTAATAGAATTATTCATTTTTGACGGAGGAAAATTTGGAGCAGGTAGAGGTGATTTTTGTATGGTGGTTGTGGTTTATTTGCTATCGGAGGAAGGGAGGAAAGTGCGTCGGATAGAGGGATCGGGGAATATCGTTTCTCCTCCCATAATCGTCATCGTTATTAAAGATTCAAAGGATAACATCACAGCATTGACATATCAACATCGAAACGACCGTGGCAATATCGGGTCTCTTCGATAAATTCCGCTCTCTCCGGGCTCTCTCCGTTGAACGTAAATAAAACAAATTTGTCAATTTAATCTAACGATAAATAATCGATTAAAGTCGCTTGCCTATCGGGGCGTAACACTGCGAATATAATAGCCGAAAGATCAATGAGTTAACATCGAATTTATATTATCGAAGCTGGAGAGAGACTGTCCGAGAGAAGAATATCGAGGATTACGTGTCCGATGTGCAGCCACGGACGTAGCATTTTTTTTTTTTTTTTTTTTTTTTTTTTTTCATTCCCTATAAATCGATTTACAACATCTTCGTTAACTTGGTTTTCTCGCCTCCGTTCACCGTTTAATAATTTTTCAATTCCGGCACAACGCTTCATATACCACTCGAACATTCGCGTTTTTATATAGCTTCGCTTCTTTTTTTTTTTTTTTTCCATTTCCTTCCTGTCTCTTCTATCGTCTCATCGTTGACGCACTCGCGCACAAACACGCATAATCTTATAATCGCTATGATTAGATAATAATGATATTAGTAATCAATGAATTAATAATAATATAATCGTATGATCGTTTACAATTTATCTTGTATTTATAATCATCTTTTATTTAATTTCTCTGTTACGATTCGCGCACGCTCTTTTTTGTTTATTTTTTATTTATTCTCTCATTTCTCTCACGTGAACAACACTCAAAAAAAAAAAAAAAAAAAATTACGCACAATCGTTCACTCCCGCTCTTTCGAAACTTTCGCAATTGGTGAATCAACAATGAAATTAATTTATTATCGAGGGGGGAAAAAAAAAACACGCGGAATATCTCGTACACAACAGTTGGGTGGAAAGTTTTTTTTTTTTTTTTTTTTTTTTTTTTTTTTTTTTTTTTTTTTTTTCAAGAGAGCGCGGCGACGTTTCGCTGCAGCAATCACAGAACCGCGCGCGCACGAGCTAATCGTCGCAGAGAAGATGCAAATTGATCCAATTAACCAGCCTAAAACCGAGGACCCTATAATTAATTACGCATATCAATTGATGCGCTTTAAACGTGACTCTCCGTAATACAGTAATTAACGCTCGCTATCGCCAATCCTCGATGTCGTATCTCAAACGTGGAACCGGAAGTCGTCTCAATCTCTCGAATCTCTTTGAGGGAACTGTAAATAATCGATTTACTTGTTCATTTATATTCGACTCGACGAACCTCCTACAGGCTCTTTAACGCACGAGGAATACGCGAATGACGATGTATCGACGCGTCGATTTTTAGATAATAATAAACATCGTCGTTGGATAAATAACGATATATCCGTAAGCCGCAATATCGAAAGCTCTCTTTCTCTCAGGGCTCTTGAAACATCCAATTCCCGCGTGTGTGTCTTGTCTAAAACTCGATCGCGTTTCACCCGCGCAACATTCTTCCTCTTCTTTTTTTTTTTTTTTTTTTTTTTGTGAATTATACCTAGGCATTAGAAAATTCGTATATGTTCCCAAATGGACTTTCGTGTTTCCTTCGTCTGTCGCGGGTGCCCGACACGCTCCGAGTTATAACATCAGACCGTTCAGCGTTTTCGACACTCGAAGTGCGACACCGTGTCGCACTTCTCTCGCTCGCATTAGTCTCTCACCACCGATTATAATCAGAAGTCTTTGGTTTTACTTTTTTTTTTTTTTTTTTTCTTTTTTGTTTTTTTTTTCCTATATCAGTCACTCGAACACCAAATTCGCAAGCTCTAACGCCCTTTCCCTCTTCCTCATCGTCAACTTTATATACGCGAAAATGTAAATAAAAGAAAAACGAGGGAAACGTGTAACGACGCAATTAACGAACTGGGAGAGTTGGAATTAAATTATTATTATCTCATCCCTCTCTCTCTCTCTCTCTCTCTCTTGCTTTCTCTATTATTTCGTCTATTCGTTCGACGTTAGGATAGACTTCGCGATGCGCGCTATTACTAAAATTTGAGACTCGTCAAATTTTATCGCAGGGATATCGGGAGCAATACGCTGTGCTACAACGGGACGAGTCTCTTATAATTGATATTGTTTTTTTTTTTTTGTGTGTGTGTGTTACTTCCGTTTTTTTTTTTTTTTTTTCTTCGTTCTTATCAATAACTTCTAATCGATCGTTAAAATAATCAGAAGGGCAGAAGCAGCGGATCTTAAATTTATAGCGAGAACGCGCGCGCGTTTGGCCACTCGACCCCCCCCCCCCTTCTTCTTCTTTTTTTTTTTTTTTTTCTTCTTCTTTATATGTCTCCTCGTATCTAGCGCGTATGCGGTAACGAATTTCGCACTAATAGCAATTAAAGAATCCGGATATTATATACAAACGTGTACAATACATACAATATACTTCCGAGTCCCGCCGTGCCCGACGGCGAACATGACGGAAGAGTCGCGCGACTCTTTTTTTTATCTTTTCTTCTTTGTCAACTTCTTTTTTTTTTTTTTTTTTTTTTCTTTTCCTTCACGATCGATTCGATATTTATTTAATATCACTACGGCTCGAACGGCTTCTCTCACTTTTTTTTTTTTTTTTTTTTTTTTTTTTTTTTTTTTTTTTACGGATGGCCCTGCAAATTTCTGCATCTGCGCAAATGATCTTTGGTAATTTGTGGCGACTAAGCTGTCGCATTCGGCAATAAATCCCTAAGAAGTGTCCTTTTACATTTACACGATTTTCTAGCAAACTTTCTGACAATCGAAATTGCGAATTATCACAGCTCGCTGATGCAGAAATCTTCGAGGCTAGTTTTTTTTTTTTTACGATTTTATTACTTCTGTATTATCTAAGGTCTCGTTTTTTGTTTTTGTTTTTTTTTTTTTCATTTTAATGTCGTTATACAACTGTATCTTTAAACTGTCTTTCTGCATTTTTTTGGCTACGTATTAAACTGCTCGGCATATCCGTGGCTATTCATTATTTTTTTTTTTTTCATCTCAAAGATTTCACCTTTTACTCTATTAAACCTATAAGTTGCGTCGATTACGCGCTCGATTTCAGCGATTCTACGTGGTTCGATCGTATCGTATATATATATTTTATTTTTATTTTTTTAAAATTTTTTTCTTCGTATTCACGCGCTCCGTTGTCACGCTCTCAAGAACGCGATAAACTTCAAATATGTTTCATTTGTATAGTAAAGTACACTATGATCGGAGATTTTTTGTTTTTTTTTTTTTTTTTTTTTTCGTCGAAGGTATTTTACGTATTAATTCGCATGGACCGTAGTAAATCCTTCAATGAGCGGTGTGTGTTTTTATCATTTTCGTTCGAAGGATATTTCTTTCTTTGTTATTTTTTTTTTTTTTTTCTTACAGTATTTACAGTAGCTCGCCTGCGAATCTCTCGAATCACAATCGTTGCGACGAATAATCGCGCCCACGTTCTGATAGGGCGTACAAATATTATTATTATTATTATTATTATTATTATTTTTTTTTACCGTCAACTCTCACTCTCTCACTCTCTTCTCTAACTCTTTCGTAAACTATTTTATATGCATTGTCACTCGCCCTGTGTGTTCTTAAATAAAAACTATGCGGCGCTTCGTCGAACAAACGGCCCGCTAACGCGCGAATAATAAAAGTACGCGATCGAAATAATTCGTGTGCTTCATCGTGTGTCTAAGCAATCGTATTTTAAGAAAAATCTAACGATGAAAGAAACGATATAGATTAATCTATGAGGAAAAAAAAAAAAATCCCGTTTCAGCGACTTCACAGAGAAAAACGATGAGACTTTTATTCGACGCGAGTTTAAGAGAGCTTATCATCCCTCGAGCTCGATCTCGCAGAATACAAAAAAAAAATAATAATAAAATCTTCATCTCGGCTCGTCGCGACGCGCGATTTTTTTTCTTCTGTTCTTTGTTCGTTATTTACGTCTCTCTCAATTATGGTTTTTCCTTTTTTTTTTTTTTTCGTTTTCCTTACAGCGTACTATTAACATTATTATAATATTATTAACGTTTCTTATTTCGCTTGAGGGATGTGCGAGGAGTGCGCGGGGGTGTTTTTGGGGCCGGACGGGAAATTATACTCGAAAACCAAGGCCCCAGGGCGTTTCTTTTTATCATAATATTTCTCGAGTGCAGCTTTGTCTATGTCTCTCTCTCTCTCTCTCTCTCTCTCTCTCTCTCTCTCACACACTCCCTCAACCTTTCCCATTGCCTATCCCTTCGTTTCACATTATCTTCGCCTATCTCTCGATTCTCCTCTATTTTACTATCACGAATCGACTTTATTTTTATTTTTATTTTTTCATCGATCAAGACCTTCGTCGCATATTCGTTAGGTTGCAATCGACGGAACGAACAAGAACAATTTTACAATCGTTTTGCCATTTGACTCGACTCAGTCTCTCACGTACACACATACGACAATGATTTTGCATCGTTGATCTTTCGTTAACATTTTTTTTTTTTTTTTTTTTTCTTCGATCAACAACGTTGCATTTCGATTTTCCTAATCCGTGTATGTGTGTGTGTGTGTGTGTGTGTGTGTGTGTTTTTTTGTTTGTTTTTTCTTCTTCTTTTTGTTGTTAAAGGGCGGTGGTTTTCAATTTGGGACATCGTCGCTGTAGCGACAGGCCCCGGGGCCCCAGCTCCTAAATGGCGTTAAGCGCTCGTGAATCTTGCTGTTGACGACGCCTCGACACGCTCCCGTAATCTCCGACCCCACCGAGATAGGACTCCTCCTCCGTCGCGTAATCGTGATCGCCGCGATCTCCTCGATCTCGCTCCAGCCTCTCAAGCCTCGATCTTCTCGTACCGCCGTGACCACCGCCGTACGATCCGGAGCCTGTTGAAAAAAAAAAAAGAAAAAAAAAAAAACAAAAAAAAAATAAAAATTAACGTCTCAATTAAAAAAAAAAAAATCATCGTCGTCATTTTATTATTCGTCATTATTGATATAATAATGATAATTATTTATTAATCATTATCAGCCCAATAAAATACACTCGAACAACACATCGTCGAGTTACGAACTATCCTCAATGAACTCTATGCCACTCTTATTCTTTTTATCTTGCCGTTTCTCACGTATTATATCAAAAGAATCTTCGCAGCTGCCTGGCATTGATCGCCAAGTAGAGAGTTAGTCAGAGGGTTGCGAGGACTTGGCGAGAGGCTCTTCATTATTATTGTTATCATGTGTTTCTGTCAAACGAAAGTAAATCGGCAGTTCGGAGCACATGCATCTTGCGGCAAGAAAAAAAATTAAAAAAATAAAAAAAATATTACAAATATTGTGTAAGGAATAAAAAAAAAAAAAGAAAAATACTTGTGCGATAAAACTCGAGCGAGACAACGGGCCATGCAAGCGTGACGTCAACGAAGAAGAAAAAAGAAAGAGGGAAGAGAAACTCCGAAACTCGATGCATCGTTAAGATTGTGCAATTTTTTGTTTTTTTTTTTTTTTTGCTTTTTTTTTTTTGTGAACAGTTTTTTTTTTTCAATCTAAAAAAAAAAAGAAGAAAAATGCGTGAGAAGAAAGAAAAGTCGCTGCGAGCCTACCCGATCGACCGATGAATAAATTTAAATAAAATAAACGATGGCTCATCGAGCCCTCGCGGTCTATTCTCATTCGGGGCCTTTCGATCCGAGTCTCCTTCTTCCTCTCAGGACTCTCAAACGCGATAACAACATCGTAACGGCGGCGCTTATGGTAGTTAACAAAAGAAAAAAAAAAAAAAAAAAAAAAATGTATACAGAAAGGTATCGACTAGGCTTCTCGCACTCTGATCACATCTCCAACACCAGTTATTATAATTCTACTCTAAATTCATTACGCCCACACTAAACTATGTGAGAGGTTTTTTTTTTTTTTTTTTTTTTTTTTTTTTTTTTTTTTTTTTTCGTTCAAGAGGCTTCTTTTCGAGAATGCCGGCAAACTTGTGTAAAAAAAAACATTTTTTTATTTTGTTTATTTTCAGGTGGACAGGGTTCTCG
Source organism: Amblyjoppa proteus (assembly GCA_963922035.1). Classification (NCBI taxonomy): domain Eukaryota; kingdom Metazoa; phylum Arthropoda; class Insecta; order Hymenoptera; family Ichneumonidae; genus Amblyjoppa; species Amblyjoppa proteus. The sequence goes on from OY998233.1 coordinate 8,955,643, forward strand.
CCGCTCGTTTATTGCGGCTTGAGGGTGTAGGATGTAACATAGTAAATTAAATTATAAACTATTGTAAAAAAAATCAACGAACAAATTGCAAAGAAAATCGGGGTTCGGTGGTTGAATGAAATTTTTGTTGTTGTTTTTGTTGTTGTAAATATCTCTTCCTGATCTGAAGGAGTTGAAGTCGAGGGGGGGGGGGGGGGGGTGTTGATGATAAATTGGTGGATAAAAAATCTCTCGATCGAAAGTAATTAAAAAAAAAAAAAAAAATGAATATCTCACCCGAGAAGGGGGTGGGAGGGACCCATGCATCAAAGCCTTTCGTACTTACAACGCGATTTCTCAAAGGGTTCTCGCTTTATCTCGGCCTTCGACAATGAGACTCTTTAAAGAATAATCTCTCGATCCCTCTTATCCCTCTCGTTATGCGGACGAACGGGAAAGACAATTATAATTTTTTTGTTTGTTTGTTTGGTAGTTTTTTTTTTTTTTTTTTTTTTTTTTTTTTTTTCGTCGTTAATCCCGGAAGGTATCTGTGTATCTCGGGGAAGAGCTCCCTCTCTCTTTTCTCTCTCTCTCTCTCTCTCTCTTAGTCTGTCTCCGCATCTCGTTGACGCAGCAGAATGTAGCGGAAGAAGTAGTAGCGGTAGAGCAGTACGGAGGAAGAAGTAGTAAGCTAACTCGATTCTCCGGTATTGGCTGGTCCAGCGTGAGCACGAGACTTAACACTGAACCTCGCCTCTTTACGGATGACTCCGGTTGCAGCGACCGCCTCAACGGCTTCTTTTAACGCGAAACAAAAGAAACAACAAGAACAAGAGTCAGAAGGGTGTTTTTTTTTTTTTTTTTTTTTTTTTTTTTTTTAATGTCTTCTTTTCTGCATTTTCTAAAGTGCTTTTCTTTGGGTAAAAAAAAAAAAAAAAAAAAAAAAAAACCGAGAAAACGAGATCGATGACACCTCGTTGAATCGAGATTCTCATCTCGATGACGGTTCGTCATGAAGAATGAAAAAAAAAAAAAAAAAAAAAATGTAGACCGTTTGGTGGAAAACGTTGGTTCGTGACGGGGCTCGACTCTCGGCTGCGATCGATGTTTTTCTTCGCGAAGTCAGCTCTGATTATACGTACGAGTGGACGCGAAGATGAAGTATGCGAATGTCATCAATCACGGCGCAGACGAGAGTTTGACCTTCGTTACGATTGACAAGCAACGTGAGTAAAATTTTGAAACATCACGGTGACGTAAGAGAAAAGAAGATACACGTGTGAAACGAGAGACAGCGAAGACGATAAAACAAGTGAAGTAAAGAATCAAATTGAAAAAAATAAAAGCTTCACTCTCTGTCGTTTCGTTGATCGAGGCGGCTGCATCGGTGGAGTAGAAAAAAAAAAAAAAAAAAAAAAAAAAAAAAAAAACAGAAAGTAATAAAGATTACTTAGTAGAAAGGAGGGAAAGAAAAAAGAAAAAAAAAAAAGAACCAACGTTGCGAACAAGATGCAGCGAAAAAGTCGGCCGATATAAAGACGAGACTAACACGCGGGGGAGTCGTAGGTGAGGGCAGTACGCCCTCATTACTCTCTCTCTCTCTCTCTCTCTCTCGCTCGATTTCTTTTCTATCACTGCGGTGGGTACAAGTGTTGCGATCCATACATTGCGGCTGAAAAGAAACAGATTGAGGCATTCTTTGTAACTCTATACAATACCGTGGAAAAACCTAACGAATTTCTCGGATATTTCCACCGACAACGGGTAATTACGAAATGCGAAAGATTCTCTTCCATGCTTCACGTGCAAATAAATATCTTTTCACCGTCGATAAGAAAAAAAGAAGAAAAAAAAAAAAAAGAATTTCTATATGTAATACATTCTCCAGACTTTTATGCTGCTCTAACAAAGAATGGTACGTCGAATAATAATGATAACAGTAAGGAGACTAAGAGTCGAGTGGAACACGTAATTAGTCTTTGGACGGAAGGGTTGGGTTACCTCTCGGCTCGTGAGCGTAGTACGACTCGTGGTGGCCACCTGAAGGTGCAAAGAAGAGAAGAAAAAAAAAAAAAGAAGAAACGAGCGTGTACGTATTTTTTTTTCTCAGGGAAATGTGGGTGATGCGATGAGGGAGTGTCGCGCCTGAGTGTGTTAGCGAGTCGAAAAATTGGGGCTCGTTAAGTGGTAAGGAAGCTTCGAGAATGGTGGTTGACACGGTCAAAGTACGTTTCACATTTTCTTAACCCCCGTCGGTCTCCTTTCAATTGTTTTACTCGCATTGTGCTCGGGAGAAGAACGAAGAAAGTCGTAATCCGCATCTTTGACAATCTCACTGAGTCGGGAGACCCCGTTAGAAAACGAGGGATAATGAAAACCGGTCCGATTTTTCTACAATAAGGGTTCATTGACATTGCAGCCCAAGTCACACGAGATATATCCAAGAATACATCCTACATAATGTTATTTTCGTATATTGTGTACTTCACACCTATGAAAGATATATTCTTCGATATACTTTACATATAATTTTTCCCCGGGAGATCCGAAAGGCTGTGCTTCGATTGTGAGCTCTTTACGTTCGACTCGTCGAAGAGACAACGATTATGATATCGAATGATCAATTTTAATTTTTTTTTTTTTTTTTTTTCTTCATTTTATGATCGAGCGACGACGATGCTGGGACGATTGTCGAAGTTAATGGCGTTACCTGCGTTGACGCGAGCAGGGAGAACGTCGGCCGGTGCATCGGGCGCGGGCATCACTCTTGGAACCGGTGCAACTACCGGCGGATGTGTGGCTCTCCAATACGCCTCCAGATATTCGGCAACATGCTCGCACGCCTCGTCCAACTGATTCTCATCGAGTATCACGTCGAACATCTCTGCCGGGCATTGCGACAATTTTTCCGCCGCCACCATCTGCACGTTCAGATGACGCGTCTGCGATTTGCCCCGTGACTTTATCAACCTCTGGAGCACCTTCGGCGAGGATATCTTGAGATAAACGATTGTCGGTGCCAGACTCGTCTTCGCCAGCTGCGACGGATGATTTATCGTGTCGCAATCCAACACGACCAACTGCGTTAACAAAAAAAAAAAAAAAAAAAAAGAGAAGAAAACTCCGTCATTAAAAATATCTACATGGTTGGCAATTGTATTTTCACAAAGATAATTTTACCTGAAGTGTCCTCGCGAGCTCGAAAATTCTCTCGATCTCGGCTTGCACCTCGGCCAAGCAGCCGCTTCTGCTCGTTGAACGTTCCATTATCGCTCGTTTCGTTGGATTGTTCAGCAGTGATCTCTTGGCGAGCGATATGTCGGCCATTACCCTCGTTATGATGATCCTTTGTTAAGGAAGAGAAAAAGTTACGCTATCGTAGTCAGTTCTTCGGAGTTAGACAAGAGACTATGCGAAGACGTTAAAGTATTCAATGACTCTCACCGGCCCTCAAACTTGTGCTTAAGAAAATCGAAGAGAGCCTTCTGCATCATATCCGTGACTTCGTAACCCTTCAGCGACGGCCCGACGAGAACCACAGGCCTCATCGACGGCACGACGTCGTAAGGTGTCGCCATTTCCTGAAAAGTCGATCATTCGGGCGACACGTTAATACAGAAAAACACTCGGTTTGCATCCAACGACTTTTGCCGATAATTAATGTAAAATAAAATATAATAATTATAGTACTAATAATAATAACAATAATAATATATCATTAATAATAATAATAATAATAATACGTTGCGCAAATCGCACTGACCAAGCTAAGACTCTCTCACTTACGTAGGACTTCGTGAGTAGCGCACGGCAATGCAAAAAACATTGAAACATTTAAAAAACAGTTAATGGCCAAATTTTTCGAATTTTCTCTCACACTCTTTCTTGTCTTTTTATAATCATCGTGCGAACCATCCGATAACGATCGAGACCGAAGTCGTCGCGATACTTTTTTTTTTTTTTCCTTTTTTTTTTGTTTTGTTTCTAATGTTCAACTAACTATCATCTACGCGCATGAAAAAGTTCGCGTTACGAACGGCCTCGAACGATATCGAGTCGCGACGATCAAAAGTTCAATCTAAACGCTATTTACAATGGCCTCGATCGGTTGAACTACGAGAAGAACATTGTGCTATGTTGTATGAACAAAAAATATATATACATATATCTTTCCTACAGAAGAGAACGTGAAACTCTGACGGAATATCTAGCGCGCGAGTTGTATGAAGAATAAAATTCTAGACTGTAATTTTCTAATGTAAAAAAAGATACGAGACTAGACTATGTTGGTATCGTGCGATCTTTCGATGCCAAGACGTTGGGAAAAAAAAAAAAAAATCCGACAGAAGAGCGATTTCCTTTGACACTCGCTTATCCACCTACGTGGCTAGTTTCCCTCTAACTTCTCTGTGCGTATAACGTGTAATATTATCTATAAGCAACATTTCTAGTAGCGGCAATATAAATAGTAGCCAGGATGACCCACATGGAACTAATATATGTTTAAAATATACAGAAACACATTTTTCCAAAACAGTTCTCCGTCTCACAAACAAGTCCCCAAATATTTATATAGAAAATATATCTGCACTCAGAATTACAAATATATCGTCGTAAATAATTTAAAATTGTCTGTAGGATAGAGAGTAACAAAAAAATGTCCGTACGTCCGATACATTTTGCCAACGTTGCATCCCCATACAATTATTTCCATGTGGGAAAACGTGAACGGTGAAAAACAAAAGTACGAGCTTTTGGTTATCCGAGAATGCAGTTGGATCGAGACGTTTCTTATGAGGCCCGAAAGTGATTATACTCGTTCTCAGATAGGAGGCTGTTTGTGAATTGCACGCGTGGTCATAAGTCTCGCCGCGACGCGAGGTTCGCGGACTGACGATGAGAAGTCGAGCTTTTACCGGCTTCTTGAAGAAGTTCTTTCGTTTCTCCTTTGCCGGCGGTGTGGTCAGGGTGGCTTTGCCCGGTCGAACGTTGCCCACGCTGTCGCTGTCATCGCCTGCAAGACAATTCAATAAAACGTGATCACTTTCGACCCCATAACTCAGTTCCATCTTATCGTGGGCCAAGAGTCGGGACGAAATATTATTTTTTTGTTGCTCACCTGGTGTCGGTGGTGTGGAACCTCGCGAGGGCATACCGCTCTCACCGAGGTTCCCCGAGGAGCCACCGCGGGCGGAATACAGGCCCTTCGTACCACGTGCCGCGCTGGCCTGGACCCTGAGTGACTCCAGTTTAACCGGCGATGGTATGAAACCGACATCGCAGCCCTCCTTCACGAGCCTTCCGATCCACCAGTTGTTGTCGTACTTTTCCTACATGAGTATTAAAAAAAAAAAAGAACAAGAAAACAAGTGTTTTTTTTTTTTAATACCACTAATAGCGAGCGATCGAAAGTGAGGTGGTCGCGAGCGAATGCGAGAGACTCTTACCTTGATGTGAAGAAAGTCCCGAACGTCGAAGCTGACTGCCGAGCCGTGAACGGGGGAGTCGTCGTCGACCCTACCGTCATAGCTAACGTTCGTTCTCACAGCAAAAGCTACCGGCTTCGCCTGCAAGTAGAAGCAATAAAAAATTTATCATTCGCGTAGGATCACAAGGACCGATACGAAAGAAGTACTAAAAATAGTAGGCTTAAAACTATTCCTCATATTGTAATAATACTGTGGAAGGTTTTAGGGGAGAGCGGGGCAAAATGGCACAGCGGGACAAAACGGAACGGCGAGGGCAAAACTCACTCTTACAACAATTTTCGGATGTCCCATTTTGTCCCAACGATACATCGAGATTTTGCGTTTGCGTCAATTGCACTTTGGCTCATTGCCTTTTGTCTTATTGTCCTCTTTTGCCTCTTCTGTGCCATTTTGCCCCGCTCTCCCCTACGGATATCCATTTCACGCACTTTAAAGATATGCCGTTCACGATTTAATTTTGTGTCAATAATCGTTGCTTTTTCATTATAAACACCGTTAAAATGAACTAGTCCCACACCGAAGGTTCACGTATTTGTTTTAGAGAAAACAAAAAAAATAATAATAAACCGTGCAAAATGGACGTTCGATCAGAGCGTGAATGTAACTACTGGCGGCGAGATCGCTCGGATAATCTCTGCACGTCCGACCAAACACCAATCTGCACTACTCGGCAGTGTGTACTCAGCAAATTTACTCTAATATATGCTGCCCTATGTTGATTTATGATATTTGATAATTCATTTATCCGCGGCACATTTGTCGAATCGCACGGTAAATTTTATCTTCGATGCGCGATGCTACAGGAATACCGGTGGGTGGCTTTGTTTGCTCGATAAATTGTTTTTATGCACGTGTAATCAGTGACCCACAGGGCGCGGTGCCCGAGGGGCAAGGAGTAGACAGAGGCAAAATGTGCCTCCAGTAGAAAAGGGTATCGGCAGTCAGGTCCGACAAGGCAAATGCCCATGCAGTACGTATATAAGATAGAGAGTGAGTTGTTTTTTTTTTTTTTTTTCTCTCCTCCAGTAAATTTTTTCCCCATTTTCTTCCTCGCACTTCGTTTTCGTTTCTTAAATTTCCTGGCTCTGGTTGGCGACCACTGCGGCCAGCTACTGTTTTGCCCGACCGTTCGCGCCGTCACGACGCTCTGCGATCATTCCTATATCGACGTTTCGATCTGACCGAGGACCGTAGGGCGGTAACACCCGTGACACTGGCATGCATAGAACCCAAGCCAAGAAGTGGGCTTGGGACATGTGAGAAGATTTTCCAAACTTCGCTTTGACGCATTCCGTATTCGATAAGAATCCATAGATATATATATCTGTACACCGTATTGATGTGTGTGTATGCATAAGCGTATTCGACATTACTTGACCCAAAAAACTTCTCGACGTTGAAGATCACAAGAATAAACAGAATTAATAAGCACCGAGTCGCGAACAGGAGAAGTAGAGATCGAGGACGTATCTTTTTCTTTCCTCTTCTTCTTCTTTTGTTTTTTTTTTTTTTGTTTTAAATCAAGATATACATCACTTGGCGAATTATCGGGTTTAGCGTTTGGGTGACAAACAGTGAATTCTCTCTCGTCGGGATTCTCGTCGGGGAAGCATTTTTTTTTTTTTTCTTCTCCTCCTTCGCCCTATAAATTTTTCTTACGGGCGTTGTTGCCGAGTGGTCGATATACTTTATCATCCTTCACGCTCGCGAGTCAAAAGACTGTAGTAACACAACGCCGCCGAATTTTCGTTCCTCCGTGTTGTTCGTCCTCCTCGTCTACCCCTCTTGACTATTCCCCTTCGCGAGTAAGAAGAACACACGATGACACTCTTTTCGGTGACTTACCCTGGCTTTCTCGAGTTGATTTAACGCCTGTCTCTCCTTCTCGCGTCGCAAACTCTCCTTCTCCTCGTCCAGCGAGAGATCCGAGCTCGGCTGCGAGTAGTTGGAGTCCGCCGAGCCCTGAAAAAAAAAAAAAAACAAAAAACAAAAAAAAAAAAAATAATAGTAATCAAAAATTAGAAGAAAAAAAATTATTAACGATATTTCGATTGCGTTCAGTGTGTCGTGACGAGTTTTTAACCTTTGCTTGACCAGGAGAGCCTCGCTCGATTCTCTATGTCGTGATCGCTCATCTCTCCCCAGAGACCCACCCGCATGCCTCACATTTTCTTGTTAATTTATTAGCGTAATTAGGTGTAAGTGCGCGACGATAGCGCAAGAGCTCCGCTTCAAGCTCAATCGCATTGAAAGGCGCCAGTTTAATTTTCCATTACACCTTTACCTAATATCGTGACGCGCGAAGGTAAAAGGGAGACATGAAAAAAATTAAATTGCTCATCTTTTCATTATCGACGCATCGTAGAATCGATCTTAGCCTTAAGCGGGTCGAAACTTCGCAAAAATTAATTGTATCAAATACGCAGTGGACTCGAAAATTAACGGTATTTCCAAATTCTCGAAATAAAACGATATCACCATATAGGCACTTCTCATTAACCCCACAATTCATGACTGGCCATCGAACTCACCCCGCGTTAACGAGAAAAAAAAATGAAGTTTTTGCTGATTTATTTTTTCGGTTTTCAGTTTTTTAATGCGGTTTTTCATTAACTAAATGTCAAGAAAATCAGATTCATTGTAGATCATTCTCTTCCTCGTGAAAAAACGAAGAAAACAATGCACGAGCAAGTCTTTTCATCAGCGCAGGATCGGTTTTATGATCAAGAAAGACGTGTGAGGTGCGTTCGAAGCCAAGTCATGCGTTCGAAGGTAAAAAAAAAAAAAAATTAAGTCACAAGTTGTAGGGCTAAGAAAAGTTCGAGCCCACCGCACAAATCGAACGAGTGATAAATTTTTGAAAATCATTTACATGAGTTTAACGATGGAAGGTTACACATCAAAGGGCGAAGCTCGTTAGCCGCATTGAATAAGCGTTTCGACACGCAATGCATCGACGATTTGTAAACGAAAAGCTCGCAAAGGGCGCGCAAGAGGAGACAGTTGGATGTTCGAGGTCTCGTACACGCACGAACGAGGATTCACTATTCCGGGCTTTATAAATATATATATGCAGAGGGTTTGTATCCGTGGCAACGGCCTCGAATCACCGTGGGCAACACACACACACACACACACACACACACACACACACACACACACACACACACACACACACACACACACACACACACACACACACACACACACACACACACACACACACACACACACACACACACACACACACACAAACAGTCCTTTGAAGTTCGTCAACGCGACGAAAAACGCTCGAGGGCTCCCTCGGGAATTATCGCGACACAGTGCGATTATTGCTTCTCATTGTCTACCTTTGAACAATTAAATTAAAGAACATGCCTCATTAAAAACAAAATATATACAATAATAATAATAAAAAAAAAAAATCAAGGACATTTTACGGAGGGATGCTGGGGATCGCCTGTAATAAAAATACGACGCGAAGGGACGGAGGTGCAAAAAAAAAAAAAAAAAAAAAAAAAAAAAAATACGCCACCAGTGTCCGTGAACGGCCTTCGTGACGATCACGATAAAGATAGTGATAATAATATAATATCGATAAAGGCGAAAGAATTAAAGCGAAGAACGGCCCCTCCTCACCGACCGAGCGTACGCTTCGTCGAAGCTCCCTTCCGCGACAGGAGTCAGCTTACTGCTTTATTAATCGCACTCAATCGGCGAGAATAAAACTTGAGCGCACAATGTTGTTCATCAAGCTCGTCATACGCTACAAGAGACTAATTATTTTAAGCATCGTCCCCGTCGCGTGTGCAAGGTTGCATCGCGTTGCGTTTTATTTATTTATTTATTTTATTTTTTCTTTATTTTCCTTCCGTCCCTTCAATTTATATTAACCTTGCCTCGTGCGGTGTGAAAAGTGGATTTTATGACCGTGTTCACAATATCGTGACAATACAGTTGAGCATGGTTTGACCTGTGGAAATATCGTTCACCCTCTTTCGGGATGTAAACAATAAATGTATGTCGCTTTAAAAAAAAAAAAAAAAAAAAAAACAATTTCTCGACTATCGAATCCGCATTGACGAAATTTTCTGAAAAAATTTACCACTTTGTTTCGGTATATAGAAAAAAAAAAAAAAAAAAATGTCGCCGAAGCATCGTCTAAGTTTTTCCCCCCCGAGTAATTCGTCCTGTACCTGGGTGAATAGCTTGTTGTAGCCGGAATTGTGCTGATTGTATCCTATCATCGCCGAGTCTCGAACCTCCCCGAAGTCGCAGCAGCTTCTTTTGTTCTGCGGCCGCGATTATTAATATGGCATGAAATGTCTTATCGTCTCACGTGTAAATTAGTGTACTGAAATCGAGGCACTTTCAATGGTTTTCACCGACGTACATCGACGCTTGAGACGACCACAAGGTCGAACGTGAGAATTTCAGAGTTTCCTCTCTCTTATCACTCGTTACCGCATTGCGCTCTTTTATCCGCACGACTGCCCTCGTCTCGTGTGCGCTGTTGAAGATAAAACTCGAACACTATTTATTTGTTTCTCTAACTTTCGTTCTTTAGAAAAAGAAAAAAAATGTGTATATATATATATATATATATATATATATTTTTTTTTTTCAATTGTTCGCTAGAATATTAGAAACGTCACTCTGTTCTTTTGTTATCGTAGAAATTTATAAAACACGTGAAAACAATCATTTTAAGAAGAAAACTCTTCACCAACGCCTCGACGAGTATTTTTTCCGTTTACGCTTGCAAGCCATCCAAATTGTCTAAGAGGTGGTTGCTAAACTCTCGCTCACGTATATATATATATATGATCATATATATACATGTACATATATATCTGTAACGAAGGAGATTCGAGCAGCGCCAAGGGAGGATTGCAGATGTCGAAGGGCTGCCCCAGTGTCGATTGGTCCTCGCTGCTCGAGTTCGTCGCCACACGAGTATCTTGAAATTTCGCGCACCAAGTGACAACGTAGTTGACAGTTCAATCTGCAAACCGGGCGATAAATTCACTGAAATGTTTGCCTCCTCGCAGCTTTCATTCCAATGACTCACAAAGAATTTACTTGATATACGATCACTGTTGAGATGAAAAAAAGAAAAAAAAAAAAAAACCCCGCCGTACTTTCGACGCGGGCCAGTCGAACAATTATTTAGCGACGTTTCGTAGCGTTCCAGATATAGTGCATGCAACGAGGACAGCGGTATAGCATCGATCGCGTGTTTCTGCTCCGCGCGATCAACTGCAAGATGCACATTTGCAACATGCCTATGGTCGAGCACCACGTTTGTGCTGTAACTATATCGAACCGGTGCGATCTTTCATGCCCACGCGAATTAATTGGCTAGATTTATTTCTGTTCTTCGCCCCCCCCCCTCCGCCCCCCCCCTTTGTCGCCTCTAATTCGCCGAGGGGATCGTTAGCTGATGAAGTTGTTCGACGCTGCGTTCGAGAGCAATTTCGCGAGTCGAAGTTTTCAAGCGTTCCTCGAACTTTTCTCTGACAGCGGTGCGCGACGAGTAACGACGAGAGGGTTGAGAGATAGAGAAATACGGCGGAAAATCGTCGGAGAAATAGGTGCCCCCCCCCCGCCCCGTTTCGCGAGGGCGCAGGCGTGCGAGCCCCCTCGTGTGCTCGTGCGTCGACGTTGATTGAATCAACGACCCCCTTGTTTTCCTCTCGCGCGCCCGATGAGGGTCATCCCGTTCGCCCTCTCTCGTCCCTCCTCCGCCGTTCCATTACATACACGCGTATCTTAACATCCGTCCTTCGAGAGTCGCCGGTCGCGTTCTCTCAGTCAATGGGACTTTAGGAAACGCTGACGAATAACCGACTGGCCGGCAGGACGGGCGAGTTGAGTTATTCCTTATTTTTCCTTCGGTATGCCGCCGCTCTCGGTAGACCATGGCGCGACGCTGTAAATTCCGATCTCGCCGAGTGTCCTGACTTACCGAAGAATTTCGAAATTAAAATACGTCGGCTTATCGCACAAGCGAACTCCGTTCGTGCTGTTCGCGTCTCGATTCTGAGCTCGAAATATTTTTCTGATACACTCAGAAAAATCATTTATTTGACGGTCAACTTTCATTTGAATCGAGTGAAATATTTATTTGAATTTAAGCAACTGTCTACTTAATTTAAATAAATATTTGTTATATTAAATATTTATTTTTTTCTTTTTGTAAGAGGCAAAAGAAAGCAAATCAATGCGAACGTTTGGGCAGACGCAATAAATATTATTATTGTTTTATCGTCAAATAAATATTTCACTCAATCGAAACAAACGGTCGCCGTCAAATAAATTATTTTTCTTTGTGTAGAAAGGTGAACAGTGTGAATGATAAAGGACATTTCTCTCAACCCGCGATAAAGCTAAGTTATGCAACTTGCAACGGTCAAGTGGCGTTCTCGAAGCGGAAACTCTTTTGGCCCCCGCTGTTCGCTCGAACAGCGTTTCCCGCTACTTCCGGTTATCGGCGTGATTTACGACGAGGGAATCGGGGCATCCCGATTTAAACGAGGCAAATGAGACTGCAAGAATTATTTGGCCCGCGTCTAGCTCGCCTCGATGGAACGAAAAATACCGAAATCAATGAAACTTCTTTTTTTTTGTATCATAGCTTCTCGCGACGGAGATATTGTCACGCGAATACGTAGAGACTGCGGCACTACCTTGTTTACGCACAGCGAAAATTAGAGGAACAATTCTTACGTAACACAGAGTACGTCCGACACATCGTTGACTCGTGCCACTGCCTCTCACGATCGGTCCGCGAAGCTCGTCGCCACTTCGGCAATACGATCGAGATATATCATCGCGATAAATACGAAGCTCAGGCGACACGGCCGCATCGCCCACGTACACGAACGGCGCGCCGATACTACTGCGGGAGGGATGAAAACAGTGCGAAGGGGTTGAAGGCCTCGGAGCGAACCGGCGGCGTCGCCTTCACGGACGGATGTCGGGATGGATTGGCTCGTGGTTTTCTTCGCCGTTCCTCTCCGGCTGGCTCGCCGAAATAACGGAACTGATTATCTACTATTTATTTTTTATTTTTTTTATTTTTTTTTAAATTTCTTTTGAACTTTGTTTGAAAGTTCCTCGAGCGTCAGCTCGGTCCACGCGCGATCCACCGACGTGCCACGCAAGCCACTCTACCGTTCGCGACGTTCATACGACGTCCAACTGCTCGCCGTGCCAGTCCCGATGTTACGATCAACCCCGATTTTTCGACCCTCCGTCGCGTCTCGCCATCTCATTCTATTCGAGTTTCGGCCGCGAGGTGGTGTAGCCGAGCGCAGGCAATGCGAACTATACACTCCGCGATGAGAACCGACCATCCACCAACCCCCGAGACTATATCGATCCACGGGGGCGTCCCACCTACCCCCCGCGAACGCCCGAGCGAGCGCGCGCGCGCGCGCGCGCTCCCTCGCTCGCTCCTTCTTACTCACTCTCAAACTCGGCGTATATACCTCCGCAACGCACCCTCGCGCTCACCGCTTTTCCTCTCTGGCTTTTCCCCCGCACCCTCGAGAGTCCGACGCCAGGCCACTGCACCCTGCAGCGGCGTGTGTCTTATCAACCGCTGGTTATACTACCGCTGTTACTACTACTGGAGAACGCTGGGGCGAGAGTAGGCCGGATTAAAAAAAAAAAAAAAAAAAAAAAAAAAAAAAAAAAAAAAAAAATTCATTTCCACTTGGCACTTCTTGATCGGCGAGGGAACAAAAATTGTTCTCATTGCCTCGGTTGCGTGTGTCAGAATAATTTTGTAATTTTTGTTATTGTAATTTTGTTTGTAATTTCATTGTAATTTTTACTATAGAGTATTTATGCTTTGGAACCATGGGAGTTAATGAAGGGTTGGGACATTTGATTTTACAGGTATGAAAGTTACGAGTATGAAAATGCTAAACAATTTTTTTTTTTTCCACTTCGGGATCGGCAACGCAGGTGTTTCATCAACTGCTACTGGGCTACTATTGGGGAAAGCTGGGGCGAGAGTAGGCCGGATTAAAAAAAATTCATTTCCACTTGGCACTTCTTGATCGGCGAGGGAACAAAAATTGTTATCATTGCCTCGGTTGCGTGTATCGGACTAATTTTCGAACAGCTGAGCTCGATACGGTAATTCTTATAAACTGTCCCGCAAAATATTGTAATTTTTACTATAGAGTATTTATGCTTTGGAACCATGGAAGTTAATGATGGGATGGGACATTTGATTTTACACGCATGAAAGTTTCGCGATATGTCGATAAGTTGGCTGTTGCCATTTTGGCCTCCTTTCCTGTAAAGTCGTCGCTACCACTACCGGTGCAATCGGAGCGCCCTTTTCGCCGTGTGTTTGTTTATCGTACGTATAGACGCTCTATTTACCTGAAAAAAAAATCGAGGCGCACGACAATTGCGATTGCGTGACATGTGAATGCATGAATAGTTTATGAGTTTTGTGATAATGTTCTACTCCATTCACGGCGATAATTTATCCAAGTTCGTTTGAATGCGCGACAGAGAGTACGAGCTATACGGTATTCGAAATAGATACTGTTATCAATTCAAGACACACGAGCGACGATGCACCCAGCATGTAAAAAATAAATAAATACAGATACATAGAATATATTTATAGTAGAACCTCGATTATTCGGGGCGGACGGTACCGGAGAGTACACGGATAATTGAATTAAACGCATGATCCTTATTCGTCATAAAGCGTTTTTATTTTGTACGATGTTATGAAAAACGTAGTAATACGAGATCTCACATTTACGGTTAACAATACTTTGCTATGTAGTCGTTGTTATTTAGTGTCGTTTTTGAAAAAACTGTGTCAATTTCGTCGGCTTTTGATTTTAATGTAGACGAACAATGTATGTAAATAAAACCAGTGTAGTCCGCCTGGTGACATGTATGGTGTAAGACTTTTACAAGCTTAACAACTAATTTATAAAAGTATATTGAAAATAAATAAGTTTATTAAAGAAAAAAAGATATAAAGAAAGCTTGGACACGGTTAAACCGCCGCCCGGTTGATCCGCACCCGGTTAATCGACGTTCCGCTCTAATATATTTTCGACAATACACACGAACGCATGAATAATTTTGCGACTCGTTATTGCCCCGGTGCCCTTGCCCTTTTTTTTCCCCTGTGCATAATCTCTATTGGATGACTCGGCGAGAGTGACAGCGGAGCCAGAAAGAGGTGAGCGCGGTATCGCAAGGGATTCGGAATAAAGCGTCCATCAAAAGCTAGTAGGCGGGAATCGATCGACCCCGCTTTTTCAGCTCGATCAGGCCTGAGTGCTCCTGCTAACTGGCGAGTGCGAGTCATGGAACAGAGGAAAAAAACAAAAAAAAAAAAAAATAGCGGCATAGTTTTGAGAGTAAAAGAGAAGACGATATAGACGGGAGGGACCGGAGGACCAGTAGTAACTCTAGCGTGAATTTTATTTTTGGATCTCGCGGACAAGAGAGCGCTTCTCGCGAGTGCGCTCGTTTCATCGGTGTTCGTCTCATCTCTTTTTACTCGCTTTTGAGTCGTGCCAATGGCGTCCCGGCTTAAACTACAGCGTACGTGCGATATCCCTATATCTATAGATGAAACTTTATAGACACTATATTGTGCCATACGTCACGCGGTCGTACGCGTAAATAACGGATTATTATAGTCATAGGTAACATCGGTTACTTCCACCTATCACGCGATCGCCAAGGCAGCCAACCCTCTCGAGTATAAATAAACTTGTGTGTACCACTTGTACAGTAAAATTCTTCTTACGGCCAATTGGATTGAAAGTGATAAATTTCTAAATTAAATTGCACGACGAGACGGACTAGCGATGGTTTGAAGGATCACTTCCGGTATACAAAGTTAGACGATAGAGCGACGGATGGGCTCCATACAGAAATACGGTAAGTGCGTCATATAGGTCGGGCGAGCTTGAGGACGGGATGCGGAGGGAAGTCAACAGTCGCGACGGGCGTCGCGAGGATGAATCAGGGATATACACGCGTTTTCCATTCATACGACCGGAGACCGGGAGAAAGAGCGGGGATCGGAGGTGTAAGAGGATTATGACGAAGGCAGCCCGGGATGTAGTGAAAGCATATGTGAAAGCATCATAGATCAATGACGAAACAATTATGATATGGCGGAGGATAGCATTTGAATTTCGGATAACGATGACTCCAAAATTATTTGTGGCTTCTTATGTTCAACAATAAATGTATACGTTTTTTTCTTCTGACGTGAGTTTTCGAGTAAAATATCGCGTCGGGAGTAAAACAAGTGGCAGACTCGCGTTCAGCGGGGAATAAATACATAATGTTATGAGAGGATGACGGCGCAATTTTTTTCATGAAAAATCGAAGCATAACAAAAAATATTTTAGCTCACATATATCGATACGCTCAGCCATCCCCCCCCCCCCCCCCTCTCCATTACAGGCATGAAATAGGGCCTTTTTAGCGTAGGTGGGAAAAATCGTATTTTTTTGGGATTTAAATGGAAAACATTGGGCTGGGAGTAAAATAATTGATATATTCGTGATCAGCGGGAAAAAATACGTCGAATATAGCCTTAAAACAAAAAAAAAAAATCTACTCAACAATGATTTTTCAATTTTTGAGCCACTTTTGAAAAAACGTCGATTTTCGTGATGTCCAAAGGTCGATATCTCGGCTCCTAGTGGAGCTAGGGAAAATCCGATGTGCTCGTCGTGTTCTACGGGAAAAAAAATACGCAAGATAGGCCCTTGTCCGAAATTTTGGAATCGTTTTATCGTGCCGTTTTAGGCGTTGAAAAAACGTGAAAAATAGACTCGAAAGGGATAGCCTTGCAATTTTTTGACTGAATTTTTATTTTATTTTTTTTTTTATGTTACCTGCAACGTACTGCGAAGTATTTTTGCCCGCTGAACAGGAATTCGCTGGCATTTTTGGCCTAAACTACAATGCGACATTGAGGGACTCGATTTTATGCACGAAAAACATTTTTTCGGCACGACTGACTTTTTGGTTTGAGTCTCCCGTGACAGTCAATCGGCATACGAATAAGACGAGAGTGAAACCCTTAGATCCTTCAAGTTTCTTTCTTTCTCTGGATTAGGTGTTCCAGATGTTAGAGCTGGGATGTCATTTATATTTCTTCTTACCTTCCTTCTGATGCCAAACGGTTTATAGGCCTCCTTTTTCATCGGTCTTCGTATATGATGCGCCATTTTACTTTATAATATATATATATATATATATATATATATATATATATATATATATTTATATTTTTACGTTTAACGCGAAGATTTTTACATTCGATTGCAAAGCGCCCGAGCGCTCCGTAAGCTTTCGTCAGCTTCGCGTATCCTTCGACTTCCGGTGAGTCAGGCATAAACGAAGTGCCACCACCTCACGCATTTATTTGTTCGAGAATCCTATTCACGTGTTTCCGCGATAGCTATAGTCATCGGTACTCACAGCTCCGTCCAGGAATCGCATTTCCGATCGGACTGTTCGTAAATTTCCGACGCAACTGGGTCACGATAACACACAGACACTGGCTATTAGGAAAATATTCACTGATTTATTATCGAAAGCGGAGTCATTGACGTTGTGGAGAAAGAAAAAAAAAAAAAAAAAAAAAGGAAAAAAAAAACAGAGCAATGAGATTGACTTTTATGAGATCCACCCCCCTCATCCATTAAACTTGGAATCGTCCAATTTCGTCAGGACGCGAAGAAGAAGAAGACGAGAATTCAAGAGGCAACTCAACGATGACTCGATAATCCCGTCCAACTCCCGTCATTTTTAGATCGTTCATATTTTGGTTGCAAACTGGAAATAGGATTTTTTTTTTTTTTTGGGCGCTCAATTCGCGACAATCTCGGTTAGAAAATGACAGTCCGAGAGATTGGGAGGAGGAGGAGTCGCTGTACAGCACAAGAGACGGTCAACACCCTCGACAGATTCGACTTGGAATCACCCGGTTCGAATACCACGTGCGTGACCTCGTTTGTAGCTAGTACGAGCGACCATACGACCATCTTTCTCGCCACTGTCCAGAGCACTTCACCCAGATAAATCTCAGCTGCAAATAATACCGTAATAAAATTTCTATTTCTCTGTCGCTCATATATTTTATCAAGAATTTCCTCCTCCCCCCCCCCCGCCCTCCTCCCCTTCAATCAAACAATCGATAGCACAGTCGAGTCGGTGACATCCCTATTGAACTGCTCTACAATCTGTCAATCACTGCCAAATAAATCAATGACTCGTTTCTTTTAATATTTTCATTCAATCCGTAATTATCATCGGTATTATTATTATTTTTATTATTATTATTATTATTATAATTATTGCATTGAAAAAAGTGATTAATTCAATTGAAACGATCGAGCAAGCGGTGTCAAAGTTATATTCCACAACTTCAACTTTATTTCAAAATTCTTGAGATCCACATAACATTGAAGCCAAACGAGAAAAGTCGTGGCGTTTCAAAAGTTACGAGTTTTTAGGACTTGAAATTTAAAAAATTAGAAACAAAAGCGAAATCACAAAAATATGCCGTGGACACCCTTTGCACGGCTGTTTCACTCAGTTCGTTCGTGACTTTTTTTTTTTCTTTTTTTTTGTTGCTTGTGTATTATTGTTAATATCTTAACGTCAGAGAGCCCAGCATTATTGATTACCGATTTTCAGTTTGATCGTCACAACACACGAGGAACTTTAACGATAAATCTTTTAACGATTTATCATCTGTCCACTGAGGCTCCGGCGAAATAGCGCTCAGTGTTCGCGAACACAAAGTGAACGGTAGTCGGACAGTTTGAGAGATAAAATCACAGAAGGATAAGTCCGCAAAGCGACACATGAGCACCCACGACGAACGTCTCGTACCCTCGGACTCGGTTCTACTGTCTAGCTGCGGCTAACCAGCTTTTGGAACGCACCACGACCTCCTCGTCTATAAATAAATTTTCGTCGGCCACACTAACATATGCTCGATTCTTGCTTTTTCTCTCCTTCTGTCTCGATCGCGTTGATTTTTTTTTTTTTTTTTTTTTTTTTTTTTTTCCCATCGCTCTGTCATCGCTCGAGGAAAGACAGCACAGATCGTCGTTAGTTTTTGTCCAACGTCGAGGACGATCAAAGGGGACGAGGCGGAAAAACGTGGCGGAGCATTTCGAGAATTCGGAAAGTGAACGAGAGCGAGCCTAGAGCGAGTATGGCTGCTGCAATTTAGTTATCGGCGAGACGAGGATAACGTCAGGTCGGACTTCGGGCGTTCGGAAATTCGCGAGTTATGCCAAAACATCGCCTGCGTTGCGACAAAACGCGCGATAAAGCGTTTTGTTTTGTTTTTTTTTTTTTTTTTGTAATATTCTTTAATTAAATTCGTATCATCGCGCGGTTTTAATGAGGATCGCATCGATGTATCGGCGATTATAGTGACGGAGAGAATTGGCATCTCGAAGTCTCAGGATTATGTTCCGACGGTCGTACGAATAGTGCGGCGGAATTGTAAATTTTTTTGTTTCGCTCCGATAATTGGCAGACTAATTGTTGTCTTAAATGAACACTAAAATCATGCAATGAGGTAGAAGTCGGATTGACCGATCGACGACAATGTACCGGCGATCGATCCTTCGAAACTTCCAGCCCACTTTTGTCAACTCGCGGTACAATCGAGCCGGTACCTTCGGTGGAGACTCTTTCTGCAGGGAACTGGCTTACCGATGCCGGTTAACGAAGTTCACGCGAAGATTTCTACAATAACACGAAATATAGGAGCAACATTGACATCCTGCAGATGTCGGGAAGTGGAGCATGAAAACTACGCCCCCTCAATCGTGTTGCTCCATTCCCGAATAATAACAGCCGCGACAATAACAATAGCAATAAATCACCGGAGGGAGGCTCCAAAAATCGGACTTCGGTCGCTCACAAAAATTGTTACAAGACACTTCGACTAATGTAACAATAAACAAATGAAAATATCGAATGAACGATTCCTCGAGACGGAGGCCGAGGAAATTGGGTGGAATATTTATAACAGCTCGTAAGAAATTCAGGCCATCCGTCTGGCTATCGCGTAGGTGTAGTACCTCGATTTCTTCATGAAAGAGTAAAGTCTGACTTCCGGTGAAGGGACGATAGCGGCCCAGGAGGGACAGAGACGAAATTCGTAGCGTGGCGAGAGAGAGCTCGGTGGTACACCGTGCTTTCGGGACTGTGAATTATTTCGGTAACGTGTGCGCGTCGCTCCCCGAGTTAGAATACAAAGTTAACCGTCTTGGTTTATAGCCAGGCAGATGCAGATACTTACTCCTCTGGGGCGGCGTGTAAATTTCCAGAGGCTAAGACGAGCTCTACTACTTCCATATTTAATTATCGAGTGGATGAGCGCGGCCGAGCCAGCAGGCCGCAGGCCTCATCCTCCGTCGTCGTTTCCGTCGCGCGTTATTTTCGGGTACGAGCCGTTGCATTACTCGTATACTACGTACAAAATCGGATACCGAGAACATACTTTAGTACCCGACCCCGAGTGTGTAAAAGAAAACTTGTACTGCGATAAATTTCACCGAGCGACGTCTAACGCGGGACCACCTACTGGGGAAAAAAATCTCCGAAGCTTTCGATATAATTGCAGAGATTAAACATATATATACATATATGTGTATATATATATATATATATATATATTTTACAGGGATGTATGAAAGTGATTCTCGCCAGTTCCCGAACTTTCGTCGAGTCCGGCTCTCTTTCTCTGTTCGGTTTCTCCCTCCCGCCCATCTTCGGTCCTATTCCCACATTCCCTCATTCTCTATTCTCTCCGTCGACGCTCCCGCTCTCTCTGGTCATTGCTGGCCTGCATGCAGTGCACCTGTTTCCCTATACCACTGCAGTCGCGGCAGCATCCGCAGCACAGAGAGAGCGTTGCATCACCGGAGCCGCGCACGAGCGAGAGAGAGAGAGAGAGAGAGAGAGAGAGAGAGAGAGAGAGAGAGAGAGCGAGAGAGACGAGTGGACTACGTGACACGTTAGATAAGGACGGAGGGAAGCGAGTCGCGCAACTCCCGGAAATGTAGGTCGTTTTGTCGCCCCGCTATGGCGCATCAAATATAGAATCTTTCGGGTATAGGGTGACTTGACGCGATCGTCGTCTATGCGTGCCCTACTAGAATTTCGAAAAACTCTTCGTTTTCGTCTCGATCGAGGACTTCGAGAGTCAATAGTCGTTGCAATCGAACACTCGACAAATCCTCGCGTCATACAAAAAAAAAAAAAAAAAATACACTCCGAATAATCTCCAAACTAAGTTCACTTTATCGAATATTCATTTTTTTTTTTTTTTTAAATTTTCAACTACCTCGAGCTCGCCCTGAATTTAGGAATTTGAGGTATGTCAGCACATACGCATGAAAACTATCCTTCTAATTTCTCATGCGTGTATTATACACTGTATTGGAGAATTAGTTGAACCTCCACCGCTTTCTCTTTTTATAGCGCTACACTCGGAATCGACCACCGCCTTCTCCGCTCCCGCGTTGCCCGAGCAGAGAGTACCGCTCACTCCCTCTTTTCACACACACACACACACACACACACACACACACACACACACACACACACACACACACACACACACACACACACACACACACACACACACACACACACACACACACACACACACACACACACACACACACACACACACACACACGCGCGCGCGCGCGCGCGCGCGCGCGTATTTATATATATTCATTATATATATTACTCTAAAACCTCGTGCGGAGGCGTGTGATGCGTGTACGCACATAGAGCGCCAGAGGGACTCGTCATGCGTGTTACACGTGGGTGCAAAAGCCAGCGTCGGCCTCGTTACAGCAACGACTTTATATTTAATCGTGCACTCGATTTTGCAAAACGTTAACATCCTTTTCGTCTTTCGACTAGTGTATAAAATCGTTAAGTAATGCGAGGCATCGGAGATGCAAACGCACATATGTAAATGATAAATGCGTGCCGGACTGACAGCCACGTTATTTTCCGTCCGACAAACCGACGAGGATCGCACACGTAATGCACGCACGAGTAACACTCGATATTTTTATTTCGAAGCTATCGTTCGTGCGTCTTTTGCTTCTGTTGCACGGAACGTGTTTCAGTCGAATAATTTAGCCTCTTCAAAGCCGGTTCGATTAAAATTCGCGCATACGAAGTATAATCGAGAACGAAAGAGAGAAACCTAATTGAAACATTACAATGATATTATATGGGCAATAATCATATGCCGACGATGATCGCATAAGTGGCCAAACCTGCACGATACGAGAAGCTCAGTTTTTATAAGAAATTCGGCGCAAGTAGTCGAACGATTCGGCGGGTCGACACGCACTCCAAGTCATTTGAGGAGGTTCGAGCGCTCCGCGCTAATCAAATGAGTGCTCATTTTTTTAAAAATGATTTGAAAAACGTTTCGTGGATAAATAATCGCAGTGCATTAAAATCTAGTAAAAAGATACGCCATATTCTTAAAGAAACAAAAAAAAACGAAAGCACGACCTTCTTTTAAAAAATAACGTTGACCAGAATTTTTTTTTGTTGCAAATCCTATTAGTTTCTATAATTGTAACATTAATAGCAAATTGTTGTTAATGTTTTCCTACGTTAAGGACATATCCTGAACTAAAAATCAACTTCCACTATCGTTTACTTGTGCATAAAACTTTCTGCAAATTATATCAAGATTCCACTTCCGGCATAACGGAGTAAATACACTTGGTAGCGTCTCTTAAAAAAAAAAATCGTTGTTTTTAGGTACTTGGCGTTGTAACATTAATAGCAAATTGTTGTTAATGTTTTCCTACGTTAAGGACATATCCTGAACTAAAAATCAACTTCCACTATCGTTTACTTGTTCATAAAACTTTCTGCAAATTATATCAAGATTCCACTTCCGGCATAATGGAGTAAATACACTTGGTAGCGTCTCTTAAAAAAAAAAAAAAAATCGTTGTTTTTAAGTACTTGGCGTTGTAACATTAATAGCAAATTGTTGTTAATGTTTTCCTACGTTAAGGACATATCCTGAACAAAAAATCAACTTCCACTATCGTTTACTTGTGCATGAAACTTTCTGCAAATTATATCAAGATTCCACTTCCGGCATAACGGAGTAAATACACTTGGTAGCGTCTCTTCAAAAAAAAAAAT
Organism: Amblyjoppa proteus; assembly: GCA_963922035.1. Taxonomy (NCBI): domain Eukaryota; kingdom Metazoa; phylum Arthropoda; class Insecta; order Hymenoptera; family Ichneumonidae; genus Amblyjoppa; species Amblyjoppa proteus. The sequence goes on from OY998233.1 coordinate 8,978,352, forward strand.
TGTTGTTTTTAAGTACTTGGCGTTGTAACATTAATAGCAAATTGTTGTTAATGTTTTCCTACGTTAAGGACATATCCTGAACAAAAAATCAACTTCCACTATCGTTTACTTGTGCATAAAACTTTCTGCAAATTATATCAAGATTCCACTTCCGGCATAACGGAGTAAATACACTTGGTAGCGTCTCTTAAAAAAAAAAAAAATCCTTGTTTTTAAGTACTTGGCGTTGTAACATTAATAGCAAATTGTTGTTAATGTTTTCCTACGTTAAGGACATATCCTGAACAAAAAATCAACTTCCACTATCGTTTACTTGTGCATAAAGCTTTCTGCAAATTATATCAAGATTCCACTTCCGGCATAACGGAGTAAATACACTTGGTAGCGTCTCTTAAAAAAAAAAAATCGTTGTTTTTAAGTACTTGGCGTTGTAACATTAATAGCAAATTGTTGCTAATGTTTTCCTACGTTAAGGACATATCCCGAACTAAAAATCAACTTCCACTATCGTTTACTTGTGCATAAAGCTTTCTGCAAATTATATCAAGATTCCACATCCGGCATAACGGAGTAAATACACTTGGTAGGGTCTCTTAAAAAAAAAATCGTTGTTTTTAAGTACTTGGCGTTGTAACATTAATAGCAAATTGTTGTTAATGTTTTCCTACGTTAAGGACATATCCTGAACAAAAAATCAACTTCCACTATCGTTTACTTGTGCATGAAACTTTCTGCAAATTATATCAAGATTCCACTTCCGGCATAACGGAGTAAATACACTTGGCAGCGTCTCTTCAAAAAAAAAAATTGTTGTTTTTAAGTACTTGGCGTTGTAACATTAATAGCAAATTGTTGTTAATGTTTTCCTACGTTAAGGACATATCCTGAACAAAAAATCAACTTCCACTATCGTTTACTTGTGCATAAAACTTTCTGCAAATTATATCAAGATTCCACTTCCGGCATAACGGAGTAAATACACTTGGTAGCGTCTCTTAAAAAAAAAAAAAATCCTTGTTTTTAAGTACTTGGCGTTGTAACATTAATAGCAAATTGTTGTTAATGTTTTCCTACGTTAAGGACATATCCTGAACAAAAAATCAACTTCCACTATCGTTTACTTGTGCATAAAGCTTTCTGCAAATTATATCAAGATTCCACTTCCGGCATAACGGAGTAAATACACTTGGTAGCGTCTCTTAAAAAAAAAAAATCGTTGTTTTTAAGTACTTGGCGTTGTAACATTAATAGCAAATTGTTGTTAATGTTTTCCTACGTTAAGGACATATCCTGAACAAAAAATCAACTTCCACTATCGTTTACTTGTGCATAAAGCTTTCTGCAAATTATATCAAGATTCCACTTCCGGCATAACGGAGTAAATACACTTGGTAGCGTCTCTTAAAAAAAAAAAAATCGTTGTTTTTAAGTACTTGGCGTTGTAACATTAATAGCAAATTGTTGTTAATGTTTTCCTACGTTAAGGACATATCCCGAACTAAAAATCAACTTCCACTATCGTTTACTTGTGCATAAAGCTTTCTGCAAATTATATCAAGATTCCACATCCGGCATAACGGAGTAAATACACTTGGTAGGGTCTCTTAAAAAAAAAATCGTTGTTTTTAAGTACTTGGCGTTGTAACATTAATAGCAAATTGTTGTTAATGTTTTCCTACGTTAAGGACATATCCTGAACAAAAAATCAACTTCCACTATCGTTTACTTGTACATAAAACTTTCTGCAAATTATATCAAGATTCCACATCCGGCATAACGGAGTAAATACACTTGGTAGCGTCTCTTAAAAAAAAAAAATCCTTGTTTTTAAGTACTTGGCGTTGTAACATTAATAGCAAATTGTTGTTAATGTTTTCCTACGTTAAGGACATATCCCGAACTAAAAATCAACTTCCACTATCGTTTACTTGTGCATAAAACTTTCTGCAAATTATATCAAGATTCCACATCCGGCATAACGGAGTAAATACACTTGGTAGGGTCTCTTAAAAAAAAAATCGTTGTTTTTAAGTACTTGGCGTCGAGACTCCTCTCTTGATTGCTAACTTGTGCGTGTGCGTGTGTGTTCGTATTTGAGATAAGAGGATAGCGAGAAAAACTTAAAAGTATTTTTTTATGTCCAACGTAAAAATTGGTAAAAAATAGTTCCTTTTGCCGCGGGTTCCCGCTTTGGCCGGCTCCCGTCCTGTGTGTGCGGTATTTTTTTTTTTACCCACCACACTGTACGCATAGATGTATCGGTAAAGGACAAGCGAGTTCGAACGACGATTGCCATTAATTCACGGGCAAGAGCGCGGGGGGTTTGGGGGCCGAAACAGCGTTGCGCAAACAAGAAATTCGACTGTAATAGCCTCAGACCGGGCTACACAGTATCTTTACCCGCGACCGATCGTCGCCGATATTTATACCACTTTATAATATACTACGGAGAGAAATGAGACGCGCCGAAGACATCGAATATTTCGAGTATCCACGTTCTTTCGGCTCTTCGGGTTCTTTGGGGAGGATAATACCTGCGTATCCCATCGTAGACAGCTCGATCTCTCGACCGTAGCGTAATTACATAGCCGAGTAGCCGAGCTGGACGAGTGACGAACGCAGCTCGAATTTGGACCAACCCACAATAATAATCTTAAAACACTGCGAGAAATTCGATGATAAAAACCAGCCGACTTTCACCTATGATATATTTTGATTACCACATTTTGCCCCGTTGATACATCCCGATTTTCTCCTCCTTTTTGCCTCACACTTCCATTCAAAAGTCATTGAAAAATTGTCTTTTGCCCCGCCGTCCCATTTTGCCCCGCTCTCTACTAGGATTTTTTTAAGAAAAAAAAAAAAAAACTTTCAGTGAGAATCGATGTGTTCAACGTGGAGTGACGTTAGACTCGACGCGAAAAATATCGGGGCAAGGGAGTAAAAAAAAAAAAGTGAAAAAGAATACAAGCGAATATTCTTCCCAGTCAATTAGTCACGTGGAAAATCAATGATACGAGAAGTGAATAGATTTCTGTATCGGGGTTATATATATTTAGTGGGTCGGATGGGTGGAGATACGCGGCATCGATATATATTACTTGACTGCCGCTGAGCGCTTGTCCGCGAGTCAATTAAATATCTTGTTTCTCTTGCGTCTCCACTCTACTTTTTCTGGATCGACAACGACCACGACGACGATGAGATGACACGCGAGATTCACGCATCGTCGGGACGGCGCAGCAACGAATTAATCAGGCTTGAGTTTTAATTCCACGCGAAACTTCCCGCGGATATCTCGAGAAAAAGGCTTGAACGATATTGAGGAAGAAACCCGACTAACGACTCGGAGACGAGACGAAAATGGGCTACAATTTTTTCGGAAAGTTTAATTGGAACACTGTAGAGACTGGAGTGAAATGGTAAGTCTGGAAAAAAGAAAATGGAACGACCTTTATTCCTCGACTTTACCGTGTTCGCTGAGAAAAATAAATTGTTGGTATTTGGTTGATGCAACAAAAGTGTTTATTTCAATCGACAAATTTTGAATCAATTGAAACACAAACAATCGTTTAACAAAACAATGCTTCACTTGTACCAAACAAATAACAGCTTTGAACGTATGTCACCGCGACTTTTCGTTAATTCAACCAATGTTTTTTCTCAATGTTGCACAATGTTCTGATACTTGATATTGTAAAGTGTGCAAAACAAAACGGACTTTGTAATGCTCTTTTATGCTGTACTTGTTACATAAAGTACGTGTCGGCGAGATAGTCATCGTGACATTCACGGGACGCACACGAGGAAAATGTCCTTTGCAGCTACACATGATCGAAGCTAATTATTCTTTCAAGTTAGCGCTCATCACCTGGCTCGGGCTTTGTCCCATTAATAGAATTACTCGAATCGAATGAGATTTGAGAAAATGCACAATTTTATTGAGACCTCCGGACAGTTAATTATTCACGAGAGGTAACAAAAGATTGAAAGAAAAGCAAGTACGTCATCCGCCAGACACAACAAGGGAACCAGAGAGAGAGAGACACAGAATATCCCCTGGGAGACCTCGCGACTGTCTCATCGAGAGCCGCCTGATCGTATCCTCTTCATCGTAACCATCGGTTAGAAATGACTAGGCAATTTTTTTGACGAAATTTTATTTATACGTCGGTTGGATACACTCTCTCCTTCCGATGCGCTCTCATCTCTCCCAGAATCGTTTGTCAATGAGTAGCAAGAATACGGAAGTTCCACTGTCACTTTCGTTCTCGACCCGCCCCATGGGAAAAGTACATCGTCGACAGTTCGTGACAACTTTTCGACCGGCTCAACTTCTCGACGAGCACACTGTGAATAATCTCATCGTCGGTCTCTTTTATAATCTAACGCGGCAAAAGAAACATTTGCGCGTTTAACATAGAATTTTGTTAACTGTTACTGTTTAATATCGTAATTGTTTAATTTTTTTTTTTTTTTTTTTAATGGACGATACGTTATAACGTATTGTCCATTTAAAAAAATGTACAGTCAACGAACGAACGAAGCTAAAAATTAAGGCACCAAAGTAACGGGCGGATTCATGAGGGAAAAGAATGTAAAACTAGGAGAACACAATTGTTGACGTTCATGGACAAGAATCCTCAGTCGTATGTACAAGAATTTTTTTTTTATTTTTATTTTTTTTTTTTTTTAATAGTGTGTACGAAATAATCTTTCATTGACAATATTCAATTATTCTACCGTGTCATGTCCGAAATGGTGAGCTAAGTAATTCACGAACACGGTAAACGTGGGAGTTGGCTATATGCTCAATGCGTCTCAGCGAATTATGAGTAGCCCATAAATATCCGTCGTCTTTCGCTGCTCCATCGTTTTCGTACGTGAAAAAAAAAAAAAAAAAAAAAAAAAAAAAAAAAAATCAACATATATACACGTACCTTTCACGAAAACGTTTCTCTCTGCATACGTCGCTTAGAGGTGGCTCCCCGTGATTGCGGAGGTGTGTTTCTCACACAGAGAGAAAGAGGAAGAGAGAGAGAGAGAGAGGGAGAGAGAGAGAGGGAGAGAGACGCCTTCTACGGAAACCTGTTTACCGGCGCTCGTTCACCCGCGCGTTCTTTACGGGGTCCAGCATACGCCATGTGTGTATTAAACGCCACGGGAATAACGATCACAGCAGCCCGAGTACAGCGGCACAACTCGCCGATGAAATTACACCGTGGCACGACTCGCAATTAAAAATTTCGAGGGTAACATATCGGTTCCGACGAGAGGAGTCATTGCACACGACTCGCGGCGCTATCGAGGCCGAGGATTAAAATGTTCATGAATCAGCGGCTCATCCCGGCAACCAAAAAGTGGGTAACGCGAAGGCAACGGTACAGAGCACATGACACACGCAAAAATTCCGATGATTCGATCACGGATTTTGTGTCGTTGCGCTGATTGAAGAGATCTGATAAATCAAGGTCTCTCATTATCCCGGGCACGAAAGCCGTTCGACGGTAAAATGAGAAGAGGCAAAATGAAATTAAGAAGGTGGATTCGAGTCGCGCGCGCTTAAAGAGTCCAGTCATCCCGCAGGGGGAAAGTGTGCACGCGGAGGGATATGGCCTTGATCTTGAGGAGCGAGCGACGAGTGGGTAAGGTGCAGCAACGGGCGTCTCTACTCGCGGTCTCTCGCGTCTTCTCGCGGTCTCTCGCGGCCGGCAGCCAGAAATAAAGCCGCTCTCGACTCTCAAGGCCCCCAAAGACCGTGCATTCAGTATGTGGCCACGCACATCCTCAAGATGCGTAATCTACATATTCCCCCCCCCCCCGCCCCCCCCCCCCCACGCCCTCAATCGCCAATTCGATATTCGTCGCCGATCGGGCTCCGATCGAATTGACCCAAGAGCGACGATATCGAATTAGGGTCCAGCCCTAAAAAGTTGGGTAGTGAATGATTTTTCTATCAAAAGGCCAAATTCATTCGAGCCAAAATTCAGTTGCGCCAAAAAGTAACTAGGTTTGGGGAGCAACATGTATCCGAATCTCATAGACTGTAGATGGAGCTGTAAGAGCTGCGTTGGACCGAATTTAGCTTTTACCGAAGTTTAAGCCACGCTTCTATTGTTTTATAAGCAATTTGCGGTTAGAGACTCTAAAGTGTGCGATGATTATTTGAGCATTGCGAGTTCGCCCCCCCCCCCCCCCAACTTTATACAATTTTTTTTCTTCGGTGTTCTTTTTATCTTCTGTCAATATCTCCATCGTCACTAAATTAAGGAACAACCTATGTTCCTTAGTTCATCCGCTTCTATCACTGCCTGCATTCGCGATAACTTACAGATTTTTTTTTTAAATTTTCTGTTAATATCTCCATCGTCACTAAATTAAGGAACACCCCAATGTTCCTTAATTCATCAACTTACAGATTTTTTTTTATTGTAACATCACTTGCGACTTGAAAATCTCAATATATGATCAGAAGTGACGCCATAGGCGAAAACATTACTTCCGGTTTGGAAATACAATTTATCGATCGGAACTCTTTTTTTCCCTTGATGAGGTGACTTTCGGTCGAAAAATGATATTTCCAAACCGGAAGTGACGGATCTCCCGAATGACATCACGTGGAGAGTGATAAAATCCCTGGAGACGCACAGTATAGATCCAGAATGGCAGAGCAGGTGAATAGTTATCAAGGCCTTGGTTCGAGCCGCCTAAAGGGGCGCCTAGAATAATCAGGGCCCGATTGGCCCCTTCTTAAAAAAAAAAAAATTGCGACAAACAAACAGCTTTCAAAAATGTGCATAAGATAAGATTCACAAGCACGGAGTTGCATTAAACATAGCGGAAATCAGTTCGAATTTGGTGAATTGGAATCCGCAGTGAATGTGTCGTAAGCACTACTCATTGCACCGAACGCGCAAGCGTAGCGAGCTCGGCAAGCGTCATACTGCTCATCGTTCGCGCGCACGATGCGCGTATAAGATAAGATTCACAAGCACGGAGTTGCATTAAACACAGCGGAAATGAGTTCAAATTTGGTGAATTTGAATCCGCAGTGAATGTGTCGTAAGCACTACTCATTGCACCGAACGCGCAAGCGTAGCGAGCTCGGCAAGCGTCATACTGCTCATCGTTCGCGCGCACAATGCGCGCATAAGATAAGATTCACAAGCACGGAGTTGCATTAAGCACAGCGGAAATGAGTTCAAATTTGGTGAATTTGAATCCGCAGTGAATGTGTCGTAAGCACTACTCATTGCACCGAACGCGCAAGCGTAGCGAGCTCGGCAAGCGTCATACTGCTCATCGTTCGCGCGCACGATGTCCCTAACAGATAGTAAAAAAAAAAAAAAAAAACTTACATTCAACAACCATATTTTGTTTCGTGAAATGGCGTTTCCACGAAAGCATTGATTTCTACCGCCAATGGTCAAATGACCAAAAAAAAAAAAGTTGCCTCTACCCCAATACAGAGCAACATGTGCAAAAACATTGTCTCTATTTGCATGTGATTTTCGATTGAGCAGCGAATCCGCAAGAAACTAAAGAATAATCAAAGCCGCGAAGAGATGATATTGGCAAAAGCAGCGATGAGATCGGCTCGGGAGGAACAAGAATAAGAGGATGAGACCTCTCGATCGAATCACCGAACGGGGTGGTGTGCTAGCGCTCGGGAGACCACAGTGAGTGTTAGATTTCGTCTTGCAATTCTCGCGAGTATGCGTCGGTACCGCGAGTGTATGAGTATCCGGCGGTTTTGTCGGTGGGCCCCGGTTCGAGAAGCTCGAGGAGAGCGCACGGACCTATAATGGCAACGTGTTTTCGTCTAATGTACTTTTTGTGATGTCCTTGATGGAGGAGTCTGCGAATGCAGAACTACAGGGCCACCGTTGCACGCGCTGAATGAGTGGGGTGGATGAAGAGGGGGTGGTGAGGAAGGGGGGGGCGGCTATGGTATAGCATAGGGCCCACTCCCCCTCCTCCCCGCCGTTCTAATCCTTGCCTCTCTCTCGTATTTCGGCTTTTGGAGCGAGAGGGAGCGACGAACGAGCTGAGGAGTCCCAACCCACCGCAACTTTGGGCCTAGTCAAGGTCAGTACGGCAGAGAGCGACGGTGTTTGCCCCTCTCCACGTCCCCGTCGGCAAACTTCTCCTCAGCCGAGCGCCCACCACCATTTCGCTCCGAGCCGGGAGCTCCCGAAGCGCACCGAACTGTGCAGCATTATCGCGTCATAGCGTGGAAAGCCCCCCACTCGGGGCCTCCGAGGCACGCGGGACGTGGAGGGGGGGGGGGGGGAGCGGTGGCCCAAAATCGAGAAGAGGTGCCAGAGAGCGCCGGTGCACGTTGGGCATCGGGTTACAGGACTCCGTTCTCTTGGCTCTCTCTTTCTCTTTCGGCGGCCCTCTCGCGCTTCATTTTCTCCCACCATCCGAGAAGTCCGACTCGCTTTTTGGCTACGATCTCGATGCCTCCCGTTGGAGAATCGTGGCCGTCTCGGAGCTAAGTTGCTCGGGGCCCGGACGGCGTTTCTTAATGCGCCAAAATGCATTCTTTGTTCGGTCGGGCGGCGGAGGCAGCGGCTAGCGTCGGGTCTATGTACCGATTTTCTGCTCGGGCAAGAGGGCACGAGAGAATTCGAGGTTGCTGGAAGACGCTCTTCGTCGAGCCGAGCCGAAAGAAAGTACCGTCGGCACAGCGATGCGGGATCAGCGAGTCGAAGCCGAAAAGCCAAAGGTTTCGGTGCCAAAATCATTGAAAACCGAACCCATGAGATCGATTATATTCGGCGGAAGGGGGGGGGGGGAGGGGGTTTAACGTGAGTGCGCCAAGCTACGGACTCTCGGATCGTATATTGCGTGCTCGGGCACAATGCTCATTGTGATGCAATTTTTGTAGAGCGAAACTTCGGGGCAATCTTCTCGGCTGGTCCCTCCGGATTCTTACACGAGAGTCCCGTAGTGACGGGTATGTTATTTGATGTGTTTGGTTGTTCGTTTGTTTGTTTGTTGAATTTACTTATTTTTATTCGCTGGCTCTAGGCGCAGGGGGGGGGGGGGGTGGGGACTTCTTCCGAGAATACTCGAGAGAACTGCACGAGAGAGCAGCGGAAGAGCAGACTGAAAATGACGGGCTAGTTAGGCCGTTTTCTTCTTTTTCGGAAAACAAAAAAAAAAAACAAAAAGAATTCCCTTTCGCCCGTTCGTCGCGTATGTGTCCTAAGTGTACACGCTATATGCGCTGGCGGACTTAGAGACACGCGAGAGGCCAGTGCGTGACAACACCGTCGGCGAGAGACTTTCGGGGTCTCTCTCTCTCTCTCTCTCTCTCTCTCTCTCTCTCTCTCTCTCTCTCTCTCTCTCTCTCGCAGCTGCACCGTCGACGACCACTCGCAAGAAGCAAAAGAGTGCAGGAGAACAACGAAACGAGGAACGAAGGAAGGAAAGCGATTTTTTTTTTTTTGGGCCCCGAGGTGCCGGCAACGGTTTCAATTGTTCGGCAATATGGCGGTGGTATCCTCGTCCTCTCGGAGACTCTCCTAGGCTCCAGCTCCTTCCCGCTTACGTCTCCTCGCCGCTGCTCCTCGTAGTCGTTATCCTTGAGCACGGAGCTCGCTTGCACTATTTCGTTTTGTTTTAGCGCACCATCGCCGGGGCTGCTGCTAGTCCAGGGCAAGGAGAGCGGCGCGGAGGTGGCCGCGCGCGCGGGCGGCGGGGGGGGGGGGGGGAGTTTTCGGGTCCAGGTCCCAAAAAGAAGAGAGACGAGGAGACGAGGAGAACGAGAGACCGGACGGACGGAGGAAGGACGGAGAGGCCCGTCCGATGGAGAAGGCGACGAGAGTGGGGCGAATCGAAAACGGAAAGATCCTCGGCTCGGGGATCGTCCACGGCACTTCTTCCCTAGGCGAAAACGCGCTCCCAAATGTTGCAAGACCCGATGGATACTTCCACATGTGTTCGTGCACAAGTGACGCGGACATTCCTTCGAATCGACGGAGTGTGGACGAAAAGATAGACATACGCATAAAGCCTGCGGACGTGGAGGCGATGCAGACCGAAGGAGACGAGAGGAAGACGCGACGGGGAGACTCGCACAAGAAATTATAATTGCCAGGAATCCTCGACGCGCCTCTTATCCCAGTCGGCAATGACGCTTCGCTGATGTTGCTGTTTCTCTTTCAACGATTCTAACCCACCCCAACCCCCCCCCCTCTCCCCCCTCCACCCCGCCCCTCACTCGGCCACTCTCTTTATTCCATCTTATACGTACTGTTTTGTTTTACTCTCGACGATGGAGGGCTCGCGATGCCGCGTCCTCTCCTTGACCTTGTTACGATCTTCTTCGCTGTTTCTCTTCCTACCTAAGCTCTCTCTCTCTCTCTCTCTCTCTCTCTCTCTCTCTCTCTCGCTCTCTCGCTGATTCGGCCTGCTCCTCACCAACACAACACCTCTTTCCCGATCGCTGAACTTTTAATATACCTTTTGCTTTCCTCGAAATCTTTGTATCATTATTCATTGTACTTCTTTTTTTCAGTGCAGCATTTTTTTTTTTTTTTTTTTTTCTTCAACGTGGTCATGGATAGACTCGTTTTTTTTTTTTTTCAGTCACGGTCACGGCCACTCTCGCGCGGCTTGAAAATACCATATGGTACTCTCTCTCTCTCTCTCTCTCTCTTTATGGTCTCTCGCGGAGGGAGCGACGGTAATATCGAGCGGCGGAGCTTCCGCAACGAGTGTACCGCCGAGAGAGGACCACCCAGCAGCCACGGAGCTGCAGCGGGAGCGAGGTCAGTACCGCGAATTAGGTGACTCGACGAAAAAAAAAATAAAAATAAAATTAAACTAAAAAATTTCTATTCAAAGCGATCTGATCGTTAAAAAAAAAAAAAAAAAAAAAAAAAAAAAAAAAAAAAAAAAAAAAAAAAAAACTTACCTACGAGTTGCCTATTCTGACTAAATTCTCTTCGGCGTCGCGAGAACGCTGTGTCGCCCCCTCGGGACTAATAAACATAGACGTAATAAAAAAAAAAACAGGCGGTAATGAACAGCGGCGACGCCGAGGAATGTGAGAAGAAGAGAGCTTCTCGGTTATTTGCCGCACAGTGGTGCGAGAGTTGCCCGCTGTGAAACCGAGCGAGAAACGGGTACTTGTTTTCGGGGACGAAAAATTTTTCACGGTTCCACGTATATTAGAAACGTGAGGGAGACCCTCGCGCGCGCCCCCACCCCCTCTCTCTCTCTCTCTCTCTCTCTCCCCCCGCGAGAGATGCCGCATGCTATTTTTTTTTTTCCGAGGCTTTATACTTGTATACCTGAGGAGGAGGAGAAGAGGAGTGCGCCCGTGTGCGCGCACTCTCCCGCGACTCTGTCGGGCTACCACCGACCGGCTATACCACTCGCTATACCCACAAACTGGTCTTATGGCCGCCGTAAACCAGCACTAAAACACCCTCCCTCATTTCCGGCGAGATGCTGCCGCATCGCTTATTTCTCGGGGAGAAACGCGCGAGTGCATTGCGCGGTAAAGCGGACATTGGTGCACGCATCGTCAATACATCTGTCGATTCGCTGAGAAAAATTGTCAGTCCGGCGGCACGGGCAATTAGTTGGGGGGGGGGGGGGGAACTGACGGTTCGTTGCTGCGTGTGTTTTTCAATAGTTGTCCCAACTCACAATTGTCCCAATTTTATGAAAAAAAAAAAACTGAAAATTAGAAAATTACGAGCTGACTTGGAAATAATTATTTTTACTCATCATTTTTTTTAGCGTTCTATTTTTTTTTTTTTTTTTTTTAATACTCGGTATACTACTCAAACCCATTCTTTCGAGCATGTTTTGTTACTTTTTTGACAATGCATTTTTGTACGCTGTCTCTATTAGCATCGGACTAACGGAAGAAGGGTGCGAATAGACACAGGGTTTTTTTGAATCTTGGATTAAATTAAATAAAAAAAATGCGTGCGCGACGATCAGCCGAGAAAACAATTTGAGAGTTACTTGGGGGGGGGGGGGGGAGGCAGGCATAAATGTCTATAAGAATCGAAGAATCTTGGATTAAATTAAATAAAAAAAATGCGTGCGCGACAATCAGCCGAGAAAACAATTTGAGAGTTACTTGGGGGGGGGGGGGGAGGCAGGCATAAATGTCTGTAAGAATCGAAGAATCTTGGATTAAATTAAATAAAAAAAATGCGTGCGCGACGATCAGCCGAGAAAACAATTTGAGAGTTACTTGGGGGGGGGGGGGGGGGGGGAGAGGTAGGCATAAATGTCTGTAAGAATCGAAGGAGGCTGGGAGAAAGTTTGGTCGCCGAGTGAGAGGAACGAAGGGAAAAGTAAAAAGATCGAAACAAGAGACACAGATGAGACCAGGTCGGAGCGCGTTATTTTAGGAGATTTACAACAATGAACGAGCCCCGAGTCCGGTCCGTGGGTCATGGTGCAGCAGTTACTTATGGAACCCGAATCCCATCGGGGATGCTTGCGAGGGATGCTCCGCAGGTTTCCTTTCTGTCCTCGAGAGCCGGCTTAACTTTCGCTGTTTCGGGAGATCAACGCTTTTACCTATGGCTACCGGCTCGACGGACGGACGCACACAATGCTCGGGCCATTTGCATCGCTGAGAGAAAAATCACTCCTTTCGGGAAAAGGCAAGCGGCGAAGGGACGAGGGGTCGCGCAATGCGCTTTTCGTACCACGGGCAAGGGATCGATGTTCGAGCCGACGGTGGCGAGAGTCATTTGCGCCAAAGCCGAGAGATGCACTGGTGAGGTTCGGATTTCCATGGGACGTGATGCTGTAAACGAAATATGCTTCGGACGCGAGCGTAACGAATTGTTTTACTCGAGAATATTTTCTCGGACATTGGGACAGAATTGCTGCACTATTTGAGAGCAAACAGATGATTCGTAAATTTAACAAACGTTCGTTTGTCAAACATAAGTCGATAATTTTTTTTTTTTTTTTTTTTTACTTAATCATATTTTAGTAAAAATAATGATTAAACTAACGAAATAAAAATCAATTATATTTTCAAAGGCTGTGGACAAAAAAAAATGTTTGTTAAATGTACGAAGAATTTTTATCGCGCACTCACGACGTTTATATTATGTGTTCGCAGTGCCATTTCACCTGACACTTTGCCGACGCGAAGAGGAAATGGAAAACTGTCGCTGGCTGCAAAATTTTGCTCGAGGGAAATTCGATTCGGTCAGAAATTTTTTTTTTTTTTTTTTTCCACCCGGTTCAGGTAAATTCCGACCTCTCAGGATTTACGGAGGAAACCGAAAAAAAAAAAAAAAAGGACGGCGCAGACTTAGTTACCCTTTTGCGAGGACCCCGGAGTCTCTCAGGAAATTACCGTGACACGCCCAGGGTCCACGGGACTATCGTACATATTTCTCTTACCTACACTTTTCGTGATCGATCTCCAGTGCGCGTAGCCGGCTAAGGAGTCTCGGATCTTTCGTCGTGATAAGATCAAATTTTTAGATACAATAGACCGCTTGTGCGACCCTTCTTTTTTCCCCTCAAACTGTTCTCAGTATTTCGTTAATGGCCTATCGTACACTGGAGAAGAAAACAATTATTGAAGTGAATGGAATTTTTTTTTTTTTTTTTTCTTCGGTTTGAGAGGATGTCGTTAATAAAATTAATTTCAATAAAATTGAATTCATTGGTTCAAAGTCGTAACGCTTGTTTCAAAAATTTTAAGTTCGTCTCACCAAGTTGCATCTTTTTACCAAAGTATGTTGTGACGACTGTTGAAAGTAACCCTCTCGATTCATTCCCCGTGCAATAACGTTACGATTCGTTACATTGCTCGGTAAAAAAAAAAAAAAAAAAATTCGACTTCGATCACGATTTCAACTGTGCACGAGAACATTGAGGGGTGAAAAATAGACCGAAAGAAGTTGATCTCAACGCTCGGCGGGATCTTCTCGCATCTACCTGCAGCAGCGGCTCCGAAATAAGTCACCCATTGGCGCAGAAAGATTTGCACTCCCCGCTGCTTTCGAGACTGCGGCGAAAGTATAAGTCGATGAGCTTTCGCTATCCGCACGATTGCCCCGAAAAGATGCAAAGTGCATCTCACCGACGAGCTTTTTCCTCAAATCGGCAACAAGTAGATTTTTGTTCAATTTTTTTTTGTTTGCCCCTATGCTCCAAAACCGGGGATTGACTAATAATTTTTTTTTTTTCTCTACCCTTTTCAAATTCAGCGTTAAATGTCGCGTAAAGTTACCGAGCGAATTATTATCAGAGAGCCGTAGACGAGGAGGCGAGGCGAATGTCCCCGCGCCTCACTCGTGCATTTTAATCCCCTGCAGCTAGAATATAAAATCGCGCCGGGGGGGCATCGGGGGGGAGGGGGCAGGGGGAGGTGGGGGGAGGGGGAGGGGTGGTTGGTGTGTAAAAGAAGGCGAGTCGAAAGAATAGAGTAACGACGAGTATAACGACTGGGTGGGCGACGTGAGAAGGCCCGAGAGGCTCTGCACGGTGAAAAATACCTACGAAGAAGAGTGACGTGCCGTTCCTATTACAGAAATTGCACGAGGTGCACTTTTATTGCCGCAGCGAGAGGAGAAGAGCTAGGGCATGAGAGGCCGTCGCGGATAAAATGCTGTCGACTCGGTAAGAGTGTCGAGAAATTGGAATAGTCGGAAGCGTGGAAATATTACAAGCCAGTTATAACGTACTTATTGCATTAAAGGATCAAAAAGGAATGACGAGGAGGACGAAGATGCGTCGTCCTCTTGATGAAATTTATATATATAAAAAAAAAAAAAAAAAAAAAAAAATGATTGCTGAATTATATTTACTTTTTTTTTTCGTGAATAACTTGTGAATAAGCGAGTAAGCTTGTGAGTGGCATTTATTTAAAAAAAAAAAAAAAAAAAAATGTTTTTAGATGCTTAACGATCTTTGAACTTATTTGCGGCAGGCGTGAGTGGTGATTAACTTGTTGAAAAAGCCGAACGAGAAGATACACTATGTTGCGAGAGATATATATATTTATATAGAGAGAGAGATAGAGAGAGAGAGAGAGAGAGAGAGCTCGTGAGTGAAGAAGATACTCAGTGATGTGTGGCGCTTTTATCTCTCGATTTTTTTTTTTTTTTTTTTTTAATGATTACTTACAATGAGGTTTCTTCTCTTGGGAACGCACAAATTGACCAACTGGAGGTTGTCGCGAGGATCCGGAGTTGTGACGACCGTTACGTAAGCCCTTCCGTTCGATCTCGTCTGAAATATCATCAAATCCATGGGGATAATTTTTCTCGACTATAAGACCCGACAATATTTCATCCTCCGGTATTTGATCTTTTTTTTTTTTTTTAATCATCAAATAAAAAAAGTTATAAGAAAATTAAAAAAAAAAAAAAAAAAAAATTAAACAACGAAAGAACACAGTAAGAAGTTGCGGAGCAGAAAATAATCGTTTCCGCACCTGCAATCAAGAAAACTCTTGATCTTCGTACCTAAAAAAAAAGAAGAACATTTTCTAACGTCGACGTAGATCGATCTTTCGAAGGAGAAAATTCTTACGACAATAATAATAATAATAATAATAATAATAATAATAATAATAATAATAATAATAATAATAATAGGAGACGTGGTACGACTCGAGACTTTGAATTTTCGAGTAACCGCTGAACTAAAGGGCTTCCAAGCGTGGATTAAGAAACTAACAAGACCCTTCGGGTGGTACGGTATATCGGCGGAGAGTCTCTCGGTATCGTGGCTCGCCGATCTCCATCGCTGATTTGGTTTTTCTTTTTCTTTCGCGGCCAGAGAAGCGGGAGAGTGAAAAAAAAAAAAAAAAAGAAAATATGACCGTCACCTATTCGAAGAGCGGACAGTTCGGTTTCGGCGATATCCCGGAAATGATCTGACGAACGACACCCTGAAGGAGGTGCCGTTTGGCGGTCATTTTTTTATTATTCTCACCTCTTCAGCCTCTTCAATCAAAACGCGAAAGCAAGGTTTGGCTATAAATTAAAAAAAAAAAACCATCAAATTCGATCGTCCCAAGTGCCAAATATTAAACTGAAAACCTCCACAGTCAGTCTTTCAACGAAGAACCGAAGTAATGGAAGTCGCGAAGAGGGCGGAACGGTCGAATAACAAGAAGAATGAGAAGGAGAGAGGTGGAGAGAGAGAGAATGAAAAAAAAAAAGAAATGATCTGACGGCAGTACTTGGGCATCCTCGAGCATTTGGTACTAATGATCCAACCTCGGGCGTACCGGTATCGTGTAACTGCTAAGTGAAAATACGCGTAGATCCCCCGAAGATATCGGCGCTGGACCTCTCTTCTTCTTCTTCTTCTTCTTTCCTTCTTTTTTTATTCATCTCATGCATTTCTTTCCTATATGTGTATATATATATATATATACACATATACATGTACATCTCTCACTCTTTGGCCGGCCGCGTTCGTACCTCGAATATACAGGTCTAGGCACACGAAGAACAATAAAAACATTAACGCCGAACATAATCCTTGCAGGACCCTCGGAACTCTCTCGTCTCTCGTCCCTCTTTGCCTTATCTTCTTTTTTTTTTTTTTCTCCGTCGCTCTCTCGCGCTCTCTAGCCAGGAATAAACCCCGCTGCCTGACCTGGTTCCTCGTTCTTCCCCCGCACTGCCGTTCATTTTTTTTTATTTTTATTTTTTTTATTTTTCATTCTCAATTTTTATTTTTTTCTATTTTCCTTATCCCCTTTTTTGGTGGGTCTTGCCGTTCCCGGCCGACGGTGTGCCGGGAGAGACACCTCTCTCTCTCTCTCTCTCTCTCTCTCTCTCTCTCTATAATCCTAATGCGTACTAAAACTGTAAACGCGAGAAGAGAATAGATGTGGGACGGTAATCCCGATGGGCATAGGGACGACTAGGCTGCTCGGTCGTGAAGTGGGAAGGGCAGCGAGACAGCTCTACGCAATATGCCAGGGTGGCGCAGTTATGGTTTAAGAAGGTCCGTCTTGCGGGCCCTCTCTCTCGGATTCTCGGAATAGGAAAACGTAACTGAAGCGTTTCATGGTCTGTGTGGAGAAAAAAAAAAAAAAAAAAAAAAAAAATTGTCTAGAAAAATGCTCATTCCTCTCGGTCGTCATTACTCTTGGGACCTCTTCTTGCCGGCCAAAGCGCTCGTGGCGCTTTCGGGGCCCAGAAAATTATGTTTTTTTTTTTTCTCTCTCTCTCTCTCTCTCTCCCTCACTTGTTCATAGCGCAAGAGAGTCTCCAGAGACGCTCGAGTACTTCTCTAAATTTTTTTACGATTCTGAGAAAGGTCCAGAGGAGTCGCAGGCCGAGCGATCGAGAGAGATCGGAAGCGAGCGAGAAGCGACTACTTTGCGTCGTTACCACACAACTACAACAACTCGTTCGGCACTCTTTTAAAACCTCTCGCGAATCCTCTATGCTATTTTTCGGGTTTCAATTTTTTTTATTTTATTTTTATTTTTATTTTTTTTCTTCTCTTTCACTCTTATTTTCCCGCTTGCAAAAACCTTTACCGGAGTTATGTGTATAGTGCAGAACCGTGCTTGTTTCGCCTAAGTTATTAATAATTGTATGGTCCTCGTTCGGAGAGGATAGGGCTCGAGCGGGCGTCGCCGTTTGGTTTCTGAAAAATCTTCATAAACCACGACAGGCTGCGATTATTGTGTCTCGTTGGTCTCATTATTCTCTCGAAAAAGAAATTGTGCCCGAGGTCACGGCCGCAATTTTATATTTTTTTTTGTTCCCTTCCGAAAATATGTATCGTTTTTTTTTTTTTTTTATTTTCTTTTTCTCTTAACTTCCTGGCATCGTATTTTTCATTTGGTGCGGCGCAGTGCGCGGGCGTTTCCCATGCTACTCGCTCGGTTTGTCTCCTCCTCTGTTTCCCGACGCAGTGTCGGGATTGAACATCGCCGAGTGGGAGAAAAAAGCCCGAGAAGTGGGAAGAGATGACCGAAAAATGTACAAGAGCAAAAGAATCGGATGGTTGAGGGCACCGAAAGGGAGAAGGGGCAAGTGAGAATATATACCTGCTGGTGGATATTAAAGCGAACATCATACCCTCGTCACTTTTACTGGTCCTCCGTCCGTCTCTCTTTCTCTTATTCTCTCCATTCTCACTTGGATCCTTCGATCATTATCTCACTCGCTCTTTTAACTCTAGTCGATTTTTTTCGCCTCGTCTCTCTCTCTCTCTCTCTCTCTCTCTCCTGAAAGTTAAACACGATGCGGAGGAAAAACGACGTAAAAAGC
Organism: Amblyjoppa proteus; assembly: GCA_963922035.1. Lineage (NCBI taxonomy): Eukaryota > Metazoa > Arthropoda > Insecta > Hymenoptera > Ichneumonidae > Amblyjoppa > Amblyjoppa proteus. The sequence goes on from OY998233.1 coordinate 8,996,606, forward strand.
GAGACAGAGAGGGAAAGAGAGTCGGTTCACAACTGCAAAGTCAAATCCTATAGTGTTACACTATAGTGGCTGTGCCTTCTCCTCGCACCCTTCGACTCGGCTCTCGATCCCCATTCTTGCAATGCCGACGTACAACGGAGAGAGGGGCAAAGTGAACACGTCCGGCAAAATGGACTAGTGCTGAGATGTAATGACATCTTTTGAAAACATCGATTTTGGGCGTTGATTATGATGGTCTGATCAAAAAAATCGCGCGGCCAGAGTGATCCATTTTTATTTTTTTTTTCATTCATTTTGCCACATTATTTTCCATATTTTGTGTAGAAAAACAATTGTGAATTTTTTAGTGTACAAATTTATGAATTTTCTTTACAATTGCACGAATGTCCATTTTGTATCATATTTTTTATTTTTATTCACATTCAAACACGCCAAATGACTAACAGATGACATTGGATCTTAAAAAATAAAAATATGTTTAACAAATGGAAGTGAGGAAAATAAAGATACAATCTATGGCCAACCATAACTCAAAGCATCTTAACCCACTGCAAAGATGAATGCACTAACTCGTATTAAAAAAAAAAAAAAACGAATCAGGCCCGTTGGCAATAACGATACGAATATATAATATAAAAATAATCTTTTAAATGTATCGGCACCAGTACCGTGTAAAACATTGCCAATAAATATATTTACCACTACTGGAAGTGACTGGCTGAATCGCTTGGCGAGTCCACTTTGCCCCACTGTTCCCTACTTCACTGAGCCGCATACCGAGGAACACACATATAAGTATACACACATATATATATATATATACACACACTTGTGTATCACACATGCCGCATTCCACAGAGACTAGATCCTCTTTCGGATCGCTACTTTCATCCGCGTGCACTCTTTCCACCTCACCTCTTTAAGTCCGCGACCGAGGAATTTGTCCAATCGATGAAATATTAAATTTGTATATTTTCGCAGAGTACACGACGATAATCATCTAGGCAGGAAACAATTTTTAATATAAAGTGTTCCCCCGTCACAAAAGGGACACTGGATTATTCAAAGCGGAGAGTTTCAGCGGTCGCGGCTTCCCCGAAAGGGGAGGCTCGAAAGCATTCGGCTTCGGTGGATAATGAATTGCAAAAATGTAACGAGCTGCGAGGCGCACTATATATAGTATAGAATAGAAGTGGAGAGAAAAAGAAGTTAAAGAAAAAAAATAAAAATAAAAAGAAACACCGAGACAGAAGGAAGTCAAGCCGCGCGTGTGCCTCGCGAAGCTGCTCTTAATAACACGCACGCGGAAAGAGAAGGAGAGAGGGCGAGAGGGGCGAGAGCTTCTGAAAGAGAGGGCTCGAGTGCGGCCCTAGGGTCGTATCGCACCCGAAATCGGCGTTCTCTTACCAACAAAGGAGTCCCGCAGTTGCAACATGTGGTTACCGCGCTCTCCTCGCCAACCCTCGTGTATACTATGCGAGTCTATAGTCTGCCATTCGTCTCCCAGTATGTATCCTGCTTGGGGAGCTTCGGACTAGGCTACGCTTTGCGGGGACACTTGAAGATCCTACGAATATGACTTGCATGTCTCAGAGAAAAATAAAAAGTTCTTCGATGCCTCACAATAATTTGCACAGTGTCAGTCAGACCGGAAACGATTTTTGTTTTTTTTTTTTTTTTGTCATTGCCAATGTGCCGCCTGACTATGAACTGAAATACTGTCGGACTTTTGTTCAGCGCGAAAAAATGCATGGAAATATCTGCTCGAAACGCGTTTTGGAAACCATCAATTTTTTTCAATTATAAGTTCCGCTTTATTTGGTTCCGTTTTGTTGGTATTTTTCGTCGGTGTGTAAAAGTCCAAAAAAGCGGTTGTACAACTTCTTCGACTATCCTGACTTGTGCAGTTTCACTGTAGAATACGACGAATACATTGACTTTTATCGTGATTCCATTTTTGTCGTTCGTCCATTAAAGTCCACATCGCTTATTTTACTTCCGGTTCGACATTAGATACAGAAATTAACGGCAGAAGATGAAATAATTGTTTCTGACAATTGTCTGCAACGACACAAATGGGCAAACGCAGAAATTTTTCGAAAGACAAAAAGTCGAGTACTTTAGTGTAATTTGCTCATTCGTAATGACACCTAATCAGGTAAACAGCAGCCATGTTAATTAAGGAGCGAACGAGTCCCTTTGATTAAAACGTTCCCACAAAATATTCCACTCGCATTAGCCAAAAAATAACATTTTCTTTCTTGCTTCAATGTTGTGTCAGTAATAGGCTGAGCATAAAAGTCCCTGCAGTTCGTATAGCACATAAATCTTCGGGGTACGGGGTGCGTGCAACGTTTTTAAGGTAGCATTCACGAGGAGGGTGGAAGTTTCATGCAGCATGAAAACTAGCGTGTCCCGCCACTGCTGCTGCTCGCTCGGTTGCTTTGCTGCACCGCGCATTAAATTCGGGGGTGCATAGAGAGAGAATGAGCGAAGTATAAAATTCGGTACCGGTGTTTGAGACTCACGCAACCCTCGGCTAACTCGGCCCGCCCTCCGACTGTTCCTCGTCGTTACTGCAGGAGCGTTTGCACGACGGCGTAGGTACGTAGACGTGACACGCACTCCAGCTCGGAGATTATCGGGAGCGATTTGTTGCGAGGAAGGGAGAATGGAAGACCATTTTTGGAAGCCACTATGATGTGCAGTGGGCAAGTAGTGAAAGAGGGAGAAAATGCAATGCAACCTCCCCGATGCAGAGGATATAACTATGAAACGCAAAGAGATTTTCGCCCCAAGACCAACTTGCCACAATGCATCGAGATCTTGTATTATTGTTGCGGGAGAGAGCGAGACGCAGCGGGGCAAGACAGCCCTCGGGGCAAGATAGACCACTACCGAATAAATTTTTGTGCGACAAGACCAGCCAAGAAACAGGTCTTAAAAAAGCTGCAAAGTAATTGCACATTGTTTAATCATGTTTTACCGTTTTATGCATAGCTGGCTTCCTCGTAGAGGATGCTGTGCTCACAATGCTAATGTTAAGTGATCATGAAAATTGATCGTAAAATATCATGTAGAAATTCGGTGAATCAATTTTTTTGGTGGAAATCTGCAACTTGGATTTCTTCTAGGGTAGCAGTTTATGCAGAAACCCCCATCGGGCATGTAACACAACATACATACATTTTTCACAAAATTTAATGAAATTCTAAGGTTTTAATGACAAACATTTTGGAACGTTCCACAATGTCCATTTTCTTCCATCCAACGTCCATTTTCTTTCAATATTTGATCTCGATACCTCCAAGTTCACTTAAATCAGAGCGTTTTTAGTAATATTTGAAGGATTCAAAATCTCTTGAAATCTCAAATCGGACGTCAATTTTCATGAAAGTTGTACTGAACAAAGGGAAGTGTGGATTTTACCCGTGTTAAAGTCCACACCAAATTTCAATTGGTCGACTCAATCCGTTCGTGAGTTACAGCGATTTTAAAGGCCCAGAATCGATCACATACCGACACACACTCGTCAGAGACACATCCGGCACCAGCTAAAAATCAGATAGAAATCTGATTTTTTGTACTGTTCCGAAGTTTTGGACTGTTTCAAGTACTCTGAAATTGGTCTCAATTTTTTTGTTCCGGAAAAAGTTTCCTCTACGAGAAAGCGAAAGGACTAGTTTCGCCTGAAAAAGGGAGAAAGAGCGTCTCGCCCAAGCCGAAGCCACGGAGGCGGACGGAAATGGATGCGACTCGAGCAATTTCTGCAATTTCGTACACTGGTCCATTTTGCTTCGAGTCCCTTTTCACCCGCTCTCCCCAAGTATTTATAAAGGTATGTATATTCCGATGCTTAGGCGCTTCACCTGCTGCCACTGCTGTTACCGCTTCGTTCCCTGCACGCTCCGAAACGTGACCCGGCGCTCTATTCCAGCGTCTCTTCGTCTCTCCCCTTCCGACTCCGCGACGCCTCGGGATTTCTCGCTCCGAATATTTTCGAAAAAAAAACACGTATTTCTCCATCGTCTTCTTCACAAATAACATTGCCCACAGAAAATTCCCTCCTACGACTTTTCTCTCTCTGGAAGCTCCGCATACCCCGCGCCCAACGATCTCACGGCTTCCTCGACCGGCGAAACTCAACCCATGTCCGTTTGTCTCGAATTGCAACGAGTCTCACAGACACTTTCCAGACTGCCGTGAAGCATCGGCAAAGGAAATGGTAAGAATCTGGAAAACCTCTAAAAAAAATCGGCTCGCATCGTCGCGCAACGTCGACACCACTGCCAATCGCCGACCGATCTCCGAGTTACGTCTTGGACAAGATCTCAAGATCATTCGAATGCGCGCATGGAGAAAAAGTAATCACTCTGACGCGTCGATTAAAACAGGCCGAGAGCGTGGCAATTATACGAACGCTTGACACATCGCATAAAGAGTAACACAATGTTGTTAACGGCAAAGCGAAGTTACGCGCTCGGGGAAAACCAGACATTATTCGCATATGTGCAACTCCACGCATTTCCGTACACATAACCGGCGCTCGAGACATCGACGGCTGAGAATCAAAGGGGCCTCGATTTCGCGATATGCTTTACGCGTTACGTGCGTCACGCGTTCGCGTTCGCACACGTTACGTCCCTGTGATTCTGAGCCGTCGTTGTGTCGAAGCGAGCGTGTACCGTATTTTATTTACCCGCACATATAAAGGCGAGTTTCTTCGATCGTTCGATCGCGTGACCGGTCGAGCGCCGACATCTGAAGAATCGTGAATCGCAATCGGCCGGCACGGCCATACCGGTTAGCATCGAAGAAGGCGACATACCGGTGGATTAAACACGATATTAAATTACCAAGTGGTGTGTAGTAAAAGGGGGGGGGGGAAGAGGACGGCGCGGGAGGGGGGGGGGGGAGAGTGAGAGACCTCGTAGACCTCACGCATAGCTGGGTACAGAACAGACGGTGAGAGTTCCGTATAGCAGAAGAGTGACCGTTACCCACCTGGTACACCGATATCTATGTATGTTAGAACTTTTGTTCCGCAGACTCGAGAAGCGTAAAACAAAATCCTAGATATTATTTTCAATTTTTTTTTTTTTTTTTTTTTTTTTTTTTTCTTTCCTTTATTCGGAGGCACACGAGGAGGCGCGCACACGATTTCCAGGAACAATAGGTAATACGAAAAGCCACGGCGGTCCTCTGTGTGGCTATTTACAAAACGACGGACGAGGCAAAAGTGGAGAGAAGAAGAAAAAAAAAAGAAAAAGTGAGCCGGGAGGGCGCATAGCCCGAGCTCTCGAAGACCCCGAGGGGGCTGCTGCTGTGGTAATGAGTATAATCAAAAAAACTGAGTTTTTAGTAGAAAAGTAGCCCGAAGCTATAACGCTCTATATGGTACAAGGAGTGGTGAGGGAGAATCCGGTATGTAATACCGGCTCTCGGTAAATCGAGCTGGAAGACTCTCGCGCGCGCGAGCGCGTTTGAATTTGAATTTCTGAAGTGTTTTCGGGGCGAGCGAAGGTAATGCGCCTCGGTCACGAAGAAGCCACCTGACGGACGATCAAATTGCCTTCTTTTCCTCGTACTCCTCTTTCCCTCTTGGCCTCGTTCGTCCCTCTCGGGCGCGGCGATAGACATTGTCCCTAATGTCAGTTAGAATTAATTTTTTCCGCGGCCAACCGGACGAACGAGAAATTGGTCCGTTTATGTTATTCTGAGATTATCGAAATTCCCGAGCCAGGGGACGCGAGATAAAGGTCCATGGGAGAGGAGAAAATATCGTGTGAGCAAACTCACCGGATAATTCGGTGGTCCGACAGTGACCAAGATTCGACGAGGTGCGAGACGAGGGGCAGAGACTACGTTCAGGTAGATACATTTCGGCGGTGAAACAGCCGAGTGCGCTGTGCTAAACAAAGAGGAGCAGACCCGTGGGCGAGCCGAAACTCTCCGCGAAGTGAGCCGCCGCGAAGGATTTGGGAACGACGTTAGGACCAAGGACTATCAGGCGGGTCTCTCGATCTTTCGCCGGGCGAAGGACAAATCCTCTGCTTCGTAGGACCGCAAGGATAGAACGAGTAAAAAAAATGTTTAAGTAAAAAAAAAAAAAAAAAAAGAAAAAATCGAGAGAAGCAGTTGACCACAGACGGACGGGGAGTGGACCGCGAGCTTAAGTCGTTACCCATATTCATCCTACTTTACCTTCGTGCATATTCTCCAATTTCTTCGCTTGTTTGCGCACTCTCTCACTCCACCTATATATGTCTTGGTGTTCATAATAAAATGGGATATAAGAGACGCACGTCTGTGTATAGAGGGAATAAAGATTTATGCAGGCGAGAGACCCAAAATGTATTATAACTTTAAGTGCAATCCGAGCGAAAGCCGAACTGTCGACGAATTTTATGGTACTTAAAACGACATCCCCGCGACCCGGTCGTCTCTTGCAGGAGAAAATGGACCAGATCGGGCAATAGTCGAAGAACAAATTATCCAACGAAACCGAGAACAAATCGTCTGTGGTACACATTTCGTTAGAGTGACAAAATCATTTTTCTCCGTGCGGGAAACGATACACTGTTAAAAATTTTATGAAATTTACAACACGCTTAATATAAAAAGTTATATGAAATATACAACCTCGCTATATGAAATTAGAATTCATACACATTGCATTTGAACTTTAATAATTTAATCTTGAATGCAATAGCTATATATTAAAATTACCGATGATGGCATTGAAAATTAAGACATCCGTATATGAAAATTATGTTACTATTACAAATATTATACAAATAATAGTGTTTTTAATACACCGCTAACGCAATAATCTTACATACGTGTCGATGAAATTTCATATGTATCGTATATGCATAAAACTTCATATAAATTTGATGTATTCTCAAGCAGAAATTTTTAACAGTGTATCATTGCGAAAAAAAAAAAAATCTCCACGATTATACCCAATACTGTATTGCTACGATGTGGAATATCGTTGGAATAGGGAGACGAGGATCTTTGTTCTTGGGGAACCAGACCTCTTTTGAAACTTTTAACTTCTCGTCTCGCTCTTTGCCTCCCCCGGTTTTCGAAACGACTTTGCGGCCGTGCGGTAACCGGCAGGATTTGACCGAGAGACCTGCGTATGGAAGAGTATCCTCGGGCTTCACTGTGCCAGTCTCCCTCTCTCTCCGCCTCTCTCCAAATCTTCTGTACCTACTCGGTTACATTCTTCGGTTTCTCGTCGCGCACGGAGGAAAAGAGTCAAAGATGACGAAGAAAGAAGAAAAAAAAAGATAATAATAAGAGGCTGAGTGGAATCGAGCGAGAGATGAGAGGCAGGATATCGAAAGTCTCGATCTGGGATCGAACGGCAGATAAAGCCAGTGGTCACTCCATGCGATCAAGCATACGCCACTATTTCATTTATTTTTCATTAATCCTTTATTAAAATAACTCGTGATTCTTTTCGGTAGATCTGTTAATCGGGTTATTAATTATACTTGTGTTCAAAAATTTAACGCGAGATCCGAAACGAGTTTAAAAGAATTCAAGCTCATACACAGCAGCAGCAGCAGCAGCGCCAGAATAAATAGTTGATAGAAGCGAGAGCTATTCCATATCCCCTGTGGGATAAGCGAGGGGATAACTGGTAGGAGGTAGCCGAGATCGCTATCGGTATCTCGTCTTTTATTCTCAAGTCGAAAATCGTCGTACGCGATAAATCGAAGGTATTCCCGGAGGATTTCTCGGTCACGAAAGATAAATTATTTCAACTGTACATGGACTGCCTTCTACATTTTTTTTTTTTTTTTTATATAAATAATAACAATTATATGTAATATTATATATAATAAAGTTCTAAGGTCATCCATGGGTTCCCAATGGCCGCTCGATTCGGATTTCAGTGGGTCCCAATGAACGCTCGATTTCCGATTTTGAGAATCGATTGTTTTACAATCTCTCACCTGGCAAAATGTCACCTCGACATTTGTTGGTCCTGGCAAATCATCGGCTTATCATTGACGTTCCAGGAAAGGTTAGAATATGCTGATTGGCATTTGAAACTTTATTTTGGATATTTTATTATTTTTCGTTAATGAAATCGGTCTTGAAATATGCCACTTGAAAACAATGGTGGAAGTTTTAATTCGATATCTTGAAAATGTTTTTTTTTTTCGAAAACCATTCTATATGCTAACAAACCAATATTTCGAATTGTTAGCATACAGAATGGTTTACGAAATAAAAAATTTCAAAATATCGAATTAAAACCTCCGCCATTGTTTTCGAGGGGCATATTTCCCAATCGATTTCATTAGCGAAAAAATTCTAAAAAATGTTTTTTTGAAAAAAATCATTTTCGTCAAAAAATCGTAATCGTAGACCCTTTCGAGTCTATTTTTCAGGTTTTTCAACGTACTGAAATTGCCCTGTAAAACGCTTCTAGAACTTCGGAGAAGACCCCATCTTGCGTATTTTTTCCCGTAGAACACGACCGGCACCTCGGATTTTCCCTAGCTCCATTGGGAGCCGAGATATCGATCTTTGAAAATCACGAAAATCTACGTTTTTTAAAAATGGCTAAAAAATTGAAAAATCGTTGTTCACTCGATTTTTTTTTCTTTCACGGCTATATTCGACGTATTTTTTTCCGCTTAACACGAATCCGCTGGCCTTTTTTGGGCTAAAGTACAGTGTTACATTGAAAGTCTGGATTTTATGCATGAAAAATCGTATTTTTGGGATTTAAGTAGAAAATATTGGGCTGACAGTAAAATAATTGGTATATTCGTGTTCGAAATTTGAATCGAATGTGAGATTCGGTTCCTTAAGAATATATTATCCGGCGATCGGGTTTCAATAGACGAAGCACTAGTAATGTATTGTCAACAATAAATAATGCGCCCGATCGCTATTAATGACAAATAATTGTATACGGCGAAACCCAATTTTTAACGGATGATTTATCGCCCAGTTAATCCCTGTATTTGCTCGTAGTGATATTCAGTCCGAGTTACAAAATATTAACGCCAGGTCAAATCTAAAATACGGGGATATAAAATGCATGCGCTCTTGGACGAGCACTCAAATTTTTACAATCATTCCGCGTCCAAAATTTCAAAATTATTGACAATTAATTATTGACAATTAATTATCAACAATTAATTATCGACATTTAATTATCGACAATTAATTATCGACAATTAATTATCGACAATTAATTATCGACAATTAATTATCGACAATTAATTATCGACAATTAATTATCGACAATTAATTATCGACAATTAATTATCGACAATTAATTATCGACAATTAATTATCGACAATTAATTATCGACAATTAATTATCGACAATTAATTATTGACAATTAATTATTGACAATTAGTTATTGACAATTAATTATCGACAATTAATTATTGACAATTAATTATTGACAATTAGTTATTGACAATTAATTATCGACAATTAATTATTGACAATTAATTATTGACAATTAATTATTGACAATTAATTATTGACAATTAATTATTGGCTGTTAATTATTGACAATTAATTATTGACAATTAATTATTGACAATTAATTATTGACAATTAATTATTGACTGTTAATTATTGACTGTTGCATTTCCGAGTTGTTAAATAAAAATAAAGATATAGCGGTTGACTAACGTGAAGAATCTCGGGTTTATCGTCTCCATTGGCTGTGTGAACTGACGCCGCGTTAACTCGACTGCTCCAGCTGGAAATAGTCTGGATCTACCGATGAAGGGTTGATCTTCCGAGCCAGTGGCGCGTGCCCGTTGCCCTCAGTCCCTTCTTTGCGTCCTCCAAACGCGTTTCAGAGAGGAAGAGAGACAGAGCAGCTCGCCGCTGCACCCTCGGAGATGTGTGCCGTTGTCGCATCGGACCACTTATAAACCGGCTACAGCTTTAACGCTGTCATCAAAGCTTCACGGTGATTTTATTCGGAGTACCGAATTTTATTTCGACCCAACAAAAATTCGCTCTACGTACAAAAGTATCCTTCGGAATAAAACGAACTCTCGTTATATCCTACACACGTGCACGATAGTTCAATTAGTCGGGTAAGGTGGTCCTTACAGCTGAACGACTCGTAATGCGACTTAACGGGCGAAACGGATGTATAATCCTTGCCCACCGCGCTCCACTGTACTTCCGTCTGTTAATTTCACTAAGGCGATTGTCTAGTTTCCTTCTTCTCTCTCCTCCATCACTCTTACTACCTTCGTTGGTGTATAAAACGGTTTTTATTCTCCATCGTTCTGTCTCTCGCGAGAGGCTTTAACCCTCTTCAGGGAGAGAGCTCAGCAAAACGAAAATGTGCCCTCTATTTGCGGGAGTTCTTTTTGTCAAATGAAAGATTGGTTAAAATAGTCCCTTTTAATCCCGTCCCCACCCCCGTTGTTCCATGTTGACCCGTTCGCCCCCTATGCGGACTCTAAAGAGCGCAGACTCAAATAAGCGCAGGCGGAAGAGGGGTTTGCTGCGCGTTTCTGTCGTAACTCGAGAGCGCTCGTTTATATGGCTCTGGGTGAGCAACGAGATCGAAGAAGAACGGGAGCCCGATAGTGAAACACCGATGTGTCCAAGGTGTACTCAATAACGGGTGACAAGGGCAACCAGGATATACCGGAGAGGGTTACCTTAGAACTCACAAAGTCTAGTTTACAATCCTCTAACAGCCATGAGTTTCTCCCTTAACTCACGTCGGAAAAACGTATATATGCAACATACTTAGGAAACTACATCTGTTATGTATGAAATATATGTGTGCTGAAATAGTATATTATGCTACAAGGGAGGAAAGTGCGTTTTTTCACAGAGTACGAAGTTTGATGTCCGAGCTAAGCGAGGGCAGAATGTTCACACGAGCATTGAAATTTTGTTGACTGATTTTTTTTTTCTTTTTCTAATTTTAACTGTAACGTATTCCGAAGTATTTTTGTCCGTTAAACATGAATCAGCTGGCCTTTTTCGCGTAAAGTACAACGATACATTGTCGGGTTCGATTTTATGCACGAAAATCGTATTTTTGTGATTTAAATGGAAAATATTGGGCTGGGAGTAAAATAATTGTCATAATCGTGATCAGCGTGAAAAAATACATCGAATATAGCCTTGAACCAAAAAAAAATCGATTGAGCAATGATTTTTTAATTTTTGAGTCTCTTTTGAAAAAACGTAGTTTTTAGTGATTTTCAAAGGTCGATATCTCGGCTCTCAATGGAGCTAGGGAAAATCCGAGGAGCTCGTCGTGTTCTACGGGAAAAAATACATAAGATAGGGTCTTGTCCGAAGTTTTGGAATCGCTTCGTCGTGCCGTTTTAGGACGTTGAAATTTGGAATTTTTGGCTGAATTTTCTTTTTTTTTTTTTTTTTCTAATGTTACCTGCAACGTATTCCGAAGTATTTTTACCCGCTGAACACGAATCCGCTTGCCTTTTTGGTCTAAAGTACAATGCGACATTAAGAGACTCGATTTTATGCACGAAAAAATGTTATATTTCGAATGTATTTTGAAATATATTTATGGAAATACATTTTCAAAGACATAGCAATTCATATGTTTAGTATATTGATTTACAAATAAGCACCGAATTTAATATATTCCGAACGTGCATACTGTTGTTATAATTCCATTTCGTGAAGGTTCTCGTTTGCACTTTCGAAGATTTTCATAGGCTACTGCAGTAAAATTGAAAATCGAAACAAACGGATCGGAGAAGTCTCTCGAATTAAGGTGAAGTGGAAGTCACGTGACGGAGCCATAAGTGTGAGATAGCGGCATTGGCGTTAACGGTGGAGCGAGAGAGAGAGAGAGAGAGAGAGAGAGAGAGCAACAGAGAATGTGTTTCACTTCACCCCGAGTTCTCTTCGTCCCGAGAAACTTAAAGTCCCATCGCGATTTCTACCGCGTTTTTATAGTTGCACCAAGAGATATAATCTGTCGGGCGTACGCATTGGTGCTTCATATATATTTATAGATTTATGGGGAACGCGATCCGCTATTTTATTAAAAATTTTTTTTTTATTCCTCATATTTATTATGTTGATACTTGTGACCCCCGAGAGTGGTGTCGTCACTGGTGGAACAGAGAACGGGGCGGCGTAGATTGCAATGTGGCAGATTACCGTACAGTTAATAATATTTCGAGTGAGAATCGTGAAAGATAGAGAGTGGTCTCGCAAAGGCGTATTAATGTCCAAACATATTTTTCACGCCTCGTCGCTTTAAAAAATTCTCGACGTTCGCCACATTCATTGCCTCTGGACTATGTGCGATTGATTTTTATCTGCCGACTAACGGTACAGTTCAATCTCGTTTTACCTCTCTTTTTCTCGGAATTTTTTGTTTTCAATTACGGCAAGGCAATCGAATATTATGAGTGATTGCGGACACATAGCAAAACGCGATGAGGACACACACAGTAATGAAAACGAACACGATACGAATCCAACGATACGAATCCAACCTCACAGCGTACACGGATCCGTCAGTCTTAGATCCACAAAGCGCAACGAACCGGCCATTAACCGTCGACTTATTATTTAAAAAATTGCAAACTTTGCATAAAATTCCTTTAAGTCACGCTACTTTGCAATTTGCCGCCGTGATTCCGTTTGACTTGTATTTTTTATTTTTTTTATTTTTATTTCTCTTTGCTACCACTCTCTTCGCGGGTTCTATAAATCTTATCGCCGGACAAGTCCACGTAGCGGTGGACGGCAGGGTCGATGGTAATTTTTGAACTTTCAACGGCGTATCGATATGTCCTGCATTTGTATGTAGTATAATCCTGATGATTTTTTTACGAGAGACGGAGGGAGGGCTGATTGGCCATCGCTGTTCATGAACGTCGTCGCGGTACGTTACATCACATGGAGAAGCTGATCGCGACTATGTGTGCTAGACTGCATGGGCTAAGGGGGCCAGGTGCCGTCCGAGAGTTCGTGTCTGCGACTCGGCCGAAAGCCGCGTTTTTAAGTTATTCATGAATTCACTTAATCGCTTTCTGCACGTACATCTACCTGCCCGGCCAGATCCAGTCAGCTTGGCCAGCAGCTTGTCCCTCTCTCGCCTCACTCTCTCTCTCTCTCTGTCGTTTCTACGCGGGACCAGCTCGTTTTTACGTTTTTATACCGCAGCCTCTGGCCAATCGTCTGTAGCGCCCGGCGCAAGGTAATCGACGGTTAATTCGTAGAAATCGTACCGGTGTAACGAGGACCATAAATTCTTTATTAGCGACGCAAGAGAGACGGAGAGAAGGCAGACAGCGCGCAATTTTTTTTTTTTTTTTTTCTCTCATTCATCTTACGTCCGCGTCTACATACGAACCATCTCCATTCTTAATTCGCTTTAGGAATCCTCGCGATTCTGTCGTCAGCGGCCCGACCGCTTGCCAGAGGACGTCTTTCTTTGCAGACGTGAAAACAAAAAATTGTCCACAAACCAGCGCATAATTTGTTTTATTTTACAAATGAACAATTTTTTTAATGAAACGTCGAGTGTCAGGAATGCCGACTTTCCAGTTGTACAAAGTTATTTTTGACTGTGCGTTATATAGTGAGTGTTGCGCCGAAGACTAAACAGTTCCATGCAATCTTGTCCATACGACATCCTCTCGCGTATTCGTATCGAGGCAAAAGCGAGAGAGAACAGTAGATTTTTCAGTCATTTTTGGAACAGCATTTTTTTTTTTTTTCTACCAACTAGCAACGGGGTGATTCGACGATATCTCAAGCGGATGAGTCGTTTTTTTTTTTTACAGATATCTCTCCACTAGTGCTATCCGCGAAATGGCAGACTCTCGAAACTCGCCCTATAGTCATAAATTACCCGCTCTCGGGGCTTTACATATGCGGCAGATTCCTCGTAGAGCCGACAATTTATACTATTAGAGAGTGTTCTCTACAGAAAGGGGGTTGAAGTTTGCCCGGGAGCGTCGCAGTCGTGGCAATGCCCAACGGCACTTGTACTCGTGCGGCAATGCTCTCGGCGATGTGAGAAATACGAGTGAGGGCAGGAGGGAAGCAGGGTGATAGGACGGCTCATAAATCCCCGAGGAAGTTGCAGTCGGACACGAAGCGAAGAGGCGAGAAGCATGGTCGAGGGTTCTTCGCGTTCGCCGCTGCATAGACAACGAGCCACCCCCGCCGGGTGAGCGTCGAAACGGTTGGATATATAAGACGCCGGAGTGGTGCAAAACCGCAGAAACCAAGTGACAAAGACGGCGAAACTAGCGGCAAAACATGTGTATACGTATTGTACGCAGAGGGTCGAAGTATTCGCGGCTAAAGTCGGCTTGCCGCTGTGTGGCTCGAAGGATCGATAATACGCCGAGTCCGTGTATGCCCCCCACGCGCGTTAAACCGCCCCTATCGTACGTCCGACCAGGCGAAAGCTCCCTCCGACCCGCGAAGCTTTCGTCCTCAACCGCATCCCCTCGCAGTTTCGGCGAGGTCCGAGAAAGCAAAGCGCATCGCGCTACCGGGGAGCTTGCGCGATTTCCAGCAGCGGCGCCGACCGGCTCCGGGGAAACTGAGCGCATTCTCACCCTCCTCGCCGGGTAGGAAAACGTCGTCGCGGATGCCCGCACTCTCCCGCTCGGAGACCAATCTGCTATCCGAAGGAGCACCGGTGTTACGTGCATACATCCTTACGTCTTCCTTCACTCTCAGAGACCTCCTCTCGGAACGAAATACTCTCATTCTCGCAGCCCCTTCGGCGAGACACTCCGCGCTCTCGCCCTCCTTCCATACTTTCGACTGCCACTGCTACCTCGCTTGACCTACACCAATGCGGCAACGCTGCGGACCGTTTCGTTTCGATCCGCGGTACTATAGTGTGTATCATACACGCCACGTGTAATGTCGAGGCAACGGTCACGATCTTCTTGTCTAATGATGAGAATCCTGCGACGGATGTGAGGTTGAACTGGTGAATATAGCTCGGTCCATAGGGGAGAACGGAGCAAAATGGCACAGCGGGCAAAACGGGATAACGAGACAAAACGCAATTTGCAATAACTTTTGGATGGTGGCGATGGTGGTGCGTGGGGCAAGAGTGGGTTTGAAAGACCGGATGCATCGTTGGGACAAAATGGGTAATCCAAAAATTATTTTAAGATTGAATTTTGCCCTCTCTGTCCCGTTTTGCCCCGCTGTGCCATTTCGCCCCGCTCACCCCTATGGCCAGGACGACGTTAGCGGAAGAATGGACGCGCGAATTCGCAATGGCTCTTATGACTCATCTTCACTTTCAATTGACAACATTTGTTAATCGATGGTAGGCATTTTTTTTATTCTACTTTTTTTTTTATTTTACTTTCGCTCTCGTTAGGCTCTCGAGCCTGCAGGAGAGGAAGCCGCTGCGATGTTAAATAATGCCTTTTTGCGTCTGCGGATGACCGCGGGCTTTCCGAGAATACCGCGAGGTATGCCGCAGAGGGGAGACGCATTATTCCCGAGTCGTATTATAGTATAGGAAGAAAGGAGAGAGAGAGAGAGAGACCCCGAGAGAGAGTTTGCCGAAGTGCGGCGATGGGGCCGTGGTAGCGAGAGGCTCTCCTTTTCGTTCGATCGTAAGTGTAGTAGCGAGAGCCCCGGTATAACCTCTCGTTGGGCAGCGCAGGGCTAATGGTGCGTCTAGCTCGGCGCGGTAGAAAAAATAAAATGAAATAAATTTTTCGGGAAGGTAGAGGAGGGCCTTCGGATGGTGGTCACGGGCTTACCGTGAAAAGACCGAGCGCCCCTCCCCCCCCCCCCCCTCCGCCCTTTCTCTCCCTCGCGGCATGGCTTCTTCTTGCTAGAAACACGCATGAATAATGCAACAATTGCTGGGGCCCGAGCAACGGCGACGCGATCCTTTGTTTTCGCAGGCCCTTCGTTACCGACCGCCAAATTGCTCGCGAACTTCTCTTCTCGCCGCCGACTATTTCTTCTCTAGTTATGTTCCTTTTATCCCGGCCTGTCGTTGACTTTGCGAAAAAGATACGTGCTATAGTCCAAGCTCGCCTCTATAACTCGGAGCCATTTTGTCCGCCGGCCGGATAGAGGCAGAGAGGAAGCCTTTTGCCCGACGAATAATTAATAATTATCGTACGTGCCGCCGCTCCGCCGGGTCGCAGCTGCACTTAGATACGTCAAAGGCGAACACAGAGTTTTTAAAATAAATCGAAAAAAAAGAACATAATTTCACGCCGCTGGACGTGAAGGAGAGTATCAAAAAAAAAAAAGGTGGAATCTTGGTTGATTTAATTAATGGATTATAATTTATTAGCGATTAAAACTGACATTAAGTCTGGGCCAAGATGGATCGGTGTCTCTCTCAGCGGTGGGAAAGTGATTCACGCGAAATCTGTAGTATTTATTGAAGGTGATTCGAAAGTCGATGAGAAATTGTCGGATTCCACCGGGCAAAATGATCTTTCCATTGCTCTCCTCCGCCGTCCGTCCTCGCGTTTTTGCGAGGGCCGGAGGAGGGAAGGATTCAAGGATATGAGAGTCCTGGACTAGAAGGAGTCTCTTCAGGTACGAGGCGAGAGAGAGAAAGAGGGAGAGAGAGAGAGAGAGAGAGAAATCCCTTCCTCAAGTTTGGTTGCACCGGTGGAGAAAGAGAGACGAGGATGGAGAGCAGAGAAGGACGACAGAAACGAGATTTCGGATGATAAACCGCGTCCCAAGGATATACACCGGAGGCGAGGAGGCAAGCGAGCCTCGAAGATGCCGATCCTTGCTGGCACCTCTCGCCAATGGCCGAGAAAAAGGACCTTTTTCGCTTCACGGCGAATATACAAAGGATTCGGATGGTATAACTCCGGACGATCGGTCTCCGTCCATTCTTCTGGAAACACGAAAATACTCGAGGTAGGACGAACGAAACGACAAGTGCATCGCGGCGTCATCATCGGGATCGTCCTGAGGGAGGGCGGGGCAAGACGGACTGTTTTTACAAAGTTTTTCCGGGACGAAAGAAAAGGTTGCCATTTTGCCACGCTCTTAGCTGTACCTTTGTTTTTCGAAGTCGGACGAAAGAGACGGGCGTAGAAAAAAAAAAAAAAAAAAAAAAAAAACGAGGGATTATCGCAAAAGCGAGAAGAATTTTGAAGAGTCACTGGAGTTTTCTTACCGTGAACAATGACTCGGAGGAGACGAGGTTAACCGAGCGTGGAAGTAATTGCAAGGTAAAAAAAAAACATTGCACATGTGGTGTACGTTTCTTGTTCGCAAACGTCCATTATTGTTCTTTTCTGGTGAATTTTATGTATGGTACAGGGGGTAAAATGGGACAGTGAACAAAACGCAAGTTTCCAATCATTTTTGGATGTCCCATTTTGCCCTGTTGATACACCCGGTTTCTCCGTCCCCTTTTGCTCTATCGTCCCCATTAAAAAACGATTGGCATACGGTGTTTTGCCCCACCGTCCCATTTTGCCCCGCTCTTCCCTATTCCTTCTCGCTGACTTTACAGTTTTGTTCTTGTCAAAAATTCAGTTCGTTTTTGAAAAAATGTTGCTCCTTCCGGACAAGATATATATATATTTTTTTTTTTTGGTTAAAACAGATAAACCTTTTTCGCTCCATCTTTAATTTTGCCACAGTCTGCCATCTTGAGATCATATTAGACTGCCGAGTCATGCAACTGCAGCACCTTGCCTCTCGCGTTGTCTTCTCGTCCGAGCGAGCGCTATACACGGACACACCGGAGGACCTCCAATACGGCAATAACGTCGGAACTATAAGAGGCATCGAGGATTGGTGTGCAAAGTATGAGGTCTAGCTGTATAAGCATCCGAACTCGCTCTGGACGAGAAGATCTTAAAAAACACGCCCTCTCCTCCATTGAGCGTGTCGGTGAGGAGCGAAGCTGCGTGGCGGACATTTTGGCAAAGGATCGAGAACGAGAGAGGCTGCGCCCTCCATCTCTCTCTCTCTCTCTCTCTCTCTCTCTCTCTCTCTCTCTCTCTCTTTCCCCTCGTAGATTCGGCGATTCTCTGTTATTTCTATTTTTCGATCTTTCTTTCTCACTGGGTATGTACCTGTTCGATTTACCTGGGCGAAATGAACAAGACGCTCTCGCTCGGGAACCAATCCGTCTCGCCGATTCTTCTTCTTCTTCTTCTTCTCTCGGAGGTATGTGTATGGTACGCTAGTATGTATTATACTAGCATACCTGTTCGATGTACCTGAAGCTGGAGGATTGGAAGGCCCACGAACGCGAGAGAGTTTACCGCTCAGTCTAGACGAGGATTGAGATTCGATCCTTCTCTTCTCCTCTCTTCGTCTCGTTTATTCTCTCTTCAACTTTTATACCTGCTAACCTCAAGCTCCCCGGCAAGTTGTGCTGCACACAACGGGCCACATGTACACCGATACGCATACGTGCATGCATGTATAGATTAAACCGCGCGGTTACCGTGCGCGCACCATTAAATAATCCCCGGCGGTCGCTCATTAGGATCTTTATGAGACGAAATATTCGTCCTCCTCCGGCTTATGCTCTCGCTCTATCTCGCATATGCCCCGAGGATCGTGGATACACAACGGGCGTCATTTTTAGTCCTTCCAGCTTTGTTCGCTCCGTTAGTTTATCCCGGCTGCTCTTTCCTAGCTCGTCCACGGTGGGTCTTTATTTATTCGCACAGTCCCAACGGCTGCGGGCGTGGTGGACTAAATTAGCGAGCGAAAAATCTCTTTGTTCAAAATTTCGACTATACAATTTATGCCTTTTAATCATAAAAAGAAAACAGGAAGTGTTCTGAATTATCGGGTTCGGTGAATTAACAAATGCGCAAATTTGCAATGAACGCACATAACGTCCGCACCAAACAGAGAAAATGTTACACTTTTCAACGTCCCTTCTTTCGAGGGTGCAATTTCGAAAATGTTAAATACAACTTTCGATATTTCGTGTGGTTCTCAACGACAACCGCGGTAAACATCTGCTGTACCGTAATTTTCAATAAATTGTGCTCCAATTTTGTAGTTTCCGGGGATCAAAGTAAGTGGTGGAGTTTTGGGAGGGTTCACCATTACATTCTGCGGAGGGTACATAAAGCCTTCTCGGTGGTCATAGCTATTTCGGCTCTGTTGCAACTTTGTAACACATTTTAGGGAATAAGTGTACACCTTGCATCGAGCCTATACTTCCTTTGAGAATTTCTTTAGCAAATAAACTCATTTCTTTATGTGCCCTGCACGCGAGGCCTACCCTGTATTATCCAAGAAAAGTATCGGCGAGCGATGCGGCGATGGAGCAAATGGAACGCGAAGGAAGGGTGCAAGGAAGAGACGGAAGAGTGGAATATATATATATGTATGTGTGTGTGTGTGTATATATATATATATATATATATATATAAAGATTGAAAAATGCAAAAAAAAGCGAAGAACCCGCGCTGCAGGATCGAAAGGAAGGAAACGAGATCGCGTCTATCTTCTAATCGTCCTCGTTTCTTCCTGGGGACATTCTCGTCTCGTGCCGGGCGTCGCGACGTTTGCGGCCTTCCGAGAAGAATAATTCCGCAATTTCGGCTGTGGCGCACTGGCCGCCGTCCCCGCCGTCTTCCAACCTGCGTTCTCGCTTTCTCTGCCTATATATGTATATATATATATATATATACACACATAGATACATCGTACCTGCTACTTCGTTCTTGGACGTTGAACAATTTTATTTTATTTTTTTTTTCAACGTCCCTCTAATTCTGCAGGTGCGTATAGCCAAGGAGACTTTGGCGGTGGATGAATCGGCATCGGCCAGCAGCGAAAAAGGTGATATTCAACGCTGTTCCTGCGGCCGACCGTACACGACGGATCTCTGTGCTTCATTGTATCGTTCGGCGCATCTCTCCTTCCCACTTACGAAAAAGGGTTGCTACGCTCGGGTGAACGAAGCAACGACAAAGTATTAAGTTGCAAATTGAAAATTTCACATGGCTTTCTCATGATGTTCCTGTATTCGCAAAACTTCTTCTATGAGAAAGCATTTTCAATATTTTTGGCTTCCTGCATTTCGAAATAAAAATTGAAGGCGCTGTTTTGAATATATACAGTAGAACCTCGGTTATCCGAACCAATTGGGGCGGAGACCAGTTCGGATAAACGATTATTCGGATAATCGAGTTATGAATAAAAAATATTATAATAATAACATACGCAATGAATATGAGTCTTTTTTTAAGTGTAAATTCACAGACAAACATTATAAATATATACTTTGGAACATATTATTAAACGTTTATTTTAAACATTCTTCTTGATAAAGTCGTCAATTTTTGGTTGTATAAGCGCATGATGCAAATTTGCACACGCCCGCAACAAAGTAACGCTCGACGATATGTAACAGCGAAATTTTGCGGCATGGTTCGAATAATAAAGGTGCGGATAAAATAAATTCCTGTTCGGATAAAATAAATTACAGTTCGGATAATCGAAGGTTCGGATAATCGAAGGTTCGGATAATCGAGGTTCTACTGTATTACGTTTACTTTGTTATTTTGAATTATATATTTTGAACACGCTCAAATTTTGAGAAGTTACTTTAATTCAAAGCTCCTAACAACCCGAAGAAAGTTTTTCGACCGATATTTTTTTACAATTTAAAAAAGAAAGAGATGTTGCCGCAGCACAAAAATTTAGCGAATGAGTCGCCTGGGACTCAATCTTGGGACATCTCTGCTACGAGCTGCGCGATGATATCGCTGTTGCAGTCGCGAAAATTTTTATTGCTAAACAACCGAGTGTATATAAGATCGCCCATTCCGTGCGGATGTTAAGAGAGGATGAGAGTGAAAGAGGGAAGGGAGGAAAAAAAATAATGAAAATAAAAAAAGGAGGGTCAGCACGTCCGAGAGGAAACCCGTTTGGCCGTTAGCGAGAGGTACTTTCTCTCTCTCTCTCTCTCTCTCTCTCTCTCTCTCTCTTCTTCTCTCTTCCTCGTTTCACATCGCGTTCTCATCGGTAAGCACCCGGAGTGGTCCGGATCCTCGCATCGCCGAGAGAGAGCTTCGCGATGCTCTCGGGCGCTCGCGATCGTTCGCCGACGCGGCGATGCTCTTTTGCTCCTGCAAGCTTGTACACTGACCTATATTCGTCGGATAGAACCGGGTCCCTCTCTCCGCGAAACTTGTCCGAGAAACTCCGTACCCCACTGGCACAGCGAACGAACGAGAAGACGAGGAAGAAGATCAACCACGCATGAAGCAAAATTGGAAAAGCTAAACGAAAGCTTTGTTTTCATGATAGTTATGCACATTTTTTTCTTTTCAATAAAATTGCTGGAAACGTTTGTTAAAAAAAGAAGACTTGGTGACAATATTTGTTGACACTTTATTCGTGTGCCGATAAGCTACTGCAGACAATTGGGCAATTTGAGGAACATTTATTGTCCATTCGAAAATTGTCGAATTTTGTGGACAAGGAAAAGTTCTTTTCCTAGCACATGCACGTATAATCTCGCTTTCCGTTGCTGTGAAGTGTGCGCAGAAAGGCACTTTGTTGCATCGCGTACAGGAAAAATACTGCGCATGCGTAGAAACGCAATCTGGTATTTTTTTTTTTTTTATTAAAAAGCTCGATTTTCGTGAATTTAATAGGAAAAATTGTGTGGATGACATGGGCGTAGAAAAGGGAGTTCTGACGAGTGTGAAAATGCCGCACGAGCCGAAGGCGTCAAGAACTCCCTTTCTACGCCTCTTGCCATACAAATAACTATTCTGCGGTTTAGCCATAACTAGTGATGAATTATTCTTTACGGCGAAAAAAGCGTCGAAACTGCAGAGCCCATGTTTCAAATTACTCTTTAGCAATTTCTTAACTTTTATTTTTCCTCCGTTCACCTCTTCATTTTCCTAGGTACAAGACCGACGTAAAAACACGGCAAATGGAAGGAAGCTTTGCGTTTCTCCGGTATCCATAAATATGTAAAATTCAATTTGCATTCCAGATACACGCCATCCTCGCGATGTCTCTCTCTCCGACGATTTCCACTATAATGCACACACAAACTCAATGATATTTTGCATCGCGCTCCTGGTTTTCAAATCCCGTCGCGCGTCGCTTCGATAACTATATATGTAACATCGACGAAGCAAGAACAGCAAGTGTTTCGTTCCACTTTGCTCTCTCACCCTTTCATTAGTATCCTACCGGTGGAAATGCATGAGCGTCTTCCAAGGTGGCAGAAGAAGTGTTGCCAGACCCGCTCCGGCTCCGGGAGGAATGGGAAGAATATAAAACGGGAGTGCGGGTAGGTAGAATATGATAGCGTTCGAGTAAGTGCGAAGTAAGGAAGAAAGGTAGGAATGCTGCTTCTTGAATGCAGCTGCAAATGAGACCTCCATAACAGTGTTTGCGCAAGGCTCGTTCGCGGTCCCTATGAAAGATGTAGAGGGTTCTAAATGATGATCGCGCTCCTTTGCTATTCGTGCCCGAACACATATACGTATACCTATGTACAGTAGCAGCTACTGTCGAGCGCATATAGCGAAATGTACCGTTTCCATTTTCAGGCGAGAGGACGGGACAGCGTGCAGGCGAGGACGCTTTGATCAAACCGACTCTCTTCAGTGGTAGCGGTAACGGCAAACCACTGCTTTTCCTCATTTCATCTTCCGTCCGCGTGTCCCGATAGGTCTACCTCTGTCACAGTGACTTGTATATCGTTTCTTTCTGAAATTACTGATGCCAACGAGAGGGTAAAAACGGCGACGCCAACGAATCCCCCCTCAGGTTCCACTTTGTATCTCGGTATTCTCGAGATTCTCGTCTCTGTGTCTGTTCATGCCATGTCGATTACTCGGTTCTTCTCGACTCGCGGGACTGCGGAAGGGGATTGTGATTGTAAAAAAGGCTGGCAACTCAAAATAACTTTTTCTCTCGTGAAAACCGAGTTCCGCTTTTACCCGGTCGTCAAGCGAGGGGATGTAGCGCCGAGAATATAGAGGAGAATTAGAGACCGAAGGGATGAACGGGGGAGGGAGGCTGAGAAGCGACCGGCGTCAGTGCCAGCAGGACCTACCCCTACAATCGATTCCGCATCTCCAACAGCGTCTCGTGTTCTATATCCAGTTTTTCATTCCTCGACGATTCTGCCTCGTGCATAATACCTACGTCCATGCCTCTGCCCGCTATACAATCGTATCTTCGGCCGCTTAATTGATATTGACAAAACCGTTAACGACGAATTTGTCGACACGACGCTCCATTTTAAAAATAAAGTCGCCGGAATGTGAATGGAGCTCAAGAGGTGGAATATCCGCTGCAAACTTCATATCCAATCTTTCGTGAGCTTGATAAATGGGGCGTAAAAATTCAATGAAGCGAGTCAGCGATTACACGCTCGCCAATTGATTTTATTAATTCTACGGGCAAATCATTTATTTTCCTCCGCGGGCTAAAAACCAACGACAGGTAGAAAATTGGACTCTACTCGTGAGTACCAAGTTCGAAGTGATCAGACTATAAATCGAAACTACTCCGGAGAATCGAAAAAAACCAAAAGTGTCCAGCTCACCGGATTGTTGGTGATTGCCGATGACGCGTTCGCCGGTGGATTTGAGCGCGAAGCCGGCGGCGGATCGTAGTCCTCGTAGTCCTGTTCCCTGTCGCCTCCCCGATGCTGTTGTCTCGAGGCGCTAGCGTAGCTCTCCCTCGAGTCGCGGATGTCACGGTGGTCCCGAGTATCCCGGAGATCCCGTGGCTCCCGCGATTCGCGGGACGAGATTGGCTCACGTCCCGAGCCCGACGAATCGACGAGCCTCTGATCGCGATCCCGCTCGTCGCGAGCGGATGAGGATGGAGGAATAGCGGATGAAGCCGATGGTCCGCGCGTGTCGAGGGCACCTCCAACCGCTCTCGGCTGTTGCTGCTGCCACGACATACCCGAGGGGGGCTCCTCCTCGTCTTCGGAGTCGAGCAGGAGCCTCTCGGTACCGTAGCTAGGGCCGCCAGCTCCTCCACTCCCGCCGGCTCCCCGTCGGGCGGGATGACGCCGGAGGTCACACCATCCTCCGCCGGTGTCCTCCTCCTCGGGACCTCCGGCCAGGCCGCCGCGGGCCGTTAGGCTACCACCGGCAGTACTTCCGCCGCTGGTACCCCTCACGACGACCCAACGACGGCCACCCCCTTGATGATAACTCGGCTCTTGTTCGTGATGATGCTCTTGGTAATGGTCCTGATAATGCACCCGCGGCCTCCCGGGGGACTCCACCACATCACAGTAACCACCGACGCCACCCGCCGGCGGGACCCTCACGACAACACCTTCCCGATAACCCGGCACCACTGATCCCGTTAATCTCACCCGTGAACCCTCTCTCCGTCTTCCTCCGACACTTCTTGATCCCTCCGAGAGACCGTCACGCGAATAGTCCTCCTCCTCTTCCTCCTCCTCCTCGGCACTGTTACGCTCGTGACTTTCAGGATATCGTTTACGATTGTCCCTCAAGCTACCCCGCCTCGACACAACATCGAAGACGCTGCCCTCGATTATGAATGGTTGTACGGGTCGCTTGAGGATGTTTTTTAATTATCCTTTTGTCGCTCTTCTTTATTGCTATTTTTTTTTTTTTTTGGTTGTATTTATTTGAAGCTTTGTCGTCGCTCGCTACACTGGGAGATGTCGAATTCTGTGAGTTTGCATAGAGAGAGAGAGAGAGAGATTGAGGGCTGCTCGAGGAATTCGAGCAGGTTGCGAAGAGAGAAAGAGAGATAACAGTGAGTTGTGAAAATCAACTCATACTTTCACCAGCAAACCATTAAGCTCTGCAATTTTTAATAATTCTCAAGCGCTGAAAGTAACCCGGTGAATTTAACCTTGAGAATCATCGAACATAAACTATCGCGCAGTACACGGAGTATACAGTATAACGCCAAGGGGCGCGAGACACACGACGTAACACGATGCAAATTCAATTTTCCGCCTGTACATTCCGTCCTATCGCGCCTCTTCCTCTTCCAGACGCCCAAATCCTCCCCGTCCAAAGGTAATTCAATTAAACAGCTGTGTCAAGCGATTTCGCGAGGACCTCGTCTATACACTCTGTCTCCGTCTCCCTCCACTCGACTCTAGTCTGAAGAACGACACGTGCTTCGACTCTCCCCGCGCGCTCGCGTGTGTCGTGAATCGCTTCGGGCTTACACTATAATTCTCCTGATTCTTCGCTTCTCCTTATCATCGACATCGTCGTTCTTGTGTTTACAATCTGCCTCGACTTGTAACACCGATTCGAAATTATTTGTCGTTCTGAGACACAACTTCGTACGCTACTAATTATCTACATTCGTTTACTATCATTATTATTATTATTATTATTATTGCTATCATCATTATCATCATTAGAATCGACTAATTTTTATATAGAATCGATCTCTAATATTTTTAATTGTACTGGCAATGCCACGATGAAATTAATCTCCTGATTAATTTCCTGATTAATGAAAACGCAGGAAAAAAAAAAAAAAACAAATAGAGTGGTTACGTATTTCACGAGATATGAAAAGGCCAAGCTTGCCTTGAGGGGTTGTGAACTTGGCAAAGACACATGTAACACTGTACGTTAATCCCCGCGAGCTCCGAGCCTATACGACCCGATGTTATGCTGTGCCACTTTTCCTCGTCACTTCGCTCGCCCGTTCGTCAACCGAATATCAACAACTTATTATTACACATTATATTTCGCAACGACTCTCATAAAAATCGGTAATAAAAATTCTTTAATAATTTTACCAGTCGGCATGTGGATTTTTCGTCTGTTGCGCAAACTTGCGCAAACAAAATCAATCCCGTTATCGGCCATTCTCAAGGTCCAAAAAAACAAATATATATATATATATATATGTATATATTGTATATATATACATATGTATAGATAAACGTCAAAGTCAAATGTTAAATTTCGCAAAGCATCCCAATATTAATTTGAGGCATTACAAGTCGCATTCCAAATAAGGGCGTATGGCTGAGTTCCGTTCGCGCGGCTGCTGCTCGGTTGGTGGAGGGCGAGGGGGGTCGGGTGTGGGGGGGGGGGTTAGGGGAGGGTGTGTTGAGGTTAGGTCGCGCCGCAGACCGCGAATGTAGGGCTGTGGGTCGCGCCCGGTCGAGCTCAGCTGCGCCCCGCGACTTCGAGGGGTTGCAGCGTTGCACCCGCTGTCATCCCGACTCTCCGACAACTTCGCATTTGCCCCCCCCCCCCCCCCTCGGCAGCTTCTCCTACATCTGTCCGTACATCATTTAAATGTGCGACGGATGGCAAAGAGGCGACCGTTCGCGATGAAAAAAAGCGTCGTGGGTCGTCAGTGCAGAGTGTCAAAAGGCCCGCCAGTAGAAAGATCCGGTGGTGGGTCAGACGGCGCAACCCCGGAGTCAAAAAAAAACGACGGCGCGCGCGAGACTGCGTACGTTAGAGACGGTGCCGTCTGCCTCGGAGCAAGTCCCCGGTCTGATCGTCACTGTCCGTATCTACTTGGTCCCCCGTTTTGCCGCCGCGCTGTTCTCACATCGGTAGGAAAAAAAAACTCTCGCACTGCCTCGACGAAAGCGTATTATCGAATAGGACAGAAGCGTTTGCGAGTAATTGTTCACGGCGAACGACGAGCCGATCGAATGAAGGGAATTAGATAACGGGTGTAGTCTCGGTCTCACAGGAGACTCGATGCCACACATTGCCGCTGTTGGGAAAGGGGGGGGGGGGATGCACCAGTCTCTGCGATTAACAGATGAAACTAGCAAAAATTGAATTATCACTGTGCACTGACATGAACCACTTCGGGTTTCGGATCACCGGTTTGCGGTGGGGTGTTATTAAATCTGAGGTAATTGATAGATCGAGAATAGACGAGTTGAACGTGGCGGGAGGAGAAGGTGGCCAGGGTTTTTTATCGTCACCGAGAATTGCTAATAAAATCGTGCCATTTTCTCCTCTGTTCCTTCTTTCTCTCTCCCACTCTCTGTCTCTCGCTCGCTCTCTCGCTCCCTCTCTCCCTCTCTCTCTCTCTCTCTCTCTCTCTCTCTCTCTATGGATATCTCGTCACATCGTAGACTTATGTAAACCGTAGATATTGTAGAAAAACGCGACTCGAACGACTCACTATTCAGAAAAGTCTCTGTCACACTCTCGTTCTATCTATTTCCTCCTCGTAGCTGATTGTATTATCGTCTCGTTGGAAGCTTCGACGAGCTTCCAGGTCGCGTCTGTTGTCGCACACGTTGGCTGTTGCCGCCGCTATCTTTCCTTCCCTCCCCGTCGAACAGGCCTCTTATCGACGAATTGAATTGAGAGGAGATACGATCACGACGAAGCGATTTTGTCGGAACGATTTTTGTTTTGTTTTGTTTTTATTTTTTTCTTTTAACTTAAGGGAAGAACACAACGACGCCTCTGTCGCTCACGCAGACGACTCCTTTTATCCCTCTTTCCGTTTATATCCGTTCTTATCTTCGTTTCAATGGAATGTCGTCGTCGTCGTCGTCGTCGTCGTCGTCGTCGTCGTCGTGAACGCGAAACGCGCGCGCGTATCCGTACGTAGAGCTGTACCGAGTGCGTACGTCGAAACGAGACGACGGTCGAACGTTTGCTGTCGAGGTCTGACTAGCTTTCGGTTACAGTAGGAGAGATAGATAGCGCGCGCACACAGAGCCCGTTTGGCGACGGTGGTGCCCCGCTGCTGGAGCTCGCTTTCTCGCAGCCCTCTCGACGAAGAGTCGAAGCTCCTCACCCTGGACTCCCTTCGCACCGTTCGCACACCCTCGCGATAACTCGGCGATATTCGTCGGGACTCGTACGTTCTCGCGATTACTCGGTACTGATAGCGGGCCGTGACGTCACCTGCGGAGAAGAGCGGACCCCGGCTGTTCGTTTATCGATCTGGGCGGGGGCGCATGCGAGAGTCCGATAAACCGAGCGCAAGCGAGCAAGAGGAAAGCGACTCGGCCACCCTGCTGCTCCGAGCCGCGGAATAGCTCGACGCGGCGGCGGTGCTGCATGCGAGGGAGAAACTCCGCTCTCTGCAGAATCGCGATTAAAGTCACGTGGACACGTGGCCTCGGCGAGACGATCGGTGGATCGCACGTGCGCTCGGAATTTTTATTCGTCAACGGTAACGAGAGCTCTGCGCTGAAATCCGGAGAACATTTTTCTGGTTCAAAAAAAACGAAATGTATTTTTTTGGTTTTATTCACTTTGCCATTTTTTTTTTTTTTTTTTTTTTTTTAATAGGGCTCGTTTGCACAAATAAGATGTGACATTGAGGAGAAAAGAAAGTTATGGATATTTGGGGACACGCAGAAAACAAAATTTATTCAAACCAAATAAAATTGCTTATTTAAATATTGGCTTAATAGAGTTTTATTGAAATCTAATGAATTTGATTAGAGTTTAATATCGCATATACTTGAATCAAGTAAAAATACCCTTGAGTCAAATAAAAATTTAATTAATTCAAAGAAAAATATTCTGATATCCGATTTTATTGACGATTAATAAACATTTTTTTCTGGGTGGACAAGAAAAGTTAAATGTCCATACGACTTTTCTACTGTGCAGAAGAGAAAGGCGTGCATCTTTTCTAGGGCAACACCGAGCGACTTGAGTTCGAGGTGTTTTGTATTAGTTATTGGTTCGAGATTATTAGAGATACACAGATAAAGTCTGATGATTAGAGTCGCTGCGGTATGAGCGGAAGGTACTCCGCTAATTGCTTTTTCTCGTTAAATGAGAGGTGATAGGTGACGCGAAGACGAGGCCTTGTGAGTCGTACGATAGCCGGACGGTTTCAGATAGTAATTAAGCAATTACTTAAAATCGATTTATCGACAGCGTGAATAATAGAGAGCAATGACCTGAAGTGTCTTCGTACAGAACAGCATTCTAATGGGGGTCTTCAAAGATTTTTTTGCTTTTGCTTTTGATTTGATTTTTTTGCTTTTCCGCTGGCTGATATTTATCTATTTTTCTGTAAGCAACAAAGCAATAATTTGAGATATCGAGTGGTGAAATATAATGAATATATTTTGTTTACTTCCGAGGCGCGTTTACCGGTGAAATATTGAGCTGGTAGCGGAGTAAATGCTAGATTCGTTATCAGCCGGGGGAAAAAATACATCGTACATAAGCGTCAAACGCCGAATTGCCGAATCGTTCATCGGTTCGAGGGTAGTTTGTCGCGCATGGGGGCAAAGCCGCCAGCGCCATCGCACGAGGGGTGCGCGAAGCAGAGTCAGAAACGAGCCCCGAGCCTAAACTACCCTCTATTGACGCTCCCGGCCGGTCTCCCGTCGGTTTATCACGCCAACTACAAGCTGTCCCTCTTACCAATTGCTCTTCGCGCGCATGAAAGCTCATCGATTCGTCGAGATGTAAGTGAAGACGAAACGAAGAGTCAGAGGGAAGCACGAGCCACGTCGTCAAAGCCACTGGGTGCTGCTGACTGGTGGTTGAGGAATCAAATACCGCGGCGAGTCACGATAACTCCGGCTAATTCCCGATTCGATTTTCTTTCACTCGCCACACTGATACGCTTGCCCACGGATTGATCGACCTCTTGAATTAAATGAGACGCAGATGCACAGGAACGGGGATAAGAGAAGATGGGTACAAAAAAAAAAAAAAACAGAGTGGCGAAAGAGGCGCATTAAAGTGTCGTTAATGTCGACTATTAAGCCGCACCTGTACGTCTTTTCCTGGAATTATTATATTATATATATGTGTGTGTGTATCCATGTATTCAACGAATTGTTATCGTTTCTTCTTGAAGTCGACGTGGATACCCCGTATACTTTGGTTAATTGTCTATTAATTGTCGCGGCTCGATATAACAGCCCTGGAGAATAGCGTTGCATCAGAGAATCAGACGTCCGTAAACGGAGGAGTTCGGAAGAGTAAAAAAAAAAAAAAAAGACGCTCTTCAAATTCTAACCACGCAAAACTCTGACCAAACAAAAGGTGGGCCAAGATCTCAGGAGCGGGCAGGTGAGAGTCTCGAAACTCGGCGAAATGCACTGCGAGCAAGGACCTCTCTGCAGGACGGTTGCTGAGAACACGCAGAATTTCGAGGGGGATGAAGGTGCGTATAGTGGGTAGAAAAAAAAATATATATATATATAAATAAAAAGACCGAGAGATGTTGGCCCGAGTATGCATCGCGTGAGTATAAAGTACATCTTGATGCCGAACGCGCGATATCTGTGCCCGAACGCGAGAAGGTAAGGTCGAAAGGGGAGAGAGAGAGCCGAGAAAGAGGCGAGGAAGAGTCGGAGAAGAAAAAGAGGTTCGCCCCTTAATGAATCGACGGAGTTAAAACGTGGGGACGGATTCTCGGCGTTCTATAAATTATTTATTAATGATTTTTGGACGGCGCATGCGAGCCTCGGCGAAACACGTGAAAAATAAAAGAAAAATTTTCTCCCGAAATTGTCGTGCCCGAATGCCGGTGGATCCGAAGTGGAGGAGAGCCTGGAAAGCATTATATTCTATGTACAGCTCCGGTGCACGCGTGAGCATTTATTCAATAAAAAAGGAAACATACGAGAGAGTGAATTCTCGTTTGGGCAGGTGCTAAGGTCGTATGTGTGTGTGTGTGTGTGTAGGGCACGAGCCAAATTGGCATCGGTGGAGCCGGGTGTGAGTGAGGCATCGGGGAGGAGAGACAAGAGTGCGCACACGGGTTGAGGCACGCCACTTTGGGATATCGCGTGCGAATAAAATATATGACGATATATATACACACAGCCGATACGAGGAACGAGGAGCAGAAATGTGGGGTTTGAAGAGTGAGGAAAAAAAAAGGAAGTGGATAGAGGGAAGCGGGAATACAAATAAAGGGTGAAGGGAAGATAATAAAGGGTGTAAGAGCTGCCGAGTACCTACGTCGACAGCGAAGGGTCCCCGCATCGACGATGAAGGGACGAGGAATGCAATGGATAGAGCAAATAGCCAGAATACTTGGAACTTTGAATATCGCATTATAATCAAAGCTCAAAGTATTTGATGATAAGAAAAAAAAAAGAAGTTGACTCAAGGCCCATCACAACGGCCAAAACGGCCAAAAGAGGAATGCAATGGATAGAGCAAATAGCCAGAATACATAGAACTTTGAATATCGCATTATAATCAAAGCTCAAAGTATTTGATGATAAGAAAAAAAAAAAGAAGTTGACTCAAGGCCCATCACAACGGCTATAAGAGGCCAAAGAGGAATGCAATGGATAGAGCAAATAGCCAGAATACTTGGAACTTTGAATATCGCATTATAATCAAAGCTCAAAGTATTTGATGAAAAGAAAGAAAAAAAACAAAAGTTAACTCAAGGCCTATCACAACGGCCAAAACGGCCAAAAGAGGAATGCAATGGATAGAGCAAATAGTCAGAATACTTGGAACTTTGAATATCGCATTATAATCAAAGCTCAAAGTATTTGATGAAAAGAAAGAAAAAAAACAAAAGTTAACTCAAGGCCTATCACAACGGCCAAAACGGCCAAAAGAGGAATGCAATGGATAGAGCAAATAGCCAGAATACATAGAACTTTGAATATCGCATTATAATCAAAGCTCAAAGTATTTGATGATAAGAAAAAAAAAAACAAAAGTTGACTCAAGGCCCATGACAACGGCCAAAACGGACCGACGAATGGTAGTCGAACTCCGAGACTGGAACGAACCCGAGGCAATGAAAAAACAATCACCCATTAAATTTACTGAATCGTAGAAGTAAAAGCATCGTCAAGTCCGGCGACTACGTCGGATATCGCGCGCGCCTTGGGGCGGCAAAAGCGATGTTTCCCCGAAGTCCCGAGTGGAAGTGTGGTGGACGAATTCGGCGCGATAGGGGAAGTGGATAGAGCGCCGAGGAATAGGGGTACGAAATAGTGGGGTCGGTAAGAAAGACCGACGGGGCGTACAACCGCGCAAAGGGTGGAAGGAGAAGTGAGCGAGTGCGCTAATGCGCTTATGCTGTCTTCGTGGAGAAGGAAACGTCCATGGCCGTCGCGAACGGTGTGGAAAGGACGGGCGAAGAAGCTGCGCCGAAGACGAATAACGAGCAGCGAGTCGATATCTGTGCTCCGAGCGAATTGGTGTAACGCGAGCCACCCAAATATTTACCTCCGATAACGGAGAAGAAGAAAAAAAAAACAAAAAAACTGACGAAAGGGTTTTCGCGTCACGTTATCTACATTTAGCTCTCGCACAATCTCCGAACGAAATTTATAGACAATAAAAAAAAACACATATATATATATATATATAACAGTGACAGCAACAATAATATTCGAAGCCGAAGAATTTTGCTTGCAAACGACTGGCACTATACGCGATCCCTCGTACAATGTAGGTCTGTGGATCTGCGGCAGGACGGAGACAACAAACGAGGGAGAGCAAACTATTTTCGTAAGGAAGATTCTCTCTCGCGTATAGAGGGTACAGAGGGAGACGAGGCGCGAGCGCGAGAGCGAGAGCGATTCGGGAAGATAAATCGAAGGAGCGTGTGCGAGAGGCGAGTTGAAAACCGCGGGCGAGGGTAACTCGAGCGCATTTTGTCGTGCGAGCGGGACGGAGCCGGCGAATCTGGTTGTAAGGCGAGAGTGCGAGAGCGATGGGGCGAGGTCGGGGCGGGGAGGGTGCGAGAGACAGAAGTAGCCGTGAAAGCGGAATTGAGAAGCCGGAGACGAAGAGGGATTGCAGGGGGAGAGCGAGACGGACGTGCCCGAGAGAGGCTCAAAGCTTAGTCGAGAACCCGGTGCGACTGCTCTTGGGATAGTCTGGTGTGTGCCGTTGTACGCGGTGCGCGCAAACGTGTACGAGAGAGCGTGGAGAGACACTGGTCGGGTAGTGGAGGTAATATGGCGAGCGAGAGAGAGAGGCATCGCCGCCGCTGGCCGGCCTACGGTGTGGGGGAAACGAGACGAGCGAGCGCAATAGCGCAGAGCAAGCAGCAAAACGAAAGACTGCTTAGGATCGCGCGCGCGCGCGCGCGCTCACCGAACGACGACGGCCGCCAGTGAAACTCTGTGAGCAAAGAGAGAAGAGACTAACGTGGGGAGAGGAGGCAAGTGCGCGCGGTGTGGCGCTGTCGATGCTCGGAGGGGAATAGGGGAGGGAGCCGCTGCCGCGCGGGAGCAAGATAGGAAAAGGAATAACAGCAGGGGAGGGGGAACTCTCGGTGCGAGCGCGCGGCTTCGAAAGCGCATAGCGGCCCATAATTCGGTGCGCCGCCCCGCAATCAGGTTCGTGTTCAATGCCTTCACAACCGTTGGCCCGTAGTTTCTCGTTGCATTTGCTGCCGGTGAATATATACACATTATAATCGTAACATCGTTGTTTACAAATTTTTTGTTTTTTTTGGTACGTACGTTTTCGTCGAGACCAAGTATCGATCGAGGATGATACATCGTTGTTGCGAACAGTGTGTTTTTTTTTTTAATTTTATTTTTAATTTTTTTTTCGTTACCAATATACTGCGATTAATCATTTTTGCTTGAGCGAAAAAAAAAAAAGTTGAAACTACATACCGCGAGTACCGGAGTTGAGAGAGCAGAGCCGGGGCATCGAGCGTGTGCGATGATGGGTGGGAGATGAATTCGTATCGGGATTATTGCCACGGCCAATTGATCGACGCGAGATCGGGAGTGTTTCGATAGCGGTGAATGTTTTTTTCTTTTTTTTTTTTTTCAATCGTACCAGCGTTTTTTTTTTTACAACTTTATTTACTCCGCGAGACGGTCGTTCGCGATACACGTTCGGGTACGCAGAGAGCGAGCTGCAACGCTCGAGCGTCCGTAATAAGTCGCCGCTGAGAGCGTGTCGTGGAAGACGCGCGCTTCTACGTGGGCCCGAACGGACGAGAGAAATAAGAGAGCCGCACACAGAGACACGGAGGCAC
Organism: Amblyjoppa proteus; assembly: GCA_963922035.1. NCBI lineage: Eukaryota > Metazoa > Arthropoda > Insecta > Hymenoptera > Ichneumonidae > Amblyjoppa > Amblyjoppa proteus. Next base: position 9,030,516 of record OY998233.1, read on the forward strand.
ACGGACGGCAGAGAAACGAAGAGAAGAATCTTGGCCGCACACGCGAGAAGGCACACCGATTGGGCAGAGCATCGGATGGAATATGTGCAGATAAAACCCGGCACGTCGAGCCCGTCACGCTCGTGCACAGTGAGGAAAACTTTACCAGAGAAAAATCATTTTTAAAGGGAGATTCATTGAGTGAGGAAGCAATAAAAATGATGCGGTACGACGGAGAGACCATAGAAAAAATAGTGGAACACGCGCAGTAAGCGCACACCTTCACGCCGGTAGCCATTACGCGCGCATTCGGCTCTTCGGCCTCAACGCAAGTGCCGGCTCCCGCACACGTACACCACTTTCGTCGTCGTCGTTGTGCGATTTTTTTTCTCGTTTTTTTGTTTTTGTTTTTCGACGTTTCGCCGGCTCGACGAAAAGTCGAAGGTGAGAAATTGATCGTAAATTTCGAGGATCGAATTCGTAAACGACGGAGAAGACTTCGCTTTGCGCGGCGGAGCTGCCGGATACGAGAGAGAGAGAGAGAGAGAGAGCTAGAAGAGCGAGGAGGAAAAACTAACGCATTAAACCGAGCGACACCGGAAGGGCGTTCGTCGTATCGTGTGGAGAGTTACGCAGTGAAAAAAAAATAAAAATTAAATAAAAAGAAAAAAAATATTGAGACACGCCAGTTCTTCTCGGGCATCTTCCGCTTCATCTTGTTTACTCGTGCGACCGAGGAGAACGACGATTGTTGTTGCGAGTTCCCGATGACGATAACAATGATGAAGTGTGTGAAGAGTGCTTCTCGAAATTGAACGTTTGTCTCTCGCCAAAAAAGAAACGAACGAGTCTCGTGTGCCGGCCGACAGAATTTTTCTCGCGTCCCCGGGTATTCCGGTTGTCGGTAACGTAACGCAGTGGAGAATGAGCCAAAGTCGTTTCGACTGCGCGCCCAGGATATAAAAAGGGAGAGAGAGAGAGAGAGAGAGAGAGAGAGAGAGAGAGAGAGAAAACAGAGTTAGATATAAAGAGAGGGTGAGAGAGAATTTTGAACCGGACTGGCCGGTGATGTCGACTGTGTGTACTTCATTGCAGTAACACCGTACGATCCACTGTTCGTGAAAACTCTACAGAAAAAAAAAAAAAAAAAAAAAAAAAAAAAAAAATCGTAATTCATCTTCGGCCTCTACGTCTCCACGTCATGTTCTCACGTAAATATGAAACGCACACACAACACACAAGATTTTTCTTATTTTTTCAAATCGGTACAAAAATAGTGCAGATAAACGAAAAACCCTCGCTTATCTACCAGTCGGTCTCTTACGATGTATATCTATAAAAAATTTATATCTGTTTACTGTAAATATAATGAGCGCGGATTCGGGTCGCTCGCATGTTTTTTTTATTTTTCACCACGCGCATGCCGTGTCTATCTCTACGTAGCCGGACATCGGGTTAATATCGTGTGTCCGAGGGGGCCTCTAACCGCGAGCGTATATCTATCAATGATTATTAACGAGTTATTACCGTGATGCTAATTAAGTTTAATCGCAAGGCCGCCCGTTCGTTAAAGTTAATTGCAGCGGCTCGGTGAGCGTGGCCGAAACCGGCGATGGCATCGAACACGCTTGCGGCCGCCGCTGGTCGTTCTTGCCGCACGTTAATTGCCACGTCCTTCGCGGTCGGTACTCCATCGAACGTCATTTTCCTTTTTTTTTTTCGACCTCTCCGATTCTTCGACGAATCGAAGGAAAAAATCAAAGCTAAAATATAATCGAGTTAGAATCAACGTCGCGAAATATTTTATCCATCGGTAATAACCGGCAGACGACGAATCTTGACGGTCGTCGTGAAATTTTTTCGTCGGACTGTAACACATCAATCGCATCGCGCTCGCATGCGGTGTGCTGCCGGGTGACGGTCAATGCGCGACGTCTCGATTGCACATTCCGTGCAGCTGCACGGAGACTGGCCGGCACAGTCTGTGACTCGTCGGGTTCACGCGCCGAACGATACATAATGCTCTCCCGTACTCACGCGGTCGCTCATTCCAATTTTTTTTTTTTTTTTTTTTTTTTTCTCTCGAGTCCTTTTCGTTCGCGCGCGACCTTGAACGGAGCACTTTGTTGTTGGCGAGTCGTAGCTCGCCGGTGAGCTTGGTAGCGAAGGGGGGGGGGGAGGGGAAACAACGGGTACACCCATACTCTGGAATCAAGCGGATGGAACGGCCGGAATGACTTTGGGACAATGTAGCAGATTTGTATCGCAATTCGTAGATAGACCTTTCACCGGTAACTCTCGAGCGTTATTCGAAGAAACGGACGATCTAACTAATAATGTGATAGAGATCTAAAGTCTGTATCACATAACGTCAACAATGCCGTTGAGGTGAAATCAATCAATATCAATCGATATAACAATATAATCATTATTTCAAAGAAATGTAATGACAGAATTACTTTTCGGGAATCGGAGAGCAAGTATTGTAACCGATGAGGCGATATTGCGTTAAAACAAAGTTTTACGGAGAATCGGCGCTTACAAGTTTTCACAGTCCGTCCCGCATTACAATCGCGAATATCAACAGTTCGCACGGCGGTCGCTTATACATTCGTAATCGTCGGCGCGTGGACACGAGACATTGAATAAAACATACCTCTAACGTATTATGCGCAATTTCAAACATTGTACGCAGCTGTAATTGTTGCAATCCAATGTAAGGAAGTTTTGTTTTTTTTTTTTTTTTACACTTTCGTTAAGCATTCCACGTGCACCTCGCGGGTTAATCGAGTACGTCAGCGTTTTTATTTGCAATTTAATAACTTAAACGCCTGCGCGCCGTGGATTTAAAAAAATACTTGTAATCCTTGCAATATCTCCGCGCGCCAACCGGTATCACAGACTTTTCGCGCGGTTGAATTTTTTTTTTGTTTCGCTCATGCACGATCGCAACCGACGAGTGTTTTCAATAATCGAAGCTTTTTTCGTTCCGCGACACTCGATCGTCCGACCCGATCGGCACAGCCTCCTCGTAATTTGTGTTGTTTTTTTTGGTATCCCATACATTTAATCGAGCAATTACCACGTCTCGATTGCGATTATCGCCGTTGCTGACTTAATCGAGTCCAACGCGGAGCGCCTCTGTGAATATATTAACAACGTTCTTTCATATCTCGTTACTTTTCTTATTGCCATTGCATTACCATATAACATTGTACGAGGTACAAGAGGTCGTTCCTGTATTATGCGAACGGAATCTACACACACACACACACACACACACACACACACACACACACACACACACACACACACATGTACATACATCGTGCCAATAATCAAAGAAGTTTTGTTCGCCGTGTGTGGAGTCTGGAGCGTATTCGTAACGTCGCGTGAGACGTGTGTGATCAATAAATCCGTTCGTGCAACGCAAACATAGAGCGTGAGAGAGGGGACTCTCGCGCGCGCGGCTCCCGGTGGAAGGGTGGATCACGTTCACGCACACCCGCGCGCACGTGCGCCGCCGCGACGCACTGAGAGCACCGCCTCTCAGCGAGAGAGCGAGGCGAGGAAGCGTGCGCAACTCCGCGGCGCGACACGTCTCCGAGGCGAATTTAATCCCCGCGACGAAGCTCCACGGGAATTCACCTCGAGAGATAAGCGACAGGCAGGCCGAGGGCACGAAAAACCGATCGTAAACGCAAAATTTACGCGCAACAGACGGTCCCGGTTCGAAGTCGTTTTGATACGTAGCGTCGCGAATCAACGACGCGACAAAAATATCCTCGAATCTTGAATGAATGAAAGAGACGCCCCGCCTACGTCAATGCCGCATCAATTTTCATTTAATTCGACTATCGGTTATCGGCTCGAATCGACGCACATAAATTTTTGTCATTGTAACCAATCGGGTTTGTTAATTCACATTACAATTCGACCTAACGCGAATTAAATTGCCTTTGTTTATACACGAAAGTATAAATGAATCTGTTTTGACAATTTCTTTTGTTTTTTTTTTTTTTTTTTTCAATTCGATATTTTATAGGCTGTAGTTTTCGTTTGCTTTTCTTATCGGTCGTCGTAACATGTATTTCTTTATCGAGTTCAGAGAGAATGTCGTACGGGAGAGAGTTAAAAAAAAAAAAGAAAAAGAAGAAATTGTAAAGACCGAATGAGAAAAGGTCTCATTCACTCTTCTATACTGTTCGCCGACGCTCTGCTCACTGTATCTACGCTCTAGCTTCCCGTCGTGTTTTGATAAATTCGATACGAGCTTCCTGGCCTTCCTGTCGGCGGCGCGTGAGCCGGGAGCGAGAGACCGCGGAGGAAGGAGCGGCAGCACGTTGGCGTCCCCCGCTGCTGCTCTCCGTTACAGCTCGTGCTAACGTAAGCAAAGCCCGAGAGAGCCCGCATAGTAGGAAACCACGTGAGTGCGTATATCGCTCTCGCTCTCCCGCCCGACGGGCCGCACTGATGTTTACCTCGCAATATGCTTCATGCCCGTGAGCTTGAACTTCCGTGCACCTCTGTACACGAGCTCTTATTCAAATTCTATCGGGGAAGTCGTCGCATAATCGACGTCTGTCGAACGTGAAATTTAATCCCCGGACAACAGCGTTTCCGACGGTGAGTCGACTATTTCATTCTACGAAGCCCGAACTTCCGGTTGAATAGTTTAACGCCACGATAGACCCGCAAACGCATAGTTTCGTCAGAGCTCGAGGCGTTTACTTGTCGTGAATTTTCTCGGAAATTAATTACCCGCTACCTGGGCCATGTCGAATACCCAAAACTGCCGGACGAAAATTTCACGGCGATGGGACGTGGCTGCATCGGATACCCTATAAAATTCCGGGTATCGTTTCTCACCCAATGAAACGACCAGCGGTTATTTGATCGATACGAAACCTCGAGCCTTTTCTTTCACCCTTCGTACACGGACCCGGCGCGTCTGAGCGGGAGGGCGCGCGTCCTCACTTCGGCCCTAACAGCAATAGCGCGGGGGGGGGGGGGGGGAGCTCGTTCATCCCCCTTAATGACTGACTCACACGCTTCTCGCTTCACCGACCTAATATCAAAGCGATTCTGCTTCGTACTATCGCATATTCGCGTCGACGATGTGGTGTATCAAAGTCCCGATGGGCTTTCAAGGACACGAGACTCTGCATTAGAATACACGAGTAATATTTTTGCTCGAAAAAAAAAAAAAAAAAAAAAAACACATTTATAAATAAGACTCGTTCCGAGAAGCTGAAGAGAGTGGCGTATGATCGATCATTATTTACATTGAATGTTACGTCGGGGCACGATTGGCTGGATTTTGCCGATAAATAAATCCGCATCGATATCTATCAAAGCTTATTTCTCTTTTGTCGCTTTTTTTTTTTTTTTTTTTTTTTTTTTTTTTTTTGTGGAATTTCCTTATCTCCTTAAAATCGCGGTGCAGTGAATGACTCTCGATGTGTTCTGTGTTCGTAAAGATGCTCATGCTCGCAATGGAAACAAATTTTATCGGCTCTCCGATTTTTTTTTTTTTTTTTTTTTTTTTTTTTACCGCGCGGTCCTAACGTAATAGATGCGAGGTATCGTCTTATCAGCAATGGACTGATCAGACGTCGCCGGAGCGGGGTGCGAGCGCCGGTAAATAGAGGATATCGACGCGCAATGAAAACAAAGATTAAATTGCGTTGTACGCGATCAATACGATTCTCTCGATAGTCCGGATTAATACACTCGTGTGTCGAGTAAAATGAAATAGCAAAAAAAAAATGCGTAGTTGGTTCTATGAGAGAGGTGGGGGGGGGGGGGGGGGGGAATCAACGATGCGATTGCCCACGATACATGATAAACTGACGAAAATACAATTATTATCGATTAAATGAAGCGATAGGGACGCGTCGCGGGTAACTTTGAGCCTCGTAAGTCATCGCCTCGAGTCTCCATGCGTCTCGCCAGTAATCCGGCTGGCTCTTATCAATGCCGGTAACTCCGTTAAAACCGAGTCGAAGAAGAATTGGCTCGTTCACTCGTGCTCGCTCGAATTCGCGTAAACAAAGGAAGTTCGTGCGGCGTTTAATAACGCGGTCGGCGATAAAGAGAATGCTGATTTTTCAAGGATCGCATACTGTGTATCTACGATTTACGCACGCCTGCAGTCGCTCGCATCAAGTTTGTATCATAACAAAGTTTTTTTTTTTTTTTTTTTTTTTTTTTTTTTTTTTTTTTTTTTTCCTCTCGACTCGTGACTCGACGGGGACAACGTTGATTCTTTGATTTGTGAATGAGCTTAAAGGGTCAACTTACAATTCGTCTCGCGGATATTTGAGTCGAACATTTCGAGAAGTTTTCCTCTTGCCCATTAGTCTTGTCCGCGAATAATTGATCGTCAAGAAATTGTTCCAAACATTGGATTGTAAAAAATTATCGACCGAAAGCGAGAGCACGATTACAAGTGCAATAATCATTTGCTCGGTTGAAATATTTATTGCGCCTAATCGCACAAGCCCTTAAGTGACAAATACCTCGATATTCGACGAAGTACGACACCGCGTCTGGGTGGGCGTTAAGCCGCGCGTCTTCCCAAATTTGTATCGCAACAAAGTTTTTGTTTTTTTTCTTTCTCGACTCGCGACTCGACGGGGACAACGTTGATCCTTTGATTTGTGAATCAGCTTAAAGGGTCAACTTGCAATTCGTCTCGCTGATATTTGAGTCGAACATTTCGAGAAGTTTTCCTCTTGCCCATTCGTCTTGTCCGCGAATAATTGATCGTCAAGAAATTGTTCCAAACATTGTTTTGCAAAAAATTATCCACCGAAAGCGAGAGCACGATTACAAGTGCAAGAATCACTTGCCCGATTGAAATTTTTATTGCGTCCAACCGCACAAGCCCGCAAGTGATAGATATCTCGATATTCGCCGAAGTACTGCACCGCGTCTGGGTGGGCGTCAAGCCGGGCCTCTTGCCGTAGAATTTCGTATGTTTCCCTCGCATTCTCTCGCGAGAAGCGGCAACGTCTTATTCGTCCGTCTCTTCTCGTTCCTCCGAGCGGGCACATTTTTACCTGAGATCCGTAATATATTTCTACTAGTCTCGCCGGACTCGCGTCGTCCTATAGGCATAGAGTTGGTACCTGAAGGGAACTTAGCGTGCGATGTTTGCCGTCAGTGGTCCCGAGGAGCCGGAGAGATACGGTGTAGGGGCAGCTGGCCCGATAATTGCGCCGGCGGAAGATATTAATGGTCCCCCGAAGATTCGTCTCTTCGTACTCTCTTCTTGCGCGTTACTTCGATCCTTCGATCCTTCGCTCAGGTATAACGCTCGCCGTCTTTATCCCGTCTCTCTCCCCCCCCCCCCTCGCTCTCTCTTCCTGCCGGGAGCGTCTGTATCGCATGCGAGAGCTGCGTCGATATTGCCCGCGGGACCGGACAGTGTTCGTGTGGGTGAATACATATATATATATGTGTGTATGTATACCTGGAAATTCGTTATTCGGCTGTAGGCAGTCTGCCTATTTCCGTGGACTGCGGGCACTCTCGTAGCTGGTTGCTCTCCCCAGGCCCGACCGAGAAACCGGCGGGTTTGTAGAGTAACCATAGTGACCGTACAGGCACAAACTTTATCCACGGCGCATTGCCGGAGTCCTCCGAGAGGCGACTCACACTCACCGAGAGAAGGAGAGCAAAGATTTATGTGAAGCGACGGCGGTCGACTATGGGAAAATTTAGAGAGTCGCAGAAGAACCGAAAAAAATCTCATAGCCTCGCTGCGCCAACTACCGTACGAATTATACTGTCCCGTAGAGTTTAATTTTTATTTATTGTCCGTTATTTACGTCGTATGGAAAGCGTTATCGAGCACATTGCCACTCGTTAACCCAACGAGTAACGGGATTAACGGTAAAAAAAAAAATAAAATAATTCTTTACGGACGTTTGTGCTTGGTAAATTTAATCGTGGTCTTCGGATATGATTTATATAAGCAAAGATTAATTTCCTTGCATTTTTTTTTTTTTTTTTTTTTTTCACTGTCTACGGTACTTTGTACTGTGATTTCTATTGCAAATTCTTTTTTTCTTCGAAGACTTTATTGCTTCGGATACTTCGCGTATTTTTACCCGAAAAAAAAAAAAAAAAATGAAAATTGCGACGAGTCGCCTCTCGGTAACGTGCGCGCGCATCCTCTCGTGTTCTCATTCCATTTCTTTAATGGACAAGTCCGCGAGCTCCGAGGGTTGTAACGGGTAGAGTTCCTTTTTTTCTCTTGTGCTTCTGCTTGTCTCTCTCTCTCTCTCTCTCTCTCTCTCTCTCTCTCTCTCTCTCTCTCTCTCTCTCTCTCTCTCTCTCTTAATCTTCTTCTCTTCGTCTCTTTCCTTATTCTTTTGACGCTGACAAACGATCGAAGCGTTACGATGCGGCGTGTGCGAGACATAAGAGTCCGAAGGCAAAAGTGAGCGAGGCAGGGGACGAGCAGCGCACGGCATATCGGGCAAGTGATGAGGACCCTCTCCGCTTCACCCCGCTCCCTCTCCTCGGCGAGCGACAAAGTTTCGTTGCGAAAAAAAAAAGTCGAGCGACGCGCGACGAATGAAAATCCGAAGGGTGAGAAAAGACACGCGGTTCTTGCTTCGCGAGCCGAGAAAGAGCGCGAGATATACATATATATGTATACGCATCTATAGAGGCTGTCTTTCTCTGCTGCCACGGGGGAGATTGCATGCAGCCTCGAAGGGATAGAGAACCGACATTGAACCTATATATATATATATATATATATATATATATATATATATATATATATATATATATATATGAGGAGAAATTTGCAACCCAAACACGAAACGTGACAGAGACATTTTGCTACTTTTCGAAACTTCGTCGGGTATCGTGTGTGTGTGTGTGTGTGTGTGTGTCTGTATGTATATATATACATATATCCGTTTTTTAAAACTTTGAATGGGGAAAAAAATATTCCTGAGCTGACTTTCGAAGGTTCTAGTTAGGAATCTCTATAGCAGCACGTAAATGATTGTGATGAGAAATATATGGCTCATCGACCTTTTCGAGCTTCGAACGTTTTTTTTTTTTTTCTCATCCGCGAAATTTATTTTCCCGTATATCACGATCCAACAAATTACCGTTGGGCGATAAATAATTTTGTATCCGTGCATAGTTTTGAAGCTCCGGAAATTAAAGACTGGGTAGGCGCTGCGAGTTGCGGAATACACGTATAAAGTATGGTGTGGACTGTGCGTGGGTACACGGGAGCAAAAAAAAAAAAAAAAAGAAAAAGGAAAAAAAAGGTTGCGTACGTAGTGCAGGGCGTGGCTTCGGGTGTATCCATCTACGTCCTGTCTCTCTCTCCCGTACCGTCTGGATACACAAGGGACGGCGAGGGTCCTGCGGAGCGATGTGTGTACGAAAGGGCCGAAGGACCATTGCGGCGACGGGGAGGAGGCGGAAGGACCATTTATATACTGTATTCATATACATGCACACATGCGTGTGCGGTGTACGGGGCTGCGTAAAAGCAATATGTGCGCTTCGGGCTCTTCCCCCATAGCGAGAGCGCCATGCACCAATCACCGAGCGGATCGTGCGTCGGAGTGGGGGGGGGGGGGGGGTCAAATTTTTCGAGTAGCCAAACTTCCGATATTTTGAAATTTTATTACCGTCAGTATTAAAATAACGAGAAAGTAAGTTACTCGAAATTTGTATGTTCGATACAGATCGATAAATCGATTAACTCACAATTTCATTTCATATTTTACGAAGCGGTGATTTATCGGAAGAGAGTTCTTATTTTTTAGAGAGGGCTTATTTTTTTATTTTTAGAGAGGGCTTATTTGAAATCAATTTTTTTTTTTTTCATCCAAACGGTTTAGAAATCCAAGATCCGCTGAATCCGTGATAATTTAGATTTACGCCGATGCGAATTTTGATCGTTGAAAAATGTTGACCCCTAACCCGACGAAATTGTCTCCCGTGAGTTCGGGCTTGTTTCGATATTGCGTAGCCTTTCCTACATCACCAATCACGGTCTCTTTTGCCGTGCACACCGATTGAAACTTACGTGGGAATACCGGACGACGATTAAATGTTGCGCGCCGATTCGTCCGATGTACCGTGTTGGCCGATAGTCTCTCGAGCACGATTAAAGCAACCGAGAGCCAGTGCTCTCTCTCTCTCTCTCTCTCTCTCCCCGCCGTGGCTCGCACGAAGCTTTAACGGATGCGTGGAATTCCTCCGTGCGTCGCCGCCTTTCCCCCCCGCGATTCTAATACGCACTAACGCAACGGGCAATCCCACGCGTACACCTCGTACGTACCCGAGCGCCCTATCGTATTTCGAAGCGATTCGTCATTTCCCATATCGCACCGTACGATCAATAAATTCACCAATTAAATGAAAAAAAAAACACATTCTACGCGTATGCCTCAAAGCAAAAATAACGAAAGAGCCAATGTTCCTCTAACATTTGGTAAAAACAGAAATATAGCATTTTTTGAGATAATCGTAAAAAGAAGCGAGGAGATGAGCGGCGAGGTTTGGAATTGAAAAAAAAATAAAAAATAAAAATAAAATAAAAATAAAAATACCCGCAGCTCCGATGTGTATGCTATATGGCTGGTACGAGAAGCATTAATAACCGCTGCCGTTGGTAGATCTACCGTAGTGAAAGAGAGAGAGCCGCATATGTGGTGGCGGCGGGGGGGGGGGGGGGGGGCGATAAGAGAGCAGAGAGACGCGCGGATGGCATCGATTAATCTCGGCAAGGCTTAATTGCCGTACGGCCAGAGAGGGAAAGAGAGAGCGCCGGTCGGTTGTTGAGACAGGGATAGAGTGAGAAAGAGGAAAAAGCAAGAGTCAGGACGGGGGAACGAGGAGAAACGTGGCGAGGGTAACTCCGATGCTGTGTGCCGAGTAGGAACCGCTTGGCTGTAGGTCGACGAGAGACCCGCGAGCTCGGCGACGGAACGACGGGGAACAAGGGGGTAGAGTTCGAGGAGAGAATAGACGAGAGAGAGAGAGAGAGAGAGAAAGGCACAGAAATGCCTCGGAGGTGCTCTCTGCAGGTGGAGAAGAGAGACGAGCCCAGAGCAGCAGGGAAGTGCCACACCTCGAAATTCGCGACATTCCTCAATCTCAGCTGCATCGACCGTTTCTGTGCGAGGCACACGAGTCGATTTCTCGGATCTCTCGGAACGTCCCGCTCTCGATTCTATTCCGTGCAATTAGCCGACTGCACGGGCCCGTGCGTTTCTTTAAACGCGAAATGTATTGGAAATATATTGGAAATATAGTGGAAATATATTGGAAATATAGTGGAAATATATTAGAAATATATTGGAAATATAGTGGAAATATATCGGAAATATAGTGGAAATATATTGGAAATATATTGGAAATATATTGAAAATATATTGAAAATATATTGGAAATATATTGAAAATATATTGGAAATATATTGAAAATATATTGGAAATATATTGGAAATATATTGGAAATATATTGGAAATATATTGGAAATATATTGGAAATATATTGGAAATATATTGGAAATATATTGGAAATATATTGGAAATATATTTTTGACAAAAAGTTCTCTGTCTCGCGCATGTTTCTGCAAATACATTGGAAAATCGTATGTGGCAATACGACATATGATAAATTCACTTTAACTATGTTTCAGTTAACGTAACCTATTTTTTTAGTGAACATTTTTTAATCCATGATCGTGTTCCGAAATGAACAAGCGTTTTTTTTTCGTAAGAATATCCTTTGAAGTCATAAAAACTTTGCTCGATGTTGATTCCCAATATTTTGCATGTAAAATTGATAAAACAATACAGTCAAAACACGAAAGAGTTCTATCAAAAGTTCTATCTCCGATAAATTTCGCGCATATTTCTCATCGAAATTGTTTCCATATTGGATTCCGTCGCTCTCATCGTCCCATCAACAAAAGTGCTGTATTTGCAACAAAGATTCTTTCATAATTTTCAATCCAAGCTAAAATAATTTCAATCACGGATGGTCGGCGCACTAATGCCGAGAAATGCTCGGGCAGTGGACGAATTGAGCGTAGTTTCGAAGTGAAATGGCGGGTGATTTTCATCGACGAACGCGGAGGACGTTTATTGGAAAGGTCGTCAGCCGGTAGCGGCCGACCCGCGTTCGACCACGCACCAGGAGCCAGGGTTGTCGTTGGTATCTTATACCGGGTGTGCGACGCGGTCGATCAGTAGTCCATTCCCTCGAAAAAAAACTCGTCTCGTTCGTGTTTTTCTTCTTCCTCGCCGTAACTCTCGCCCGATGGAGCAAAGGTGACGATAAGATCGCGCGAGTTTCAAACGGACTAAAGTTATCTCGGATCGGCATTGCGTGGGTGCACGTGAATTGAACATGTGAGCAGGTAATGTTGACGGGGAGCAAAGCTCAGCACGCTCTTCGTGTTTGTCCGACTGTCTGTACGAAAAGTTCGTGTACTTTACAGACACGCTCTCGCTGCGTTTACGATATTCCATGTATATAGAAAAAAAAAAAAATATGTATACACGAATATAGTAAACATTTCGTTGAGTGCGTTTTGCGCGTATATAAGTTCTTTACGACGCGCACACGATCGCTGACCGTCACAATTGAAATGTTCTTTATTTTCTTCCGAAAGGAGACAATGTCTTTAGCGACATTAACGTTTTGCGACGATCATCGCAGATTAAAAGCATGTTCGAATGGACTTTCGTAATCGCGTGCGAGCATTTACAATACTGGGTGTACACACGATAACTCGGTGGTGAAAGGCTCCGGTTGCTCAGTTTGTAACGCAGTGCTCGTGCGTTGTGTGTGTCTCAATGCTCGCCATTCAATTACTCCGAGCAATATTGCTTACGCTGTTGTTTGTAACAACGTCGTAAGCAAGAGTCGAGCTTTCGATCGGTAATTACAGTGCGGTTCCACTATGTACGCCCAGTCTTGGGACTCTGCGTATGGAAGTGTGTAACGCGATGGGAGGCACGCACGCTACTTCGTCCGAGTTTGAGCGCGAGACGAGCGGCCAATCTGAGACACGCACGCGCTTAATTTACTTCGACGAAGCGAAGACTCGGCTGAGACTTTGATACATCTACTGTGCTATGTGCTCTTTCTATATATATATGTATATTAGCGCGTATTGTGTACCTTGCGATAGACAGTACAGTGCTCTGCATACGTATAATCACGATACGAAAGCGCGCCGCGCATCGATTCGCGGAGCGTATAATGCCGAGAAGAACGACGAGGCGAAATGTTATTCAGGGGCACGGGAGAGAGAGTCGGCAAACGTTTCATTCATGCGACACAATGGAAACGAGCGAGGTACATTCTCTGTCTCTGCCCTCTCCGTGTGTTCGCCCATTACTCGTGCGCACATGTGTTACGAAACCGTGCGCCCGTGTACTGTCCCTTTTATAGAGAATCATCGATTCGCTGTACCGCACCGAGGTCTCACCTGTTCCGGCTTTAAGGATTGTCACTGGAGTCGCGGATATTATTTTCGTTTTGTTCGAATAACTTTGTGAGATTGAAATAAATCATTTCTGTCGGCGGTTGTGACACGGAACTTCGGGAATCGGGCTGAGAAATTGAGTGTGACTCCAGTCAGACCGTAGATTGTCACAGTGGGTCGTATCGACCCATTCTTCAAATGTGTTTTTTTTTTTTTATATATATTTTTTTCAACAATCTCGGATATTGGGCAATGCTATAATTCGGGAAATGAAATAACATTTTATTTTTTTTTGGTCTGCAGCGATTTTGTGCTCTGTTCTCTCGCTCCGATTCACAGAACCAACGACATGAGTTTGTTAGTTCGAGACGAAATTCTAACGAAATAAAACTTGTTGCTTTTTTCTTTTAATAACAGTTTCTGTATTTTTGTTGTTTAGAAACGAGAAGAGACTCTGGCGGCGGCTCGAGAGGAGCGGGAAGGAAGCGTGCGGCGCAAATTGACAGAGTCGTAGGACCGAGATAGGACAGAGAGGCGTGACGGAGGAGCTCCAGGAAGCGAGAGCAGCGAGAGAGGTGCACAGCGGCCGAAATTCGACGGACGGGGCATGCTAAGCGAAGCAATCGTCGACGCGGGTCAGCAAGGTAAAAGGTCGAGCGGAAGTGGCCGAGAGTCGAAGAAGAAACGTCGTCTTGCGAGGCTCGAGAGGTCCCCGAGTCGGCTAATTCTCAATCGGATTTCGACGGTATGACGCGTCGTTCGGGCCTCGGGAGGGCACAGGCTCCGCGCGATATGCTTCGCGCTCTCGCCGTTCGCACGATCAAGTGATATTTTTTTTTTGTCGGAAACCGGAAGGAGCCGCGCCAAGCAAAAGGAAAAACAAGACACAAACATTCGCCAAAGTGACCAGGTATGTTAAAAACAAAAAATCAATCCACCGATCGTGTGTCTGTAATGATAATAACGAAAAAGAAAAACCACCGAATAAGTAAGTCGTTTCAATACCGATGCTCGATTGTTTCAGGAACAAGACTCGTCGTTACCCGGATACTCTCAGCTGTCTCTGTACAACGAAGTGTCAGTGGTAATAAAGTCTTGCGACGAGAGAAAAAATAGATATATACATATATATCTACATATATAATCTACAATTTTGGCTCCTGATGGAGCATTGACCTTGGTCAGGGACGAGAAGAAGAGTCACGAGGTGCAGAAAGAAGTATCGGAGGAACGAAGTGAGAGTGTTGTTTTTTTTTTTTTTTTTTTTTTTTTTGGCGCAACATCCCATACGCGAGAGGCGAGAGGAAATCGAAGGTGACGGAGAGACCGAGAGGAGAAAAGTGAGATAGTGTTACGAGAGACTGAAGGGGTTGAGTCGAGCAGTGCGGGCACGATAGCACCTCTGGTGCCCTCGGCCGTGGGTCCCGGGGGGACGGACGCCATGGCGGCCTCTTCGTCCTCGTCGAGCGGCGAGCAGCAGTACGCATTGAAATGGAACGACTTTCAGTCGAGCATACTGAATTCGTTCAGACATCTTCTCGATCAGGAGGACTTTGTCGACGTAACGCTCGCCTGCGACAGTAGCAGTTTCACGGCGCACAAGGTCGTCCTGTCGGCGTGCAGTCCATACTTCCGGAGATTGTTGAAGGTGAGCCAAGAGAATCTTATCAAAAAAAATGTGCACAATCTTCTTCCGCTAGCAAAGAGTCGACTCCCATGTCGATCCGTGGCGATCCTCTTACAACTTTCAATACTTTTTATGCTTTTTATATTTACTTTTTATATTCGGAACTAGGCATTTCTTTTGCATGTTTGCATAATCATGGTGTCCAGCGGTTCTCGAAGTCCCTGAAGTCCTGGAACTGTCCTTGAATTTTTCCTATCCTTGAGAAATGTCCCTGAATTTTTTATTTCCACGTAAATTTGAGCTTTTTCAAAGTACATTTTACTAGCAACCATCCTAAAAAATGTGTATCAGATTCGCTGAGACCCACATATATACATTCGTGCATAGTGAATAGTGTTTTTTTACCGATTTCAACGTAAACGAAAACTGTTATAGAACTAAATGTTATTTAGTATGTCGCGGGTGATGTGCATATTTACATTTTTTTATAAATGTTCCAACACAACCGTTAAATTTCCTGGAAATCGTCCTTGAATTTCGTACGGATTTTTTACTGGACACCATGATAATCGTTCCTAACAATTATCAGCAGGGGCGCTTTTGTACGATTTTTGTGTCGACAAAAAATATATTGAACGCGCCTTTCTCCCCAATTATCGTGACGGAATGGCGTCACGGTTAAGTCGAACGATGCGTGTGTTTCGTGGATATCGATGTATTGTGAATAACGAAAATCCCGGGGCGTTCGTATCGTACCGGGAATTCCGTGCGAGTCACGTTTAAAAACG
This sequence comes from Amblyjoppa proteus, assembly GCA_963922035.1. Lineage (NCBI taxonomy): Eukaryota > Metazoa > Arthropoda > Insecta > Hymenoptera > Ichneumonidae > Amblyjoppa > Amblyjoppa proteus. The sequence continues at coordinate 9,046,399 of OY998233.1, forward strand.
TGCGCGCGTCCGTGCGTGCGCGAGGTCGGGACTGTGACGGTAGCGTGACCCGTGCCTGAAGGGGGAATGCGGTGGCGCATGTATACGGCGAAACCGAGAACAGAGGAAGAAAATTGGAAGACGAAGGAGGATGTGAAAGAGCGAAAGAAGAGAGGAGGCGGTTCCCCGTCTGGAAAGGACTTCCGGCCTGATTTGCATAATAGCGCTGGGCGCGCAGACACGGGGGGGCTTTAGGGGTCCGGAGCATAAGGGAACGGTGTCCCGTCGGGGTTCTCTCGTTACTGTTTCTCCCCCACGCTCACCTCGTGAAGGAGACAGCGAGCAGAAGACCATCGATCACTTGCGACCTGTCGACAAGCATTCGGCTACCGAAGCCTCGACCAAATCTACGGAGCTTCACGGTGACTAGATTCAAAATATCAAAAACCGAGCGCCCTTACTCGGTTCAAAGGAAATAAGGGATCCTCGGTTAAGTCTAGACAATTTTTACCAATTCGCGGATAAAAAAGAAATCCATCGCATGTCATAGTCCATTTTGCCTCACTCCCCCCCCCTATGCACTCATAGAGCGATTCCGGAAGACCGCTTGGGAATTAATCGCACGTTTATGTCAGGGATATAAAATACAAATTTAGTGACGCCAGTCTTCGATTTTACCCCGAATTACAATTAATCCTCCAATAAAACCCGTTGATTTTTAATGTTCATTTTTTTTTTTGCTTCTCTCGTTCGATTTTAAGAGGAAACTGTGCAACTAGCGCGTATAAACGAATAATAAATGAGGCGTAGAAGGAACAGCCTGCAGCAAAGCCTGCGATCGGGGGACGGGCTACTTTCTAATCGACGCGCTCGCCACTAAATGATTTTAAGTGTTCGAAGTTACTTAGCCAAGAGATAAGATCGTCGATGCGACGCGTTACGCCGTGGCATTACCTCGGGATTCTCATTATAGCGTTCGAATCGTACGCATCCTTTTTTTTTTTTTTTTTGTATACATAAATTTCGTGAGAAGTTTGGAATAAATGAGGAGGGGGACAATTTTTTTTTCGTCGTAGAATCGACACGGTGACAAGCTACGCCGGCGTATCAAGGATATACCGGGGAATGAAACGAGCAAAAGAGTCACCTCCCCTCACGCCCCTTCTATTTCACCATCTCGTCCAATTCCGTGGAGGCATTACGTTCTATTTAAAACTCCAGACAAAATTTTCCGTCGTTCGTGAGCAACGGCGAATGGCGACTTTGTGTGTTGTCCCTCCCAGTCGACAAGTTCTGCGCGTGTAAACGATCGACTCGAGAGAGAAAGAATCATTCCGGTGTCGTACGTTGTGGCTAATGTAACTCAAACGTCTGGTGACGAATTTGTCGCAACGCCCGTTTAAGGCCGTTCGATATGCGGTAAACAAACTTATTCTTTTTTTTACGCGGCCCAAGCGTGTAAAGAGAGAAATATATATATATATATATATATATATATATATATATATATGCACGTATTGTTATTATATGTACATATATATATATATACTTATTAAACGAGGACCATTACGATCGCATTCGAAGGGAAAACGAAAAAATGATATTGTCGTACCGATCATTAAAATGTAGTATGGCGGCTCGTTAAAAAATTGCTCAATGGATCGATCACTTGAGGGAAGGCTAAACACATATGAGTGCGAGAGAGTGAGAGCAAAAAATTTTAATCCATTTTTCTCTGAAAACGTTTTATAAAATGAAAAACTAATTGCGTTTGCGCCCCGCAATTAATTTTTTATTTTATAAAACGTTTTCGCAGAAGGATTGTTTCAAAATATTCTGAGGTTACGTTTCGGCAGATTCGTTGAACATTTTTTTTCATTCGTTCGTTAATAACATTCTGGAATAATTATAATGCAATATCAATATTTTTAGCACCTTCCGTATGCTCGATTTTTTTTTTTCAGATTTTTATCCCATCGAGAAGTGTTCGTAATTCTCTGAATTCACTCTGAACTCGCAAGTGCTACCATAAGATTCATGCCAGTCGTTGAAGACGGTGCAAAAATTAATAACAACAAAAGCAAATTGAGTCGCAACGCGGGAGGTAAAATTGTCAATTGTCGGATTGCTATTATTGCCGAAAAATAATTGTTTTTTTCGCTTATGGACCAGATTTTTGTATCAAATAAAAAGTGAACGGTTCATTAGCAATTGCAAAAAGAGATCGGTGCGTCGGAACACTCGGGTTCGACATCGCGACTATTAATGAGACGAGCCTCCCTAAGACATATAATGACGATGTGAAGCGAGCGCAAGACGAGATTCGAAATTATCGTGCAGCTCGAGCTAAAAGCTATTAGAATCCTTCGAGCACCAAAAATAATTCCCACAGACCTGGAAGTCTCTAGTTTAGAATACGCGTGTACTAACGAGGAACACTCGAGGTGTAACGAGACGAATCTTGCGCAATCCGCATCGCCGGGTAACCGGTATCGCGCTATAACACAAGTCGCGTACCACTGCTCCATATTCTATATTTAAAAGGTTGCCTCTCCCTATGTGCCCGAGAGAGTACGAGGGGGTTAGCCGAACCGTAAGCACGTGCGTGTGCGTGCAGCCTCGGAGTGCGTCGCGCTTTTCACTCCTCTCTTCGAGGAGCCTCGACGAGGTGCGTAGTGCACGCGTCCCGAGCACTTCCCTCTCTTTTTTTTTTTTTTTTTTCCTTTATATCTACACCAATGCACTCTAGGAACACGAATAGAGTTGCGCGCGTGCCCTCGTAAAACCACGGCGTGTAGTGGATCTGAAAATACATTACACAACTGTTGTACCATGTATAAACGATCGTGTTTGTTTCCGGTGTCGCTCCGACACTACACGTCCAGAGGGTTTTAGTTTAGTTTAAGAAAAACATCGCGCAGCATTATTTTTATCTCAACCCTCACTCTCGGCCCTCTTCGACATTTCGAGGCTACGCTGAGAATAAAAAAAAAATGCATAGTTCGGGCGACCATAGTCACCTTCCACTGTGAAATATAACTCGTCGGGGAATCATGATCAAAGTTAATTATAACTCGACCAATCAAATACCACTCGACAGAAACTATACTGACGATTGTCAGGGAATTATTCCGTATAGTACAAATAACTGTATTTCTTCTGAGCACATAGGGTATAACGGGGCAAAACGGGGACGCTACACAGTAAAAAAAAATGTCTACTTTTTACAAAATATTATTGTCCAGAAACGTCCACAATTTTTTATTTGTCAATTTTTTAGTTTTACAAACAAAAGTACAAACTAAAAATCGTCAATGATACAGGAAAACAAAAGGACAGGTTCGTATATTCAAATAAATGACAAACGAGTTTGTCACTTGTTTAACAAAATTATTTTTACGAAATTTTGCCTTTCGATTTTACAAAATTATTTTTTACTGTGTAAGCAATAAAACCTACTACAACGATACCGAAAACATAGATCCATTGTTTTTCACACCAAAATTGTAGTGGCACCAGTTTTGAAAAGTTCATCAAATATTTAATATTTAAAATATTGAATATTTTAAATATTTAATATATAATGTTTAAATATTAAAAATATGAAATATTAAAAAAAATAATCATTTAGGGCAAAACGGGTACCCTTCGATTTTACTTGCAGCAACTTTTGTTAGCTTCTTTATTACCCTATCTTGCCCCCCCCCCCCCCCCCCCCCCGTCGATATGACATTTCACGTCCCCATTTGCCCTGTATTCCGTCGTTTGTTGGCTATCACGAATCGATTTATTCGATAATTTTGAGTATCCTATTTTGCTTCACGTCGACATGACATTTCATGTCCCCATTTTGCCCAAGTCTCCACTATGTCTCGTGTATTTGCCTGCAGATCGACATGCACGTATATGTCCAGAAATTTTTTGAATACGACTCCGACATTTTTTAAAATCCTTAAAATCTCTTCGTGAAAAACTCGATTTTTGTTGTTGTTTTGTCTTAAATGAAAACGAAGATTCCTCCACGAGGAGGCAAAAACAAATGTACAAAGTGCGCGCATTAATCGCCCACGGAGGATATTTTGAATCGCGCGTGTCCCGATCGTTCATTCCCAGCGTTGATTTCCAGATCGCGTGTCAAACCGCGACGAGCGGGATCAACGATCGGCTCGAGTCTGCGAGGTCCTCTCGCCTCTGAGTATCCCCTGGCAGAAACACCAGCAGCAGCGGCAGCATTCGTCGATGAGTAACGAACGCGATGACGCAGACGTTTAGGCATGCGCTCGCAAACGGCCCTCGTTAATTCCCCTGTAACTCTATACAACGTTAATGCCTTACCTACAGTAAACTGTATCGTGCACCAGCGTACGATCGTGTACAACGCTTCTGCGCGCAATCACGTTCGAGAATCGAACGGGGCGAGCACGCGAGGCCTCGGGGCGCGACGAAACGGCGAGAAATAAGAAGGTTGTTATTATGTGAGAGGGGGCGATTTTTCTTCTTCTTTCTTGTTTTCACGACTCGTGCTTTGGCGGGTAAGAAAAAAAAAGCCTTATCGCTCAGCGAAGCACCAACCGTTCCCTTAATTAATGCGCGCTCTAAATTCCTCTTCCATTGATTTGCCGGTAATATCCTCGAAACTCCCGGGAGAAAAATAGAGAATACCGAAAGGCACTCATGGGCCAAACTCCCTCGAGGTATCGAGACGCGGGGTGGGCTTGAGTGTCACCGAGACGAAAATCCCTCGAGACTATTTTGCTCTCGCTCCCGGCAGCCTTTCGAGATATTTTAGAAAGTTCTCCCTCGTTATTCCTGTTACGGAAATTAAGTTAATTTCTTTTGTTTTTTTGTTTGCCTTTAATTTTCACCGTACGGATCTCGTGCGTCGTACGGTATCGAAACAGGACGTGTTTACAACTGATAGCGCCGTGCTTCGAGCCAGTTTTGTACGGAGTTTCTCAAAAATTAATTTTCAATTCGCCCGGTTCGTATGTCGGGTGATAATGACTTTCTCCACTGGCTTCGATCGTCTCGACGGCTATTCGGGAGAGACAGTAAAGGCCTCTGTGTGCTCCGAGGGATTTCGTGGATTGTTGTGTCCCACCGACGAGGCCCAAAATTTATTTATACATCGTCGCCCACCGCGAAGCCTTCGGGGCGTACGTCGATATCCGTTTCACGGGAAAGCATTATCGCGACGGACCGGACGTTGTTACGATGATAGCGCGATGTTTGCTCTTTAAATTAAATAATTCTTCACGCAGAGTCGTCTATTGCAGATGAAAATCGTTCGGAAACTCGCACGTTTCGACTGCTCCGACTAAAGAACCCAATACTCTACGCGTTGTTGTCTCTCGACAATACCACCGTGTATCCTTGTACAACGAGGGAACGAGTGTGCGGGAGCGCGTGCTACACCGAATTATCCGCAACCTAAAAATAAGAGCCCACTCGCTCGTTCGGCCAACGCAAAGGGAGAGAGACTATTCCGTACGAGAGGCACTATACTCGTCCGCTCACTAAGCCGGGGCAAGATGGCACATTTTTGTCTCAATAAAAAAAGTAACCTAATACTAAAAAAAAAAAAAAAAAAAAAAGTTTTAACTCTCTCCAGAGATTCGTATATAAAAAAAATCATAAGAATATTATTGTATGTTTATCAGTTTAGAGACACAAGACCCAAAGATACGATAACGCCGATTAATAAATCGTATATTCGGTGAAGAAAAAATTTACAGTTCCAGTCTGGTTATATAAAAATATTTTTTGTCTAAAAAAAAAAAAAAAAAAAAAAAAACAAATGTTATTACCCACAGTTTTTTATAGTCGTATACGAAATTCGAGGGTCCAAAAGTCGGAAGGCCATCTTGCCCCGTCTTGGTACATTGGTGGATAATAAATTGTGCGTTGCTCGCTCCACGTGACGCTCGTTCCATCTTTCTCGTTGTACGAGTCGGGTACGATGTTGACGGTTTCTCCCGCTGTTATATTATAGTAGGGACCGAGTGGATACGACGCGCCGTGGGGGAGTGAGATAAAAAATACACACACACACACACACACATATAAATATACATATATATATATATGCACATAATGTAAGGAGTGAAGAGAGTCGCCGAGGGTGGGAGAGGGACGGAACGAGAGAAAAGTTCGAGTGGAACATAAGTGGTGTGCGTACGCGGTGGACTACGCACTCCGCTACTATATATGTTAGGATGTAATTCAAGAATTCAACTATCCAATCAACGGGACACGAGGCAAACTCGGAGAGGCTCCCTGGCTCTACTCGCGTCGAGTCGACGAGGCTCGTGGAAAAAGGCGGAGGTGGGGGAAACATGAGCTCGTCGGTGTCGACGTTTCTGGTCCGAGTGGGGATACAACTACTAATTCTACTCGCAACGACTGCGCCTGACGGAGAGAGAGAGAGAGAGCGGAAGAGCAATAAATTAGACAAACGCTATAATAGAAGAGACGAGTGATAAAATATTGCTCCGATGATATTTAATACAATTCTGTCCGGTTTCAATTAAAAATCATACGCGACTATGCGAATCGCTCGCGCCTCCACCTCCGGGTGCGTAAAACAAAAATTCTAGAAAATCCACGGACAACGATCGCTGGCATCGATTTCCTGTCGCATAATTATTTATCAGCAGGCTGAAACTCGCGCATGGTCGCGCGCGCCCGCGAGCTTGGAATTTAAAGTGATTACAACAGCCTTTTTCCACTTACTCATTATGTACAGTGTACGAGCGTTTACGAAACGGTTAACTCTCGTTGAATTTTACACACTTTGTCGCTTAAGTTTCCATCTCTCTTTCCCGGTCTCGCCGCGATACTAATTAAGGCCGCCTCGTGTGCGTGCGTGCCCTGGCTGCGCGGGGCAGAAAAACACCCGCGGCTGTCCCGCTCGGAGAGTCTTGAGCCCGTTGCTCGAATCTATATCCAGTACACGTGTGCTGCACCGAGAGATCTCCGGTCTATTCTCTTCCTTTCTCCTCTCGCACACTGGCTCTTTAACTCGAGTAACACCGGCTCTCGCAGTGTGTAAAAGCGGCCTTTCGGCTCCCGTTTCGAGTCGAGCGCACAGTTTGCTCGTGTCGGATGACCACCGTTAAAACAGTCACCGAATCGACTAATTGACCGTACACGATCGTCCAATATCAATATCCAGTTTCACTCTGGACCATACTTTTTCATTAATATCGCCAATCGTTGCGATGCCGGATTCGTTTTGTAGATAGCTGTATGCACAGTAAAAAAAAAAAAATAATTTCCTAAAATCGGAATACGAAGTATCGCAAAAATGATCTTGTTAAATGAGTGACGAAAGCGTTTGTTGAAGTTTGAATATGCAAACATTTCCTTTCATTTTCCATGACATTGCCAATTGTAGCTTGAACTTTTTGTTTGTTTGTGAAACTAGAAACCTGCTGGTGGGATCGGAAAATGGACAAATAAAATATTGTGGACGTTTGTGGACGATAAATTGTTGTGCAAAAGTAGAATTTTTTTTTTACTGTCGGGAAGAGCGGGGCAAAACGGGTCGTGACCTCCATTAGAGATGAGCATTTTTGTCATGTTCCGGAAAACATCGGTAAAAATAGTCGGTATTTTCCCGCTCTGCCACTATATATATATATATATATATTATGTATAATTGTATAGGAAGCTGCGCTATGATCCAGCGCCACGGGCGTACGGTGAGAATCGTTCGAATTTTATTTTCGTCGTTGCGCGATATACGACGTTAGTGTGGGTGATATACCGAGAAAAAACTTTTATTTCTTATCGTCAAGACGGGAAACACGCGAAATGACGAAAGTATTTCTCACGTTTTTATATTCACTGAGGCCGACGACTGATGTTTCTTTAAAAAAAAAAAAAAAAAAAAAAAAAAAAAAAATGTATATATGCCATTTCTCACGTGAATTTATTTCACGTCATAATTCACGCGAGTGTAAAGCTCGTTGCGCGTTTTCTATGCGCGACGAACGTCGTCGCCATGGTGCGACACGCGACGACGCGTGTACCGAGAGAAGATGGAGAAAGGGCAAGAGAGTAAAGAGTGCAGACTCGCACGTTACCAGAAGCTGCGCGCGTGTTTATTTTTATCAACGGAAGTGCGTAGCTGCTCGTTGCGCATTCCTGCCATGAGACTGTACGTGGATTTGAGGGCATTGAGTCATCGTTGTAACTGCGGGACGATTTTGCGAACGACAGAAACGAACAAAAAAATCCAAAGTAATCTCGTCACAATTCTGGGAATAGCACACAGCTGTACACGCAGAAATAAAAATAATTCTTTTCATCGAGATATAACAAACATTCTCTTTCAATGCGAGGCACCAAGTGTTTAATTATTTTCATCTCTCAAACACCCTTTTCAATTTTGTAGGAAAAGTGTAAATATTCTAAAAAAAAACGACGAATTTCTGAGATTCTAAAAAAAAAAAAATGGAACAGTTTAATGTTTTTAAAAATCCATTGGCATTAAAGTTTTTCCAGGTTAAGAACATATAGTGTAGGCAAGACCGTGGCAAAATGGCACAGCGAAGCAAAACGGGACAGTGAGGGCAAAACTCAATCTTACAATAATCTTTGGATGCTCCATTTTGTTCCAACGATATGTCCGGTTTTCTAATCCCGTTTTGCCCCACGTACCACCATTGCCACTATCCAAAAGTTATTTAAAAAAAAATTGCGTTTTGTCTCATTATGCCGTTTTGCCCCGCTTTCCCCTGATACAAATCATCATAATTCTATAAATAATTTTTTTTTTTTTTTAATTTGCCACTAATTTTAATACGGAATGCTCGAACCTCCTCGACACCTTCCGACTCTCGGCTAGAGCTGCGTTAAATTCTCCTCTGTCCCGATGCAGAATCGCGGCGAGCCCGTTCCTCTGTGTTGTTGCGAAGCCATGACTGGCGAGTCCGACGTACTCGAGCACCGTGGCATAACCGGATCAGAAACCATGCAGTCGTATCTACTTTTCTACTTACGCTTTAGTTGGGGTGCTTCGCGTACATGCGAGAGCCTCACCTTCCCTCCGTGTTGCTAACCTATAGCTTTTGTTGAACAGGTATAGGTTAATTATCGAAAGCGAGCTCAGCTTCTATCGCTCTTTCGCCGCGCACACTACGAGCACTCGATATAATTGAATTCTCTTTGCGGCCGCGCTCGGGCTCAGGCTGACTCTCCGTCCGTGTGTGTCCCCTCGTTGAGAATGATACACAGGACCAGCGCTGTCCGCCGTTGGGCGAATACCGGCCAATGCCGCACCAGTATATTGGCCCTGCGAGTCGACATTCTTCGAGAACGTCGGAGAAAATATCCAAAAATTCTTCTCGATGCTCGCCGAATAATAAATGTCGTGTTTGTCGTATCCGCCAACGAATGACGCTGTATCGAGAAAACGCTTTCTAAAATCGTTGTGTAGAGGATCGTAATGAGGAGAGCCTCGGATGGCTTGCGCCTGACCGGTTGACCGAGTTACGATAGTGTCGACTTATTCTCGAATCTTTCGGTTACATAGATTTGTATAGCATTTATACAGCATTGGAGTCGGAGTATCGGATCGAGCCGAATCATCGATATTTGAAAATGAATGCACCATATGAAATGATAAACCATTAATGTTGCTCGTGGATCGAGTGATTAGACTCTCGCGTAGGAGCGGGGCAAAACGGACGTTAAGAATGTTTCGAGGAACTCAACAAAAATATCGTCTCAAACGGGGGACACTGGTCCATTGTATCCTGCTCTCTCCTACAATGTTTCACTGCACTTTCTCATGAGACTGCAATCGGAACGCTTGGAGATCGAGAGCCAATTTCTCACCCTAGCGCTACAAGATTAATTATTGATTCGCTTCTCTAATCGCGTTACTTCTAATTGATGAAATTCCATGTCGGCTGTCTGCGATTCGTTAATTGAATTGCTTAACGCGTCCCTGACTCCATTCCATCATTCGCCATCACCGATTCTCTTATCCTCGCTCATTTCTTCTCACACTCTCTACGTTTGAACCTTTCCAATTTGATCTCTAAATTGTTTCACTCTCTCTGCGTCATAAGATCGATAAGAACAATTATCTTGTAGCGATATAATTTATATATATATATATATATATATATATATATATATATATATATATATATATATATATACATTTATGTATATGTATATACAGCGCAGTATTGTATCAGATGTCTCTTTTTCGTCTCGCGGGAGACGATTGTGTTCGAAGAATCGGTAATTCGACATTGTTACGATTAATTCGCGCGGATTGGGACGGCATCTGTCGTAAATTTGTCTCTCGTCTCGCGGTCCTATCTTTCATGTATCCATACGGTGAAAGAAAGTTTTTACATTTAACGAACATTTCGTCTTTGAAACTTACCATTTTTTTAAAACTGGAATGTCCGGTTCTTCGAAAAAAATGTTAATTAAAGTTTCTTTCCTTACTTTTTCCAAACATTTTCTTTTGCCGTGTAACGAAGGCTTGGGTAAAGTAGGCACACGGAACCGTGCAGGTGCAAGGTAAAATGGGTTACCAAAAAAATATCGGAAAAATGCATCGCACATTTTTTACTTGCAGCTCCCGAGATTCCGGATATATTATCGCAATAAGCGGCATCGAGGTCAAGAAATCAGTTTCCGCAATATATTAGCTCTGTGCGACGTTGCATCGAGCCGGTTTCGACTGTTGGTTTTCGTGCACGACATACGTCGGTATCGCACACACTATCGATCCCCCACCGTCGGTCGTTTCGTCGTGTGTACCGAGGCGAAGTAATCACGCGGGCGCGCGCGACCGACGTCGCCCTCGATCTATATAATATCTCCTGGACACTCATAGAGACATATATATATAATTTATATCGTTTTACCTCTCCAGGCTATTAATAACAATTAATAACACGACTGATAATTGTCGGAGACTTAACGATATTTTAGTTCTTCACTCGCGTGATAAACCCTGTCGCGTATAACAAAGTGCAACAGGCGCTCCCGCAGTTAAACCGCAGTTGTGAGAGGGTTGAACCGAAAGTTCAATCCTGATTGCCGCACGTGCCCTACATAGATTCCCACGCAACGAATTCCATGCGTGATCTCTGTACCCACGGAACTTGCTAATGAAAATAAGCGAACGAAAGATAAATTTTCTCGCGACACCGAGTGAAAGAGGCCAAAGCATGGGTTCAGCTTTCCTTTTCTTTTTTCACTTTGCACAACGCCCACGATCGAGTTTACCGATTGGTCAAGAGTCGACTATCGTATCGACGATAAAACCGGATTAAACGTCGATCATTACTCGGCTGGTTCGTAAATCAAAGCTGGCTTACGTATCAATCGTCGTTACAGTTTTACGAGACAACGGGTTCTCGTCGAGCATTGAATTAACGATAGTGCAATATAATGCATTCGCTGGATATTTTCATTCTGATATGCTTATTTATTTACCTTATTTTTTTTTTCAGGCGAATCCATGCCAACATCCGATCGTGATACTGCGGGACGTAGCCTCGTCAGATATGGAATCGCTGTTGCGATTCATGTATCACGGCGAGGTACACGTTGGACAGGAACAACTGGCGGCTTTCCTCAAAACTGCGGAGATGCTGCAGGTGCGAGGACTGGCCGATGTCAACAGCAGATCTGCCGCGTCGAAGATTCAACCACCCGCGAACGGCGGGAACAATGCCAGCTCACCTGTAAGTTATCGATTTTTTTTTTTTTTTTTTTCAAAATCCCTACGCGGAGAGAAGGATCCAATAAAAATATCTTGTCACCTGGTAGTATTCGCCAGTGGCGCCAGATGTCACCGAAATGCAAGATATAACCAAAATATTTACCATATGTAGGGCAAACCAGCCAATGAATGGACAGGGCCAATGAATGGACACTTTCCATAAGACCACGTCCATAAAAAAAGTGGATTCATTGGATTTTTCGTTTGCTTAACTGTCCATTTATTGGCCGATTTACCCTATGGACATTTTTTACCACGAATGCAGGAATAATGTCTCACTTCATGTTCATTGGTTCCTGTACTTTTCGACAGAAGGCGATAGTCCCGGAATGCCAGAAAATCATTGTAGTCTTTCACAGATCTATGGTAAACCCCAACAGTTCCTTCTCTCCGTGTACAAATTGAGTTCGACGAAGCATTATCGTAACAATAATTTTCGGGTAATTCGTCACAAAAAATTTCCTTAAGAATTGGCTTACGATAAGAATTATGTGTTTGTTTGATCGAAAAGGTAACACCGAGAAATCCGTGGCAGGATAACGGACGGGGAGATCTGAACGACAGTGGCATGAGTCCACCGCCGGAGAAGAGACCTCGAAGTTATTCGCCACCTCTGGGTAATCACGTCGAGCAAAAATCGGAGCTGCAAGATTCTTTGCTGGGTCAGGCCCTCGAGGGTGGTCCGACGATACACACGACACCGAGCAACAACGTCCAGGTAAACCAATGAAAATCAAAGATGCATGAAAATCGAGACGATTTCTCCGGACATTGTTTTCCGTATGATAACGGCTTCAGGGGATAATGTTTTTTTTTTTTTTTTTTTTTTTTTTTAATGGTATGTGCGACTCTGTTCGCAGGCACAGTCGACGGGCGAGGACTCGAATTCGATGTCCGACAATGACGAGGACATGTCGAAAGACGGTATGCTCAATTCCGTGAAAACCGAACCAAGCGATATTCTCAATGATTCCATGGAACATCATCGCAGCACGTTTCCCGCTGCGCTTCTGGGTCTGCAAGGTGAGTAAACCGATACTTTGTGAATTTCAACGCGGAATATCAATATTTTTATGTTAGATCTGTTTAAATCTGTATTTGACAGAAAAATTTGATCTCCTTGCAGGACTTATGCCAGGACCCTCCGGTATTCATGCGGCTAATCAGGATCCAAACTATGGTGAGTACTACAGACACGCAATAAAAAAAAATCTATCGTTCGAAGCGAAAGTTAAGAAGTAAAAAAAAATTCATATATAATATGATATCCATTATTAACGGTCGTAGTCCCCCTGACTAGTATCCTCCCGTCGTTCCTACGACTCTGGTCTCTCGTTGTTGCGTTGAATGCATGGAACTCTCGTACCTCTCACAAATGAAAAAAAAACCTTCTGTGCCCCTCGGCTTCTTCCCTTTGCAATTCCTCGATTCACTTCCTTTTTTTCCCCCCTCCACGCTCCGAGACTCCCCAATCACTGCCGTCACTATCCCCGAAGAACGGTGAGTAGCGTTGTACGTATACAATAATTATCGTAGAGAACGACTGGAGTCGTTCGTCACGTTTCGAGAGAACGAATAATACAATAATAAAAGGAAAAAATGTATATATATACACACACACATATATATATATATATAGACAGAGACAAAACGTAACAAAAATAACGAATTATGAAGCGAAAGAAAAGATTACGTCTCCGATAATTAGAAAGAGAGACAGAGAGAGGGAGAGAGAGAGAGAAAGAGGTGTGTGGGCGAGCGAGGAGAGGAAAGAAAAAAATCAGAGCTTAAATAAAAATAAAATAACACCCGTCGTTCGAGGTCGGGGGTTTCGCGAGTGAAAAAAAAGTCAAAATCAATAACTACCAGCAGGCAAAGGTAATGAAATTGGCAAAAAAAAAGCAAAAAAAAAGGATCGTCGTCGTCCTCGAAGAGAAATCAAAGCACCAAAAGCGAGACAGGAGACAAGGATTAATAATAAATTCATATCAAAGCAGAATACAAAAAAAAAATGACGCGGTAGATAAAAACGAAAGTGGGACGCCATCGAAGAGATGGTAAAAAAAAAAATAAAGATAAAAGAAATGAGGAAAAGGCAGTGGTGAGGACGGATAAAGAAAAAAAAAAGAGAGAGAAGGAATGCAAACGAGATGACGAAAAAAAACAGTGATATAAGGAGGGAGTAGTGTTTAAGGGATCGTTCGAGATTGGCCGAGGACTGAAAGAATTGGCTGGTGGGTTCCAGGGCGCTGGGAGCCGCCGCCCTCCGGAGGAGACGGTTCGTGCTCGAGTTCCGGCTGGTTGACAACCGCTGCTGGCGTCTCCTCAAGCACGCCGAGAAGCGACCTCGCCGTTACCGGAACCCATCCGAGCCACCCGGGCGTCCACGGAAGTACGAAGCAGGATTTCTCCTCGTCTTCCTCGTCTCGTCTCCATCAGGCTCATCATCCCCATCGCCTCGAGAGTCATCACGCCGGCAACACCGGCGGGAGCGGCAGCAACAGCACCGCTTCGCTCGGCGCTCTCAACTCCCTGAACACGCTGAACAGCGAACAGCTTAGCGCTATGCATCAAAAGCTTCAGAACAATTTGCACACGCTTCAGCAACAGGTCACGGCCGGAGGTGGTTCGAGCAGTCTGGTCAAAAGTACGACCGAACAATTGAACATTATGCTGGCGTCGTGCGCGAAACAGAAGCAACAACAGCAGTCGAAGCCGCCGCATCAGCAGCAGCAGCAACAGCAACAGCAGCAGCATCATCATCACCAGCTCGACGGTGGAATGAGCAGTATTTTGCACCAAATACGCGAACCCTATCATCATCAGCAGCAGCAGCTGCAATCCGCGGACTCGAGTGCTTTCGGCGGTAAACCAAAGTGTCCCGAGTGCGGGAAAATATACTCGAACAATTCGAATCTGAAACAGCATATCGTCAACGTACACACGGTACAGACTGAGTACATATCCTGTCACGTTTGCAACAAACAATTCAAAACGAAGCAATATCTTCAGATACACTTGTTGTCGATGCACGGTATCAGAAAGCGCAAGAGTTATCCGGTCTACCAGTCGACTCACACGCTCGCCCAGCAATTGCAACAGGCCGCGAATACCGGACAAATTCACTTGAATCAACAGTACGCGTCGTCGGAGAGTTGGACCGACGAGAAAAATTGATACGAACGATGGACCAAAGAGTGGATGGGTTACGTTTGAAAAGCGATCGTCGTGAACTGTTATGAGATTTTTTTTCATAAAATCTCTCTTCGTTTTTCGAATCGGATAGGTAGAAAGTACCTTGCTTTGTGACAATTCGAGAAGGGAGGAAGGTTGCGATAGCCCGGACAGATCAGAGACGAATGTACATATATATATATATATATATATTTTTTTTTAAAGATTTTGTTTTCTTACCAAATGGTTTGTCGGTATACGAGAAGAGAGGCTTCAGCTGAATCATGAAAAAATAACTAAACAATAATTAACGAATCAATTTTCATTACGGAAATTCGTCGCAGGACAGCTTATCGGAAATCCTATTAGTTCAACGTCGAAGTGCGCCGCGACCCTTTGATCGAGAAAATTCCGATTGGCGGAGTTCAAATCTAATTAGCAAGACGTGCGGAGTCGATAATTCGCCAAGGGGCTCATCAGAACGGAGCTTGTCCTCCGAGCCACTGGCCCCCCGAGATTCATCGGTTAAATGTACAAATAGTCGAAGCCAAAAATAATTCGACGAAGTTTAATAGCTTCGTCGATTGATCATCGTAATAATTTTATTCGAGCTTAGGGGCGAAATATTCCCGGCATTTTTTTTTTTTGTTCAACAAAAGTTACGAGGAAAAGAGCAGCCGTAGCCTGAGGCATTACGATGGCAGCGTGAGGGAGATGAGGAAAAAAAAGTGTACGAGCGCTGTATTGATCTCGCCGATTCCACAAACAGAGTGTGCGTCCCGGGTCTATAGAGCTCTTCTTTCGATCTTTTTTTATCTCGAGTTCTCTCTCTCTCTTTCTACCTCCCTCCCGCTCGCGCTCTCTCTCTCTCTCTCTCTCTCTCTCTCTGTCTCTCTCTCTCTCTCTCTCTCTCCGCAGGCTTTACTTTCCTAACTCTCTCAGTCTATCCTGGTCCATCACTCTGGGCACTTCACTGGCCGTGTTCTCGTCGATTCCATTCGATTTCGAATCCTCCCTCCGTCGTTCGCCGGCTCTCCGGCCTATCGCCACACGCGGTGCATAGGCGCTTCGGCATTGGCTCACCAGACCAGACGAATTTGCTGGACGGTGAACCGTGATATTATTGTCACAAGCATAGAGCCGTTTCGTTTTTTCCATCTCGCAGCCCTTGGATTTTCTGTTTCTTTCGTATCGAGCGAAGGCGGCACTTTTCTCGGGGAAATGATCACTTAAAAATTTATATCCTCGAATAGAATGCTTTCGTTAAATAATGAATGTAACACCCAAAACCACCGATAGTTTGGAAGGGGCGAATAACAGAGGAATCGATAAAATTCGTTGCTGTTTTTCGGTTGATGTTTCTCTTCTTTTTTATTATCATTAGACGAGCGCGAGAGAAACTTGACAACACGAGCCTCGTCGGGGAGGGCTTTATCCAATTCCGCGGGCGACTGTTTTCAGGGATCTCTTCCATCTATCGTTTACACGAGGCAAACCTCAACCCCGAACGACGATTCGTTGTAATGGAGGTTTCCATTTTTTTTTTTTTTTTTCTACCCACCAAACACGGCCCACCACTCTGCGCTGATGTGCCGCTTTCTCCTTCGGTTACCCCGCCTTTCATTCGTTTTGCATTTCCGTTGTTTTTCTTCGAAATCTAACGCTATATTACCCGTAACTCGCCGACTCATTGCTCGTCGATTTACTTTCACCTGTGTGCTGGAGAAAAAAATAGCGTCGGGAGGCTCTCGGGCGCATTGACGGAAACGGAGGGTTGAGGGACGAGTGCCGGAAATCGCAATCGATAGAAACGCTTTAGACCCCCAAATACCCCGGAACCGAGAGAAGGCTCGTTTCGTGAGGGTACAAACCCTATTTTTTTTTTCCTCCGAGGGAAGTTTCGTCGGTGCAGAAAACAGTGGCAGCAACGACCGACTCGGATTAGGGTCATCTATCACTCGGGGATTCGATCCCGATAAGATTGTCCCGCTCTCCGACGCTTCTCCTTTACCTTCTCCACTTTTTCCTACAGCTCCTCCCGACGATCCTTATCGACCTGCCAGCAGAAGCCTTTCGCGTCTTATCCCCTTTTTCTTCTCTCTGTCTCCTTTCATCTTTTTAGCTCTCTCGCCGAGTTTGTCCACCTCGCGCAGTGACCGACATATGGGCAATAAGACCGGGAAGACATTCTAGCTAAAAACACAAAAAACTGGAATGCGAGCCGAAACACGCACGAGGTTTCCCGTTTCAATGTATTGAGTATTGAAAATTGAGAAGGGACGAAAGAAGATGAAAAACGTGAGGCCATTGTACGTGTTCGTCTTCCCCTTTATTTCCATCCAGCCGTTCAAGCCAATATCGACTGGACCATGAAAAATCGAGTCACGAGTCGCGATAACTACGATTGCCTCTCGAGTAGTGAAACGATCGTCTCTTCGTATAAATTTTCATAGTTTCACGAAAACTTAAAATACGATTGCAGATCGACAAAAGAAAAACCTTGAAAACTCCGTAACTACTTTTTTTTTTTTTATTGTCACTGCAACAAAGTCCGTTTTTTTTTTACCCCGAACAATAATTGAATATCGAGATTGATATTTCTCGCGCCTCATCAATTTTCCTCATTACCTTCTTGATTAAATTTTTGTTCTCTCCTCTTTATGATTCTTCGCTGTTGCGTCCACTTCGGCACTTCGATTTCTTCTGCCGCGAGACGCTCGTTTCCCATTATTCTTATCGTCATTCTCTTCCAATTCATTCTTTTATCCGGCTATCGAGTAACTTCGGCCTTTTGCCCGTGCCCACCCCGATATACCTCTTCGACCGTTCCCTATCATCGACGAATCTCACTGGCGTCTCTCCTCCATCCTCTCGCCTTTCTCTAATGACCCTGGTGGGTTCCCTTCGATTCCTACCCTCTCCCACATAATCCTATATACCTTCGCGGAGATATTCACCCTCACGAATTCAGGAGAGAGGGAGAGCGAGAGACGAGCGATCGGTCGGACGAGGGTTACCTCGATACCGGTGGGGGGTTGACAGGGAGCGGGAGGTTGCATACATAGAGGGTACCGAGGGTGCGAGAACTTCCGTGCGGCCTTCTCTATATTGCGTTCTGCGGACAAACGACGATTGGTATTCCCATCGGGATTGTCGATGGAGTCAATTTTTTTCCCCGTGTTTTTTTTTTTTCTTTCTTGTTCCTTCTTTCGTATTCGTATTAATATGATATGAAAGTGGGTATACGAAATTATCGACCCTTTCCGTTCGTAGAGCTGCGAATTTTACGAATGCAGCGCGTAACGCACACATCGCCCGTCCACTTTCGCCTCATCCTTACGTCCCCCTTTGCCAAAAAGATTGATTAAACGAACGCGTACAGGCTATGCGCACAGCATACGGCCCGCCTATCGTACACGAGTCAGGACGGCGGGGAGGAAACAGGAGGGTTACCTATATTAAAGACGTGACCAGACATAAGGGATGAAACGGTCCAGCCTTCGTGAGAGAGTTTGCCCGGATGCGCACACGAACGTTCTGTCTTTCGTCTTCGCCTCCGACTTTTGCGGATCACAATGATTGCATCGGGGCGTGCCCTTCTTCCATCCTGAGTTATCTTCGAGAGAACTAGAGAAAAATATTGTTGGCAAAGTTTTTTTTTTCGTACTCGTCGGTTGAACAACTTGGTGGCGAAAATATGAAGAGTTCGCTCGATAAAGTGTTATTTCCTTTTGGAAAGCTTTGTAAGTTTGATCGAATTTCCAGGGTGAAAGAGAGAGAGTGAGCGAGCGCAAGACTGCGAAGTTCGCTGAGTGGGATGAGAAATGGTCAAGTTGCCGTTTTTACCCTCCCTGCCGTCGAACTTCTTTTACGTTGAATTTTCCACTCGTCGAATATTGTTTCTTCTCCTTTTCCAAAGCGAAGAACATAATTGCTTCGACCGCCCTCCAAGCCGTCAATCGTCACATATTTCTGCCGCGTGTGTTATCGGTTGACTGTGAATTCTTCATGAAGTCCACGGGATACTCCTCGGGGATTCCGAACACTCCTACTGGCTTTTCGTGGCTTTCTCAGCTGTCGTTTTTTTTCATTTCGTTCTCATTCGACGTCCAAGAAAACTCCATCAATTTCACGGAAGACGTGGCTCAACGATCGCACGAAGCCACTGACCCTTCGCCACTCTTCTTCACTGTCGACCAGCGGTCTCGTCGTCCCGATGACCTTTCCCTTTCAACTGCCCTCGGGAAAGTGCTCGGGTACGAGAGTTTCTCTCGGTCGATACAATGCCACAAAAATAAATGTAAAAAATGCCAAATTTCGCGATCAGAAACATAACCGTCAGGAAAAATTTCGGCCAACTCGGTCGAAATTTTTTTTTTTATTGTTTGTAACTTATGCCAAATTTTATTTCGACGATATACTTTTTATTATTATCGAGTCGTTACCGAAAATAGATATTTTTCATCTGTTCAACTAAAAACTCACAGACTCGATGTGAATCGTAAGAGAAGTCGATACAGAGAAAGGAGTCGCTAGTGACGACTTAGGCTTGGGGTGCGAATAGTGGAGTTACGAGATAAAAGTGGAGATTGAAAGCTGGATGGAGTTTATCGTGAGAAAAGACGAGGAAGACACACACACACACACCTCGCGAGGCTTTTGCGATCGATCCTCGTGCAATTTCCCGCACATGTCGGCATTGATCTCCATGCCCACCACTTGGTTCGCCAGTGGCAACGACTACGACGACGACGCCCACGCACACCCTTCTCGCCGTCCACGACCGCAAGACCGCTCAAACCACACGGTTGCTTCGCTAGGCTCTCTTTCCTCGATGCGTAGAGGTGCCCACACCCACAGACCATTCACCGAATCGTAGCTAAGATAAAAGGCCCATTTTATGACACTTCTACGCAGCTCTCTCACGTTAAGCGTGTAATATCATAGGGATAAACAAGGAGGACCAAGTGTCGCAGTTTGTGACCACCCGAACGCGCGCTACCGATTGGCTGTATATCAAGTGGTGGGGGGAGCCGACTGTGCCAGAGGTGCCCTTGTCTAGAGATGTGCCGTGACGGTCATTTTTTGTAAGCGTCTATTGACCAATAAATCACCGTCAATTGACCGCCTTTTTGATTTCCAGAAAATGTTTGTTGTGCCACGACCGTCATTTTTGTACGGGGTCACAAGTATAGTCAAATCAGCAAAAAACATCTATCTAGATGGGACTTGACGGTAATTTTTCTTCTTTTCGTCACAAATTTGGTCAACTTTTTAGGACTCCAGGTTGGTTTCAAACGAATTTTTCTTCCTCCTTGACTTCGTAATCATTCGTATCTTCATTTCTTATCAATTAATTCGTGAATGAACCAATATTGTAAAATGAATACAAAATTTAATTTCTTCTTTTTAACGAGATTGGTGCGAGATTGGTACTTTGTTAAATTTGAAGCTGGGATGGCGGATGTTTTTGGAGTTAATGTCGCTGTTGTCACAGTGTGGTCCTTTTTGTGAGCGATCAATCGACGGTCACGTGACTGTCAATTGACCAAAAAAGGACCGGTCACAAATTCGTCGCCCATCTCTACCCTTGTCACAAACTGGGACAGTGTCACAAACTGGGCCGTTTACCTTACTTACGCCGATTGGTCCCCGATTCTTTTTCACCTTATTTTTATTTCTTTTCCTAACGCGAAGCTTCGTTTCTTGCGTTTGGATCCCTGAAAGACTTTCTCTCTACCCTTCGATGTATAGACCTATGCGTAATCCGCGTGAAAGTTCTCAAGTCTGCGCCCTCGAATTTTATCTTTCTTAAAAAAAAGCGATATAAAAGGCGGGGTGAAAAAACATGACATGCTTTTTCAATTTCCCTTAGTAGTAGTGAGCAGGCTGTGAGAGGAAGTTTCGAGGAAGCCTTTTTGTTGAGCTTTTTGTCGAGCTTTAAGCCCTCGGTTACCGCGGAAGAATAGCCTGAAAGCAAAGACTTTGGCCGAGGACCGAGGTCGTTACCGTGTTCGATTAGGTGCTGGAAAAGTGGGGAAAAAAAAGGTGCCCTCTCACTTTCACGCTATCCGGAGGGTTGCTCTCTATATCGAGGCTATCATCGGCGAAGGGCGAACTTTCCGTGGTATGTGGAAAACGTGCGTGGCTCAACCGGGCTACCTAAATTAAACTTTTCTCCCGACGCCATACATCAACCTTCCGGGGACTCCCCTGTCTGTCATAAGCCTTAATCGCACCAAAGTCCACGTATCCACGCTCTCCCTTCCACTTTCCCCTTCGGTTCCCCCCCCCCCACGCGCACACGCACAAGTCGATCATTGGATACATCGAAACTCTTGCTATTGGCAACCGCCGAATGTTATTCCTGATTAATGAAACCCTTCGAACCTTCGTTTCGTCGGGCCGATAACTCGGTGCAATGCAGGGGAGCGTGGGCGTGTACTGGCGTCCTGAGACATTGTTTGTTTTAGTTGCGAAACGAAGTTTAGATTTTTAAAAATGTGTGCTGTGGACTGAGAATAAGAAATGGTTGGATTAAGCAAATGCGCGGTGACACACGTTCAAAGGTGTATTTTCTTGGTACAACAGAAATGTATGTTTCAATCGACATATTTTTAATAAATTTAAGCAAATAATCGTTTAACATAACATTGCTTTATTTGTACCAAAGAAATAACAGCTTTAAACGTATCTCACCGCGACTATTGGTTAATCCAACAATTTTTTTTTCTCAGTGTACAAGAAAAGAAAATTCTGTGCATTCCAGCAAAATCGTATTTCATGCAATGCCAAACGGTAGGGGAGAGCGAGGCAAAACGGGATAATGAGACAAAACGCAATTTTTCAATAACTTTTGAATGGTGGCGATGGTGTCGTTGGGACAAAATGGGGTATCCAAAAATTGTTGTGAGATTGAGTTTTGCCCTCACTGTCCCGTTCTGCCCCGGTCTCTCCTATGTCTGCTGGTTGTGGATGCGTTAAAAACTGCAATGACCCCTCAGTTTTCCCAATAATTTAGGTTCTCACGAATTAAAAATAGTAAATTCAAACTTTTGCATAACGGTGCGTTCATAGAAACTTCGGTAACTATTGCTAATGTTTACTCTCCGTGTACGGAGCATTGATAAATCGATGACAGACCAGAACTATAGAGCTCTCCAAAAAAAAAAAAAAAAATGCCAGACCAATCGTTGATAATACAAATATCGAGGTTCACTTCGACATTTCCCCCCCCCCCCCCCCCCCAAAAGACTGTTTAAAAACCGGCCTCTTTTCGGCAATGCCCACAATGCGGGGGAGCACATCGATACGTGCTCCCCCGCGTACAGCCGTTGAGTCGGGCCACTCGAGTTTCTTCCTTACTCGGCTGCGACCCGAATTCGCCGTGTGTGTTAGATGTGGACGTGCACGAGAGTCGCCTGACTAAAACGCTCGATCGATTCTCTAATTCCCTTCGGCCAATCAGGTTGCCCGAGGTTCCCTATCTCGCTCTCCTCGCGCTTCTTCACCTCTTCTCGTTCTATGTCGGGCGGTCTCTCGCTCGGGCGTCTATGCAACCCAATTCATCGGAGCGATGCCGCTAATGGACTGGCGCAATCACCCCCTCGGTCCGCTATCGAGCCCTCGCCTCTCTCTCAGGTTTCGCTCACCCGTTCCTCCCCCTCCGCTCTCTCTCTCTCTCTCTCTTCTTCCGGACTGTCCCGGAACTATCCTCAAACAATCCCACGAATCCTTTCCGCCCATCCAACTTAGATCGGAGCTGCTCTTGGCTCTCCGTCCCTCCCACGCGGACACCACACGCCCGATCTAAACTCACCTACCCACCCTTATTCGTCGTCCTGCAACGCCGCTGTCTCGAACAGAGTCGATCGCGCTCGCCTCTCTGCTCGCCCCCCCCCCCCCGGCCCCCTCAAAAACGGTCGAACGGATTCTCGAGTCCCTCCTACAACCAATTTAACTTTCGCGAACGTGTATACCCGCCCGAAAATTGCCACGGTAAATTCGTTATCTACGAGCAGTAACTGCGTTTTCGTTTCGAGCAATTTTACTTGTTTCTCTAGTTTGAATTTCTCTTTTTTTTTTTTTGCTTTTTTTTTGTCGTTTAATTCCGTCGAGTCGACGATCGTTCTTCTCGAATTAGCGAGAGAGCCATCGAGCTCTCCCGTTACTCGTCAGCTGAATCGTGTAATTCAAGGTGGAGCATTTTATTTCTCGGAGTCTTCGACGGCATCGAATCGTTATTGGTTTCCCTGCCGGAGGTTTATCAAACCGTGCCGAAGAGTGGCTTAGATTTGTCGGGGCGAATTCTCCCTTCGGTCCAAGATTCCGGGGCAGCGGGACAGCTCTCGGATCCGTAACTCCGTCTCCCTTAAGCCGATACATTTGTCACGGCGACGGGAGAAAGTTCGAAGTTGGCGGACACGGAAAACCGAGTAATTCTAATAGATTGGCTGCGACGTTTCCTCCGCTCGACCATAAATCAAGCCCGTACTCGCGTTCCGGATATTTTCCTCTCCTTTTTTTTTTTTTTTCTTTTCCTCTCGCGCTTTTTCGATCGAACCGATCGCACCGAAAACCGCTCGTTAACCGCTCTCGACCTCTCACTCTCTGTTGTTCGCGGTTCGATATATTGGACCTTTATTGCCGAGAGAATAAAGAGCGTGGAAGATTCGCGGGGCTTTATCTTACGTAACTAAGTTGCGAAGTGTACCAAGCCGAGGGAACCGATCGGTCGCTCAGCAGGGCCCGGTCGAGAGAGAGAGAGACGAGAGCGAGCGAGAGAGCTTTCGGCTTTAGAGATTCGTACGAAAGATAGTCGCAACGAGGCGTAGCGCAAGGGTGGATCAATACGAGGGTTCTTACGTAGTTTCCCAACGAGTATCCTTCTCTCTCTCTCTCTCTCTCTCTCTCTCTCTCTCTCTCTCTCTGACGAACTCCCACTTTCGTCGATTCTGTCTATCTCACTCTCCATGTCGTAAGCTCGATACCTCTCGTTCCCTCTTCGTCCCGCTCTCTGTCTCTCCTCTCTCTCTCTCGAGGGAGAGAGTGCAGAGACACACCCTTCATCCGGCTTACTTATTCTCTATCTTCGTCCATCTTTCTGGCGGATGCGACGAATGGACTCTTGGCGCTGAGACGAGAATTACATGGCCGGGGAAAAAGGGGTGAAAATGGCATGAAAAGCTTCACACATTCCCCCCCCCAACCCACCCACCCACCCTTTCGTCCGGGGCTGTTCGGCATTTTTTTACTGGGAGGGGAGTCGCCTTTTGCTGTATAAAAAAAAAATCCCGAGAATCCCCGACACCCCGCTCGTCCAATTCATACAATAACATTAATGCGTTGAATACCTGATTAAACTAATATCGAATGCGAATGGAAAACTTCTCTGACGAGTATGAGAAAACTGTACTACAGAGAAAAAGAAAAGTAGTAAAGGGCAAAAAAAAAACAACAACAACAACAAAAAAGCTACATACTGTAATACAATGTCTTCTGGTAACCACCACAAAAAAAAAAAAACACCATCCTACAACTGGGCATGCCCCGAGAGTACGAGAGTAGCTTGTCAGTTTGCGTGTGCGTGTGACTGCGTGTGTGTGTGTGTGCGCGCGCGAGATTAGAGAAGAACGCATACGTCGCTCGCCCTCTCTCCTGGTGTACGAAATCCTAACGCTCGTCTCGTTTCACCCGATCTCGAATTTACGTCTGCGCCTTAAGCGACCTTACGTAATTCGTCCGAGTGTGTGATAAGATAAGCGCGTGGAAAATTAAATTCTCATGAATGATGTCAAAAAAGAAAAATAACGATAATGATATTTGATTTGAAAGAAAAAAAAAAAAAATGTGTTGTTTACCTATTCGAGGATACCGGTCGAGCGTAGAATTCGAAAGTTTGAACACACGAGTGCGAATGATATTGAGAAAGAAAAAGAGAAAAAATAAAAAAATAAAAATAACGATGAGAGAAAGAGAGCGAGAGCGAGAGAGGACGAGTCGTTAGAATCCACTGACGGGCACGTCCTGGTTGTAGGATCGGTGTTGCCGAAGAGGGAGGAGAGCGCGCTGACGTCCTCAGGATCGGCGACCGCGAGCGAAACGCAAGCACAGGCGGTGGAGAATTTCGCAAGGCTTTACACAGCCCTGAGACACGAGGACGCTAGGCCGCTGTGTCGCTACTGTGGCAGAAGCTATTCCTCACCGAGCAATCTCCGTCAGCACGTTAAGAACGTACATTCGAATTGGCCACCTCCGGACACGTGGCCGCAGTGCAACGTTTGCGGCAAACGTTGCAAGACGAAGCACTATCTGATCAATCATCAGCTACAGGCTCACGGTATTCATCAGCGTCCGAGTCTCAACAATCCGAGCCAGCTACAACAGCAGCAGCAGCAGCAGCAGCAGCAGCAACAGCAGCAGCATCAACACTCGCTGCCATGAGTGTCGATTACCGTTAAGTCTTCCAGCAGCTTAAGGTCGTGAAAATGATGCGAAAGAATCGAGAACATTTTTCTTTTTTAGTTAACAGTTAAGAAAAATAAGTCGCGATAGCTTTGTCGAAATCTGTCGTCAGAAAAATACCAGATTCGGAATGAAAAAATAATGCGAGCCTCTCTTCTTCGAAAAGTTATAGCCGCGAAAGCATAATTAGTTGTCCCGACCGACTGCGCAGTTAAGTGGGCTCCAGGCTATTTCGTTGGGTCAGCCGATTGATTGGTTGGTAACCAATTGATTCGTCCGAAGCAAAGTTTTCAGAGATTTTTTTTGTAATAACGGTTTCCAATTTTTTCTATTCGCATACCCGAATCATTGTTATACTCCCTCCTCTCTTCTCTCGCTTTCTTTGATGTGTATATACATGTATATATACCGCGAAAGCGCAGAAAGTAATGGGAGAGAATTTTTGGGCCGTGAGTTTGGGAGAGTGGATGGTGCGGTGGTGGCTGGTGGTAACGTTGATCTCGTGGTGATTGCAGATCACGGGCTCGATGAGGGGGAAGGCGCGGCTTACCACCACAGCCACCACAGCCATCAGCAACATCTACAGCGTCAACTTCAGATACAGCAGCAACAGCAGCAACAACGACAGGGACAACTGCAGCGTGTTAAAGATGAGGAGCGTCACGAGGCGGCGATCACGACGACAACCGCCACGGTAACATCCGCCGGTGGTGCCACGACGGCGAGCAAATATCCGAGAAATCAACCGGACTTTCGTCACCAGAGGATGCTGAGGGAGCACCATCGTCAGCACGGTTACTCTTGTCCTCTCTGCTGCAGAACGCTCCACGACATAGCCGCGATGAGAGCTCATCTGGATCACCACTATCCGCGCGACTCGCCGACATGTCCGGTCGTAAATTGCGCCAAAAATTTCTCCCATCCGAACAGCGTCAGGAATCACATGAGACTGAAGCACCCGCTTCAGTGGGAACAGATAAAGACGCTGAGGTGGACTTACGTGTGATGATTCGTCGTTGTGAATTATCGGCTCCGATAGACACTTCCGCTCGTCGAAGATCGTCGATTCGCGTATATTGCGAAGGCATCTTGAAAGCGAGAGAGGAAAGCGAGAGAAGGGTAGGTTTCGGAGGATTAACGATACGCGATTTTTTTTCTTTTTTGTTTTGGGCTGTTCTACGCTGAGGTGATGAATGGCGAGACTTTGAAAGTGGCGAGCCAGAGGTTGGAAAATCCGTTCGGCGGAAATCCGCCAACACCTCGTCGAGCCATCGAACGTTCTTCCGGCTCGCGACGCAGACCACCCACTCGACCCCCTTTTCTCGAACGAGACATTGTTGAACTAAAGACCCCCTCTCTGCCTCACGGCAAACGCACACGTGTACATATGCCGAAGAGTATAAATAAGAGAAAGTGTGAGAAGGATATTATATATACGAGAAAAAAAAAATTCTATTATTATTAAAAATTAATTCTATAGACAAGCGTCGGTTTTTGTATAAAGTACACACGCAAAGCAGTATTTCCAGTAGCTAAAAAGCGACGCGGAGGCGATCGAATTCTAGATCGCTGGATAATTCACGTAGAACGATAATAACTAACATGTTGAAAAACAAAAATCCAGCAAAGAAACACTATGTTTAGTGAGAATTAAAAAAAAAAAAAAAAAAATGGAGAATAAAAAAACATAGGTGAAAATAATGCAAAGATATAGATCAGCGGTATTTTTTCTTTTTTTTTTTTCGAGAAATTAAGAAACAATGTTCCTCCAAGCTGAGTAAGCCAGCCTTACGGTTATAAATAATTACGGTAACGAAGAAGGTGAGAGACGTAGCTTTAAGATTGTTTGTCTAGCAAACTCGATCAAGGAAGCGCGTTGACGATTTTAACTGTAGAGTCGAGCGCTTCTTCGGTCCGAATCGATTGACTGTGTAAAATATTGTTTTCCGGATGGTAGACGCGATGAGATGCGTGATAAAAAAAAAAAGAAAAGTACATACAAGATTCGAAGTTTAAAGACCCACAGCCAGAGCGCCTAAGCCTTATTTTTCTACAGTCTTGCGTTTTCGTTGCACGGGTGATAAAAAAAAAAAAAGAACAGAAAACATAAAACATATTGTATAATTAACAACGCGAGAATTACTGAGAGAAGAGAATGCGTGGAAGTGAGAGAAAGAACCGAGAGATTTGTGTACGAGGTCAGAGTCAGCACCGAAAAAAAAAGAAGCATTATATTACTATAATGTGTACGAAACGTTGGTCGCAACCAGTGGCATATGCTAGTCCCTATAATATTTCGCAACAGTTGATGAAGAGACGGGAATATGAATAAACAAGAGGAATCGAAACGAAAAATTATTTCGCGCTTTACACGATAAAAAAAGTATAAAAAATAAATATTATTTCGCAAAGGCCGTAGTACGGATTAGACTGCAAAAAAAGGCTCGGCCAAGTATTAAATTTCACTTGACCCTTTTTTTAACTGCATAATTAAACACGACTCGTGCCATTCTTGCGATCGACGGGTCGCGTGTCGAACAATGTATAAAGGTATCATAACCACTATTTTAGAAAAAAAAAAGTTAGCCTATTATACATATATATATATGTATATATAAATATATATATCTATATATATATACGTATATATTATATGATACACAAGATGAGGTTCTACTATTTAAGTAACGCTTTGTACAATAAAAAGGTATTCAGTCAGAATTTCTAAGTGAGTTGAAATTCATCAGTTCTTCGAGGTATCCTCTATATCCATCCTTTGCCCGATTCGATTCTTCTTCGACCTTCCGATTGTCGCCGAAATTGCCCGGAAAAATCCATTGCTCATAATCAGTAGTTCGATATTGATTTGCAAAAAATAAAAATAAATCCTCATTAATTCTTTCTAAATTACAGTTGCCCGCCGAGGACTGGACATGATGAGAGTACGAGCAACGGATCCCCGACCGTGTCCGAAGTGCGGAAAGATCTACAGATCGGCTCACACACTGCGCACGCATCTCGAGGACAAGCACACGATTTGTCCGGGTTACAGATGCGTGCTCTGCGGTACAGTTGCAAAATCGAGGAATTCATTGCACTCCCACATGTCGCGTCAGCATCGCGGCATAAGTACGAAAGACCTGCCAGTTTTGCCGATGCCGAGTCCGTTCGATCCGGAGCTGGCTTCGAGGCTCCTGGCGAAGGCCGGTGTCAAGGTCAGTCCGGCTGAGCTTCGAGCGCGGGCGAGTCCAACGGGACCGCGAAGAAACGACATGAGACTGGAGATGCCGAGAGGCGGTGCACCGTCCGAGGCCGGAAGTTCAGTCTGCGGCGGGGACGATCCCGAGGATTTGACGCTTCCTTTCAGTCTGAGATACGGCTCGCCGACTCCCAACAACAACACGGTAATCACGAAGGTATCGCACGGCAGCAAGTCGGCTGCAACAGCGATCGCAGCTAAGTCCCTCGAGTCGATGATGCACTCGAGTAATCGAGAACCAAACACGGCACCGCTGGATCCACCCGGTCATCCGGGTTATCACAACAGCGGAACAGGCTCGACGCTCATCAACGCGTATATACAGCTCATGGCACAAAATTCCGGCCTGATCGGCCTCAGTCCCGATCAGGCGGCGGCGGTCGCGGCGACGCACGCCGCGAAATTGGCTCACATGACGGCGATGGACAAGCTGAGCAGTCGCGGAATGGACGATTATCCAATGATAGGACGCGACGAGGGACGAGGACCCGGTGTCGTTCACGAGGATCGTCACAGCGGGGCGGGTGGTCACAACTCGAAGGAGGACGAAGAGGTCGACTCTTCGGGAGCGGAGGACGATGACTTCAGCGAGAACGAGGAATCGGAACCCCTCAAAGCCGAGTGATGAGAATGCGAAGGAGATTAGTTGGGCGAAATAATAATGAACGACAAAGATCATGCCGAAGACGATTAAACAAAAAAATCCATCCACTACCTCAGATAATAAACAATATATTTTTCAAATAACAGTGAAACAAATTTTGAATGACAAACATGCAGAGCGAGAGAGAGAGATATTGCGCGTAAAAACAGTGAGTGCGCCGACACAGGGAATTTGTTGTAAAAAAAACATTACCTTACAAGTAGCAAGGAAGAATGATCTCCGATCCTGTTAACGGAATTAAGACTATTACCTCACCCCGATACCACTACGACCTCTGAATACCACTCCCCAAAAAAATTCCATCCGTCTACCTCAGTGCACATAATAAAACGATAGATCGTAGAAACATAGTAAGTGAAGAAAGCGTAGGGAAGAAGCGAACAAAATTGAAGATACACGAAGATGAACAACGGTGAAGGGAAGGAGATACGTAACACGAAGAAGCATCCGCAGTGTTAGGTACTTGCAGATCCAAGATTGAAAAATCGCGGGTGCAAGGGAGATGACCACCGTCCTTTGATATAAATAAAAAATAAAAATAAAGCCTAGCCAAGAAATGATCGCGGAACAATGAAATGGTCTTTCTTTTTTAATTCCGGATCAATATCGAAATCCGTTCGCGAGGCACTTAGTGACGACAGCGCGCCAGGCTCCGAAGTTTATCAACGTAACGGTGCAAATGTTTTTTCTTTACTTTTTTTTTATTAATTATTATCTAAAGATACAAACGGCGCCTTTCGAACTCTCGCGGATAAGAGAATATTATTATTATTATTATTATATTATTATATATGAATGTTGAGGAAAAATATATATTGCCTAGATTTGTAGTGAAGTTGGGTATAATGCAGGCACGTACGTACACGACGGTTAAATTGAAGATACGTATACGCGTAGAACTAGGATTGGCTTGATTCTTTTTTTTTTCCGGTTGAATTACAAAAAGAGTCAAGCACACGCAAACAAAAACCGATGCCGAACGCAACCTCATAGAGACGTATAATGCAATCGCGTGCAAATATTATTTATGCAAAGACATAAAACAGCACGCGATTTTTTACGTCGGTGCGAAGTTTGGTTTGTTACGGTAACGGGATAAAGTAACAAAAAAAAAAAACAAAGTGTTGCGTTGTGAACTATGACTCCAAGGGTTGTCGACGTTGACCTACCGAGCTGACGAGAGAAATCTAAAGTCGAAAAAAGAAAAAAACTCCGTTTCGTCCGCCTTCGCGTAAAAATTTACTTTCCCCCCAACGTTTTACACTTTCGTAGCTTTTCCTGTATTTTGTGGTCTACGGATTGTTGTTGAACTTGACTAACGATTTACTAACGATCGTTTATTTTTTTTCTTTTTTTTAAATTCCTAACCGAACCCACCTTCAATCACCCGAGAGTCCCGTCTCAAATAACATTTTCGAAACGACGGACGTGAATATTCTTGCCATATATAAAATAACACAGCGGGCATGGTTTTTCCCGTGTCGAATAGTTTGTACTTCGAAGCGGCCGGCTAATTCAGTTCAATCGCCCGACGTGTGATATCAAAGTTTTCCATCTTTTTTTTTCTCTCGAAGCTCCGAAAACGACGAGAATTACTGTGAACTTTGAAACTCGTGCTCGGTCGAGCAATTGGAATTTTCGCGACTCGTCGTAGTTGTAAAAATGGTTCCTACTAATAATACATACGCGAGCTAAAAAAAAAAAATCGATAACACTGACTCGTGGACTAGAGAGCGCGAGAAAGAAAAAAAGTGTAGTTATTATAAAAATCGCTAGAGTTACGCGTATAAGAAGAAAGAACGAAAGAGAGACACTGTAGCAATACACGTGCGTGCGCTACAGAGTGACAATGCTGGTTAACAAAGTATGACTGGATGAGAACGATATGATAAAAAAAATTGAAAACAAGAAGATAACACGTAGAGTTGTATAATGATTAATGAATGTTCGAAGGGAGAGAGGGAGAGTGATAGGATAGGAGTGAAGATAAATCGTAGCGTAGATTATATATGTAGGATAGGTTGTACACAATACTCCGACTATACTAACTATAGAAATTAAGTGAATTTAGTATCAATACTGACAGGGATGACGCGCAGCGATGTTTATTTTTTTCGTTTGTTTTATTATTATTATTACTTGTTCGTTCTTGTTTCGATTTTTTTTTTAATACAAAATCGTGGGCGATTTCTAAATGTGATGTGGCGTACACTTTTGCTCGTGGTTGCCCACCATTTTTTTCTTTGTTTCACACGATAAAACGATCGAGCCCCCGCGACTGTGGACGATATAATCGATGTGCGACGATTACTTGATGCGCAATATTTTCAATGTGTGTTGAAAAATTGAAAAAAGAAAAATTGTTTCAAAACTCGCGGCAAGCCTATGTGTATAGAGTATGGATATAACATACGTACGTACAAGAGTATACGAGAAGTCCCGTGGTTTGAAAATATTAACATAAATGATATAGGCGTACGTATACGAATTAAAATAATAATTTGCATAGATCAGTGAATTGCGTCCACAGCGCGAGTGGGCGATGTGAGGTATATATAGCATAAAATAAAATAAAATAATAATTGGTATGATACAGGAAGGCGGGAGATTAATGAGAGTGATTGAGCGAATACGAGAGAAGGGATACAGATGAGAGGTCGCGATCGTGCGAAAGGCATTTGAAACATTAAAATCCAGGTCTATTGTCGGTACAAAGAAAAAAAAACCACTTCTTGCCTTGAAGCTCTCTATACCTATGATAAATATCGAGAAAATAAACGAGACAAATTAACAAAAGAAACATAATAAAAAAAAAGAAAGAGATAAATAAACTAAATTAATAAAAATTAAAAACAAAAGATTCTAATCGATACGAAATCTACATAAGTGACAAGTTTTTTAGAGTGAAAAAAAAAACACATAGAGACGAAAACAGAATAGAATCTTTCAGAGTACAAATTTTCATCAGCATTGTTAGTGGCGATTTGATCTCACATCGACTCGAAAATAGTGGAGGTGTTGTAGAACAAACATTTTTAAAAAGAAGAAAAAAAAATGCTATAGAGAGATAATCAGATCAATTACTTAATGAAACAAAAAATGACGTTGGAAAAAAATCGTTCTGTGCCATAGTGTTCTCTAATTGTTGACTCGATGGTTAGACTGTACGTTTCCCTTTTCGTTTTTTACCGCAAAAGAAGGAATCCAACGCATCGTAAAAAAAAAAAATGCAACATTTTACGTACGCATATTAACTCGATCTCGCCAAGAAATCGTACAGAACGTTAAATTTTTTTAAGTTTAATCCGTGTATGGCTGCATCAATCGGGATACATATTTAATATCAAAATGTTTCAACCAACTACGTGGCGCAGGTGTAATGGTTAGATGACAAAGTGGTAAAATTTTTGTTTGGTATCTGAGAAGGGTGGCCGAGATTTCGTGACGTGCACTTACCCCAAACAGAGATTCGAGTCAAGTGTCCCTAAACCTCAGCGATAATAGTTTTCTACTATACAGTATTTATATAGCTATATGTATACACACAGAGAGTCCAATGAGTCCATATATATTCGTATATAACTATTATATATACATAGATATATTTTTTACATAATAATATTTGACCAGTCGATGAAACTGGCCAAGCCCCGATCGGTGCCACGTTTAACCGCTTACCCTGCGCCGCAAAAACCACTAACTTATAATAGTCCGCAATAGTCAAACTTCATCAATTAATATACAACCAATTACAGTATTGCAATAGTTTAATAATTTTTTAATCGTGCGAGCAGCCAATTGCAACTTGACTCGACGCGATCTCATTATTCGAACTCGCAAAGTTCGAACCAATATGATCGCGAAGGATAGTCGCGTTAACTGCCGTCTCAGGTACTTATTTTTTAAAAATCAAAAAGAAAACATGCACGATTATTATTGATAAATGTAATAACAAACTCAGGAAAAACTGAAGCAGGCAGGCCGTGATATATACTATTATATAACTTAATAGCAACTACTACTACAGAATTAAAAACTTGATATTTACGTTTATTCGATGAGCCTCAATCACGCTTTCACCGCTCTTTATTTTTTTGTTTGTCTGTTTCTCCGTTCGTTAGTTCGCGATTTGCGTTCATTACGAGATTTATAGAGAAAACAACTCGACGAAAAAAAAAGAGACGAAACGATTGCGCGATTAATGATTGAAAGGATAAACGAAAATAGCGCGAGGGCGAGATAAACCACCATAGCTACCTCCATTGTACTATTACAAATATATCAGTCTTCTTGCGTAAAACTGTGAATAATATTTACCGATAATAACTTATGTAAATTTCACATACATACACAGACACACACCAGATTCACCGAGCCGTTGGCGTTATAATAACTGCGAGGAATTTAAAGAAATAAGAGAACGGGAAAATAGAAAAAAAAGCCACGATCTATATAAATATTATATAAATTCTCGCGGCTCATCGCACGCATAATAATGTATATTAAAAATATTTACACATTATTATACCAATGCGAGATGTACTTCTGCGCGAGTTCTGTGCGCGAGATGTACTTCTGCTTAGTTATTAAGAGTCGCATCAACTCGCGTTACGGCCGGGCGATCGGTAACGTGATTGACGAAACAGAAAGGGGAAAAACTGAGATTCAGAAAAGGAGACAACTGTAAAAAAAAAAGAAAAAAATATCTTCCACTGCCAACGTCTCCACGAGCTCGGCCGTTTCGTAGACAATGAAAACAGTGCTGAATTCCAAATCGACAATGCAATACATATGTACTTACACAGGACAGTCAAGCGCGGACGAAAAAAAAAGACAGAGAGAGAGAGTTCATTATCGATTTTTTTATATCAACGTTTTTTCATTACTACTTTGCCAGAACTGGCACGACATAGTAAATCGAGTATTGATGACATTATGAAAAAGAGAGAGAGAGAGAGAGAGCATATGCATGAGAGCATGAGTGAGAATAAGTCAGTGCGAGATTGTTACAACTCGGAAAAAAAAACAAAATCCGTGGGCACATCAAACGAATCCGTATACATTTTGCGTGTATATAGTTTATACAGCATAAAGAGAATAATAATCCCAACACTACCCCCCCCCCCCCAAACCCCTCACGTGATATTTACAGAGAACATAATCAGGGACGCGTCATAACCAATAGGTATATTATATAAATAAAATAGATAGTTTCCTAGTGATACAGATTAGCGTAAAGAGAAAAAAAAGTAAGAGATCGTAAGCATTAAATCTGTTAGTTCGTAACTTATTGTGACCCCTCATATTTTCCACTTTGTTTTTTTGTTTTTATTTTTTTATTAATACCCCGCGGAATAAAAAGCCTCGGAGAAAACACACATGAAAAGAGTTCTGTTTGTTTATTATTATTATTATTATTATTATTATTATTATTATTATTATTATTATTATTATTTAGTAGCTAGTAGTTTTCGTTTTATTGTTCACTCGCGTTAGCGGCGATGTAACTTGACGTGCAATTTCGACGTGGCGACGATGTGTGTGAGAAACGAGAGAGAACGAGAAGGGGGTAGTACGCGAAAACGTTCGCGCCTCGGCCGGATATCACGGTTACTACTTATTATAAGGTGCTTCAGAATAATTGTTACGTTACGTTTAATTACACGTCAACACATACATAATTACGATTATTGCCATTATTAATTATATTAGCTATTATTGCGAAGTACGATTTTTACTATTACGATTTTAATCTCATTCTCTCCCTTCAGAACTTTCGCGTTAACCGAAATATCGTCGATAATACGCAATTCTCCCCATACTTTTCTCTCTCTTTCTCTTGACCTTTATCTTACTTTTATTTCTTGTAAATATTCATAAAGTCTATTTATCTATCTTCATTATTTTCCAATACGTAGGCTCGTTTATCGAGACTCGAGCTTTTGTCCCTCCCAAAATAACCCTCTTTCAGAGAAATCCTCTTTAACCCTCTTTATTTTAATTTTTTTCTTCTAACCATCCCTCGCACGTACTACTCGTTACTACTTATGTTCGTTCTTGATTATTATTATTATTATTTTTTATTTTTTGCCATTTCTTAACATGTAAGCCATCCACTTGCCAATACGGATACAATAAATGTGTTAGAAAATTGAGATCCACCCTTTATCTTATTTGCATTTTTTTTTTTTTAAATCCCATTCCTGCATACGCTTGTTGTTATTTGATTTTTTTTGTCTTTCAATGAATGGTAAGTTGCTTTGTGTATCGTTATAGCCTTACTTTTAATTTATTCACCACGCAAGGTTATAAACGAACCTTCGTCAGCTCCGATTGAATGCTGCCGCTAATGAGATACGAGAAACAAATGTATACTAAAAAAAAAAAAAAAAAAAACATAACGAGTGTGGCGCTATTTTGCGTCCCAATTATATTATACGATATTAAAATAATGAAATTATATAATACGTAGCTGTGGCTAAGGGTTACTTATTTGTTAATGTTCCACGGCAGCGAGTGGATTGATACGATGAATTTAGAATAAAAAATATTGATTAAATCGATATAGCTGATGATTATGTTAATGTAATACGGAAAATAATATTGTAAGGAGAACGGAGAATAGACTCTCGTCGAATTCGGATAAATCGCTGGATTCGAAGTCATCGATTCAGGAACTAAAAGCTTTTCAGCTATATTAGAGAGGTGGTATATGTGAGTACGGTTGCGCGGGCGACGGTCCGATCGATTCGACGCCTCGACCACACTTGTATTTTTCACGTACAGTATATATATACACACACACACACATATATATACGGTTAAAGAACATCCATCCGTCCGAATTCGGGGAGTAAATATGTATACCACAATCCAGCGTTCGAAAACTCGACGGGAAACTTTCCGCCGTCACTCATTATGTAGGATTGATTGAATTAAGCTTGCAACGATCATACGAGATCGGGGAGCTAGTGTGTTGCGGGGCTCGGTGCCTTTTTGCGGCCTGTTTGTACGCGAATCCGCGCACCGCACGAGTTCGCTCTCGATCTTGTAAATTCTCTCTGACTTGGTTGACGAAAAAAAAAAAAAAATACACTAAAAAAATTACTACAGCGGTAATTCGATAAATGGGAAATTGATAGACGAGACGAGAGTGAACTTTATAGGTACAGCAGGCGATCACAGTTCCTATTTTGCTCCCCACATTGATAGCGTTATAAGACATCATGTATACCTTAAAAATGAAAAAAAAAAAAAAAAAAAAAATGAAAACCCATTGAAACAAAAAGGTATACACTTGAATTATATATATATATATATATATATATATATATATATATATATATATATATTATATATACACGAAATATTAATATCGATTATTATAGAAGAGAATCGATAAGAATCTATATTATTATATGAATTATTAGAGAGCAACGGATATGTCTGACATAAGTTCACGTCACATTAATGGATATACTTCGGTATACGAGCTTAGGATATTCATCGTAAACGCGCGCGAACGACAGTTAGTTTTTTTTATTGACACATATGAAAAAAAAAACAAACAAACACATTGTGAATCTTAGGTGGAGATTTTTTTATCGATGATTTTCGTTCGATCGAATCAAAAAGCATCAATACTTTCTTGCCCTCCCCCTACCCCGGCCCGCGTAGAAAAATCACGTCCATCATAATTTTGTCCTTGAATAATAAATAAATCGCAACACCCTTTCAGCCTGCGATTATTTGGCTTAGTTTGAAACGTTCAAATGATTATGTGCGATTTCGTAGACTGTCCTTTGTATATAATTAATATTATCAATTGTTAGTGTAGACTGATAAACAATAAACTACAAAAAAAAAAATGATATAACACATTGCAATGATTTTTCTCGATCGTCTACGCTCCAAGTGCAGTCGGTTTATTGTCGAACAAATTTCGTCCCTTATTAGTCGATAATTTACATCATTGCGAAATGAATTTTAAAAATATATGAATCTAAAAAAAAAAAAAATGCTCAATCTGCAAGGTAGAAAATAGATCTTCAAAACGTTCTTTTCTCGACGACGATTCTTGCAAAATTTATAATCGATAATTGATTTCAAGAAATTAAGTTAAAGCACCATCGGCCGACATTGCCGATATTCTCTTGCCCGACCGAAGGTCTCTCACGAAACAGTCGCGAGATGTCGCCACGGCTTCCACATAAAATCTGGGGAATTGTTATTATTGTGAAATATTATTATTATCACGAAGGTAAAATCGGGTATTTGGTGTGCGTGTGTCAGGCCTGTTGACAATGGTTGGCAGAATTGTTAAGGCGGCAGAAGTGGGGCAAGGGGCGCACAATCTAAGCCGATAGCGAGTCGGCCAGCTGCGTGCTGACTTCGTGCGCGAGTACGACGACGACGGTGCTCTGTCGAAGAAACGTCGTCGCAAATCTCGTTGTTTAAAAAATATATATATATATATATATATATACATATATATAAATATAAAACTACTCGATTCGAAGTTTCGTGTAATCAGGTGCAAAAAAAAAAAAAGGTCGAGCCAAAAAAAAATAAGTCATCAAATTTAATTAAAAATAAAATGCCTTCTCGCTATAACTATCCATCGAGTCAATAGCTACGAATAATATTGCACAGTTGTGGAAAGAGTGTGAGAAAAAAAAAAAAAAAAAAAAAAAGAAATATCCTTGAATCGCAATGTTCGCACGAATACGAAGTGATCGTAGAAGGTAGACACGAGTTTAAAACGCTGGTTCATACTCCAAATGCCGTAGTTCACGGGTGGACGTTAACACGTAGTGTGTGCGAGAGTGTGGGTGAGTGAGTGTGTGAAAGATCAGCGGTTCGCCTCGCTGTGTGTGTGTGTGTGTGTGTGTGTGTTATACCTGCCGCCGCGGCTGTGCCTGGACCAGCGAGTGTCGCGATGACAACGAGGGAGCTGTACGTCAAGGTAATCCCTCAAATTTCAAACCTAAATTAAATTAAACAAAGGTTCTCTCGACGGCTCAAAGAAGAATTAAAGATCGACGGCTGATGCGCTAAATCTACCCCTTTAACTGCCCCCCTCGGCGCGTTTGGCCATTTCCCTTTTAAAAGTAAAATCAATAACCGACCGCTACGATCTTTGTCTGGTCGTTAGTTCCTGCCGTTTGCCCGCTTCTTAGTCGAGTTCCCTCTGACATTTAATCCCAAACGCTGAAAAAGCAC
Source organism: Amblyjoppa proteus (assembly GCA_963922035.1). Lineage (NCBI taxonomy): Eukaryota > Metazoa > Arthropoda > Insecta > Hymenoptera > Ichneumonidae > Amblyjoppa > Amblyjoppa proteus. The sequence continues at coordinate 9,084,919 of OY998233.1, forward strand.
TTCGTCGAAAGACTCGCGACGAAGGACCGATCGATTCTCCAGGGTGTTTCTGGGCTCGCGGCACGCTTTAGGCATTCGGCAGAGCGACCCCACTTTGGTGCGTTCTGGGTCAAATTCGCGGGTATATTTCTAACGATAATCCACAAGGCGATTCGTCGGAATTTCATTTAAGTAAGTGTCGGAGATTGTGTTTCCCGGAGAAAACCGGCTTGGAGTCCAGCCCGAGGCGAGGATATCGCATTCGACGCTCGGATCCTTTCACGCGACGGCAAAACGTCGTTTCTGATTAATCGTGACTCGGTCGTGGGATCGAGAATTGTCCGAGGTCATGCTCTGCACACAGCGCCTGGCGAGACTGCACTCGGACGGAGAGTTTAACCCGCTTCTCCCGTCATCCGACCAACTGTGCGAGTTTCATTTTTCATCCTGACATTTTACGACGACCATCCGACGATTAAACTCGCCACTATAATCGAAGATCCAATTATCGACGCGAGTCAATTCGCGATCGTAACTTTGCAGCTGTCGAGGCCCATGAGCGTTTGGAAATAAAAACACGAGGTAAATCAATAAACACAATAGCTTACGCCTGTAAGGCTATCGCGTTATCGCCGAGCCACGTTTCTCGGGCTTTATGGTCAGTGCCGCTTAAAGGTCAACTGGAATTTCTTCAAGGTCGCTAAAAATAAACAAAGGCTATTTAAGCTGAGAAAGGATAACAAGATAAATACATTCGCGTGGCGGAGGGGCGGGGAGGGGGGGGGGGTTGTATAGAGTAGTTGGTGTCCACATCAGAAACCCGCCTGGAGAGTTCGGGAGGGGGGGGGGGGGGAGAAAATATCATTCGCACGATCCTACGAGGGGAACGTGATCGGCTGCTGGTGCCGCTCGCCGATGGCGAAGTCGAGCCTGAGCCGCCGAGACGCTCGTCTACGGTTCTCCGTTCCGGGCTTCAGTCATCGAACCCTTTCTCTTTCTCTCCTCCTCACCTTTTATCGTCACGTTAAAAAGTAACGAAACCGTTCTCCCGGGCATCTCCGAGATGCCTCTCGAAGCCTCTCCTTCGAACTCCTTGGGAATTCGCTCGGGAGAAATTCTTGCCCGTTGACTCCTCGGGGTTTCTTTTATTTTATTTTATTTTTATTTTTTTCCCAAACGTTCATTCATTTTTTGTCTGTTCACACAGGCTTGGTCTGTATCGTACATGTCGTATAGGGAAGAGCGACGAAAAATGGGCAGTGGGGCAAAAGGTCAGATTTCAATAATTTTTCGACGGGGACGACGGGGCAAAACACGACAGACAATCCGAATGGATCAACAGGGCAAGATAACGTCCAAAAATTATTGGAAACTTGCGTTTTGCTCACTGTCGCGTTTTGCCCCACTGTCTCAATTCGCTCCGCTCTATGTTGGAGAATATCCAAGCGGACGAAATACGCGCTGGGGGAGGTGAGAAAAATATAAGGCAACTAATTTCGCTTATCAACCAGCGCCGAAAGGTGCGCGAGTCTATAATCTAGGCTGCTGGAAAAACTAAATGACGTCCAAAAATTATTGGAAACTTGCGTTTTGCTCACTGTTGCGTTTTGCCCCACTGTCTCATTTCGCCCCGCTCTATGTCGGAGAATATCCAAGCGGACGAAATACACGCTGGGGAAGGTGAGAAAAATATAAGGCAACTAATTTCGCTTATCAACCAGCGCCGAAAGATGCGCAAGTGTACAATCTAGGCTGCTGGAAAAACTAAATGACGTCCAAAAATTATTGGAAACTTGCGTTTTGCTCACTGTCGCGTTTTGCCCCACTGTCTCATTTCGCCCCGCTCTATGTCGGAGAATATCCAAGCGGACGAAATACACGCTGGGGGAGGTGAGAAAAATATAAGGCAACTAATTTCGCTCATCAACCATCGCCGAAAGATGCGCAAGTGTACAATCTAGGCCGCTGGAAAAACTAAATGACGTCCAAAAATGATTGGAAACTTGCGTTTTGCTCACTGTCGCGTTTTGCGCCACTGTCTCATTTCGCTCCGCTCTATGTCGGAGAATATCCAGGCGGACGAAATACACGCTGGGGGAGGTGAGAAAAATATAAGGCAACTAATTTCGCTCGTCAACCAGCGCCGAAAGATGCGCAAGTGTACAATCTAGGCCGCTGGAAAAACTAAATGACGTCCAAAAATGATTGGAAACTTGCGTTTTGCTCACTGTCGCGTTTTGCCTCACTGTCTCATTTCGCCCCGCTCTATGTCGGAGAATATCCAAGCGGACGAAATACACGCTGGGGAAGGTGAGAAAAATATAAGGCAACTAATTTCGCTTATCAATCAGCGCCGAAAGGTGCGCGAGTGTATAATCTCGGCTGCTGGAAAAACTTGACCCCGTTGCACGCGCACTCTCCAGTGGCCGCCCCACGAGGTTATCTTTCTCGTTTAAGCTCTCGTGCATGTTGACTCTCGTTTCGTACAACGGGCTCGTACTGGCTTCAAGTACGGGGCGATCGATCTGTGTACGCGAGAATTGTGCGTGAAACGAACGAGTCTCCCGTACCGACGGCGAGTAATGAGGTACACGTGCTCGATTTTGCTTTGCGAGAAGAGGGAGGGCAAAAAAAATAAAATAAAAGCGAAAAGGAAGAGGATGATGCTGATGAGGCGCATCGAGAACCGCCGCCGCTATCTCATTATTTTCTGTTGTACATACGAGAGGTTGACTCATCGTCGGCCTCGCGCACACGTCGATAAGATACCGTACGAGCGTATCCAACACTCCCACCGAATTACGAATCGAAATAAGTCGCCTGCACATCGACTAATGAGCTGCGTCTCTAATCTTTTCGACGATAGCGGGGCGTTTACGTGGCACACTTACAACGAAATACACAAGCGTGTGTAGCAAAAAGCGAGATAATTCCATTTAGAAAATGGCGAAAATCGAGATTTTTGTACGGAGGAGAGCGGGGCAAAATGGCACAGCGGAACGAAACGGGATTATGAGACACAACGCAATTTTGTGCAACTTAGCAAACTTAGCAAACTTAGCTTCCTCACGCAATGTACTTTGTATACTTTGTGTAAACATTCTGATCGTGTTTAGATGTAAATCCTAAAAAAATATATATATATATATTAATGAAAACACAGCTTCCTCTACGAAGAAGAAAAATAAAGTCTTTTTTCCTCTGTAATTACATGTGTGAAAATTGCACAATTCGTTTCGCAGCAGTGGAAATTATTGTTCGAGCTTTTAGATCTTCATTTGTTCAGAATTTTACGAAGTTTTCACGAGAATGACTTCTTTGAGAGGGATTTGGTGGGTAAAGGTTAGTACGTATCCACACGGAGTCCACACAGAGTGGCGGTTAGTCGAGTAGTAGAACGAACACAAGCGAGGTGAAGCCGTAGATCGGTAGTCGGTTGGCAAAGCACAGACGTACGAGAGAAGCGGCGCGTGCTTGCTTGCATTCGTTTTGCAACGTCGACGCCAATTCTCCCTTGGAAATACCGAGGCTAAGTCAAGTTCTTGTATTCTTTGTACTTTGAAGAAGAATTCTCTCGGGAACCTCCCTTTCCCCCCCCCCCCCCCCTAATGCGTTTCTTGCGAGCTTGTGAACAAGATAACTGCAAAGCTCAGCCCAGCGCGACGTATCTGCCCTCGAAAACGTAGTCGGTGATGCATCGAACTGCATCCGCTTTGACGCAAGGAGCAAGTCGATAATTTCATCAAACGGCCACGCGTCAGAGATCTCGATGTCCAGGTTATCGACGATCCATCAAAAATTCATCGATGTAGATAACTCTCAGGTTACGGTAATTTTATTTCCACGTAGATTAAATTTATATGTTTTGCAGTTGTAATAAACTGTTGCGAATGAACGGGACGAACGAACGAAGAAACGAAGTCCGGCAATCAAGTGACTCCGAGTCTATCGTTGTGCCGTGGCTCTGCTACACAGTAAAAAATATTTGTACCTTCTACAACAACTTATTGTCGACAATTTTTTTTTTTGTTAATTTTCCGATCCCACCATCCAGTTCCTAGTTTTACAAAAAAAAAAAAGTACAAACTAAAATTGTCAATGGCACAGGAAATAAAAGGACAGTCTCGTATATTGAAACTTTAACAGACGAGTTTCTTACATATTTAACAAAATAATTTTTACGAAACTTCGTATTTCGATTTTACGAAATTATTTTTTTACCGTGTACTGCCCGATAACTTAGACTCGACCCAACTTACACCCGACCAAACTTGGACTAACTTAGATCTGACCTAATCTAAATCGGAGCTGGTCAAAGTACCGAAAAGTACTTAAAGTACTGAGGTACTAAGTACCGCAAGTGTTTTAAGTAAAAAGTAATTTCCGTACTTAAAGTACTGTTATAAAATACAAAGTACACGGTACTTTTTTTTTCTTAATCGGACGGGAGAGACGAATTCTTCTTAATCGGAATTTAGAGAGGAATTTTCAAATCAAACGGCACTGTTCAGGGCCAACGTTTTTTCAAAAGGTCCAAACTCTTCGTTTTCAATCCTTGGTATAACAGACTAATCGACTGGACTAAGACGACTGAAACTTGGGGGAACTGAGTGGAGGTCGACTCGATGTATAACAACTAAATCTAGGATCTAGTACATTGGCCGAAAGTGAGAATGGTGTCGATTTTATGTATAAAAAATCTTATTTTTTGGTGATTTAAATGGAAAAAAATTGGGCTGGATGTAAAATAATTGTTATATTCGTAATCAGCGGAAAAAATTACATCGAATATAGCCTTGAAACAAAACAAAAAAAAATTGAGTGAACAACGATTTTTCCATTTTTCAGCCACTTTTGATAAAACATTGATTTTCGTGATTTTCACATATCGATATCTCAGCACCCAATAGAGCTAGGAAAAATCCAAGGTGCCCATCGTGTTCTATGAGAAAAAATACCTAAGATAGAGTCTTGCACGAAGTTCTAGAAACGTTTTATCGGGCAGTTTCAGGACGTTGAAAAACGCAAAAAATGGACTCGAAAGGCCTTGGCAATTTTTTGACGAAAATTTTGTTTCTTTTTTTTTTTTAAATGAACTGCACGTATTTCGACGTATTTTTTCCCGCTGAACACGAATCAGCTGGCTTTCTTTGGGCCTAGAGTACAGTGAGACATCGAAAGTCCCGACGTTACGCACGAAAATCTAGTGAACGATTTTTCAATTTCCGAGCGACTTTTGGAAAAGCATCGATATCTCGGCTTTCCGGTGGAGTTGGGACAAGTGTACAAACAAACGAACATACAGTTTTCTAAAATACATATATATATATATATAGGATCTTCCGTTTGGTCTCAGGGACATGCGTGGTCACCAATGGTAGTGAAAAGTCATTGTTTTGATGACGGGAGACACGGCTTGATGTTCCGATGACTGAAACATTCGCCACGGTACACAAAACTACCGCTCGCTGCGAACTGTGTGCTCTTCTACATAGCGTTAATTATAATATTCCTAATTCTCCTAAAGGGCCAAGCATCGGCGTGGGAATTGCCTCCAAGCGAGTCTCGACGTTTCTTTCCCTTCCGAGTATGTTGCGATAATAAATGCTCTTTAACCAGGCAGCCAGCGGGCTTGTGGCGGGGCTACAGAAGTTCCATCGTCTAGAAAGCTTGGGAAAATATTTCTCGGGAATGCCCGGCCGCTGAAGGCGAAGGAAACGGCTCGGGGGTTTCGAGCGCTGATCGCGAATTACTATACTTCACATTGCTCTCTGCCTGTGGAAACCACACGCTCGAGTTGTGCCTCGAAGAGGAGACGGACAGACAGTGGCGGAAAAAAACTCGGCGCTCGAGCTTTTCAATTTTAATTGCGGCGACGATCCTTCTGCCGGTCGATCTATTCGCGGACGAAGCGCTGTGAAAAAGCGAATCGACGATTTCTCGACGACTGTGAGAGAAAATCATCCCTCTCGGAGAAAAAAAAAGAGCGATCATTTTTTTTTTTTTTTTTTTTTTTTTTTTTTTTTTTTTTTTTTAATCCGCCACAATCGATCGAGGATGCGCAATGCGGCGATGAGATTTTTTTTCTTCTTCCGTAACCGTCGAAACGTTTCACGTTCACGAGGCGAAAGTTTTCTCGCCTCATTGTGCAGAGTCCATTAACCCGCACGGTATGAAGAGCGTGTCGGAGATCGCTGAGTTTCGTGTTAAATTACTTAATTCTCGATGTTGACGATAACAAATCTATTGTCGCGTTGTCGCGCTTTGCGATATGGAAGAAGAACGAGAGAAAAATGTTGCGACGATCTTAGAAGGTATTTCTTCCGTATGATCGTCGTCTGAAGATTTTGTTATGTGTCTTCCTGCGAATGACAAAGCGCGGTGTGCGGGTAAAAAAAAGGAACTGCGACGACGTAACAAAACGCGCAGTCCGCACGATTTGACTCTCCGCGGCTTTTTCGCGATTCCAATGAGTATAATTTAACCGAGGGCTGAGTGTCGACGATCGTGATCGAGGATACGCGTTTCGTTGCGAAAAGTCTTCTGTCGACCGGTAGCGCGAAGCGTTTTGCGCATCGCGCGTCATGCGGAAGAAGGGATCGACACAACGTGCTTCGCTTGATCGACGACGATTTCCACTAGACTCGTTTATTCATCTGGACTTTTTCTTTCATGGACTTTATATGCGCGCGTCCAGTTACAAGTGTGCCAATGCAAATTCTCACGGGCGTTCTTGGCGAGGCTAGCGAGCGTCGTATCTAGTTTATGTAATGTTACATATCGCCGCGACTTCTGTGTTCGATGTTTTAACGCATCAGCAGTCCCGGCATGTGTGCAGTCTTATCTAAAAAAAAAAAAAAAAAAATAGTCGCGTAGGCAACCCATTTTTTTGTTTTTTTTAAAGGGGTGGTTCGATTTCAGGCAAAAAAAAGTTTATCTTATATATAAAGTAAACAATTTTCTCGAAAATACCCCACGATTATTTTTTCGCAACGGTGTTCCGTTCGCATGAACAAAAAATCCACAGGTTCGCGTAAGGCGAATTGTTGGGAGTAATTGAATTTTTTTTTTCAATATGGTCATTTTTCTAAATGGCCATAAAATGAACTAAAAAATTGTAGAAACGACAAGAGTTTTTGTTGCCGTAGCTAATTTATCCACTTAATATACAAGGAGAAAAAAGAAATTGTTGGGACAACAAGAATTTTGTTACCATAAGTGATTTACCTGGCTAACATAGGAACAACAAAATATTTTGCTGCGACAATAAATATTTTACTGTGGCAACAAATATTTTGCTGCGGCAACAAATATTTTACTGCAGCAACAAATATTTTGCTGCGGCAACAAATATTTTGCTGCGGCAACAAATATTTTGCTGCGGCAACAAATATTTTGCTGCGGCAACAAATATTTTGCTGCGGCAACAAATATTTTGCTGCGGCAATAAATATTTTGCTGCGGCAACAAATATTTTGCTGCGGTAACAAATATTATGCTGCGGCAACAAATATTTTGCTGCGGCAACAAATATTTTGCTGCGGCAACAAATATTTTGCTGCGGCAACAAATATTTTGCTGCGGCAACAAATATTTTGCTGCGGCAACAAATATTTTGCTGCGGCAACAAATATTTTGCTGCGGCAACAAATATTTTGCTGCGGCAACAAATATTTTGTTGCGGCAACAAATATTTTGCTGCGGCCGCAAATATTTTGCTGCGGCTGCAAATATTTTGCTGCGGCTGCAAATATTTTGCTGCGGCAACAAATATTTTGCTGCGGCAACAAATATTTTGCTGCGGCAACAAATATTTTGCTGCGGCAACAAATATTTTGCTGCGGCAACAAATATTTTGCTGCGGCAACAAATATTTTGCTACGGCAACAAATATTTTGCTACGGCAACAAATATTTTGCTGCGGCAACAAATATTTTGCTGCGGCAACAAATATTTTGCTGCGGCAACAAATATCTTGCTGCGGCAACAAATATCTTGCTGTGGCAACAAATATTTTGCTGTAGCAACAAAATATTTTTGCGTGCCACAACAAGAAATTATTAACAACCTACATTTTGTTAGAGAAACAGAACTATTTTTTTCCGTGAAGAAACACAAAACTATTTTGTTGCGGCAACAATTTTGTTGTCGTTGTCGTAACAACAAATACTTCGCTATCGCTATCGAAAAGAAAAACATTTTTCTCCGCGTTTATTGTATTCACAATTTGGGGCTATTTTGAGATTGGAAATCGCTAGACATTTATTATCAAAAGAGTCAAAGTCAATGGCGCACCGATACTTGAAGCAATGATTTATGTGTCGCGTGTTAAGTGCGAAACGTCGATACGCAGTGTGCATTGCGAGGTAAGCGGAAAATTCTTTCCGTATCTAAGACAGATAAGGGGCCACGAAGAAAAAAGCAAAATAAGCTGCAATTGGTGTAAAGCACTCGAAGCTAGAACACAACCGGCTCCTGGGGACAATCTTTCACGCTCGTCCATGTGTCTCGAGGAGCGTGCGACTTAGAAAGAAGGACGTGCAGAAAATTGGCTGGATGAAAGATGCCGCTTCCTCCTTTCCCATCAAGCGAAACCGACGAGTGACGACGTTCCCGATGACGCTTCCCTCGAGGCTCCTCTTTTATGTAATATGCCAATCGCGCCAGGCTACACGAAAGTGCGTGGCACGCTCGAAAGATCGCAAAAGTGAAGTTCGCGGCTGTATCTCTAATCCGAGCCGACGAGCTCTGCGGCACCGGCGGCGACGCATCGCTGAACCGGCGATTTAATTGACCGCGGTGAAATCTCAACGAAGCATTAAATCTTCGGGCAATTAATTAATTTTTATGTCGGAGATATCAGCGCTCGAAGTCGATGAGAAATCTGCTCGGTAATAAAAACTGTGATGATTTGTTTTTTTTTTTTTTTTTCAAGCGTAAAGAGTTCTGCGAAAAATCAAATTATCGGTGTCGGGTGAAATGGCAGACGAAGTTGTCAATCGTTTCCGCTCAGCCGAAAATTTTCAAGAGGATCGAAAAAGAATGTATTACAGTTTTTTTTTTTTTTTTTTTTTTGTCACATCGCCTTGATGCGCTGTCGAGTGATTAACGCAACAATATTTAAAACTCAGTGCTTGTTCTATTCGCAAATCGTTTTGTACTTTAAAAAACAACTGGTCTTCATATTCTTTTGGTTTTTAAATTAACAATTGACGATAAAGCTGCAATTAAATGCTTGCCATACGAAACAACGAACCACATTCCGGCTCGAGAAGTTCGTTTTACGCAAGTCGACGAGTTCGATGAGTTGAACTGTCGGACGAAGTTCTCAATAATTTCCATTCAGCCAAAAATCTTGAAGAGTATCGAAAAAATAATGTATCACAGTTTTTTTTTTTTTTTTTTTTTTTACCGACCAAGTCGGTTTCACATCGCCTTAATGCGCCGTCGAGTTACCGCATAAATATTTGAAACTCAGTACTTGTCTTCTCCTAAATCGTTTTGCACTTTTAAAACAGCCTGTTTTTATTTTCTTTTTCGTTTTGAATTAATAATTAGCTGCAATTAACTGCCTGTGTTATGAAACAACGAATCACCTTCCGGCGTCGAGAAGTCCGTTTTACGTAAGTCGACGAGTTCGATGAGATACTGTTTTTTTTTTTTTTTTTTTTTTTCTTTCTCATTCCCATTGATAATCATTATGTTTTCATCGCAGGGACGGTTAGCTGAGTCGTTCGCGTGAAACAAGGTTGACGACTCGCTCGTCTCGTGTATCGCCCAGTCACGTATAAAAGATTGACGAGGGAGTCGCAGGACAGAGAGAGGCATTTGATTTTCTCGTGACCTGTATTCCCGCACCGGTGACCACTGTACTCCGTAAAACGTATACCTCTCTGCGCTATGGTTATTTCTTTCTTTCGTACAGTGCGTACCGTTAACCGGTGGCTACGCGCCGGCTATTCCAAACTCGTTGATGTCTTTTGACGTTAAACAAAAAAAAGTACGAGAACGGGCCATTCACCATTGCAGGCCTCGAACCTGAACTTCTACATCGACTATAGCGCCAATTGTGTCAGGAATACAAAAAAAAAAAAAAATACCGTTCGATATACGTGCGCTTTTATCTTTTACAGAAACTCTTTTTTTGACATATGACATTTTTTTTTTTTACATATGACATTTTTTTTTTTTTTTACATATGAAACTTCATTTTCCTGACGCATGCGCGTAAAATCACGCTTTCCGTTCCTCGTGAAGTGCACAGGAAGGCACTTGTTCGCATCGCGTGCGGGAAAAATACTCCGCACGCGTACAAACCGAATACGGTCTTTTTTTCCCACACTAGTGCGTAAAAGTGCCTTTCCGCGCACACTTTCCAAAAACGAAAAGCGTTTCGAGAAATTGTTAGGCAAAATATGCGTATGGCATGGGCTTAGAAAAGGCTGTTCTGACTCGTGCAAACGAACTCCGTTTCTACGTCATACAAATAACTATTCTTCTATTGTGAGCGAATAAACGTTAATTTGTTTTTGTTTTGTTGTTTTTTTAGGGTGGAAAAGTATGGGTACCCCATCCGGAGAAGATATGGGAGGGTGCGGTGCTCCTGGAGGACTACAAGGCGAATCAAGAAACGATAAACGTCCGCACGGAGGAATCGAATCAGAAAAAATTATTGGAGATAAAATCGGACGCGGATCTTCCGCCCCTGAGAAATCCGGATATTCTCATAGGGGAGAACAACCTCACGTCGCTGTCGTTTCTTCACGAGCCGGCGGTGCTCTACAATCTTCAGATACGCTTTCAGAGACACTGCATATACACTTACTGCGGCATAGTTCTGGTTGCATTCAATCCTTACGACGAATTGCCGATATACGGAAACGACACGATATGGGCGTACAGGGGACAGGCTATGGGCGATCTCGAACCGCACATATTCGCTGTGGCCGAGGAAGCTTACACCAAACTCGAGAGGTACGACACGATCAACCGTTTTCTACACTCTTCAAGATTTTATGAAATTCACAACACGTTTAATATATACAAAGGTCGTACGAAATATACAACGTCGGTATATGAAATTAGAATTCATATACACATTGTATTTGAATTTTAATGACTTAATCTTAAATGCAAGACCTGTATATTAAATGTACCGGTGATGGCATCGGAAATTAAGACACCTGTATAAGAAAATCTGCATTGAGACATCTGTATATGAAAATTATGTTATTGTTACAAATATTATACAAATAACATTGTTTTTAACATAACGATAACGCAATATTCATAGATACGTCAGTGAAATTTCATATACTGTGTATGCACAAAACTTCATATGCATTTTATGAATTCTTGAACAGAAATTTTTAACAGTGTATAGAAGAATTGATTTCATACATTACTGACGAGAAGAAAAAAAAAACCACGAAAATCCAAGCTTCAATTTCTGACTCGTGTGTTTCAGAGAGAGCCACGATCAGTCGATCATCGTGTCGGGCGAATCGGGAGCCGGTAAGACGGTATCGGCTAAGTACGCAATGAGATATTTCGCTACAGTCGGTGGTTCGTCGACGGAGACGCAAGTGGAGAAGAAAGTATTGGCGTCGTCGCCATTAATGGAAGCTTTCGGTAACGCTAAAACAACGAGAAACGACAATTCCTCCAGATTCGGAAAATTCATCGAGATACACTTCAACAAGTCTTACCATCTCACCGGAGCGAGCATGAGAACTTATCTCTTGGAGAAGTCGAGAGTCGTATTTCAAGTGAGAATCGTCGAATCAGCTGTTTTTTTTTTTTTTTTTTTTCATCGTCATCTGAATATTCGATTTTGTAATATACCTTTTTTTGTCCACGCAGGCCAACGAGGAGAGAAATTATCACATTTTTTATCAACTGTGCTCGGCGGCGAAGGCCTGCCAGGGTCACAAGCAAAATCGTTTCCAACACTTGTATCTCGGCGATCAGGACGAGTTTCAGTATCTCAATCAGGGTAACAGTTCCGTTATCCGCGGAGTGGACGACGTCGCTTGCTTCGACGAAACCGTCGCCGCCCTGGCGAGGCTCGGTTTTAACGCCAGACAGCAGGACGATCTGTTTCGCATTTTAGCCGCGATACTCCACTTAGGAAATGTAAATATAACGAACTGCGACGTCCACGGTTCGAATGACGACGCCGACTCCGAGGGCAGTACCGTTTCAGTGAGTAAAGACCCGAATCTTGTTACTTTTTAGATTAATCGGTAGTGGTTAAAATGTTCTCTCAAAATTTAAATCGGCCTAATATCGAATTTCAAAATTAAAGCACGTTCAAATCAAAATTGCTAATCTTGCAAAAGTCTTTGAAGTAGTAAATAATAAATGTGAACACAAAGATGTGACAATTAATTGGTATGAAAAACCGATATTGGATTGGACAAAATTGCAAAGTGTGAAACGAAATGCGAAACGAAACAGAAATTTGTAGCGTTTTTCTCCTTTTCCTATTTATTATATCGACAATCGTATCGTATCTAAGTTTTCGTTATGAACTGCTCACCATTTCCAATTTTTAAAATCTCATATTTCCATATAATTTCAACAATTTCTTTGTTCCAAAGACATACCGTCTGAAAATAAACTCTCGAATAAATGATTATTCGAATAAATGATCATTCGAATAAATCACTAATTGGGAATCAATTATTGGACTTAGCGTTTTGCAGAACATAACAATTTCGAAAAACTAATGTTTCATTATTTTAATATGGCAATAACGAAATTTCGAAATACCATCAGGTTTTTAACATTTGGTTATTCATTATTAGATTTTGAGCCCCACCCAAATTCCATATTTAACATAACTGAAATGATTCTCTTTTTTTTTTCAACAGTCCTCGGACCGGCATCTCCTCGCATTCGCCGAGCTCCTCGGTGTCGACGTTAATTCAATGAGAAAATGGCTGTGTCATCGAAAAATTGTGTCGATGAGAGACGTAATATTAAAACCGATGAACGTCGATCAGGCTTACGGAGCTCGGGACGCTCTCGCAAAGCACATATACGCCGAGCTTTTCAACTTCATCGTCGACGGAATAAACAATTCTCTCCAGACACAGAGCAAGTCCCTCTGTTTCATCGGTGTTCTCGATATATACGGCTTCGAGACATTCGAGATAAACTCCTTCGAGCAATTCTGCATAAATTACGCCAACGAGAAGCTCCAGCAGCAGTTCAATCAGCACGTCTTCAAGTTGGAGCAGGAGGAGTATCTGAAGGAGGAAATCGAGTGGACGTTCATCGATTTCTACGACAATCAACCGTGCATAGATCTCATAGAAACAAAATTGGGTATTCTCGATCTGCTGGACGAGGAGTGCCGAATGCCCAAAGGCTCGGACGCGTCCTGGGGCGAGAAACTCTACGCGAAGTGCCAGAAATCAAAACACTTCGAGAAACCGAGATTCGGCACCTCGGCCTTTTTGATTCATCACTTCGCCGATCTCGTGCAGTATCAGACCACCGGATTTCTTGAGAAGAACCGCGACACGGTAATGGAAGAGCAGATCGAAGTTCTGCGGGGAGGCGACAACAAGCTTTTGAAAAAAATATTCTGCGACGAAGATCCAAAGCTCGCGGTGCCAAACGTCAGGATAAAGATCACCGCCCAGAAACCCGCATTAAACAGCCCGAAGCAAAACAAAAAAACCGTTGGCTCGCAGTTTCGAGACTCGTTGAACATGCTGATGTCGACACTGAACGCTACCACACCGCACTACGTGCGTTGCATCAAGCCGAACGACACCAAGGAGGCTTTCGAGTACAATCCCGTCAGGGCCGTTCAGCAGCTTCGAGCTTGCGGCGTACTGGAGACCATAAGAATATCCGCCGCCGGTTTTCCCAGTCAGAGAACTTACGCCGAATTCTTTCACCGTTTCCGGTGTCTGTGCAAGTTCAAGGAAATACGACGCGACGATCTTCGAGAGACATGTCGACGCATACTCGCGACTTACATAAAGGACGAGGATAAGTTTAAATTCGGCAAAACGAAGGTTCTCTTCAGAGCTGGTCAAGTGGCTTATCTGGAGAAATTGCGGGGCGAGAAGCAACGGGACGCTTGCGTCGTTATTCAGAAGATAGTTCGAGGTTTGATCTGCAGGATGAGGTATCGAAAGATTCGCCGAGCTGTGCTGGGCCTTCAGAGGCACGCGAGAGGATGCCTGGCGAGGAGAAAGGCTCAGGGCATTCGCCGGGAGAGAGCCGCGATCAGGATACAATCTTGCGTCAAGGGTTGGCTCGCGAGAACTCGATTCTTGCGAATCAAACGCACAATTGTCGGACTCCAAGCGTACGGACGCGGGTGGATGGCGCGCAAGAGATATCAGCTCATGAGGGACAACGCGGCGGCAATGACTATACAGAGATTCGCAAGGGGCTATCTTGTCCGAAGGGCCTGCAAGAAGAAAATCAACGATCTCATAATTGTCCAGTGTTGCGTCAGAAAATTCTTGGCCAGAAGAATATTCCGCAGATTAAAGGCAGAGGCTAGGAGCGTCGAACACGTCAAGACTCTGAACAAGGGACTGGAGAAGAAGATCATTTCGATGCAGCACAGAATCAACGAGATCGTGAGTCGCAAATTTCGTTTTATTCACTATTTACTGTTTCTGTACTTGTTTCTTGAATTTTTTTATTGAATTCATTCCAAGCGGAGAAATAACTCATAGAAATAAAGAATTTGGCCAATCAAGCCGTGTATACATTTCTGTTTACTTTTCAGATGAAGGAAAACCATTCCTTGAAGAGCGTCCAAAACGAGGTGGTGGATCTAAAGTCGAAGCTCGAATCGTTGAAGACCGTCGAGGCGGAGAACAAAAAATTAAACGGCGTTGTCCTCGCGATGGAAAAGGAGTTGGAGACGATGCAGGAGGTGTTGAAGCACGAGAGGGACGAAAAGATGGACTTGTTGCACGAGCAGGAGAAGCACGGTCACTTGAGGTTGGAGGAGAACGAGAAGCTGCGAGAGGAGAACGAAAGGTTGCGAAAGGAGCTTTCCGGTGCTAGCGAGAAGCTAAAGTCCAATCAACAGGGTGCCGAGGAGAATCTGAAGAATCGTTTGGAGCAGGAGAAAGATCTTTTGCTGCTCGATCAGGATCAGGATCGTGGAGCTTATCAGCGACTGCTGAAGGACTATCACGAGCTGGAGGAGCACGCTGAGATGCTGGAGAGAAAGTTGGCTCTGCATGTACCGGGACACTCGAGATCACTGAGCAACGCTTCGAGCGGAAGTGGACAAATTGTCTCCACCGAACTTCCGGCCGACGATCAAAATATCGTGAGAGAAATTATAATTCATTTTTTTTCTTCTCCAGTGTTCAAGTTCTGCGCTTCGAATAACATTCGTTGTGTTGTTTTTTCGCAGGACTTTGGATACGGATCAGTCCGATCGACGGCCTCCTCCACGACTCCGTACTCGAGAGTCGAAACTATTGACTGGAACCAGCATCGAACTGACAGTCCACCGAACGGCGAGGCTCAACCCGCTGGAAAGTCCCCACCGGAAACGAACGGTCCTACTCAACCTCCCGTGGACGTTGGACTGGTTCTCAAGTTGCAGCAGAAACTGAAAGATGTCGAAAAGGCTAACGGCAGGCTCGTGAGAATGGTGGAAGATTTGGAGCGCGACAGCCCCGAGGAATCTTCGAGAACCCAGGATAGTTTTAGGGTAAACATTCGCAACAAATCCATATATATATATATATATATTCGGAAACATGCTGACATTCGTTGCCACTAAAGATTCAAAAACTTTATAATCACATCGAAATTCATCATAATTTGCAACACATAGTTATCAACTGGGCACTGATTTCAACAGAGCCGTTTTTTCAGTTCATCTCCGAGACCGGAAACTCTTAAACTTTCGCTCTCCTTCGTTGTACATTTGCATATCCACATTCAATCAGACAGTTAATCATTCAACTAATAATAATGATTCCGAAATACTTCGATCATTACATATTTTTGAGGGGTCCACCGTTTTCAGACCAAAACTATGGGAAAAAGTCCCAGGTCCAATTAATAAGATAATCAATGATAAGATAATAAATTGCAGCTTCAAGAGCTCGAGATGGAAAACGCCCAGTTGAAAAAAGATCTGGGGTCGTTGAGAAAAACCGTCGCCGAAACGGATCCTCAAAAGGCCCAGAATCACCTCATAGGTAAGTTGGGAGAAGGCCCATGTCGTCAAAGAATTGTATACGAAGAATTTTTTTTTCATAAAGAATGTTAATTGCAGGACAATTTGACGCGCTCCAAGAAGAGCTCGAGCGAAGAAGAGAAGAATGTATCCAACTGCACAGTGTGCTTGCCGACCATACGCGAAGAATGAAGAGTCTTGGCTCCAATTACGGACGTGACGTTGACATCGTGAACGAGGATGGTGAACTTGTACTGGCGTTCGAGGCACAGAAGAAGATCAACAGGTAAAAAAAAAATCGCAAATCCTCGTGAAAAAAAAGAAAAATAAATAGAAAAGGGAGAAGAGATGATAAGATGGCTAATGTGTCTTCGCAATCCCATTGTCATATCTAATCACAATACTTTATCGTTTGTGCATGCAATTCGTCTTAATCAGTAGACTTAAAACGAGACGAAGAGCCTCGAGAGAGTGAGTTGAGCAGATAACCCCTGTTATTGTTATAATCGAACGAAAAGAAAAAAAATCAGACACGAAAAATCATCGAAAGAAAATACACTGGGTACATTTTTGTAACAGTTGCATTATCGATTGTTCTGTTTTATTTTAAAGACAACTCGAGGACGAGCTGCAGAGTAAGGAGAAGGGCTGGCGATCTCAGAGGGACGAGTGGCGCGGTGAGATCGACAGATTGCAGGAAGAAATTCTGAAGCAACAAAAATTGCTCTCGGTCAATCTGAGCAAAGCACCGCAGACGCAAAACGAGGCCTATATGCAGTACGAGATAACGCGATTGACGTCGGAAAATTTGGTTTGTCAATTGCACCCCATAATATCAATAATGCAATGATTTTAATGTATACAATTAAAAAAAAAAAAACGATAATTAATATTTGGCCTCTAGGAATTGCAAGAGCGTTATGACAAGGTTGCCGAGGAGTGCCGAAAGTTCAAGAAGCAATGCAAGATACTTGCAAGGCGGCTCAAAGAGGCTGGCTGTAAGTATTTTTTAAAAATATCTCGTCATCGTTTTTCCACAATGTTCTAAACTGGTGCTCCGTTATTCTCACGCTTGCGAAAGGCGATGGAGATGATAGCCGAGAGTCTAGAGATCGTCCTTACACGATGAATATGATGCACAGAGGTGGCGGTGAGTGGCGATAGTTGCGAAAAAAAAAAAAAAAAAAAAAAAAAAAATGAACAAAAGAAACAAATCACCCAGCTTTGCATTTTTTGTTATCATCCGCTTGAGATAAAAAGTCTATCATTCGCACTATCGGACCATAACTCACGGCGTTGCATCTTGTATTTCGATTCGGCGAGAAGCGAATTCTCACACGCTTTATCGGGTCTCGTTACAGTGCCGGACAGCATGGAAAGCGCCAACGATTCCGCCGTAGTCTCGACGACCACGCACTCATCGTCCGCGGACAGCGGAACTCACATGCCAGCGATTCGCAAGAAGGAGCGCGACTACGAGGGAATGTTCGAGTTCAAGAAGGAGGAAATCCCCGTAGTGATAAGACACCTCGTCATAGGTAACAACACCAACGGACAAGTTGTTTCGTATTCCTGCATTTCGTTTTTTTTTTTTTTTTTTTGTCCATCGTTCGATAACTAATACCAAATTTGTATAATTTTTCTTTTATTAACAGATTTGAACCCAAGAGTGGCGGTGACTCTGCTGCCCGGACTTCCGGCCTACATCCTCTTCATGTGCATAAGGCACACTGACTGCATAAACGACGACGACAAAGTTCGTACCCTCCTGACGGGTTATCTGAACGCCGTGAAGAGAGTCATAAAGAGACGCGAGGACTTCGATTCGGGCGTTCTGTGGCTCAGCAATACCCTCAGACTTCTTCACAACATGAAGCAATATTCGGGCGACAAACCTTTCCAGATCGAGAACACACCGAGACAGAACGAACAGTGTTTGAGAAACTTTGATCTGAGCGAATATCGCGTGGTACTGAGCAACGTTGCACTGTGGATATTCAACAATATCGTGACGCATCTCAAGGAGAGAATTCAGGCTCTGACAGTGCCGGCACTGCTCGAGCACGAAGCGATCTCTGTCATGAATTCGAAGGAGCCGGGACGGGCGAGATCGTCGTCGGTCGGCGAGGAGAGAAAATCTACTCAGCAGAAGCTCGACAAGCTTCTCGACGAGCTCAGCAGCGTGCACAAGACTCTGCAGTATCACGGTGTCGATCCCGAAATCGTCACGCAGCTTTTCAAGCAGCTCTTCTACTTCATGTGCGCGAGCGCTCTGAACAATCTCCTCCTTAGAAACGAGCTCTGTCACTGGACAAAGGGAATGCAGATAAGATACAATCTCAGTCATCTGGAACAATGGGCGAGAGATCAGCGTCTAGCTTTGGCGGTCGAGGCCCTTCAGCCCATCATACAGGCTGCCCAATTGTTGCAGGCTCGAAAGAACGACGAGGACGTACACTCGGTATGCGAGATGTGCAACAAATTAACCGCCAACCAGATCGTCAAGATTCTCAATCTTTACACACCCGCCGATGAGTTCGAGACTCGAGTGCCGGTCTCATTCATCAGAATGGTGCAAGAAAAGTTGGAACAACGTCGCGAAAACAACGAACAGGTAACAAAATACACGATTATTCACAATCAGACTGGGATGTTTCCTTATTCGTCCCTTGTTCGCCCTTGTTCGTCCGTTGAAACGGCCGTAATTGTGTTGCGAAATATCGAAAAACTGAACGTTCGTAAACGCGGTAAACAAAGAGTTAACTAACCTTGAAATGTCATGATACGTGCCGTGCTGTTGTTCGTCTCTTTAACGATACGATTCACTGACTCGAATCACTTTTTTCTCAATTCGATATTCCCGCGACACCGAACGTTAAGAGTTCACACGATTAACCGGAGACGCACATGTATCAATACCATGACGCGAAGTAGACGTGTTCAAGCACGCCGGGCGCTCCGCGATTGGCCGAGCTGGACCCCCCCCCCCCCCCTTCCCCTACTCAAGGCGTAACGGAAATTTTCACCCGATTTTGAATTGTACACTTTTTTTTAACGTATTTAATTTTTTACAGTTACTAACTAACCTTGAAATGTCATGATACGTGCCGTCCTGTTGCTCGTCTTTAACGATACGATTCACTGACTCGAATCACTTTTTTCTCAATTCGATATTCCCGCGACACCGAACGTTAAGAGTTCACGATCATCCGGAGACGTACATGTATCAATACCATGACGCGAAGTGTCGTGTTCAAGCACGCCGGGCGCTCCGCGATTGGCCAGCTGGACCCCCCTCTCCCTTCCCCTACTCAAGGCGTAACGGAAATTTTCCCCCCATTTTGAATTGTACACTTTTTTTAAACGTATTTTTATTAATGTTCATTTAATTTTTTACAGTTACTAATGGACCTGAAGTACTCGTATCCCGTGAGATTCCCCTTCAACCCGTCGAACATTCGATTGGAAGACATCGAAGTACCGGAAGTTCTGCATTTACCAATGCTGAAGAAGGTCTAGATCGAAATTATTAGAAACGAAGGGCAACGAGATAAATTTACGGGGATTAATTTGATAACCTTTCGAGGTAGTAGCCGAAAATTCGTTAAAGGAAAGAGAGAGTATATGACGATTAAGCGAATGGTCAAGGCCCGAGAGCGTGAGTAAATTAATTTACAAAACAAATAGGTGAGACGCTAATAGATACGCGGCTCGTGCCGATCGTCGAGGATATATATCACACACACGTTTTATATATTTTTTT
Organism: Amblyjoppa proteus; assembly: GCA_963922035.1. Taxonomy (NCBI): domain Eukaryota; kingdom Metazoa; phylum Arthropoda; class Insecta; order Hymenoptera; family Ichneumonidae; genus Amblyjoppa; species Amblyjoppa proteus. The sequence continues at coordinate 9,104,841 of OY998233.1, forward strand.
TTACGCGAGTAATTTGTATTTATCCAGAGTGCATTAATTGCCCAGTACTTAAATACCACTTACGCCATACAAAAACCATATAAAAAAAAAACAAACAAATAAACCTATTGCGAACGACTTCCGGCTTAGCGCGAACGACGAAGAGATATATATATATACATATATATGTATATATATGTTTGTTATTAGACCATAGTATATATAAATGTTAAAGAGAACAAGTGATGTAGAAATAATATTTAACTCCCTTCCCCGTGTGAAAAAAAAAGAAAAAAAAATCGTTCTGATATAAGAACTAACGTTATAATTATACTTTAATGTATAAAAAAAACCTTAACAATAATTAAGGCGTAGTGCTGCCGGTCGATAAGCCATTAGGGACACTTTCCCCCGAATCAGTGCGTATCGTAATATATATTTCGCGCCTCTATCGCATTTCATCGCATCGATACACAATTAATTAGGTACTTTGATTCCTCGATTCGTATAATATTACTTAAATATTATTCGTTAATTGCGCCAACAGGAAAAAAAACCTAATAGCTTCAACGATTTTTTGTGCCGGATGAAGGTTCGATAGAGGTCCGTTTGTAAAGTAATTCAAGTGTAAAAAAAACGAGAGAACGTATAACAAAATCGAACGAGAGAATTGTAATAATACTGAGACGGCCAGGATAGTATATTTTGTTATACGAAAGAGCTATTTGTCACACGAGAGAAAACGGAGAGGGTTACCGTCTACCGGTCCATTTAAAGTGAGAGGTATATATTGTTGTTATCGATTTGTCAGATTTATGTATACCGGAGAGCTGAGTATGTGCCATTGTGGGAAGTTAATTCAATCGTAAATTCAATCCCCACCCTCCTCTCCCGCGAATATCGTATTTTCGATCATCGATCGTGAATCGTGCCCCAGAATATAAAAATCACATTCCATAGATTACTGCTAAAATTGTCGAAGAGCCATCGGATCCTTCGATTCACCGATTATATGATAAAGCTGAGAAATAATCTATTTCCACGGATGCATCACCTAGCGAATCGATGTGACAAATTTATTTGTTCCTAAAGATATAATAAATTATCGTTGACGAAAAAAAGAACTCGGAATATTCACTCTTTCGCGTAACTCACCCGCGCATATATATTTTTCTTCCAGTTGATCGCTCGGCAGCGAAAGTCGTGCAGGAAGAGTGGAAGGTAATCGAAAAGCAAACGAGAGACGGCGGTAGTATTACAATCTGTTTAATGCGGTATATAAATTAGAGTGTACCTTGTCGCCAAGGTAGACTGACAGAATGCGCGAATGATAAAAAATGTCGTGGGTATGTGTGTGTGTGTGTAATAAAAATTTGAAAGAAAAAAAAAGCGCTCTAACGAAGCACAAGGAGTTAGCGTTGAAACCGCGGAAATGATCATTAATTAATGGGGTTTTTTTTTTTTTTTGTTCTTATTAAATCGATAATTCGTTTTTTGTATTAAATATATGAGAAACGTTATGTTCTATTTAAGCGTAATCACCGGGATCAGCCGGGGATCGAATATCATCGATCTTGAGAATCATCTTGACCAGTTGCGTCGCCAGAAGAATTTGCTGAGTCTTGCTCTTGAGTGATTCGATAACGTTCTGTGCCTTCATGTCCGATGTACCGCAATTCATGCAATCGATGCCCAGAGCGGGATTCTTCTCGGACAGTTGAAGAGCTTTCGTTTCGGCGAGTGCGTCAACCGCGGAGAGACCGGCATTCTCGGCGAGTGCCATCGGGATCGCCTCGAGAGCGTCGGAGAACGCGCGGAAGGCGTACTGTTCGAGGGAGCTGATACTGTCGGCATGAGCTGCACAGGCGAGGGCGCAAGAGATCTCAGCGGCTCCGCCACCGTAAACGATCCTCTCGTCGGTCACCAAGTTGCGAACCGCGCACAGAGCGTCGTGGAGCGAGCGTTTGGCTTCTTCGATGATCTGAGATAAAGAAAACAAAAAATCAAACACGATGTCGCAAGAAAAAGCTATTCGGCGAAGTCGTTGAAGGTAAATTTCAATGGGGCAACAAAATATAACGAGGTATTGTATTACGGACCAATACGGATACCGCCGTATGTATTCGTGCATCTTTGTATGCAGAACCAATATGTTGCAGTATCGTATTCGTTTCAAATCAAATAAAGTTTGAAGCGTTAAACAAAAACTCTGCTGCGTTGCTCTGGCAAGGTGTCTGAACGGTTAGACGCATGGAAAATAGCATTGCCACAATTCTCCGTGCTGTTTGATAACGAAAATATTAATCGAGAGTTTCTCTCACCATCTTGTTTCCACCGCGGATGAAGATTGTTACTGCCCGAGAGTTCTTGCACTCTTCGATGACCAGCATACGGTCCTTGGTCGTTCCGAAGTTGAGCTCCCTGACAACACCAGCGTAGCCGAGTTTATCGGCAGTGAGTTCCTCGAAGCGCGGAACGATGCGACCGCCAGTAGCGATGGCGATTAACTGAAAAACAAGTGTCTCGTTTATCTGTTCTGATGGAACAATGTTTGTTCGTATGAAATTTAGAAGAAAGGTAACAAAGCCCTCAGCTCTCATAATCATTGGTCATTGGAGCCACTGCGATAGCCCGATCCATCGAATCGACGATCTCTCGATCCTTGTAACCTTCCCGGAAACTGGATGTGATTCCAACTTCCGAAACGATCCGATGGACGAATCAAGATCGGCGATCCAATTTCTCGGACCTCGCCCTCCTCCGTTGCTTTTTGTCATCATCGGGCAGTCGAAGTTCGATAAAAAGTATAAAAATCATAGCAGAGAAAAAAAATCACCTCGATCTCCGGCCCACCGACCCATCTGACGGCTGGCAGATCTTTTTGCAGCAAAAGATGATTCGCCTCATCGTCGAAGCCCCACTGGCAGATGGCGAGAGTCGCACCGGCTGACTTAACTTGATCGACCATCTCGGTGAATTTCTCGCGTTCATATTCACGAAGTTTCTTGTAATCCTCAACGGAAGTTACGTCGAGCTTATGCTTGGTCTTTGGTTTTGGCGGCTCGAACGGGCAAGTCAAAATCGCTAATTTTACGTTCTCCAATCTCTGTTAACATAAAACGAAGGGAATAATTCAAGTCTTGGAATTCTATGGTACATGCAAGAGATATTGTAGCAGCAATGAATCGTGTTCGATACGGAAGAAAAAATCGAACGAGTAAAATATCGTTGTTGCCAATTGTATTTTGCAAGGTGTCTGGTCAGATCGGCTCATCGAGGGTGCCGGCTGCAATTCTCCTTGCTTGAGAATCATCAGTCTCTTTAAACGCGAAAAAAGTTTGCAATACCTTGGGCATTTGGGGATGACTGAAGTCCTTGTCGATGACGACACCGCGAACAAGCATAGTGTCCTCCAGGCGACCTCCGACTTTTCCCTCCAACTTTATCAGCTCGAAATTTACGTCGCGCTTCTCGAGATCCGCAACTGCCATAACTGCATTCACCGCGATTTCAGCCATTTGCCTATGACATTTGTTGATGCTGGGGAAAAAAAAGAAAAATTTAATTATAAATTCGTAACTACGTAGATTATTTGGAGGAATTGTGTTTTTACATTTTCGAGCCGAGAGTCGTCATAGCCGTTCTTATCAATGGCTGCAAATCTTTAGGATCAACCGGAAAAGACTCCGCGATAGTATCGAGATGTTTGGTAGCGCATTGAGCGGCGAGCTCAAACCCATCTGCAATTCTGATGGGATGAATGCCCTTGTCCAAAAGACGTTCCGCCTGTTCCATAAGCGCTCCGGCGAGCACCACGACTCCGGTAGTTCCGTCGCCTATCTCGTCGTCCTGAGACTGCGACAGCTGGACCATCAGCTTGGCGATCTCGTGGTCGACGTCCATGTTCTTAAGAATCGTTGCTCCGTCATTGGTGACAGTGACATCTCCGTCGGAGCTGACCATCAGCTTGTCCAAACCTTTGGGTCCCAGCGAAGTTCTGAGAATGTTGGCAATGCTGCGAGCTGCAAAAATGTGAGACTGCAAAGGAAAAATTATAAATAATTGGATATATGCCATTTAAAGCATATTTGACTTTTGAAATCAATTAAGTTTTGTTTTGAAGTAATAGTTTTACATATGCCATTTAAACAGCAGCATATTTGATTGTTATAATCAATTTATTTTTTATTTTTAAGAGACACCAAACAAGTTGAAGAAATTTATTCAGTGTGTTCCAAGAGTCGCCCCAGCGGCTTCCATTTACGGGCATAATGCGAACGCAGTTAGGCCCTATCACATTCAAACACACCCACACACGCACACACACACACGTACGCATATAAGTGGAACCCCCCACAGGACATTAATTCTAATAAGAATGGGCCGAATAATACAGAAATTACCTTCGAGCTTCGCGTTTTTCAAACACATAATTGGTAGTTCATTGATAAACCGCGTGAAAGTTCCGCAAAGATAAATGACTGATAAATTTCGGTTGAGCAATCGCCGCCATTGCCCTGACTCACGTGGCCGCCCCAAAAAGAAAATTATAATTCACGGCATTTCCTGTTACTGGAAATCCTCGCGTCACTGTTTCGGTATCCACTGAAAAAAACTACCGAGCAGTTTCGTTTCGTGTATTTCGGATCGCGAAAACTAGGTATTTGTCGCCGCGAAATTGTAAGAGAAATTTTGAGGGCCTCACCTTGATCGCATCGTTGCCGGTTAGCCGCTTCTGCTTATCCTGATCCCTCAGAATGATGAACGGCCTGCCGTACTCGTCGAAGGCAATGGATCCCGGAATAGCAGCCATAATTCTGGCTTTATGGGAATAGTACGAGAGAAAATACTGCTTTGCAAGGGGTCTTTGTTAGGGATCACGCGAAGAGACTTTATTCCAGCGATTGGACCACCATCTTGGTTGTGCTTCTCTTTCGGCTGTCGCACGACGAGTGGAAGGCACTTGTTCAGTTTATCGAGTGGCTCCACCTATTCTGGAGTTTTCTACACGGACGGAAGAAACTACGGTAACCACACGGTTACACTTCCGTGTTTCGAACGTCATCGATTCTCTCCCGACACGCAGGTCCTCTTCTTTTTTATTTATTTATCTCGTTGGTTATTCTCATTATCATTGCCCTTCGTCGTCCTTCGTGCAGGAAAGGTTCTCAGCCACGGTCATTAATAGCTAACGAGATCCGCTATTAATTTGTAGGTTATTAATAGATTTTGGGTAAAAAATACTTCAATTATTTTCTTGCACGGTTATGTATTTCACGTTTAATTATTACCTTTTCGGACATTACAATCGTGAACAATTATACACATATAAGTCGTACACATAATAACCATTAGTGGATCGAATATAATGCAATTACTCGGTAGAGGTACTTTCGACTCGGAGCCTAGAGGCCAGAATTCTTGGTTTGCTACGGTACATCTCTGTTTTTCTTTCGTTCGATACGACAATAGTATACTCGTAGTAAACGTTGGATGCGAGATTTGCGATCTTATTTAGTTTGTCGTTTTTAACCGTCAATCAAATGATGAGCAAATACGGATGCCTATTGGATAGAACGAAGTCAAACGGATTTCATTGAATGGACGCTTGTGTGTCATTTACTGTTGAAATATTTTACGGCTCGCGAACTTTTCTTAGAAATTAATAGGTCTTACGAGCTATTTGATATGTACTTCGTGTGTGGAGCTTCCTTGTGCGTCTGAATCATCCCGCTCCCGATGCCCCTTTTGATATCGCAGAGATTATCGAAAAACGGATTTAAAAAAAGAAAAAAAATAAAATGTAAAATAGTACAGAGCGTACGGCGGGAGGAGGGAGGGAGATGGGAAAAGGGCATGACCTTAACCTTTCAACGGAGGGCGGAAGGGGGGATGACTGAGACGGATAGACGTTCAAGGTCGAAGCAAGGTCAAACCGTAAACGTTCGCAATAGGCCAAAGGGCAGAAAATGGACAGCCTGTACCGGTTTTAAAACGTGCCATAGTACATATATAATATCGGATATAGTATATACATACTACAGCCTAACCATCGACTGCGTGGTGTAATAATATAACCCGGGTGTTTCGCGCTTCCGTACCATTTCGTGTACAACAGTACATATTCATAGGTAATATATATCATATGTGTATAATTAAATGTATAGTATATATCGCATCAAGAAAAGTATATGAATACTATGCAAATATATATAGAGCTTAAGTATACATATGGATCGAAGATAAAAATATAATTTCAATAGAATATCTCGCAATAACATTCATAGTTCAGACTCTCCCTAATGCTTTTAGGCATTCGCGTGATATGTATTTTTTTTTTTCTTCTTATCATCAACTTCTTTTTCTGACACGCGTAAGTACGTAACGTCACGTAGAAAGTAGATCGACGGAGATACCAATATAGACGAAAGATACTACGACTTTTTTTCATTAATTTTTTTTGTTTCCTTTCTTCCTTCGAGGATATAATAGATTCTCCTACGCGCGTCGACGCGTACGACGAAGCACCAAGGACTTTACTTTCGGGTCCGTTCTCACATTAGCGCTTAATTTGTGCATTTTTAATTCCCGTGATTCGACTTACTTAACAATAATAATATACTATGTGTGTATATATATATATATATATATATATATATATATACACTATGTATATATATATATATATATATATATATATATATATATATATATATATATATATATATATATATATATATGTGTGTGTGTGTGTGTGTGTGTGTATATACTATAGTAACGTATGTATTCTTAATTAAAGAGTAAACGCGCTACTCTGATATGTGTTGTATTATTCAGTCGCAATTCAGTGAGGAAATTGGAAGCCGTTAATTGTCCCTCTCTCTTTCTCTCGTTCTCTCCTCCCTCGCTTCCTATCTCACAATTTTCCATTGTTCTACTTTCATCTTCTGTTCGTTCTCTACTTGAGCTTCCGGCCACGTACAATATGCACGTCCTAGCGCACGCCCGAACGAAATGTTTCAACGATTTTTCTTCACAATAAATAACGTGTCAAATGGATAAAATGTTAAACGAACGAATACAAATCAACGATCGAAGAAATTTTGAACGAGATTTTTTTTTTTTTTTTTAGTAACTTATTTTCTAGCGGTTCACACGACAGTTAAGTTGAATTTGATTTTTGTTTTTTTTTTTTCTCTTTTCTTCTAGATAACTTCCTCTGTCGTCAGGGCGGAGGAGAGGGGAGGAACCGGACCGGGTGCGTCTAAACGAAGAGGCCTCGCTTGAAGAGTATACGATTTCCTTGTCCGGTGATTCGCTTCTCACCGGATGTGTACTGGACGATCGATTTTATCTGGTCTGTCGCAACAGGACCGATGCATACGAGAGGATCCTTGAAGTACGAGCAAACCTTTCGTGTCGACTGCCGATGACGTCTCTGCAGCTGACAGCACAGTCCCCTGCTTATGTCGCACTCGCCGGACATGGCGCACTCCTCGCCTGAACAAACCATAAACAAAAATATATAGCTCGATGAATTGATCCAATCGAATATTCGTAGAAAACCGTCTCCTAGACATTGCATTATTTCTACTAGTTGACACGTAAATTTCGTACTTATCGAGGGTTTTTGTGAACTTTAAATTATGAAGTGCTGGAAAATCGACGGGATTATTTTTTGTTTTCGAGATCACGAGCTTTTGTCGAGAACGTGAATTAGACTTTACTTGATAATCCGCGCTTCATCGATGAATTCGAATTTAAAAAAATAATCGGTTGCTATTAAACAGCGTAACAGTTAAGTGTGTATTCGATACAGCGGTCAAACATTCTCGTGGCCATTTTTACACTTGAAGAGTGTGCATCGACGTAGTTCATGGCTGATCTTGAAATTGGATTATTGGCCTTCAGATGGATTTCCACCGAGGCGGTAAGTGTCGGAACGACACCTCCGGCACTCGACAGGAACGTTGTTTTCTTTTTTTTTTCTGCATGCGTCGAGTGTCGGTTGTAATACGTTTTAATCGATTTTGGTCGCGACGTTTTTCGGCTTGCTAGCACCGCTCGTGCTTAATTTATTAGATTATTATCTACGCTGATGTCACGCGAGGGTGACGTTGACAGTGACGAGGATATTTTCACATGCGTGCACGTTGCGCATGCATCATAAAATGACGATATCCCGAATGAATTGACTGTATTTAAAAAAAAAATCATTTGACGCCATTTATCCTATCTCCTCGGTCAATCCCGTCGAGTGTAATAATCCGCCGTCTGACTCTTATTTCCCCGTCACATCGAACACCGATGTGCGATTAAAATTAACCATCCACGCCCGATAGTTTAATGAAAAATTATTGGCAATCGATAGGTGATCAGCTATTTTGGACAGTGAACTATCGAGATCCAATTTTTATAATTACTTTGGTGCGTTTTTTCGTGCTGTTCTTCAAGTTGGAATGACGGCTGCCTGTTACAAGAGTGAATCGCGTTACCCCGTTATTTTTTTATTCGCACTGCATCGAAAATACTCGCCGGAGCTTTGCGTGCAAGCGCCACTAGGGAAAACACCCGCTGGCGGCAGAGCACTCCCTTATTTTCATTATCCATTGGGAATTGTGTGTTCCTCAAATCTTGCGTCGCACCGTAAATAAAGTGCACGATGAGTGATGATCGCGTGCGACCAACCTCACCCTCGACTGTTAAGCGATATTGCTCGTTTTTTTGTGTAATAACTCTCCCGGCTCACTTGGGTACTCACTGTATTGCTTGTTGGACGTTACCGGCGGCTGACAGGACCTCGTTTCGCCGCCCGCGACATCGGCGCACATCAGCCCGGTCTCGCAGTCGTTGTCTCTTCTGCAGAGCTCGCCTTGCTTAAGTCCATAAGCGAAGAGACACGATCCGAATACTGCAATAATTAAATTGTAAACTGTGACTTTTATTGGGCCGAGAGTCAATCTGCTGCACTCATTTGAGGCGTTTGGACAAACATTTTTTTTTTTTTTTTTTAAGTATGGGGCAAGGTGGACTTTCCTAAGATTCATGGGAAAATTGATAAATTGGATCGCTCTGGATCGTAAGCAGAGTTAATACTTTGAACGATCGAAATTTTGATCGGCCTTAGTGTCGAATTTCAAAATTAACGAACGCTCGAATGTTGAAAGGGCAATGTTACGAGCGCCGGTAAAGTTGTAAATAACAATTGCAAACACAAAGATTTCACGATAAATTTGCATCGAAGAGAAATGCGGTATTGGCAAAAATTGTGTTGAGTGAAATATAGAATTTACGAAGAAGAATTCGAAGAGTCAAAAGTGTATAGACATTTGACTTTGAAAACTCAATAATTGTGAATATTAGGAAAGTCTGCTATTTCGAATTTATCGAAATGAACGAAAAGGCAAACGTTAAAAAATAGCGATATACGAAACGAAAGAAAGGGGTTTGCAATGTTTTTTTTTGACAATTTTTGTCTTTTTCTATTCACTATTTCGACACTTTTAATTCAAATTTGAAATTTGAATTAGTTGACTTAGCGATCTGTCGAACTTAAATATTTCGAATAACTGATTTTTCATTATTATTTTAATAATTTGCAATAATGCATTTTTTTTTTTTTTAAATACCTACCGTTTTACATTTGGTTATTGGTAATTTTCATACCCGTCGCTACATATTGCTTACCTCCATCGACATCGACGCAAACGGATCCGGGACAACAATGTTCGTTCGCAGTGCACCTCTTTCCATAGCAAGGTTCCTCAGGTGCGGCAACCTCGAGCGAATCTCCGAACGAGTTGGCGTAATTGCCCGTCAAAGGACGCTGTTGGGATCGATAATGCATTGAGTGGCCGACGTACTGTACATAGGTGTGAAATTCGTGTTTCAAGATCTTTCATTAAATTTCAATAATACGGAGTCTTCACTGTAAAACAAAAAATACTGTTTCCGAGTGCATAGAGGCAAAGGCCGCAGAATGAGAGGCTCAAACATCGTCGCAACGGAAAACATTAATCGTAATGAAGTTCTATAAGATAACAGTAAAACACCGGGTTTTTCGTTATAGCTAGCGATCCAATGACTGTTATGACAAGTTTAATTGACTTCTTACGTGCCGACTTTCTTTTCTTTATCGGCGTTGACCCGCTCGTTACTTGCCGTATTTTTCCTCGCTTCTAATTTCCCAGAAGCAACATAGAGCGTACGTCGTAACGGGCATTAAAACAAGCGACCTAGCTCGCAATGCTTTTTGCAGAAATTCCGAGGGACGGAAAAAATATATAAAAATAATGAACGTGATAACGATCACTTCTCGACGACCGCTCGACATGTAAAGCCCATGTATCAAGATAATTGTGCGAATGACTGTGCACATTCGTCGTGTACAAAATTGTAACAGCAGCACTGAATGACTCTGTCGTTTTGATTGAAAATTTCTAATGAGTTTTTGCGGGACATTGACGATCTTTTTTATTTGCTTATTTATTGATTTTTTTAACCTGTAGATAGGACTGGCGATTTAGATAGCCTCCGTGTCCCCCGTATCCAAGATTCGACAGCATTTCCGGAGTGAAACGATTGAAGAGTCCGCCCCAAGCGTCGACGAAGCTGTGCTGCATACTCGCCACAATCACAAGTGTGACAATCGCACTCGCGTGATACTTCATCCTGGCACTAATTTGTGTTTGCGTCTTTCGTCGGGTGGGCTATTTTTTTTCTGTGTTCGCGAGCTATTGGCTCCAACGACGCTCTGAAAACATTGAAAAATATCTTTGCTGGTCGAGAAAGATTTTCAAAAATATTCTTTTTTTTTTGTTTATTCTAGAGCGTGTAAAATATGTTTCTAAATTATTTACAATACCAGTCGGATAGTCGAGTTTTCTTATCACAATACTTTCCTTCCCGAAGTTCTTCGTATGTAATGGGAAACGAAATTTAAAAGACACGCTTTTAATTAACTCGATCGAATAACTAGAGCAGCGATACATAGAAAAAAAGAAAAAATGATTTATTGATTTAACAAAAATGTTTTCATCACAAATATCCATCGTCTCTTACCTTCCTAATTTAACAATGTAAAAAAAAAAATGATAAAGTTGACAAAAAAAATTGCGTACGTTGGTGGTTCATAACTCTTTTTTAACCGTGCAAATCTTTTCGACCATGCAGTTTCCGCTGTTCAAACTTGTTCGAGTTTGCTCGAACGAGCGCCTCTTCGATTTTTGATCAGTCAACAGACAATGTTCCGAACGACAGTGACGATGACAATGACATTCCTTACAAGCTACATACGCGCTCCGATCGGTCTCTTCTTTGAAAAAAAAAAAAAAAAAAACCGAAAATCCCTCTTTGATGTCCGGCGAAAAAAAATACCACCGATTCCCTCGCCACGAGCAGTAATGGCGTTACCTTTGTTACTCGCCGAGCGACAACGACAACCGGACGGGACGGAGGCTTCAACAAGTCGACTGAATGGGACCCGCTGCAGAAGGTTGACTGAGGCGTAGAGGAACCCTCCACGGCAATCTATACTCCTACGCGGATCACGGGGTGTCCCACCCTCTCTCTCCGGGCTCTCCAATCTCACCGGTCCGGCGCAAAACTCCCCGACGCATGCGTTACGTCCCGGTCGCATCGCGCCCTCACCGCTGCCCCCGCCCGCCATTATACTCTCGTCCCTTTCGTCCGAATTTTCATTTCTCATCCCTTCTCCAACGTCCACAATTGAATATCGTTTAACCGGCGATCATTCGGCCGTCACGAGCACATCTCGCGTCGCTCCGCTCTTAGCCCCAAAAAAAAAAAAAAAAAAAAAAAAAAAATACATTCCGCCAAAGGGACTCGATAATAAAAAAAAGTCGTCCTTGCATGAATGTTACTTCGTTTCGATCGGCAGTTGATCCGCAAGAAGTTCCGCACGCATTTCACGACGGGCTCGTAAAGGAGCGCGAAAAATACGATCGCCTCGATTTTTTTCCTTCCGAAACGACGATCGCTCTGATTCGTCGCTCGAGACGTGTTTACCTCGTTGACGTTATCCACCTGCACGGGGTGGGGGGGGGTGGCAGAGTTCCGTTATCGCGTGGGTGGCACGGTGGTAAGCTCCGCTTTTCTCTCTCCCCCTCGCCCCCCCCCCCGTCGCCCTTCTTCGCCCACCGAAAATCATCTCTCTCTCATCCTTCCGTGTTTCGCGATCCTCCAGGAATCTTGTCCTCTCTCTCTCTCTCTCGAGCGCACTTTCGTATTGATCCGCACACCTACCATATCCGCTGCCTCCCGTTGGCGCTCTCGCTTCCTGCTCCATATAGCTCCGTCGCACGTTCTGGAAGCGAGGCTCTACACGCCAAGGTTTATATACAGTTTTTGCACGTACACACACACACACACACAGAGGCATGTACCTGTACATTGCCAATTATCTGCGATTTCACCTCCTTCCTCGGTGAGCCCCTATCTGGCCGAGCCATCAAAGTTTGCTACCGCTACGCTCTCGGCTCATGTGTATTTTATACAAGGCTTCGTATGTAGTTCGTTATTTACTTCATCCCCCAATTTCGCAGAGGGACGAAGGAAGGCGTGGACGGCAGCTGCACATAGAGTTTTACATAGAAACGACAGTGGACGTACCTTTGTCCTAATACAGGTACGTGCTTCGCTGTATCGATCGCTGAGAAACGGAAGGGCCTAACCCGTTTGCTTTGACATCGACTTCAGCGCCTCTCTGCTTCTCGGAAGTCGGTAGAGCGAAGGATCATCGCGTCGGCCCCGGCGTAGGAACGTCATCACCCCATCCCCCCCCCCCCCCCCCCCCTCAAAGACGCTAAACGTTCAAATGCCGAAGTACGCAGTGTGAAACACACAACGTCAACGACAAGCTTTACCTCCCCCTCAACCGCCCGCTCTGCAGCTGAGTTTCCGCCCCTTGTGCACGCATCGCTCGATTCGCGAGTGCACCGCAACGTCGAGATATTACGCTTGTGGTTATAAATGCATATTCACGCATGAACGCGACGCAGTTAAACGTGCGTGAGAATCGCCAGAGAGTGAGCAACTCCGGGGTTCAAGGACGCGCGCAGCATCATCAGCGAACCGTACCTGTTATATACTCATTTGAGGGATTTATAACGGCGAGGCTCTCTCGAGTTCACCCTTAACTGAGCGTAATACCGAGTGAGGGGTTTTTTTTTTTTTTAACTTCTAGGGAAGGATCAAAAACGCACTATAATTACAACCGTGACGTCACAATTAAAAATGTTTTTTTTCTTCTTCTCTTTTCTCGTATAAAAATAAGTTTAATAAATAAAGAAATAATCGAAGAGAACAGGATATAAATAATAAATAATAGACACCTAAACGATTACGTGGGACCTATATTAATTGGATTCGTTATTTATGTATATTCTTTATGTTATTCTTGTCAGGGTAAATGTTGTCAATATGCAGAATTTTTTTTTTTTTTTTTTTTATCGTTCCTTCGACGTTAAATCGGATATTCACCACTTTTACCCTGGATTATTATTCTCATTATTCTTTATGAATACGTTAATATCATCGATAATATTTGTATTGTTCATTATTTACATGGAATGCGATATTTTACTCGATTTCGTCGTTGATTAGACTCTCTCGGTGTTTCTTTTTTTTTTTTTTTTTTTTTTCTTCTCTTTTTCATTTCTTCCTCCGTCTTTGTACAATTTATACAGACAGGCTTTGCGGCCTGTGGTAGCTTGCCATTTTATTTTCTTCACGTTTAGCGTTATTTTTTTTGTTTGTTGTTTTTTCGAGTTCTTATTTAAACTCCAGTCACGCTGTGAAGCCACGGTTTGAAGTAGGTGGTTCTCATGTACACCCCCGGTAAATACGGTTTGGCACATTTTATTCCGTGCGACACAGTGCCGACGAGAACCCATCTGCCGTCCGGTCTCTCGATCATCAGCGGACCGCCGCTGTCGCCCTGTTGACAAAAAAATGTAACGCAGTTAGTCATCGTTTCGAAGGTTGACGTTAAATTGAGATAGATAAACAAAAAAAAAAACAAAAAAAATGCAAACGGCGTCGAAAAAACGTGGCGTTCAGTGTAGATTCGAAACAAAATTAATGGACTTTTCAAGGACTTCGAGGATCGCTCGACCTCGAGGGTCGAGCGATCCGCCGGACACAATGAGAAACGATATTGGTCATTGAGCGGAGCCTATTTCTGTTGTGTGAGAAATAAAGTTACCTCGCAGGAATCCTTCTGACCGTTGGCGTAACCGGCGCAAATAAAACTGGGAATTATAACTTTGTCCGGTTGTTGTCCGGTTAGGAACATCTCTTGACACACGTCGTTCTCTATAATGGGCACCTGAACTTCCTGAAGTACCGAAGGCGTTCCACCACCTGTGAAGAGAAAACAATAGATAATAGTGATAGAATATATCATTTTTTTATATGATCAAAAAAAAAAAAAAAAAAAAAATGTCCAGTTTATTTCATTAAGTAATGTCGTGGTGCAAAAAAGAATATTACGATTATGGGGGAAAAAAAAAACATCTAATTTATCTCAATAAATGTTTGTTTTGTTGTACAGTTGAATGATGATACTCACTGTATTTCAAGCGTCCCCAACCGGTGACCGTTGCCATTCTCCCAGTAAAATCTTCGCCGTCTTCGGGCATGCATATCGGTATGATATGGGCGTCGAATTCAACAGGTTTCTCGAGCTCGAGAAGCGCTATGTCGCTTCTGAAGGTGTCCGGAACGTAGTCCCGATGAGGTATGACTCTCTTGACGTTTCTTGTAACGCTGCGCTTGGATTCCAATTCTCCCGACAGATCGAACTCTCCAAAGACCGCAACGAGTGTCGCCAAGAACCTTGAGATATCCGGAGATGATTGGTCATTAATAATTATAATTTTTAACGTTCAAAAAAAAAAAAAAAAACAGATTACATTGTTCTCAGCGAGGCTTTGAAACGAGTAGATAAACGTTTCACCGTCCTCGTCGACATTTACGGTGTCGCGACAGAATCGACATATCTAACTGAGTCAACGTCACAGCCAGAACGTGGTAAAGACACAGCGAGACAATTCGTCAATTCGTTTGTTATTCGTACTGCTTCAGCGAAA
The DNA here is from genome assembly GCA_963922035.1 of Amblyjoppa proteus. Taxonomy (NCBI): domain Eukaryota; kingdom Metazoa; phylum Arthropoda; class Insecta; order Hymenoptera; family Ichneumonidae; genus Amblyjoppa; species Amblyjoppa proteus. The sequence continues at coordinate 9,119,930 of OY998233.1, forward strand.
TTCGTCTCGATGAGCATATCAATGTCCTTAATGTCAAAGCCGGACGGGCTGCTCACAAGCGTAACTTAAATGCTCTTTCGGCGTTAGACCATTAACATATAAAATCGCATTTGCCTTACCCTGGCAAACAATGGGCCGCGGTGACAACGTAGTTGTTCGTTAGGAGCACGCCGCCGCATTTGTTCTTCGTCAATAGACCCAACCACGTAGACTCCCTTATGAGTACCTGCCACGGCCACGCGCCGAAACTCGCTGCCTTGCCGCCGACAATTCTGCCGCGTTTTATTAAAGGACGAATTCCGCACTCTGTTCAAAACATAACAATTCGAAACATAAACCCTCCGCCTGACCGCTGTGTGCGAGAACGTCCATTGTCGAAAACGACAATGCCGAAGACTTCTCGCAACTTCCATGAAAATCAAATATATACAAAGATTATTCGAAAGATTTTATGGTGGGGAGGAGCATTGATTTCAATTTAAAAAATGTATTTTATTCATCGATAATTTAAATACGTATCATTCGCGATTGATTGTTCGTAACGATGTTCTGGTCAATGTGAAAAATTCCTCAGGACCGACTATGCAAAATTGTCAGATGCGTTCAATTTAAAAAAAAAAAATGATCTTCCTGCAGTTTCTTTTTGTAATTTTTTTGTCACGCTACAGATTTGTTTTTTGTATCATGTGGGAAACCGAAGTAGGTACGTAAGTGTATTTCCAATCGAGACGAATGTTTCGGACAGGGACTCTACATACGTGAACGATAATCCGGCGCGGTGTCATCGACCTCTGTGGAGACTTGGGTGGATTCCTCATCCTCGACGACTTCCGGTTGCTCCGTGGTGGACGTTGTCGTGGTTGTCGTCGCCTTTCTCGTGGGTTTCGGCCTTCTCGTAGTCTGAGGCTTCTTGGTCGTCGGACTCGCGTAGCTCGTAGGCCTCGGTTTGCCGCCCGGGGGTTTCGTTGGCCTCGGGGAGGGTTTCTCACTGCTTCCGGGTTTCTGAGAAGATCCGCTCGGTCTCGTAGGTTTTTTCGTTCCGGGTCTCTTGGTGGTTGGCGCGGACGGCACCGACGCAGTAAGCTTCGGTGGCTTCTTCGTCGGTGGCTTCTTCGTGGAGACGTTCGTAGCGGTCGCCTGAACCGTTGTGTTCTTCTTGCTGTAGACGACGTCGCGAAGATCCTGAAAGTTCCCCTGCAGCGACTCGACGATCTTGTGAACGAAAACGTCGACCTTGTCCGTAAGAACGTCATCCTCGACAAAGCCCGGTGTCGGTATCTCGTCTTCGTTCAGTATCTCGTTGTGCGGAAGGCCGGTCACGTATGAGGTAGCGATTATAGTCGGTTTCTCCTGTTGACCCAAATTTGGATTTCTCACCGGTGGAAAATTTGTCATGTCGTCGGGCGGTGGACTTTCGTCGTCGCATATCGTGGAAACTGGTGTAGGGTCGTTTGTGGTCAGTGCCACCGAGGCGGTGGTTTGAGGCTTGTCGGTCACGGTTGGCTCCTTGAAGACAAGAGTCTGAATCGGCTTCTTATCGTCCTCCGGCTGGGACGGTTTTAGGTGGAAGGTCGGTTTTCCAGACCACGAGGACATAGTCGTCCAAATGGTGGACGGCCTCTTGGTTATGATGGAGCCGTTGCTGCCGGTCGGTCCAGCTTCCTGAACGGCAACGGCGCCGTCGGGCCTCGGACTCGTGTGGTCTTTGAGATTTACGCTTATGTAACTCGTCGAAACGACGTGATTGTTGCTCGTCGATGCACTGCTGGTCGAGATAACGGTACTGATGTTGTGAGTTATCGTCGTACCGATACTCGGCAATCTCGTCACGAGACTGGGTCTTATAGAGCCAGTGGTCGGTCGTCTCGTGGCGGGTTTCGCGGTGGTAACGGTCGTGTACTCGGTGCCTAGAGGGCCGAGAACGATAACCGTGGGAGCCGGTGGATTCGTCGAGGGCCTGACCGACGGTCTCGTTGAGGGCCTCGTCGAGGGCCTCGTCGAGGGCCTCGTCGAGGGCCTCGTCGAGTAATCGTTGACGTTCGAACTTCCGTAAGAGCTCGTGGTCATTGGAGGTTTTCGCGTAGACTGAAAATTCGACGAGGCCGACGAGGATGACGAGGAAGTCGAGTGGGATGAAACTCCACCGCTGGCCTGAGTCGAGGCCGTGTCATAGTGATAATAGGTCGATGGTCTACCGGGCTTGTAAAACGTGTAAGGGAAAGTCTCGGTCGTAGTCGAGGGCCTGGAAACCGGTAGTCTCGACGTTGTCGGAGGCCTCGAAGTTTCATCGACGCTGACCCATGTTTGTATCGACGAACCACCGTGCTGCATCTGCTGAGTGATCTTTGTCGGTGAACTCGGTGTCGTGGCGTTGAGTATCGATATTATGTGATTTATAGCGATTTCCTCGCTATCGAGCTCGTCGTGCTTCTTGTTGCCCGAATAAACGTCGTAGGTGATCGTTGGCACACGAACGAGATCCTCGTCGTCGACGAATGTCGATGTCATCGGTGTCGTGACGTCGATCTTCAGCATCGTCGTTTCCGGAGTTCTTTGCTGCTGCGTGGAGGACTGTGAGAAGATCGTTGTTCTTATAGGCGTTCTTCCGTCGGTGGAAGCGGCGGGACTGGTGTGTTTCAATCCTGGAGTCGTCGTGGTTACTTCGTGGACAATATCAGACTGCTGGAACGCCGAGACGGCTTGAGCGCTGCTCTTGTAGTCGTCCTGGGAATATCCGGGCGTTGACGAAGCCTGCTGTCTGGTAGGTTGTTTCTTGAAGCCATCGTGGATTTTGTTATGACTCGTGGAGTTCGAAGATCCCGGCTTGAAGAGCTCGTCGGGATTGTTGTTCTCGTCCAGGAGGGTTCCATTCTCGTTCAACAGTACAGTGTCGGCGCCGCTGTGGTTGCTCTGACCTAGGCCCTGAGCGAAGAGGGCCGGAAGCTGATCGACCGGATCGGCGATCTGGAGTATCTGATCGGGACTCAGTAGAGTCGTCACGGGATTCACGGGACTCGTTTCGTGATTCTCGTGAATGTCATTGTTGGAATCGGAGTGAGTTATGAGTCCCGGAAGTCGGAGATCGTCGAGGATTTCCTGGTGTCCGAGAAGAGTCGAGAAATCGGTTTCCAAGTGGCTCAAGTCGACTTGGGAAGGGATCTGCGGCTTCTCGGCGTTCTCCATGAAGTCGCTGTGATGAGAACCGGCGTTCGATGGTTTCCGTGTCGAAGAATCGGCGCTCAGGGTCGATATCTTCGTGTAGCTTCCGGCCTGATTGGTCAAGTGATTGAACGAGCTGTATGTATCGATCTTCGTGGTTACCGATGAGGAACTTATGCCGACTGGCGAACCGTCGGGATTCAGTAAGATCGGTATGTCGGGCACGTGATCGATTTCGTGAATATTCAGTAGCTCCTCCGTGCTCGGTGACAGATTGGCCTGACTCGAGGAGATCTGCGAGCCTCTGGCGGGCAATTGACAACACGCGCCGAATAAAAATCCATCCATACATGCGCCGACTACTTCGCCGTTGCGTCTGCTGCACTCGTAGTTGAACATACACATCGCCGGGCCGTCGGTCCGCGTTCTCGATGGATTCGTCGGCTGGCATACCTTCGGTACTATTCTGTAACCGCCGAATAGTTTTCTTCCTGCAAACATCCGAAAGCAAAATTAAATATACGATTATAGTTTATGTTTATATTAATATCGATTATAGTTTATTTACACATAAAACTTTACAAAACAATTCCATTGACTATTATTCTTAATGTCAAGCTCACAAAACTCGTTGGACTACAATAAATACACGAGTTACAGAAAAAAAAAATTCATAGCAATAATATCTCGTCTCCTGAAAATTGTCACAAATAATAAGCTAACAGGACACTCAAGGCAACAGGCAAGACTTTCCGATCACGGATGTAAAATTCCGAAGACCCGGCTCATCGGGCCCGACGAAAGAACCACGGAAGAACTTCGAGCAACTTATAAACTGCGAGAGAAATGAAAGCGAGACACATACAGTCGCTTCGCGTATTCGGGTCAATCGAGACCCAGATTTCGTCGTGCTCGTTCTCGAGCGCTCGTATAATACTTTCCGTATAATTTCGCATATGGAATTTCGTATCGGATATATTACTGTCTTCCATCGATGAAGTTCCGCGGATACGCGGGGGGGGGGGGAAAGGTGGGTCGCTCGGTGCCTACGGTCGAGAATGTACAGAGACAAGCGCGCAGCATAAGCGAAGCGAGAAGCAATGGAGGAAGGTCGTTGCCGTTTAGATCTGCACACACGGCGAACGATCCATCGTGGCTACAATATGAATCCTCGTCCTATATGGAAAGCTCAACGGTTTAACGAGTTTTACACGCGCGATCTCGCGCTTCGTTGAAGATTTAACGCCGTTTTCAGAAAGAACAAGAGGTGATTCGTCGGAGACGGATGAAGAGATAGAGATATAGGCAAATAGTGCGTTCGAAAAGCGGTAAATACACGAAACCATTCTGCGCCGCAACACGCACACGCACAACGAACCCTGTTACGTCCATAGGTGAGCGCACCCGATGATAATCCTTTTGATGTATTAAAAACGCGCTGTACAATGCAGATAATACATCGACTGCTCGAGCAGTCATGTAGGCTTCGCACGTGCGTTCAGGCGCCGGAAACAGGCTCGGTATACTCTACTGCGCGAGCGGTAGTTACGATGACCCACTAACGAGAATCGTCAGCGAGCTCTCGAGGTCCTCTGCAATTATTGTCTGTCATATTATCGTCGATAACGATCCGACTGACAAGCGATTAAATAAATAATGATAATCATTCGATTAGATAAATACCAAATTAATGAATAAGTATTTTTTTTTTTTTTTCATAATTTTTCGACGCGTTAGATCCTTAGGTGAACGGAGTTGACGAGCGTAGCGTCGAATCGCTCAACGTTCGATTGATTCGGGTTTCGCTCGGGCGGCCGATGACGTTAATTATTGGAGCGTAAGAACGAGGCGCGCATACAGCGGGAAATTGTCGAACGCGTTGGCGTCAAGCGTCGTGGATTCTCTACTTTCAACCGTCATTAAGCTCTATATCCGGCATCGATCCAAATTCCAATATCCAGGTATCTAAACGCACACGTACGCGCTCGTGTCCTACACGTTTGCGAGCCGACGAGGCACCCTTGAGCCGGGTTTCATGGCAATTTCCACCTGCTAAGCGGATGTAACGGAAAGTTCGCACCCCATTCGTCGGTGACGCAGTCGGGAATGAGACAAAACGAAGCGTGCGAGGTACCGACACAGTTAAACGGATATTTATACGGGCCGTAGTTCGCGAAACGGTGAGAAGTTATTATTTATCAATAAAATGTATCTATCAAAGGCAAAAAAAAAAAACAAAAAAACAAACCGAAATGATTTATATCTAAACGTATATCTATACGTACCTCTGCTCTGTGGGATGTTAGAGATGGAAAATGCCGAGACCGCTGCGAGGCACGCGATCGTCAACACGCATACGCACTTTGCTGTAGCCATCTATAAACAAACAAGCAAAAACACGATATATCTTATATATCTGTCACTGAATTTCTTTATATTTATTTTCCAAATGAAATACTTTGCTGTCGGTATACATCGTTTTTTCCAACTTCGCAACGGTAGATGAGCGTCGGGCGCGGATATCGGGTGCGAATAAAAATTCAAGGTCGACCGCCGAGGCTGTATAAGAGCGTGCGCGCGTTTCCGCGCCCGACAGCCGGCACTGCGATCTCGAAGAGCGCGAGCGTGCTCCGGGTACCGCTCGTCCGCGGGTCCGCTCGCGCACCTCCGCGAAGAGCAGACTTGTCGAGGAAACAGGTGAGCGAGCGACGGGGGAAACGATCGGCGCGGTATCGCGGTGAACGACTCGCGCCTCGCGCCTGAGATTCGCGGATCGTCCGCGCGAGCCAGAGCAGTGAGGACGATCTGGCAAAATAACGAAACGCCATACGATGAAACACTTGTTTTTTTTTTTTTTTTTTCATTCAATGTTCGAATTCAATGTTCATTCCTAAAGAAAAACAAATATTCAATTTCGTATGAAAAGAGTACTTTTTTTTTTTTTTTAAGGATTTGAGTTTCGCCGGGAAGAATTTCGAATTTCGTCGCCGAATTTCTCGGAAATGTTGGCCGAGGCAAACCGTCACGGATCGCTCAACTGTAGTACACTCATATATATACTTTATCTCCGTTTCTCCCTCGGGTCTTCGAGGAGGCGCACGCGTTTGCACGCCTCTGTACGAAATCCCGTTATGCTCGGACCTGGGACCGTGTATAGTCATGCTATGACATATATAGGAGGATGCTAAACAGAGACGAACGAACGAGTATAGCAAATAAAGGAGATTTCTCTGCCGGAGCAGTGAGCAATATCGTGGATATATTTTTTCCCACATATGTGGGATAACCGTCGAATGCTCCAAGACGAGTATTGAGATGAGAATTTGAAGGATTGAGAGAGACGAGACGAAGATATCGACGATAGCGGCGATGAGAAATGCGAGAAAGCATGAGACGCGAGAATATATGTATACGTGCGTGTGCGCGTGCGTGTGCGTGTGTGTGTGTGGGTTACAGTAGTTGGGTGCCGGTACGAGGAGAGGAGACCATAACACCGCTAACCCAGTTACCAATTCCCCGTTCCATCCCCATTCTGAGAATGAGCCTTCGGGCTCTCCTCGTCGAACGAACGAGGCAAACCGATATCTCTTGCGGGTACGAGAAAATTTTTCTTCTCGAAGCCACACGGTGCGTTCACCGAGTAACGCGACGACGGCGACGAGATCATCGCCGGATGCGAGTCTTTATAAGTGGCGAGTCCGATAGGTCGCACGTACTGTACGGACCGGGAGTGTTTTGTCGAAGCAGGAACTCGCGTCAGCAATGTATCGATTACCTATCACATTCTCCTCCCTTATCTAGTATTGCGAAATATCAGGCTTGGGAACAATTCTGGGTGGGTTAAGACCGAAAATAACGTTTACAAAAATTCTTGGGCGGCGAGTTTTCGTATCAGATATTGAGATAAGGGAAAACATATGTCTAGCATAGCGCAGAAACGACGAATGGCAACAATTTATTGGGAACCATTTTTATAGATGCACTTTAACACTCTTTCGAGCACAACGGAAATTCTGGGACTGCTTCCGCTTTCAGCCTCACCGAATACCGGCCAATGCTCGACCAACACTGGTTCTGAGTGGCGATTCCACTGGGATTCGTACGGCAGTTTTTTGGCATGCGAAAAGGCCTATAAGATCCTTCAATATTTTGAGAATTGTTTTTTTTATTGATTTTTTCACAAAAACCGGAAGTTGAGATGATGAAAACAAAAAAAAAACTTACATATATTATGTGTTTGTTTTTTTGTTAGAATTATAATTCCCTCCACGAATACCAAGTAGGGTAAAAGTGGGGAGTATGGATCAGTCCATATTTCATTGATTTACGTGTTAATCGGGGTGGTCCATATTCACCACGTTTACCCTATAACGATTTCCCGATTAAAAACCTTCAAAGCGAATATAGCTCATCATTATCAATGACCGAAGAGAGACTAATTGATCTCCTATAATATATGGTCGCTGGCACATCCGAGACGGCTCGAGTAACGCGAGAAGGAAGCGTTACGTCGTGAGAACTATCGTTGCGTTGTGCCATTATGATGTAAGTATAAAACTCGCCGTAAGGCGTTGTGATGAGTGCCCATGGTGTTCGACAACTTCCTTTCATTGAAGCCTTCCTGCATTGTGCGCGTCTCTACTTTTACCACCTCGTCGATAGAGTCCCGTACTCAAAGCGTTGGAAGAACACTTTTCCTGGGCGAATAAATTCCAGTGTCCGCGACACATTTATCCAACGGAAAGCCTGTAATTAAATTACAGGTACTTTGTAATTTATTTATCATGCGGATAGCTCGTTAAATAGTCAACTCGTTTAGCGAGATTAAGCTTCGAGGCACGAACGTTGAGAGGTACGATTTATTTCCTAACGTCGCCACGGGAAGATTTAGTTTGTTGCTTTTGACAGACACCCCGGAGCGGAACTCGAGCGTGCTGCGTACGGGTCTTGAATGCATATAGATATACATCCTGTCGTTTCTGTCATATGCACTTGTTGAATCCTCCAGTCAGTGCGTAGAGTACAAATTCAACCAGGAATTATATGATCAGGAATAAAAAAAAAATTGTTTGCAATCGGAAAGGAAACTGAATCGAAAGTTCGCACAATGATCGAAAAAAACAACTCAAATTGCTTCGAATGAAATAGTGTTGATACATGTTATTAAATGTGTATGCTATACTATTTTTAAAGATACTTTCCTCTATTTTAATTTTTTTTTTTTTTTAATGTGACGAATGGTAATGCATCCTATGAACAGTTTTCCGAACCATAATTTCATCATAATGTTTTCCTATTCTAGTGTAAAAACATTGAAATTGAATTATTTTACTTCCATTCCAATATTTTCCATTTAAATCACAAAAATACGATTTTTTATGCATAAAATCGAGATCTTTCTCACTTTCACATGTGTAATAATGTTAATCGAATAGCCTCTCGTAATACTGTACGAGAGGACTCGTAAATCGAATCGCAAAACGAATCAAATCGATGCGACGATCGAATCACATATGCATCTTTTCTCGTCCCTGTTGGACAAACAAATGGAATTCCCAAACTCGATGTGTGAGTTGAGGTGGGGGCGGAAAAACTTGTCCCGATCCCACGAAAGTCGTGACTTCGAGGAGACGTTCGAGAGCGTTGATCAGGCATGAAACGGGATTCGAGAAGCAGCGGAGGGAGCGAGAACCGTGTCTTAGGTAAAGGATTATGCAGGTACGGAAGGAGTGAGTTAAACCGTCCCGGTCCCCGACCATGTGTCAGTGATCGGCCACGTCGTCTTTCACTGCAGCTACACCGAGAAGTTTCGATATCTTCGTCGAAGAATCAAAAGGGCCCAACTGCAATGTCAAATCATACCACCTACGCCCTTTAGCCGCCGTACAGTTTAACCCGTTTGTGGCCAATCACTGGTGCATAACTTGGCTCTTGGAGGTTTGCTTTAGAAGCGAAGAATTCAAGCAACCTTCCCCTTCTCCTTTACCGAGTCCCTTGACCGTTTCCGCGGGTCGGGAGCCTTGAAAAATTCTTCCGCGTTCATCGGCCGCGCGCTGCTCGTAGGTTCCGGCCTGGCATGCGCTGAAGATTGGTAAGGGTCTCTACTAAAATAGCCGAGGTACTTATACGAAGACCTACGGGGGCCTACGAGGCACCCACAGATACATATCTTAATCGCGGTGCAGCAATCGCCTCGTGAAGCTGCTCAAGGAATTCTCGTCTACGGTCAGGGTCGCGCCCCTGTGCATTTCTGGCTCTGCATTGTCATCGACGAATGAACTTGAACGAAAAACCCGAAATTCGCTGGATTTCATGGATTAAAAAAATGTAAACAGGCATTTATTTTTAATTAGGCAGGATCTTATAGATAAACAAACTGTCAAAGTGACGTTTTTTTTTTTAAGACAGAAATGCCTCAAAGGGTTAAACGGTCTTAAATAATAACTGCTCCCCCCTGTTTCTTAACAGTCGATACGTAAAACGAACAGTGATACACTGATTAAAAAAAAAAAAAAATACCGTTGAATCAACTAAGATTCGGGCAGGGACGTTCAACTAAATATTTCGTTGGTACAGCAGTAAAAATTGTTTAGTTCAACGAATTGTCGGATGATTACGGCAAAATATTTTTGAGTCATTAATAATATTTTGTTCGACCAACGGAATATTTATTTGAACGTCCCTGTCCGAATCTTAGTCGATTCGACTGTACTTTTTTTTATCAGTGACACAATCAGAAAAATAATTTATTCGACGCCCACCGTTTATTCTGATTAAACAAAATATTTATGTGATTTAAATAAATATTTATTTCAATCGAATAAATATTGTACTTAATCTAAATAAACGATGGCCGTCAAATAAATTATTTTTCTCGGCGCATCGACTGCAAAAACTGATAACTCCCGTCTTTTTGGATCACGCGGACAGTCCGGCAGCTGCAAAGATAAAAGGGTATTCCCCGTGTTAAGACATGCGGGTTGCGGTCTTGTGATTCCCAGCAGCCAATATTATTTCTCGGGCGATGCAGGTAGAATACCTGCATTCTAAACGCGAAAATATTTCGAATAAACAGTGTATAGAGTAGGAAAGTCTCGGGCAGCTCGGCGACCAGCTATCGTCGAGAACGATGAGTGTACATGGAGAAAGCTCGCCGACGTCGCCGGCGGCATCGGTTCTCTTCGCCGCGATTATTGGATCTGGGTGACCCGATTGCTTGGCCTCGGACCGTGCGCCTCGACGCCCGCGATTTCCTACGTGTCGCCGTACGTAGTTTCTTCCTCTTTCCCTTTTTCACCGCAATTATTCGGTCGCGACGACGACGACGATTCCTATAATCGGTGATTTTACTTCGCACGACCAGACAGACGACTGTAAGTCCGACATGCTCGCTGTCATCGACCTTTTAATCGAATGCAAGCTCCTCGTACATTTCCCCCTCCCCCCCCCCCCCCACCTCTTTTCCCTCTGTCCTGGTCCTTCGTTAATGGGCGAGTCCCGTTTTCGCGACGATAAGATTCTGACCCGAAAGCGTCGGGAGGGTGTTAAACGTCGTTGAATCAACGCGATCAATGGACCGTCTCGGTTTCGCAACCTAGCAAACAGGCGACGGAGCGTCTCTCGAAGCTGTTGCTCACACACACACACACACACACACTCGCGCACGCGTGCACGCACGAGGTGAAGCTATAGAAAGAGGAGCACGTCGTCTCTCGAAAATACACCGTTATCACGAAACGCTGGGAACTCTGTTCGCACCGTGCCCAGTCAAATACCCTAGCTCGCTCGACGCTGGGTCCTGACTGATTGTCGAATTAAACGACACAGTTATCGGGCCTGTGAGACGCGAGGTTTTAACCTCAGAGATATTGACACACTTCTCGGATAAAGCGGTGAGAGAAAAAACTGTTATTGGCACACTTGTCGACGACTCTTTGAGCAGGGGAATTCGAGAGATTTAAAATAGACAATGTTCTTGGATTTTTTTTTTTTTTTTTATTGCCCTCTTTCTTTCGGACGATCAATAGAAAACGGCTCCGATAATGTACCTAAAAATCCTATTCCAAAAATTATTATTTGATACATTGTATCGTAATATAATATATTGTATTACGTGTATACCATATACGATCTGACGTATGGAAAATATATGTCGTGTATTTCGTTTTCGTACACGTGTCCTTTGTACTCGAGTATTCGTAAGAGTAAACTCGTGTCGCATCGTATACAAGAGTTAGCGTCGTGTACGTTGAATGTATTCAAGCTAGCGGGTAAATCCCTGTTAGCGGAGTTTGCACATAATAAGCCAAGAGATATGTTCTCCGAGGATTGCGGAACCGCGAGTGAGGACAACGGCATCTCCGGTTGGGGAGTCACTTAAAAAAAAAAAAAAAACGAAGAGATATCCTCGTGAATCGTTCACATAAATTATCTTTCGGTTCCCGTCGATCTCATCGCGACGAGCCTCTTTTGGTGCGTATATATAAAAAAAAAAAAAAAAAAAAAAAAAAAAAGTGTGCTACCGGAGCGTTGACTCGTGAGACTCAACGGACGTTATCTTTGCGTGTGCCGCAACAATTATCGACACGATTCATCATGCGAGTTTATATTCTTCTCATTAACGGCACTGAGCGTACTGCATAAATATTGATGGCGTTTATAATTGCGATTCTCGGGCGTACCGGATTATTCTTCTTTCGTTTTGAATCGGCTAGAAGAGAATTGTCTCACGGAGTCGGCCACAATGCGCACGATGGCTGCAGATGGACTGATATAAAAAGAATACAAGAGAAAAAAAAAAAAACTCGGAGCATTAAATCGCCAATGCCGATTCATCTCGAGCGTGAAACGAAAAGCATGGGAAATTGAATTCGCTCGAGGTTAATTGAACGCCGGAGGCGGTTTGGAAATTAAGTGCAGTAGGTACGGCGAAGAAGGTGGAGAGGAGTAAAAAAAGAAAAAAAAAGTGTGTCAATAATACTTGGCATGCCTTGCAAAGCGACGTACGAGCGTTGGCGATCCTCGGGCATTGTGACCGAACCGAGGAGGCGATCGAGGGACAGCTAGTGAATCTGGAATGAAAAGGAGGGCGCCGGTACTTGTTAATCGGGACGTCGCCCCATCACGACGATCGAGAAGAAATGCTCGGGCGATCTCCGTCGCGTACGCGAGGAGTCAGCGTTGCGTGCCGTACGGCACCGGAAACCCGCGGGACACACCACTGATAACTCTTTTTTTTCCCCCCCGAAAGAGAAACGAGATTGAAGATTCGACGGAGCGGCGCAAGAAGCGGGCACGAACACATTTCCGCGCTTCGCTCGAGATCGAGATTTCTACAGTCGACGGTCGGGAGAACTCCGAAATGTTCGAGAGAATACTACGGAACTGTGCTTTCTCCTGCCGGGAGTCGTTGTCTTCCTGACGTTAAGATCGAACGCGCGGCTCGTCACTCTAAACGGAACGGCGCGTTCCGTTTGACACGGTGCTGAACATCGATGAAACTGTTCACTATTTATTTGTACTCAACGCGCAATCGTAATAACGATCAACGAGACGATACGAGAGCCGGAGGGTACCGTGAAATTTATTTTACGGCTCGATAGACACGAAAATACCTTCGGTGAAAATTCTTCGTCGAAAATATCTGGGTCAATTTTCTCTGTCTGTTTTCTCCTCGAATTACGAAATATGCTCGATACATCGATTGGCTCTAAGTTCGATGTTCCAGCCAATAATAAATTAACGTAATCGTTCATTTTTATTTGAAAAACAAAAAAATTGATAACCCATAAAGTTTGAGCTTTTTATATGAACTGCAAATAAAAATTGAATTTTTTTTATGTCTTATCTTCCGTTACGCGTTTGCAGACGTAACATCGAGATATATTATTCGAAGTAGCGGAACTTGTGTCAAGTGTTTCGATCATTTGCTCAAGGACTCCGTCGAGACTTCCGCGACGTTTTACACAACCAGGATAAGGACTTTCGTTTGCAACCGGCATATTCATCAGAGCATCTCGCACCCGACGGACTTGGCCCAGTTTCCTCGGTGACTGCCGACGACAATGAGACGAAACGCGTCGTTGTCGTAGAAAAAAAAAAAAATAATAATGAATAACAAGGTGCCGACTGCAATACGATCATCGCGAGATCGGAACGACAAAAAAAAAAAGAAAAAAAATAGTTGAGAACGTCGGCCACGCTTTTGAGACTCACCATTAATTTTTCGCTCGATATCCGTGGTGGATCTTCTCCTCCGAAGTTCAAACTGCCAACGGACCTTTTGCCTCTTCTTCCTCTTCACGTTCAGTAAAAATTCTGCATAACGTTCCGACGAAACAGACAGCACTCCCTTGTTTTTTTTTTTCTTTTTTAAAGTTTAATCTCCGTTCACTCTTCACTGAATATTCCTGATTTCGAAATAGAGCCGAACTTTCGATTGTTTTAACGTTTCATTTATTTTCGTCCTTAATGACAGACTTGTTCACGCGAAGAATCGTACGACGTTGACGATCGAACCGGCCGATCGTGCCCGATCGTTGCTCTTACATTCGCGAGTTAAGCCAAGCTCTCGTGACTCTTTTGACAATTCGCTGCTCTATCGGTTGTTTAAAAAAAAAAAAAAAAAAAAAAAAAAAAAAAAACCCCCCGAAGGATTGCAACGAAATCCCAAAAGTCGAACGGAGCAATGACGACCGATGGAAACAAAGTTAACGAACACCGGTACCGGAATCACTGTCAACTATTAATCCATCCGGCTAGTTAAGTGGATGGTACCTGTCTGGCCGGAGTACTCGTGCTCGGCTACTACGGCATGGCATGTGGCCTGGTGGAATCGCATGGCAGAGTCATAACGTCGGAGAGAACGCTAGAAGCGAGGCGAAGCAGAGCCAGGGTATCGGACGGTGGTGGAAAACTCTCCTGGAGAGAGGAGGCAGCGGCCAGTGAAGAAGCTTGTGGAGGTGGTTATGGGAGAACTCTCGGCGGTCGTCGTCGTCGTGGTGGTGGTGGTCACGATGTTTTCTGGAGGTATTAACCTCTCGTCGAGGTGAGACGGACGGAGAGGACGAGACGATAAAAAGAGTCGGAGAGCTTGGGAGAGCTCGGGTCCTCAGGAGTCGCTGCAGAAGAGGAGGAAGAGACGATGACGAAGAGACGAGAAGAGCAAAGTGCGAGATAAAACTTGAAGCACAATTCCACCGAAGGGAGAGACGGCGTCGCCCGGTAGAGATGAGTTGAAAAAAAAAAAAAAAAAAAAAACAAAAAAAAAGCATCTATGGAAATTCTATGGAGTGGTGACCGGGAAGAAATGAGTCAGGCATACAATCGGAGTGAGAGAAAGGTGAGGCTGAGTGGTGGTGGTAGAAGAAGTGAGGAGGTAGAGCCACGCCAACGGCAGCGGGAGGAGAATGAGGAAGAGAGAAGATGGGTAGAAGAAGAGCGGAGAAATCAAAGTGGGCCAGTGGCCAGGTCACGTGGAGGAACGGGCCCAACGTGCACGACGGCGACACACTGTCCTACTCGGATAGCCCGCTGTTCCTCGTCGCTTGACGGCCCCCAATACCGCCACGGACTCTTTGATTTCTTCTCCGATGTGCTCACTCGCTCGCATCACATTCATTCAGAAGACGATGAAACCCCGTACAGCGCGGACAGGACATACCGGCTTATCCCGATATTTCACTATGGCTCTTGGAACGCTATAATATTACTGTTACATTGTTTCGATGATGAGCTTCATAGCTCAGAGGGGTATGTCTGTGTGAGTGAGGGATTTTAATGGAAAGAGGACATGAAAAATTACTTGTAATCCATTAGGCGCTTATTTATTTTATAGGAGTCGCTTAGCCGGTTCTCCCAAGAGCTAAGCAATAACTCTTGATCCGGGAGACAGGGTCCTTGAAATCCTTCGAGTGCTTGAAAAGTCTTCGATAAGGCCTGGAAATGTTCTTGATTTTGCTGTTATCCTTAAAAATCTTAGAGAAGTCGTTGAATTTTATTTCGAGTCTGCTTTATAAATCCTATCGGAGCAGTAACGATGATCCTCGAGAACGTGTCTTCTTACCATCTTGATTATGTTTGCGCATGAAAAAGGGAATTTTAAATTGGATGAAAAAAAAAAAAAAAATTGATCGGTGTATAATCACAGGTATATTTATTTCTCGTTATGCATGTGCGATATAGGAGGTGAGCTTTCGACGAGGATGTCGGTACGGTTAAAAAGTTGCCTGCTCGTCGAGCTGTTGTAAAGCTCGAAGCGTCTCCGGGAGGTCGGTGGGCGAAACACGGAGGCGGTCGGTACGACCGTAATAGGAATTGGAACTCGTAGCGGAAATTCCGGTAGCTCATACGACTCGTTGCACCGACTATACTCCTTGACTGTAATACGAGATTTTTTTTTTTTTTTTTTTTTTTTTTTTTTCATCCACATGAAACTCCTCTCCCTTTGCTCGTTCGCAATTACGGTGTTTTTTTTTTTTTTTTTTTCTATGGATTATAGCAAAGAGAAAAAAAAAGAACCAGAGAACACGAGAGATGGAGACGAAGATTAATAATAAAACCGAGTATTGTACGCACAGGCCTCAATTATTATTCCAGTTTTGCCGCCGGGACCCGCGCAAGACGAGATTACTGCATTCAAGTAAATTTACAAAGTAATTCTGTGCCCATGTTCGGGACGGTAACGTGTGGGGAATGTTATTTTGAAATTCAAACAAATCTGTTTTAATTAACGGAGCAGGACTAAATAAATTGTCTTGTTAATCGTCTGTTTCCGGAAACACACCGATTTTTTTGTTGTTGTTTTCATTCCTCAGAGAAGAATGTTTTCGTAAAGAAAAACAAACTTCGAGATTTTAGTGTCAGAGTGTTTACAAAATAGTTTGAAACGTCTAGTAGAGTTAGGTTCATTAATTCAGTGCAATTTTTATGCGGATTGAGGCCGAATTTTTTTTTTATTTTTTTTATTTTTTTTAATGTCTGTCGTATCTCTAACTTGTGTAAATGTTGAGCTATGTCGTAAAACTGCACACGAATATAATATTGCGATCAAATGAACATATGCGCAAGAACGTAAAGCACAAGGAAGTCGTGTGCAAACTACTTTGCATTTTTTTTTTTCTTTCTAGCGTTACTTAACGTTTTTGAGGCGATCACCAAGACTTTCGGAGGATTTGCATTGGGAATATTGCATGGCAGTAAATCGACCGGCATAGCCGGCAAATTCATTTATTCGGAGTCTCTCATTGGTTGTCTACTCGATCGGGCCAGCTTCAACTTCACTCCTGAGCCCTTCTTGCGTATCGTTTTTTCAAATTCATTCTTTCGTTTTTTTTTTTTTTTTTTTCATAGGTACAGTATAAATATAACAGAGCGACGTTAAACATACATCGGCGTTCCGCGTCGAGCTCTCACAGGTGGTGGCGTAGGAATGCGTAATCGATAACGGTCTTCTCCAACGTCGAGCCTCGTGCGGTTTATTTCATTATAAATCGTGTATAGTATAAACTATAGTATATGATATATGAAATATATATGTATAGATATTTCTCTACATAATACAGTACATCGACGATTAACCGAGCTCGTTTCCCCCCCCACCCCAGCGGTCGTGGACGTTATTCCATTCCGCAGTAGCGTACGATTACCGTAATACCACCTGGCCCTAGGGCGATTCTCCAACTAACCAATTGAGATATGAAATAAATAATTTGAGGAAACGCGAACTGCTGTGCCCGACCGAGAAATCCGACGTTTATCTCGAGGCTGTGGAAAACTCCGTAACCTCCCTCCTCCCACCCCCCCCCCCCCCCGCGCCTCCGGTCGAGAGAAAATAATTGTAGAAATAATCATCGTATACCAGAAGAGGAAAATTATATTTTTATCTCTAAGAATCGGAATAGAGCGACGCACGCTTGCCGGTAGCGAATTAACCCGAATACGGAGCCGGGAGAATTAGCAATTCCCCCGGTCGACCATTATTAATAATAACACGATCGTGTATATATATGCGTTAACATCGGGAGCGCGTGACTCGCGTATCCGAGATGTATAATTTAATTATCATTCGTGAACCACCGACGTCGCGTTCTCGAAAGAACGAAACTCGTACTGTGTTGGCGCGAGATGGGCGTCGAAAGAACGCGCGACACTGAAAAGCGTTACGACAAACATCACTCGGACTAAACTGTAGATCTCGGAGTTGCTTCCTCGCTTCTCGGGAGTCCAACTGGTTCTCCTCGGCCGAGATGCGTGCGTTTCGTGTCTGAGATAGAAATAAGATGACAACGATGCAGAACAAGTAGTAATGTATAAGTCGTTAAACGACGCCTGTGTTTTACGGCTACTCAATGAGTGTCTCGCGATCGATCTCGGGTCTGTTGAAAAGTGGGTCGCTTGGTTTCAATAATTTTTCAACGGGGGCCTTTCTGTCGGCGATTTTTTCTTTGCTCCAACATTGTTCTTATAATAATAACAATTTATTATTATTATCATTGTTATTATTAATAAATATATTATCATTATCATTGTTATTAATAAATATATTATCATTAATGCATCGATAAATTTCTCCGGGACAATTTTCGGTCGAACACGACGCACGAATTAATGGATGAAATTTTTGGGATCTCATCGTTCAATCGATTATACCCTGTCGCGGACGGTATTGGGATTCGTGAGGAGCGAGAGACGATGCGTGGCAGCGTCAGCGGTTTAACGTATTATTTATGATACACTGATACCGTTGCTGTGAAAACAAAAAAAAAAAAAGAAAGAAACGAGATTTGGACGAAAGATGAGGACCATCACCGACCCTAAGAGGTCGCCAGCCACTCCGCCCAAAGTGGGTCAGACCTTTATCTTCTTCTCTTACCTCCACATAGTATACTTCTTCGCTCCTCGTATTTTCTCTCGTATTACCTACTACACCTTTATACATATATACACAGATATATATATATATATATATATATATATATATATATATATATATATATATATATAGACTATACTATCGTATATATAGTGTGCGCATTTTTTTACCGTATTCTTCAGGTAGTTCACGTCCGTTCGGCAGAAGAGAGTGCCTCCGGTCTCATCGACTTTCGACAATAGGAATGTCTACCTGGAATTAACGATCATCTTCGTTGCAATTATTAGTCACATCGAAACTATACCTTTGACCAATTTCTTTCGAACGACATACGCGACGATACTTTTCTCAGTAACTATAACTTCGAACCGGAAATCAATTACCCCAGATAAATAGACACTTTGTACTCACAGATAACTCGCTAGAAAATTTTTGCCTTGTAATCAAGAATTCCAGCTCAGTAGAACGTCAATTACAAGCCATTCGTTTTTCTTTCACCATGTTCCCGGAGATCATAATAATCATAATAATCATAATAATCATAATAATCATAATAATCATAATAATCATAATAATCATAATAATCATAATAATCATAATAATCATAATAATAATATTTTCAATAATACGTTGAAAAAAGTCCCTGTGAAGGGCAGGGATGCAATAAAAAGCGGCGCGACGCCTGATCCGAGGTAAGAAGCGAGTGCCGAGTGGTTTCTACCACCACTGCTACATGTACAGCTGTTCGGTCGCCCGGGGTGTCCTGTGGCCGTGGCCCAGTGCCTCGCAACGCGTTTTCCTCATAAGCTCCCTCGCCGCTCTATCGAGTCGGTGCATCAAGGTAATTGCATTCCCAGGAGACAAAGCTCCGTGTAGCGCAGGTTCGCCGGAAGCTGGAAGGCAGCCGGAGTACAATGTAATTTATTAATTGTTATACGAATAACTTACTCAGTTCAGTGAACTATATGATATTGCCTTTTTTTTTTTGTTCAGTGTAATTTTTCCGATTATTGCTCGAGATATGTGGAGGGGAAAAAAATTGACGAAGAAATTCGTGAGCAGTGTGCGAATGGAAGTGATGCGGCAAACAGATTAATATCTGGGATTCGCAAGGGAGACATATAGGACATGCGTCGGCGTCACGGAGAGGGTATAGCACGAGCCCGCCACGCCATGTCGCAGGTGGATGTGCTGCAACCTCTGACCGCGAACGTGACCATGGCGAAGTGGGTCGAAACCTGTGTGCCACTTTTGCTTCTCTCACGGGCCGAGTACGTCGACGTCGCGAAGACTGTCCTGACGACAATTTCCACGCTCCTCGAGCGTTAGAGCACGGTAGAGAACAGCGTAGCTCGCCAGTTCCATCACGGCGCGGCGAAAAAAAAAAAAAACCGTAAAAGAACTCGGGAAAGCCGAACCGCGAAGATGCAAGGTGATAAAGCTTATCGACGTTGCTTATGCACGTTGCCAGCCAGCGGATATTCGTTGACTATAGCTTTCCTGTAGGGAGGTGCGGGGCAAAATGGGAACGTGGGGCAAAACGCCATATTTCAATCATTTTTGGATGGCACAATGGGACAAAACGGGACAGACAGTCCGGATGTATCGAGTAGGGCAAAACGGGACATCCAAAGATTATTGGAAACTTGCGTTTTGCTCCACTGTTCCATTTTGCCCCGTTCTACTCTACTCAGTGTATTTGCCCGGCTCTGATGTATATCCATCCTATATGCTATAATAAAACGTCATTTCCGATTTGAAAATCTTAGTTTTTAACCGGAAGTGACGTCATACAGAAAAACGTCATTTCCGGTTTAAATTCTCAGTTTTTAACCGGATGTGACGTCTACTCTTTATCTTGTTTATGGCACATAAGTGCGAGCCATATCGCTAACGTGGGGACTCGAAAACATAATTGGACAAGTTACACTACCAGGGAAAGGACTGCGTCACATGTCAATGAAACTGGGCGTTAAAAGACAGATAGCGGCGATGAACTGCAATGAGATTTTTTATTTTTGCTACGTTATGCTCACCTTCATTGCGTCAAAGACATAAAATGAAGTGAGTGGCAATAAATATACATCCGGTAAAATCCGGTACACAATAAAAGGGAAAAGAGGCAAAGGTGTTGTCTGCAAAAAAATCATGAAATAATTTTACAGAATGGATAAAAGTTTCCGATGCAGTCGAGGGAACGCTTGTTGAATTCTCGTAGCCGACGTTCCCCACCTTCGTCGGTTGCATGCCGGGAGACTTTCTCCCGACACGTAAAATTATTTCGTGCTTTTGCAGATTATCAACTTTTCAGGCTTTTTTTTTGAATATTTATGTCTTGCTTTTTTAGTGAAAAAAAAAAAAAAAAAAAATAGTAAAATTAAAAAGAAAAAGAAGTTATAGACCTTTTGCGGTGTATACTTGCCGGTTATAGATTGGGAAACTGTCGAAGGCCAGTCTCTGACCCTGGCCGTGACTAGACCGTTGGAATCGGGTCAGAAACTGTGTCCTTTCGTTCCATTCGCATTTAGAATTCCACACATATCCCACCTTCACGACCCGATGTATGTACCATATGCCTAATGTAGCACGATACATATATATATATATGTACATGTATATGTATATATAGGGCACCCAATGCATCGTCTGGAAATGTTTCCTCTTCGCGATTTTCGTATTCAGACCTCGTAGGTGAAAGTCTCGCGGGTAATTTTGGATATTTTTTTCTTTTTCTTATCGACAATTTTCAGCAATATATATGTACATGCTATTTGGTCCTTATCGTGCAATGTCTTCCCGCCTCTCGTCAAATGTTGATCGATACTAGATGAATAAAATATATTTCTGCGTTTTCGGGAATCGCCTCGTCGCGGCGATCCTTCACATTCGCCCGTCCGCAAAATGGCGTTCTGTCGGAAATTATTCAATCGTCGAGTTCCCACGGGTATGTGGGTTATTCTCCGTTCAATTGACCCACTACGGTGTTGTACGAAGTGCATTCATTATTATCGTAGTAGAGTGTTCAACGAAGCGCATGCGTCCACTGTTTCGTAGTATTGGTTTCACTCGTGCACAAGCGACACATCCCTTTCCCACGCGGCAGGAAGGGGATGAGAGAGTGGCACGTAGTTTCGCTCGGGACAAAAACCTCCGTTTGCCCACGCAACACGGCAGAGGCGAAATTTGCATTTAAAATAGCATATAACAGGATACACCGGGTCAAAATAGCATAGCTTAAAAACGTAAAGGTTGTTCGGTGGTAAATGGAGTTGATAACTGGAATTGATAAAACAAAAACAAAAAATAATATTCGTAACAAATATTGCGAGCATCCGGGGAACGTTGCAAGTTCATGATGCGCCGCCCAACCTCACCGTCTCTATGGGAACTGACATTTTTTTATTCGCCTCGGTCAAGGAAAAATATATGCAGTCTGCTTTTTATGCCCAAAATATTCCGTGCACTCTCGTCTCTCCATAAGTTTCAATGCATAAACAAAAACTGTTGCGGTATCCCATTTTGCCCCATCTGTACAGTTTACAGCGTTCCCATTTGGCGACGGTCTCACCCGACCTGCGTCCCGGGTCAATACGGGGTATATTGCAAATTCCGTGTATATCTCACACGTCCCTCGGTCGACGAGAGAGTCGAGGGAATTGGCAAAAAAAAGGAGAAACATGAGGGTTGCTCAACGATTCCAGTCTCCCTTGGTAAGCCGCGAGAAAAAAGTTTATTAATCTATGTCGGGATGTGCAAAGTTCGGTGGAATATAGCTCGTCGCAACATGGGCGAGGGACTTTTTATTCGATTGGCTTTTTATTCGTTCAGAGGTCACAGTTCATCCCCTATATATACACCATTTATATATATATAAATATATATGTATTCGTACCCTCGTAATTCAACAAAATCCCTCGCTAATAAGAGGGTGTGACCGGTAACACGTTTTTCACTTTCGAGCGCGTGCTAAATTTATTAAAACTTTAGTGAGGTCGTGTAGCCTAAAAGTGATGAATATAGCCTACGCCGATTAGCACGCAAATCAATGGATCGGACCGTCTTCACCGCTATGTGCCCTACCCGAGCTATCCCGCCGGGAAACGAGCTACTGTGCCAGAGTGAAATCTATAGGGGAGAGCGGGGCAAGATGGAACAGTTGCGCCAAATTGCGACAGTGGGGGATCCATTTTGCGATAATTTTTTGAAGGCCCAATTTTGTTTCAACGATACATCCGGATGTTGAATGCCGTTATGGCCCGCTCACCACCACCGCCACCATCTAAAAGTTATCGGAAAATTGCGTTTTGCCCCATTATCCCATTTTGCCCCGCTCTCCCCAACCTCAGGTGTGCACACAGCATTAGACATGTATGGCATGCACGGTGGTTCGGAAATTTGCAATCCGGATAACCCAGCTCAGTCGATAGAGCCACGAGAGTTTGTATCCCCCCCCAGAGGCTATCTCGCCTACGTAATCTCGCGATGTAGCGAGGGATGAACGGAAGTGGAGTAGGGAGCTAAGCTTTTGCTTCACTTGCTACTCTGCCTCTTGTTCTGTCCCCGGTTACATGAAACTTCATTCCGACAGTCGATCCACTACCATGAAAATTGGATAGTCTTTTTGTTTTCGAACTCATTCTCTCTTTTTTTTTTTTTTTTACTCTACGATTTGAATGTACCAGGCGTCGGCACTGTTTTCTCCAATTTCCATTTTACTATTTACCGTGTTCACTATTTTGCCTATTTATCTTGCGATGAGACTCGCACATGTAGTGCCACAAGTCGTCGGACGCGCAAACAACGGCTTTCACAAAAGCCACTTAACCCGGTCCAGTAACATCCATCCGCGATGGACCTCGAGCTGTCACGCCCGCAACACGTATCTGTTCCACTGTACTCTGTTAGGACACTGCGAATTACGATACTGGCGTTGTTATACGGTGTTACAGCCGTGCGCGCGACAATCGGAGAAAATTGTCAAATTGCGAATTGAATTGTAAACAACGAGTGTCGAATTCGATTGTCAGTAGAATTGAAAGTTGAAGCCATGTGTCGAGTGCGATGTTAGAATGATATTGTTTCGATGCATTCGTCGAGGAGTCGTTAGTGGCTCGGCGATGTAAAAACTTTACAGAAATTGATCACACAAATGAAACAGGGAGCATTCAATTTTTGCAGTTCTATGGTCCTTGCGTGTGATTCGTGTGCCAATTTCTAATTTTATATATAGACGTGACTCGGTAGACGAGTACCGTTCGCGAGTGCTTTATTCCGGCAGGGAACAATCAATATACCGACGAAAGTGTGTGAAAGGCCTGTACGTGTCTCGATAATTAAAGGGGGGGGGGGGGGGGCTTTTACGAGTCGATGACACTTCGTACAATGCACGTTTCATTTGTACATAAGTGTGTGGATAGAAGGCGAGAGACTTAACGGAATTAAGGAGTGGAGCATAACGGACTGACAGACAAACGAAATGCGAAGTGACGACTGAATACAATGCTGAAATTTTTCGTCCAAAAAGCGGTCGCACAGTGATACACATATTCGTACGACGAGCGAAAGTTTAAACGACACGAACGAAAAACATCGCCGATGAGTTTTTTTCTAGGTCAAAGCCAAGATAATTTTTTTGGTCGCCTATTATTACTCTCGCCTTTATTCTTCATTGGGGAATTCCGGCTCTGACAAAGATACATTGCAGTAATGAACGAGAGCGGACCGATACGGAGTACATTTACCATTTTTTTCGCGGACATAAAAAAAAGCCTCTTATCGAATGGAAGTCCCGCGATGGGATTTGAATCGCGTTCGAAAACAATATCGCCGAGCGCAAATTCCTGCCATGCACAGAAACGGATTTAATAACGCATGTTTCTCGCTTCGATATGGGAAATAACTCAACGATATAGAGCTCTTCTTTCTGTTTCTTCGTAATTATTTTTAATACACCGTTGTCATCTTCGATACACATGGAGTTTATAATATTTATAATAATAGCGAAAATTATAAAGATGCGCAAGTGAGTTATCCAATCGGGCTGATCGCGTGTTTATTTACAAAGTTTGTGATTTTTTTTTTTTTTTTTAATTCTATGGAGCCCGAAGGTACGGCGTGAACGCACAAGCACTCCCAAGACGAATCTGTCGCGTCGATGGATACTATAAAAAATAAATTATTTCTATATTCTACCTATGAATGGGTTACGTCTAATTTCTACAGTTACGCCGATAATATATTTAATTTATTTGTTCGTTCGTCTATTTATATATCTCTCGAAATTTCGCGTATGAAATAAATTAATTAAAGTTTGTGAAAATCATATCATTGTTGCACGCTCGCGCCTATTTTCTCAGTACCGATTAATTTTATTTTTTTTTTTTTAATTCCTCATGAGGTACCGGTGACTCGAGCGTGATTTCGCCAATTTTATGTTTTCACTCAGCTATGCAAAGAGAGAGAGAGAGAGAGAGAGAGAGAGAGAAAGGGAAAAAGGTTCCTCGCACAATGGAATGCCAAGGCCGCGCCAAATTTCTTCCGTTATCACTGAGATCAATCGACGAATTCGAGCCGATCGTTGGACGGTTGTTTATTTTTTTTTAATTATACGAAGAAAATGGCACGGGCGTCGACTTTTCCATATCATTTAAAGTCCCGCTGTGCGAGATACGCGAGATCTGTCGTCGATTGTTTACGCGATTCTTCCTATTTTCTTATCATTGATATATATTCGCTTTCCGATCTGAAAAATCATCGATCACGGGCGAATTATTCAGAACAGAAGGATCAGATTGATCCATTCTCGAAATTCTGAGATTCTCGTATAAACTCCAGGCTGATTCGGCTTGGCGCAACCGATTCCCCAGCTGATGACTCCAGCGAGGATCCACCGTTTATCTCGCGGCCTCTGGATGACCATTGGGCCGCCACTGTCACCCTGTAAAATATAAATCGCCAAGGTTTTACATATGCATCGATTATATGTACGAAAGCGCTGGACGAAATAGCTAGAAACATTTGTTAATAACCTCGCACGAGTCGTATCCTCCTTTCCGCCATCCCGCGCATATGAATATGTGCGGTATGTGCTCGATAAAACCAGCGCTTCTGTACATTCCCTCGCACATAGTGTTATTCAACACTGGCACGGACACTTCCTGCAGTACCGATGGCAATATTCCGTCTGTAACAAACAATTTTTTTTGTCGGACGATTAAGATATGACATCATTAAAATCGGCCGACGTAAAGTGCCAACTTCATACGCTTATTATTTTTATTTTTTTTTCTTAAAGATATTATTTCAAATGAACGCAAGTATATCTCAACAGGTATTCATCTAGCGGATAAATAAAGTTGTAAAATCCATCGGGATTACGAGGTGATATCCGTACATAGATTACCTTATCAATCGTCATTATCTTATTACTATAGCGGCAAGATAAATTGCTACATGTAATATGCATACATTACAATGATTCGAAGCTTCGACTCAAATTCAGAATTCAGGCATTGTAATATAAAAGAAACAATCTTGTTAATTAATAGAATTAAAAGGTTTTTGTTTACTTTCGTAGAGTCTTCCCCAGCCGGTGACGTAAGCGGTGTGTCCCACATAATTCTCGTCGTCGTCGGGCAGGCAAATTGGCAAAAGATTCGGCTGGAATGGCTGCAGTGGCTCGTAGAATTTCAAAAGTGCAAGATCGTACTCGAATGTGCGCGGATCGAATTGCGGATGTGTAGCCACGATTTGTATTCTGCGCTCCTGAAATCCGTAGGGTTCATCCTCGTTTGCAAGATCGTGCTCGCCGAGCCTCAGCAACAGATCGCCAGGTGGAATGCTGCAACGGGTCACAAAGTTCGCGCTCTGTTTATTATCGTTTACTCTAATATCCTACTGTATAATATATATATATATATATTTTTTTTTTAATTATCGAACATAAAGCTTCACGCTATTTGCGTGAAATATCGGTCAGAGAGTGTATCCGGTTGCTCCGCAAATTTTCACATCGTCGTAATGAAGATCTTGAGCGATCGCTATTAATCCTGTCTCGTGATCGTGCCTAGCAATAATCTCGTCGGTAATGACCCTGACGCTAAAATAGCGACGGATATTGCGGAGACGATCAGGGAGGAGAGAAAAAAAAAATGCATTCGTCGAGGTTGACGGAAGACAAAAAGGATTGACTTACTTTTCGACACAGTGAGCAGCCGTGATAGCCCAATTCTCGTTTAGCAAGGCAGCTCCGCACTTGTGGAGATACGACTTTGATTTCCATTGGCGGAGCGATATCTGAAAATTGTATATGTCTGTCAATTCGTTTCAACGTTGGAACGCGTTTTCATAATCTCCCTATAGAAATTATTATAATAAAAAAAAAAAAGTGCTTTTCCAATCAATCAAGTATCGGACCTATCTGAAGCCAAATATCTTTTAAAGTGTTTGGCTCTTGTTCGATCTCCGAATATAATACAATAAATACCATAATGAATTGAGAGCTAGTTTGATCGGAACGAAATATTATCAATCTCGAAAAATTTACTATCGGATTAACATATATATGTTAGGCCAATAGTTACATTTTTTTTTTTTTCCACTATCGGCATGCAAGAGCTTTGTTTTTAACGTTTATATTTTTATCACAGAGTACATTGAGAACAGAAAAAAAGTGTGAAAACTAAGGATTATAAATGAAAAGAGCCCAACCTGCCACGGCCACTTGCCGAAAGAGCTATCGTCACCGCCGACGATCCTCGATTCTGGGAACAGTCGACGTCCGCAAACTGCAAGGATAAACATCGTTGAATTTATTGCCCTCGTGAGGCCGATTTGACCGAGAATCGGGCCGCTCGTGGTCGCCATTTTGGTGCAAACTCTCGTGTGTGTGCGCGCGTGTGTGTGTGTGTGTGTGTGAGAATCTCGACGTACAACTACTGTATAATCGAGCTCGTAAAACGGCTTCTCTCACACATTCGATAGACTGGATGAACCGGTATGCACGCGCAGCTTCTATACAACTTTTACAACCGAACGAGTGTAGCCTCGTCCCCGCTTCTCTCGATACTCGGGGCGCAATAATGATTTATTTGTTTGTTTGTTTGTTATTCTTTCTCTCCGCGGGAATAACAAACTACGTCTCGAGTTGGTTACCCTATTTGCAGAGATAATCTTATAGAGATACGCGTTATCGATAAAGTGCCCGATGCGTGCGACGTGACGAATTCGACAGGCTACACGGCAAATTTTCGATAAAAGCGTTAGCAGGAACTTCGCCCGATGACTCTTGACTCTTTAGGCCACGGCCCGGTATTCCGTGTCCTCCGCTCGCGTCGAACGACTTCACGAGAGATTCTTCCCGATATACTGAAGATTTTCCTATTTTTCTAAAATTCTTTTTTTTTTTTATCTCACTAGCGGGAGAAAAAAAGACGATGATCCATGCTATTCGATGATGCGAGCCAATCGGTTGAATCGCGTAAAAAAAAAAAAAAAAAAAAAAAAACGACTCCGTCACGATAGATTGATCTCTAAGGAACGAGGAGCATGTAAAAAGAGCGGAGGGGATTTTGAACAATCGCACTCTAGATCCCCGCTATATCGGCGGAGAGTTTGCCGTTACGGCCTTCTCTGCTGTCGGTCCAAAAATCAACCACTGAAGAGTCCTCTCGGCGATCGATCGATCGCAGATTAAAGAAACGAAGAAAATCTTTCGTTAAATCCTAATGGAAAAAAAAAAACAAAACTGAACGGGGCTTTGATTGAGGAACGATTGATTGAGGGTAACAACCTTGCTTGTAGTCGGACATGTTGAGAGTCTCCATTGGTACGGGAAGATCCGTGGCTGTGGTAACCGTAGCGATTGTCGAGAGAGTCGTCGGTACGGTTGGTCTCGTGGTAGTGACACTTTCCGTAGTGGGATTCTCGGTCGGCGGTTTAACTGAAAATTAACACGAAGGCAATCGCGTGCAAACAGGCGCGCGATAAAAATCAATAAACAATCGAAACAATCGGTACAACGTTTCTTTAAACTAGCCAACGCGAACTTTATCTCGGGTGAAAAAAGAAAGGAAAATATTTCGACGATAAAGAGCTCTTATTCCACTGTTGTCGAGTGTAAAACAAACATCTTGATGCCCATACTTAGCAATTAACTTCCTGGTATATCTCGAGGCGATGTTGAAGATTTTCGCGATTTCTTATCACGCTGTAGAGTTTAGCGCGCTCGTCAATTCGTCTATATTTGTTGTCGGATGAAAAGAAAAATATATCAACATACCGGAAGTAGCGGGAGCTTTCGTTGGCTTTGGTCTTGTGACGACTTTGTCGACGATCACTGGATTCACGGTCGTTGGCGACTGTATCATTATCCAACCGTCGGGTGTCGTTATCGGTGACCATTCTGGCTCCGTTGCTTCTGCGTAAAATTTGCGAATTTAATTCGAAACTCAAAGTTTTGCTTCGACGATCAAAAATTTGGGTTAACAATCATTAATGAACTGGCCGAGACATTGAGCGGGAGAGATGATAAAGCTTTAACACGGTATTTTCTCGGAGTTGTGCAAGTCGTAAACGCGAAAGACGCGATAATTTGAGGACAGAGATAAAGTTCATTACGGTGGAGGAGATGAAAACCGTCACGGATTTTCATCTCTTGTCCGGCATTAGTCGATAATTACCTTGCACAATAAAAAATAATAAGTTGCTCAAACTGTCCGTGTTATTAAATACGCTTCAGCCGATTCATTTGGTTGGCCCGGCCAATTAACTGATTGCGCCATCAAATTCGTCTGATGAAAAACAAAAATGCTTAACTCGACTCAAACTTGAACCAGAAAAGTTGCCGCTACCAAGAGTAGATTTTTTTTGTTTTAATTACCTCCTTGGGTAGTTTCGGGGGTGGTAGATAAAATCCCAGGAGCCTTCGTGACGTCGTCATCGGAATTCGAGCTCCACGTAACAAGACCAGGCGACTGTGAAGTCGGCGTTACTTTTTGCGTAGTCGCGACGCTCTCCGGTGTTTTTGGAGGTAAAATTTCGTTCGTTAAGGTCGTCCCATTGAGTATCAGAGAAGCGACCGAGAGGGTCGACATCGGAGTAACCGACGAAGCATCCGGGGTCGTTGAGGTGGACGCAACGGTGGTTGAAGCTGGTTTCGTGTGTTTCGTAGGCTTCGTATGCGTCGTAGGCTTGGTGGGCTTCGTGTGCTTCGTGGGCTTTTCCGTGGGCCTCGGTCTCGCTGAGGCCGCTGCAGTCGGCCTCGCGGTCGAAGGTCTCGACGAAGACGTAGAATGCACCGTGGACGTGGACGCCGGGTTCGTCTTCTCGGTGGTCTGCTCTTGGGGCCTCGGAGGTAGTTTCGTCGTTGCGAAACTTCCCGAAGAGGAGGTCGTTGGTGCCGTGATGGGTTTCGACGAAGGCCTCGGTCTTGACGAAGTTGCCGATGGCCTGAACGTTGTCGTTGGCTTGACGGTGGTGACGATTTTGTCGTCACCGCTCGTAAGCGCGGGTCTCTTGGTCACGGGTCGCTGACTCGTTTCGCCGTCCGTCGAACCTGCGGAGGCAGTGGATGACGGTGGTCCCGCTCCGGAAGTCGACGAAGACTCCTGAGTCGAGGTCACTGGCGGCCTCACGGTCTGCGCGACCTTGACGGTCGTGGAGAACGGTTTATGGGAGGCAGCCGATGGTTTTGCCGTCGACGCCACGGTGGACGAAGGCCTCGTTGTCGTTGGTGGTCTTCTGGTTCCCGAGCTCGGCCTCTTCGTCGTTGCGAGTGGCTTCTTCGTTGCCGGTTTTCTCGTTGTCGACTGAACTGGTCTCGCAGTGGTTGCGTTTCTCGGTGGAAATCTCGTCGATGGAGGCGTTCTTACAGTCGTGGAAGACACCGGTCGCGAAGGTGTCGATGTTACGGGTTGTCCAGTGCCTGCTGGTTTCGTTCCAGAGGTGGACGATGGCTTTTTCGTCACGGTGTCTCCAGTCACGGGTCTCCGTGTGCCAGCTGAGGTGCTCGGAGTAGGCCTTGGCCTGGAGAGATCACCGTCGGTCGTGGAGATCGTCGTGCTCACGGTGGTGGAAGGCTTCTGAGGTCTCGTCGAAAGACTCGCTGGGCTCTGAGGGACACGCTGGGTCGTAAAAGCGCTGGAGCTGCCCTGAGAATAATTGTGCAGTGTCTGGAACGTCGACAGAGCCATGGGGGGTTGAGTCGTTGTGTATGGAGTACTGAAATAAGGTCTCTTCGTCGAGATCTTGTTCGATTCGGTCGTTATCGACTGAACGCTCTGAGTCGTCGATAGGCCGGTCTGGCCAGTCGATGACGAGGCCGTCGACGAGCTCGAGTCTTTCTCGACGCTAAGTTTGGGCCTCGTTACGTAATCGGGAATATCGTTGCTCTCGATCGAACTGTCGGTCGTGACGAAGGAACCCACCGCTGCTCCTCCGTCTATCGTATTGTCCTGAGGATACACATCGGCCTCCTCGCTGAGTTTGCAACAACTTCCGAAATAGAAACGATCGATACACGTTCCAAGATGTGTGCCGTTGGCCTTGACGCACGTGAACGCAAACATGCAGACTCCGGTGTCGCCGGTTCTTCGTGATACGCATGGCAAATGCCTGATGTTCCTTCCGGTTCCTGAAACATATTATTCATACATTGATTGAGTGTGTATGCGGAGCAAATGAGGTACGATATCCTATCTAAACACAATCTATGTTGCGATGAACAAACTTTTCTGTCGAAATATGTTGTTGTCATTTCAAGACGATGTCTGATCTATTGTTTTACTTGCTCCTCAATGTTTTATGTGGTAAATCTCCTCGGAAGAAAAAAAAGCTGCCCATTACGAACCTTACATCACTCTTTAGTGTTTGAATTATTATCGAAGTCCACTGATTGTCGCTCCAATGCAAAGGCCTTGGAATGTACGCGGAGCATACTTTATTGCCTATTTATTTTCTTTTCCCTTTGATGAGGGTTCGCCTCACTGACCGAGGGAATGGCGGCTTCCGTGATTTATAATTAAGTACCAATGGTACCAGTGTGGTACACTTCCTACCGCAACCCCATTCATACATATATATGTAGGTATATACTGGTGCTTCTGCATGAATTAGTGCGTGAAGAGTCTCCAAAAGACTTAAGACAATTAAAGCAGGAGCCCTAAGGTGCCTCAGAATAATCACCCTACCCGTCGATCGACTCCCACACTATTCGACACTCCCCTGCTCTGTGGAAATTTAGAATATTTCGGACTGAGGGGCCATCGAAAGAGGACACGGCCATGGCAACAGCGGCGTCGGCGGACTTATATATATTATAGAGTAGAGCTGGGCAAAGGACCGAAAAGTACTTGAAATACAAAGTACCGCAAGTGCTTTAAGTAAAAAGTAATTTCCGTATTTAATAGTAGATTAGGATACTAGTGCGATAAAACTTTTTCTGACGAGTGTGAGTTTGCAGCACGAGCTGAAGGCGAGTGATGCAATCACACGAGTCAGAAAATGGTTTATCGCACGAGTATCGTACGAAATTTTGTATCACGACGTGTGAGAATGGGGTTTTCCGCACGCGAAACGTGCGTAAAACCACATTTTACACACGGAGTGATATAAAATACTTTTATAAGATACAAAGTACAAGGTACTTTTTCTTCTTAATTGTAAGTGGCGGAGTTCGACGAATACAAAATTTAGAGAGCAGTTTTCGAATCAAACGACCCTGTTCAGGGCCAACATTTTTTTCAAAAGTACAAACTCTTCGTTTTCAATCCTTGGTAACAAACTAATCGACTGGACGGCGACGACTGGACCTTGGGGTAGTGAGTGGAGGTCGGTTGGATGTATAACAACTAAATCTGAGATGTATGGATCTAGTACAGTGGCCGAAAGTGAGAAAGATCTCGATTTTATCCATAAAAAATCGTATTTTTGAGATTTAAATGGAAAATATTGGTTTGGAAGTAAAATAATGTGAGACAGACATTTTTTAGGTCACGCAAGGTACAAAGTAATTTGTACATGGTTTCCTCATTTATTACAATTTTGAGCATAGCTTCCTTAAAGAGAAAGCTATGCTCAAAATTGTACAAGTACTTTGACACTTTAAGTACGTACTTTAAGTACCAAACGAGCACTCATGTACTTTAAGTACTGCTCAGCTCTGTTATAGAGAGATTATAGATATATAGATATCGAGAGATTAGAGATATATAATGATCATGATATATCATGATTATACATGATAGAGATCTCTCTATAATGTATAAAAGTGATTCTTTTCCCCTTATCGTCAGGGAAGAAAGGTCAGTTTCATGATAAACGGAACCTCTCCCCGTTCGGTAAAGCTAACTCCCCCCCCCCCCGGAAAGCTGAAATATTCTAAGTTCTGTTTGGGTGGCTCCCGCACCCGAAATATTTGGTCGACTTTCCCCTTTTGGTCGAAGGGCGGGGGTGTCGAGAAGGAAAGGAGATTGGATCGAAGAGGGCCCTGATTATTCTAAGTCCCCTTGTTTCCTGGCCAGGATTTGATTAATTTAAGTCTTTTGGAGACTCTACAGGCGAGCGCGAAGAGCTCGCGAACCACTAGAAGCACGACTATATAAATATATATATATATATATATATATATATATATATATATATATATATATATATATATATATATATGTATAAACCGGCCACTATCTGCTACCTGCAGTATAGTGGTGCGATGGGTATACCACCCAGAGTCCGACTAACTGTGCATTTATAACGCTCTCGCGCGTGAGCCAAGCGCCAGTTCCACATTCCCCGGGCATTTCAGACGACTCAACATCATCCTTCGAAAGACTCCTCTTCGACGACTTCCCACATCTAATGGCCGATGGTTTGTCCCGCGCGGTCTCGCCGGCGAACCTCTTGCGAACAGCTGTTGACCGACACTCGCTTCCGACCGGTTATGCCATATTATTTATATCATTATCATTATTTCATCTTCGTTTATCCGAACGATCAATTATTGTTCACAGGCTCGATATTAAGCATTGGCGATGAATAGTATTTTTTTTTTTTTTTTTTTTTTAATTTCTCTCTCACCCCTCCCGATCGTTTTTAATCGCCAACATTGATTGTCGATCTCACCGTCGTAAGAGCTATTTTTACATTTAATTCCGCGCGCCTTTATCGGTCGAGCTTCGCAGATAAGCGTATCATTCCGCATTGTTTCCGCGAACGATTCGCTTCCGCATGAATCCATGGAAATCGTTCCTTCTCGTTAAATTCCGACGGGCGTTCGGCCAGTCGTCGCGATATTATTGCCGAAGAATGAATTGATGCCAGCAGTGAGGCGAAGCGAGGGGAGACCCCGCGGATGAGCTCGGCTGGTTGATCGTGTCCGTTTCCCTCACCTCCTCGGTTGGGAATACCGTTAACGT
The DNA here is from genome assembly GCA_963922035.1 of Amblyjoppa proteus. Lineage (NCBI taxonomy): Eukaryota > Metazoa > Arthropoda > Insecta > Hymenoptera > Ichneumonidae > Amblyjoppa > Amblyjoppa proteus. The sequence continues at coordinate 9,153,371 of OY998233.1, forward strand.
TTCGATGTACGCGCGAGCCTAGTCCGGACTCGAACTCGGACAAAAGTGGGTCACCGTCTTGGTAGCCCAATGTAACGTAGGCTCGTTTCCTTGACTCTCCTCTCCTACACTACGGACAATTCTTTTTCTCTATCTCACCGCGCCTCCCCCCCCCCCGCCCCTCCCCCGTCCCCTCCACCTTTCTCCACGACCGTCCCTCTCTTTCTCTCGTAATCTTCAAACGAGATCTCTGTGCGGTTAAATTTTTTTTTTTTTTTTTTATGCTTCCTTTTTTACTCCGATACAGCCTCCACGTTTTGCTTCGTTGCTCCTTCTTCGTCCACTTTTCTCGATATTTCTATCGCCACATTTTCTCACTCGGTACCTTCGACGTTGCATTCATCGTTTTATTATTGTTATTGGTAGTTTTTTTTTTTTTTTTTTTTGCTGCTTCTATAATCAACTTCCCCGACATTCCTCGGCTCCAGGGTAGCGGTGCCGAGAATCTCATACCTGGCTTGCTCTAACAGTTTTCGAACGGCCACCTCTAGCGGACCCGACCGTGGACTACCCTACGCTCGCCTTAATCTCCTGGACCGGCGATGCAAGTACTCGGTCAAAGACATTAGGAATTTATCCGGACTCGGGTTTTCAACGTCACCGTCGCTACCGTGTGTAAACGACTCGATAACTATTTTATCATACGGATTCTCTGCGTTATGACTCACAGATTCCGAGTCGTTATTTCGTGGAATGGTAGTGTGTTTTTCGTGCCGGAGAGAAATATTTTTAATGGCGAATGTGAGTCTCGACGAACGGTGTAATTGAGTCGACGAAAAGAAGGTAGGCGTTTTACGAGCAAAATTAGCGATCCGGTTTTCATTCCCCCCCCCCCCCCATCCTAACTGACAGTTGTGTCCCTAACGGACAGTTAGCAGGCTCTGGGTCAGTCGGTCACCTGCCAAAAACAGAAGAAAAATTCGAGAACTACCGGCGATTGTCAGCGGAGAATGCGCGGTGACGGAAGTAAAACGTTCCCGCTGTGTGTGTGTGTGTGTGTGTGTGTGTGTGTGTATATATAGTTATGAGTCACGAAGCCGAAGAAAGTAGTGACGTATTTGTGCCATCAGCAAGATGGTACCGTTCTCTCTGTACGGTACTCTGAATTTACTAATGTACGTGCAAGAGGAATTTGAGGTGCGACGAAGAAAAAAAAAAAAAAAAAAAAAAAAAAAAAAAAAATGAACGAGGAATATCAACAGCCATGCGAACATGTGTTTCAAACTTTTTTCAACTACCCGTTACCTGAAAAAAAAAAAAAAAAAAAAAAAAAAAGCGATCGATATCGTTTTATCGCTTGTCCTACACCTCGCTCATTCTTCCTCGTCGCCGATAAATTGAATTTCCAATCCGACCAATACTACCGAAATACTCTGCAATTTATTTTATTCGATATACGGAGGGTGAATGATAAAGCAATGGACTCTTCATTACCCCTATCAAGATATCTTATTTTTATCTGAGCCCGGTCTTTCGTTGCGTACCAAGATTCGGCATTATCAGGAATCTTTTTTTTTTTTTATATAAAGAATTCTTTTTTTTTTTTAATTCTCAGATCTCTATAACGGTTCGTAAAGCTGTTTTATACAGCACTGTGAGATTCGAGGACGAAGTTACCGGACACCGGAGAGAGGAAATAATCTACATTCATCCTCAATGAAATGAGCAACAAGTAAAAAAAGGTCGTTCTACGGGAAATAGCCGATAATTATAGTCATTAAGTATACTGAATCGAGACATCGAGTCGTCGACCTTGTTAAACAATCTCTCGAACGTCACGTACAGCTATATATATATATATATATATATATCAACTGGAACTGACAAAGTAGCACGGAAAAAAGATGACGGAGGGCCTAGTATGAGCCGTTGATCGAGCGTAACCCACTTGTCGACTACGAGCGCTTCTCGGCGGTAGGAAAACTGACCCACCCGCCCACGTTTCGCTCGGCCAGGCTCATTGCCGGCAACAAGAAAGGGTCAATGTCGTCCGGTGCGTTAACGCACTTCTATCGAGACGCGAGCATTTTTTTTATCATAAAACAATTACCAGATATGCCGATAAATTTCGGCAAAAGAGTTTCGACGAATATCCTCGTACAAAATTATCGACTTACCATTGTATCTATGTAGTAAAATGATATTAAATTAAACTCACCGCCGGTCAAAAATTGTGGCGCGTATATCGGATTGGCGAAAGTCATGTAAAGCTGCGTTACAATGAAGATCAAGGCTCGCAGGTGGCTCATCTGGAACGTATGAAAAAGGAGAGTTCGATGAAAACGATATCACGGCGGAGAAGTTAACGGAAGGAAGTCGCGGCTGAAAGAATAGAAGAGAAAATGTGTTCGAGAGTGGGAAGTTAGCGAGGAAGATTAATTTTATGAGCAAGAAACATATTCAGACACACACACACACACACACACGCGCAGACACACGTCACAATCGACATGCGAGTTTTTAGCGGCGACTCCCATGACCGTGACAATCGCGTAATAAACGAACCCGATGGAGAAGTCTTTGAAGCTCTTGGGAAAATTCCCACGAGGCTATGCCAAACGTTTCACCGTCGTCCTGTTCTCTTTCACCGTCTCGAACACAATGACTACACGAGCACTAAGGATTCTGTGTTTTACACACAGAGAAGTCACATGTGTTTCGTTTATCCGAGTGAATCTTAATACCCACAAAGTTCCGGCCGCGGGTCGTCGACTGACGAATACTGACCGTGAACTTCTCTGATTTTTCGCGGGTGAATATTATTGCTCTCTGCTATATGTACGTGTACAGTAGAACCACACTTATCCGACATTCGATCAACCGAGCATCCGTGTTATCCAAGGCAAGCGACTCTCATCCGAGCCCTCCGCGTTAAACTGTTAAAAATTTCTGCTTGAAAATTCATAAAATGTATATGAAATTTCATTGGCACGTATGTGAGAATATTGCTTTACCGGCGTATTAAAAACAATATTATTTGTATAATATTTCTAACAATAATATAATTTTCATATACGGAAGTCTTAATTTTCAATGCCATCACCGGTAATTTTGATATACAGGTAAAAGCATTTATGATTAAATTATTAAAATTCAAATGCAATGTATGTGAATTCTAATTTCATATATCGAGTTTGTATATTTCATATAACTTTGTATATTAAACGTGTCGTAAATTTCATAAGATTTTTCACAGTGTAGACTCGGCAAATACAGAAAACTCGGATAAGACGAATAAAGCAGCAATGCGTGCGCGCGCGCGCTGTGTGTGTGTTATCACTTATCCGACATACGCTCTTCACACATCACCTCGGTGAAACGGGGTTCCACTGTACGTAGATCTAGCGGCTGGAAAGTTGGAGCAATCGCGAGAATCTCGCGCCGGATGTCTATTCGAGGTGCGAAGACGAGAGACAAAAAATTCCTTGGGAGGGACGTAACTTCCGTTCTTTTCTTGCTACTAACTCCGCGCCTAGTGCACATATGAAGTTTTACTTTATCCTCGCGTAAGTCGGATGCCGTTCGCTCGTTATAGCATCGCTATTCTTCCTGGATAAAAAAAAAAAAAACGAAGGGATCTCGACAGATCGTTACGATGAGAGGAGGAAAACGGAAGGAGCAGCAATATGAGCGAACAACCGGACAAGGAGCGACAGATTATTTTCGGCACGGTCTTCAATAATAATGTTATACCCGATAGTCTCGTAATATCTCTCGCTATACGCTGTACAATGGGTACGTAACGAGGTGTCTTCGGAGGAAAGCTTTGTCAAAGCGTCTACATTAGTATCGCCAATATGTCATTGTAAGACATGTAATAATAGACAGAGTATCCATAATCGTGCTTCGATATTTTTCGAATATGGAGCTTTAATCTGCATGGATTATCCATCTTTAAGCGGCACCGTCACATTCACAAATTTTAACATACGATTAATATGAGATTTAAGAAAAAAAAAAAAAAAAATGAAGAATCCGTGTTATTTTACGCCGTATAAAATATATGTATTTTATATCGATTTTCAGGTTCGCTTCGAAGACGATCATGTGCTTTGTCTTTGGATACAACTTCGCCTTAGGGAACATTCGTAGTTTTATCGTCCTCGACATAAAGGTCACAAAGCCTTCCGAGCTCCGTTGAAAAATAATTTTAGGCTAGAGCAAGTGGATTACCACAAGACACCAGAAAAATTAATGTGGAACGACAAAAAAATGATGCACCGTCCCCTTACCCGAGAGGCATCAGTGTCTCAAAAGTGAAACAATCTTTGGTTCATCGTGCGAATGAAGATAACAACTCTTCGCACTTCGAGGCTATTCTACCTCCATCCTGTGACCGTCAGCTATTTTAACCTAGCGAAATTTGTGTATCGGCCTAAAAGCAAAACGCTTCTCGTCGACGATTCATGGGTGTTCCTTTGCGCGCGAACACTGAATGAATAACGGTACCCCGCGACAACGACGACGACGGCGACAACGACGGTTGGGAGAAGCCACTTTCGTTTTAACCAGCGTGTTAAAGTCAGTCACGCCTCGTCACACGGCAGCAAAGTCGACTTGCTGCGGGTAGGGCCGTCTTATCTAAAGCGTTTTTCCCCTCATTCTCATTTATTTATTTACTTGTATATTTATTTCAAATTTTTTTTTTTTTTTTTTTTGCCGGCGCCTCATCGTCGTCTCCTCGAGCGTCTTGAAATTTGTACGGCGGTGTATTAGCGGTTCGAGGATTCGCGGAGAGTCGTTTTCACAGCTCGCGTCTCGTTGTGCCAGCGGTCAATGCCGTAATAATATCGAAAGCGTACCGGTGTGTCGGGCACTTATCGTGACGAAAGTCAAGCCCCCCCCCTCCCCCCCCCCCACTCTCTCAAGCCGCACGAGAGTCGAGCTCCGCGAAGCTCCCGCGATTTACCGCTATCCGTGGTCGACTTACCGGCTCCTCGCTTTGCAATCTCTCGCTGGGAGCAATGTGCTCTTAGCTCCGAAACGTGTCATGAGCTAAGCGTTCAACTTCCGGCGACAATAAATTAACTAATTTGAAGAAAAAAAAAAAAGGAGTTTGCTCGGTCGATCATAATGTCGAGTTAGCGATTGGTCAAATTATTCAATTGTAGTGTTCATTGTTGTGCAATAATATCGATGAATATGTGTCTACACATACACACATATTCGTCAATGTTTTTGCGTACAGTGAATACGTTTGATTTAGAGTCTGAAGAATGGACAAGGGAAAATATGCAGGATAACCGGTCGTCGTCGTTGTCGTCGTCGTCGTCGTCGTTCTCCGGGCATTCCTCAGGGTTGAGCGTTCGCGAAGGACCTCGGCCAAGGCTGTACGGATAGAATAACGAGTAGTGGTAAGTAGAAGAAGCGGAAGGCAAAGAAGAAGAAGGTGAAGGAGGAGAGGATGATGATGATGATGATGATGAAGAAGAAGAAGAAATGACCGCGACTAAGCTAAGAAGACGTCTGCAAGGCTCTTCTGAGCCGCGACCTTGGGACAGTAGCGCGAGAGTAATCATCAGAAGCTCACGGATTCACGAGCTTAATTTTTTATCATGCTCTCTTTTTCTCTCTTACCTCGAGTGATCTCTCCGCGTCTTCGCGGATACCAAAGTCTGCGTGTGCGACGAACGGAAACAATCACCTCTATTCACTCTCGAACGATACCGAGACACACTTTGCCGTTGTCAATTGAGTCAGCGATGTTTTTTTTACCATCCCGCAGAACTTCGTCAGTCAAATTTCACAAAACACTTTGAAATATTAAAAAAACGACAAAAAAAAAAACAAAAAAAAACGTTATTATTTTACCTGGCCGGCCTTGTTTATTATCTCTACTTGTCGTTTATGCTCGAAGCGAACGGAGTCGATTTGATCGTACGATCAGTGACACTCCATCATATATCACAAGCGCTTAATGTACGAGGATTCACGACGCGATTCTCCGACAGAACTCTTGACGATCGGTCAGTTGTGACGAACGAGAAAAGTCGTGGATTAACACCGTTCTACCGAGTCCGCGATGTCCGACTCGTGGGTGCTGTTTGTTGGTGCCGTCGACGCGAGCGACCGTCATCAGCACCTCTCGGCTCGTTTCTAGTTCACAGCGTGCACGATTCGTACCGCCGTAGAGTCTCACTCGGTACCGGGGTAGAGAGAGACAGGGAGAGAGAGAGCCAGAGAGAGAGACCGGTGGAACCTTGTCTGCCTCGTCCTTGTCGTCGTCGGCCCTCCTCCTCTTCGTCTTCTGCTTTGTAGAGTCGGAGAGGTAGAGAGACCCGTCGAGATTGGTAGTAGAGGTAAAAGTCAAGCATGCGAAGGTAGAGGTAAATGTGGTACGGTGCCTTCGAACACGGTGCCGCGAGGAGACCGCCGGAGACCCTCGTGGACTCTTACCCGGCGAGTCGGTCTGCGGGTGTATCCAATGCTAACGATCACTTCCCCCAATGTTCGATGCACGAGTCGCGCCGAAACTTGGCGGACTTCAGTACGGTGTCACTTCTAAGAGTCACTTCTTTGCACAGGACACACTCACGCGCGCGCGCGCGCACACACGGATGTGTAAACACATGTGTTGGCGCGAATGTTAGCGGAGTCTCCGTGATCCTGATTTCAGTAGCAAGTTATTTTGTAAATATATACGTGTATATATGTATATGTGTGTATGTATGTATGTGTATATATACATATATATGTATGTATGTATACGAGAAACGATAGTCTCGTCCGCGGAACACGGCGAGCTCTCGGAGGACTCGGGACTCTCGTCGCAGAGGTGGTGGCAATGACCGTTCTCTCTCTTGCGGTCCCAACACTGCCCCGGCTCGTTCGGGCCCTCCACACTCTACTCCCCTTTCCCCCTCCCAGCCGGCCGCTTCTTGTCGAATCCCTCGGTTCGTTCTTACGCTTTTGCCACGGTTTCTCGCCATTCGCATTACTGAATAAATGCAGCAGGCCGGAGCGAGAGAAAAGCCGTTCGACGGCTCGTCTTCTACTCTGCCACGTTCTCGTCTCCTCATCTTTACCCGTATCATCGTCGGAGTTTCCCTCTTGGATCGCTGCTGATTCTCCCTTCGTCGCACACCTTCGCGATTCTGCCATTTCATCTCCGACGCACTCGAGAAATGGAGGTCTCGTTTTTTGGGGGAGGAAACTTGTTCGACGATGAAATGTCCGAAGAATTCGTGTCGTCTCGAGTCGTTTCCGTTTTCGGGGTACGTTCCGAGCTTGCGGGATTTCCGGTCTCGTGGAGAATTCGGTTCCTTGCTCGGGAAGTCTCGTTTTTTAGGGAGGAAACTTGTTCGACGATGAAATGTCCGAAGAATTCGTGTCGTTTCGAGTCGTTTCCGTTTTCGGGGTTCGTTCTGACCTTGTGGGATTTCCGGTCTCGTGGAGAATTCGGTTCCTTCTTCGGGAGGTTTCGATTTATTGGAAAGGAAACTTGTTCGACGATGAATTGTCCGAAGAATTCATGTCGTCTCGAGTCGTTTCCGTTTTCGGGGTTCGTTCCGACCTTGCGGGATTTCCGGTCTCGTGAAGAATTCGGTTGCTTGTTCGGGCGGTCTCGTTTTTTGGGGGAGGAAACTTGTTCGACGATGAAATGTCCGAAGAATTCGTGTCGTCTCGAGCCGTTTCCGTTTTCGGGGTTCGTTCTGACCTTGCCGGATTTCCGGTCTCGTGGAGAATTCGATTCCTTCTTCGGGAGGTTTCGTTTTTTGGGAAGGAAACGTGCTCGACGATGAAATGTCCGGAGAATTCATGTCGTCTCGAATCGTTTCCGTTTTCGGGGTTCGTTCCGACCTTGCGGGATTTCCGGTCTCGTGAAGAATTCGGTTGCTTGTTCGGGCGGTCTCGTTTTTTGGGGGAGGAAACTTGTTCGACGATGAAATGTCCGAAGAATTCATGTCGTCTCGAGTCGTTTCCGTTTTCGGGGTTCATTCTGACGTTGCGGGATTTCCGGTCTCGTGGAGAATTCGGTTCCTTCTTCGGGAGGTTTCGTTTGCACGAGGAACGGGGAATGTCCGGAAGTGAATTACTCTTTGCCTCTTTCGTGTATCAAGCTCCGTGCTTTATGTGGGGCTTTACACATACGATAACGAATCGATTGGCCGCAGGGGGTTCGCAGGGGACTCCGGTGAAGCCGGCTGCTGTTGCTACTCTGAGAGGTCTTTGAACTCTCTGCGATGTTCAGCGAGAGTATGATGTTTTGTTGGCAAATAGCTGAGCGTGCGCTGAAAATGAATTGATCCGGCGCAGCTCGTTGGAAATCAGCTCGGCTATTATTCGCGATCGTTCGGGGATATGTTCGCTGCCTGCTGTACCGATACTAAGCTTCTTTCCACACGTGGAGTCGATCCAACCGCGGGTAACTATTGTGCGGCCGGTGAGCTGAGAGAAATAACATAAAAGATATACCGAAAGGATTCATGCGAAGCGCAAAATCGGTTAGCAAGTGGATTATTGAGAATATCGTTAAAGAGAAGTGATAAGTTACAGTGTAATTGTAACTTATCCATGCAAAGTTAACACAATTGAACAGTAAAAAAATAATTTCGCAAAATCGGAATGCAAAATTTCATAAAAATCATTTTGTTCAAATAAGTGACAAACTCGTTTGTCACTTATTTTAATAAACGAACCGGTGATTTTATTTACCGTGTCATTGACAATTTTACTTTGTACCTTTGTTTCCGAAACTAGAAAATTAACAAATAAAAAATTGTGGACGCTTGTCGGCAATGAGTTGTTGTAAAAAGTTCAAACCTTTTTTTTTACCCTCTGCCATAACAACATCCGGACATAGTCGACTTCAGGAAGAATTGTGGGAGAAAGAAAAAAAAAATGAAATTGCAGCGAATTGGAACGCAGAGCGGCGCTGAAGCTTCGATATGCAGAGAGCTCCAAATTCCTCTGAGCGCGCAACGAGGAACTCGTCGAGTGTCCGTGAAGAAGCGGCAGCCACTGCTCACTCGACGCACTTATCTTCTCAGCCTCTCGAGCTCGAGCACGAGCACGTGAATAAATACCCGCGAAGCCCTCGGTTCTATCGTGTACACAAAGTTACGGGTCGCAAGCATGTGCGTTTCTGTAGTCGCGGTCGAGGTGGAGCGCGAACGAAGGCAAATCGACGGCCCATATTCGCCTGGGGAACATAAATCTGAGTGGCGAGATAACGGGACCCTCGCGAGGTGGCTGTCCGCGCCGTCGATATCACGATGGAATATCAAAAATGTTTCTCGTACCATATCGAGAAAATACCAAAACAATATTTTTTTCTCTTTAAATGCACTCGAAAAAAAAGAAAGAGAAAAACATTGATAATGCACAAACTAAGGTACTTCAGGTGATATTCGAGTGTATTCTCACTCGCGATGAAGTTATCGTGTGTTTCAGCATTATTTTCATCGGGCGACAAGCGTGGTCGGATCGACATAGATAGGTAGGCTGATGTGTTTGCTCTGTGATCGAAGATCGATCGAATCGATTGAACTGGAGTCAATTATTTTTCGGCGATAGCATCGATCGATACGAAGATTTCCGCAAGGAATCCAAAAATACGGAAGATGCTTTCTCGTCGTTTGAATGCCAGTGGGGAAAATCCGGGATTTTCTCACGTTATCACAAGAATTTTCCCGTATTAACAAATTATCTTTTGCAAAAAAAAAAAAAAAAAATGCCACAAAGTTTTACGTGCATAAAGCGATATATTAAATTCAATACAATGGGGTAGACTTGAAATTAATGTTCGGTATGTAGAATCGAGATTTTTCGACACGTTCGATATACCGATAAATTGAATAATCTTTGCGAATAAAGTAAAATGTATGAGTGAGCGATATGAAAATTTCAATCTTCGCCTCTTTCGTTTTCGTTTGGTTTGAAAAAAAAAAAAAAAAAAAAAAAAAAATTGCAATACTCGCTTTTGTCGATAAGAAATGTTCGTTAATGTATAAAGTTTTTTTTTTTTTTTTTCACTGTTTACTCTTTAATCATCTCACTGTTTTTCATTCATGACTACCGGGGTGCACTGACCGAGTCGACGCACGCAAAATTAATATCCTCTAGATATAGTTATATCGACAAGTGCACGAATACGTAGAGCTAATCGTTATCTTCTCCGTTGGGATTCGCTTTTATATCCCGGTCGCTCTCTATAGCTCCATTGCCATTAAAAATGTCTAAACACGGGCAGATGGTACCGTGAATCCTCCGACCTGTTACGTATTCGCGGAATGAAAAAAGACTGCGTATTTAAACAAACAAACAAAAACACACACACAATTTCGCACCAAATCTATTCAATAAAATGAAAACTATTCAATAAAAGCATTTCGGAAAAAAAAAAAAAAAAAACGTGTTCAAAATAAGTTAAGATTATGTTGAATCTTTGGCCGCACCTTAATGGAACTCCGAGGGATCGATTTGGCTTTGTGATCTCAAATGAAATACATAGTGTCTTCATACTTAATAAGTATGAATACAAAAAATTACACTTAATAAAATGGCTCTCTAGATTGTTACACCGAAAAAAAAAGGTTTGGCAATATCAAACTAAGCTGCGATTGCGGCTGGCGAAGGAAATATTTCGTCGATTGAAAGAAATATCCAGTTGATCGAAAGAATATTCAGGAGTTTGACATAATATTTCGTTGTCTCGACGAATAGTCACTTAAATTGAACAAACATATTGTTCAGACGACCAAACATTTCCTTCGCCACCGGCAACCGCAGCTTAGTTGACGTTACCAAAGCTTTTTTTCTGTGCAACAATCTAGAGAGCCCTTTTATTAAGTATAATTTTTTTTTTTTTTTTTTGTTTCTCACAACGACTCCGCAATCCTCTACAGATACGGATAGTGGACTTTTCAGTGGGGATAAAAAAAAAAAAAAAAAAAAAAAAAAACCTCGAGCTTCCGTTTCCTTAAACTTGAGTGCGCGCCGAAGGAGCGGATGGACGATTTAATCTGCCTCAGCGACAAACGCACGGACGTGCCAAGATCTCTACGTGTACATAAATAACCGAACAATTCACTGAAACCATTACAAAATTAGCTCGAAAATCTGGTCGATTCATTGGAATAGACCTCACAAGGACCTTTCGCTCAATGACAATTGTCACGTTAAATGTTGATTAACCAGAATCGTAAGAACCGGCGCGGGGGGGGGGGGGAGTTAAATAAAAATGAATAAAGAGCGATTGAGCCACGCGATTCGAACGCCAAGCTCGGCGATTGGTCGCGTTGATATTCCGATGGGTTGCGCCGGAGGAGACACTCGAGGGTATGCATCGTCGCCAAGGGTTGCTGCCCCGATCCGGGAGTAGAGTCCCAACCGGAGCGCTCAGTATATATAAGCGGAGGAGAAGCTCACTCGCCCCTGTGGCGTTGTTACGCGATGAACTATGGGTAAAAATCGCCCTTGGACGTACGATAGTCGTTCGTTATTACAATAACATAATATCATTCGTTAATAAAATATCGATCAGTCCGACCATCAGAGCGCGTCAATAGTGCAAGATCCATTCGACGAATTTCGATGCAATAAAGTGAACAGAAAGTTTGCCACCATCAACGAGCTAACACGTCAGTTACTTTTTTCTTTCGGAACTGCGGCTAATGCAAATATCACCCGTCGTAATCTATCAGTAAGTCGTTTGTTTAAATTAATTTTTCAACATTCCGTTCGTTTTTAATCGTTCGCGAAAAGTGATGACAATAGTGAAAAATCATCGTCAGCTTTCATCGATCGATGGCACGACGAACGTACGACATGTGACTTTTGTTTTGACGACTGTGCGAAAACTCTGATAACGACGATGACGTTCCAGCCGGCTTTCGCCACTCGAGATTGTGAAATCGTTTGAATACCAGTGGATCTGTGTTTCTCTCACGTTATCTCGAGAATTTTCGCGTATCGACGAATTTTCACAAGTTTCGGCGGGAAAACGACAGTATTTTTTTTTTTTTTATAATATTAACTCGAAGCGAGATGTTAGACACTGTGGAAATAATTCTGTGTCAAAGTTTATGCACGATACATAAAATTTTCATGCATAATTAAATTAATGCATTAATGAAATTAATGCTCCTTATATAGAATCGAGATTTTTCGACATGTTTAATGCAGCAGATCAATTAATGTAACCTCCAATTTCTATGGTAAAGTTAATGCAATTGGTTGTATATAATAACTCTATAATTTTGCAAAAAAAAAAAAAAAAAAATGTCAACGCTGCACAGTGACACTGATCTTATATTCTTCATTCTTCATCGTAATTTCGGGCACTCTTTCGCACAGGACAAATTTGTTAATTAATTTAAGCGTCGCGACTGCGGATGTGACGGTTTTCTTATCGATTTTAGCGAGATCCTAAACGCGCGCTATCTCGCTCAGGCGACATTAATGCGATCAAACTTTCAGAAGTTCACGAACAACTGAATTGTTTCGAAGGTTCTTCAATTTGACACTTGACGACTAGAAAAAAAAAAAAAAAAAGCACATGTGGATTGTGGAATATTTTTTCAATTTATTGGATATTAAAGCGAACATGCTTGAGTGCCTCAATGGTGTTCTTCGTTTCCCGCTCGGAAACAACTATCACACAGTGCTGATACATTATAAAATCCACCTGTTGCGCCTCGAGTTATTTACGGGGTATCTTTCTTTCTCGCAAACTATAAGCATCCGTTTCGCCGTCATGGGTTTACAGTGTCAAAAGTTTATAGTTTAAGCACACTCATGTGCAATCGTTTGGACTGTAAATCAAACAGTACATAAAAACTCTCCAAATAGAAAGAGCGCCGACTAAACAATCGTTAAAGTTCAAAACAGCTTCAAATAATTTCATGTACTGTGACAAAAGTCTCCGATGCCGGTAAATAGAACAAAGTAAAAAAAAAAAAAAAAAAAAAAAAAATACGGACGAAAACCCGAAACAAAGCAAGTTTGATCCACTTTTCATTTAGACCGGGAGCGTTGTATGATAATAAACGGTCGCATTGCTATCCGCGTTGTTTGGCTGTGCTGCAGATTGCCAGTTCTGGATGTTCGTCCGTAGCTATATAGATCTCAGCTTCGAAATTCGTGTATATATCGTGTTCGTGTACAGGGAATGAGGTTAAAAAACCATCAGCAGGGACTCCTGCGAGTCGGCGATTGCACTATTTGCAGCTCGTTTTTAACGGAACGGTGTTCCCCGGTGACGATAGACGAATTAAACAGCCGTTGTTTCGGCTAAATTAATGCATAGCAGTAGTAGTTTTATTTTGTTCGGGTACTTACAACCTATTAAAAAAATTGCTATATCAATTATAGCCTTATAGTAAACCTTATATATAGATAATAATGACATGGATATTAGTCAGATAGGGCGAACGTGCGATCCCTTGCACATGCAAAGATAAAACAAAATAGTTTCTTTGCAACATCTGCCTCTGTAAACACGAGACTTGCGGGGAACTCAAAATTCGCTAAATAATTTCACCTACGCGAATCGTACAACGGACAATTTACAATGGCGTCTTCTAAGGATTCATTTTTGGCCGAATTACAACAAGGGCACGGCGATTCGCTATCAAACTTATAGACGAAGTTCTTTATTTTGAACGTACAAGCAAACTTCCCTGCCAATCTACACTGTGCCATGACTCTCACTTGCGCAATTGGCACGTTCATCTGCAGATAGGTCTCACACTTCAGCGTATTCAATTGCTTGATTTCTTTATACACGGTACTGTATGAGGACACCAAAGCTTTTACCGCATCGAAACGGTATCGAATATTCCTCATATGCTCGAGTACTATGGTTATAGATCTTTGCACCGTATCGGTTAAATGAATGTGTACCAAAGTGACGAAAGAGTAAAACGCTTCCATTTTCCAACTTGATTCGATATTAAAGTTTTACATTCTGCATACTTGTCAATGTTGCACTCGTCGAAATAATTATGCAATAAAGGTCGTTTTGGTTAAATGAAAAGAAATGGGGGCCTTGAGTAAATTCGCTGACAGTAATAACTTTGATTAGCACATGTGAGGATGAATTAACCTGGACACGAATTCCTTGTGGGGAGTATCAAACTTTTACATCTCGAGCAGCCAATCGCGAATAATTGATATCAAAATACGTGATACGTATCTGTGACCATTATTTAATTGATAATAAAAAAAAAAAAAAAATCTTCGCATAGCTCTGCCGAGTGTGCACGAACATCATTAATTCACTCACCGAAAGACTCGAGCTTATCGGCATCGATCGATTTTCGAACTAACACGACATTCCTCGAGCTTCATTTTGCAAACTGTTGATCGAAAGATTTCTCCCGATTAAGTTATCTTTGAAGTGCGAGATTGTATTTTATTTTACTGACCGAAAACGTCGCAAAATATCTTTGTCATGTATTTTTCCTATTAGACTAGCATCTCGCAGTTCTTCTACGTTATTGCGAAAATCCTTCCAGCCCGATATGCCATCGGCTTTCGCCGAACCGATCCTTTGGAAAAGGACATTTTACATTTTTTTTTTTTTTTTTTTTACATTTCATTGCTCCACAACCCAGTTAGAGATCGATGTCCTATTTTTTTTTTTTTTTTTGCTATTTAAAAAAAATATTTTTATTCACTTCTTTCTCCGTTGGATCATCAAATATTGTATTGTCGGATTGTTCCCCGGTCAATTCATATTTACCCGCTGTTTCGTGTGTTTCATACCCCAGAGCTTTTGTCCATTTATCAATACAATTCGATAAAGAGTGAAATTCACCGATAAATTTCACCCACTGCAGCGGTGAGCGCAGCTGCTGAAGAGAAACGACGCTGCAAGCCTCAATCCAATAGTTCACCATTGCTTCGAACCGAGCTTCGTGGCCTACACCGTCCATAAATTCGTCCACGTACGCCGATCGTACATAGTTTTCGGTGCCCCCCCCCCCCCCCCCCCATGGAAATGAAATATAAAAAGAAAGTATTCAAAATGTATGTAAATACGGCCTTTTGAACCATACGATTAATATATGAAACACAGAAATTATTGTTTTACTCGAGAAATATATTTGCAAAAATGTATTTCATATATAACACATAAAGTTATCTGTGTGTGCCACATAGACATTTTTTCATATGCATATTATGCACATACGAGAGGTAAGTTGACACGGTATTACAATTGAGCATTAAACGCTTTTCGCACTGTAGAACTTTAACGAATTTAATATAATTCAGACAAAATCCAATGAGAGATATTCATTGTCGCATGACTGTCCCGGAGGTCAACGCGACGGCTTTAATTGTGTGTAGAAAATCTCTGGCGCTCTTCCTCTGATATATACACGCAAAGCGATGTTACGTATTCACCTCGGTGACATAAGTATCCCTCAATATCGCCCGCTGTATGTACGCTACGAAGGTTTGCTCTCATTATCATAGATTTCTTTCGTTAACCTAGACTTTTCGATTTATCTACATTTCTCTCGTTAACATCCGTAAATTTTGCATTAACGAAGCAAAAATTTAGTCGGACAGCAAATAAGTTTGCTTGCTCAAGTTGAAAAGCTATCGGGCTCCTCCTAAGCTGGATAGCTTAATATTTCGATAGCTCGATTGCACACTCTCGACGGTATAATAACATTCGTAACTTCTCCACCGCAATCAATAGAAATACAATGGAGCAATGGGATTGGAGTTACGAGAACAAGGCTCTCTGTTTATAATTCGCTCCTTTCGGTTCGCCGTTCGCTAACGTCGTTTTCTCATAAGATCGCCGGTTGACGCGATGATCCACTGTGATTTCAAAGAGTCGAAGGCGTTTGATCTACCGTCATCGTGTACGTGAGACAGTAAATCGTCGTACGATCATTTGCACTATCATTCACGTGCCTTTTTTCCTTATCATACGGATGATTAACTTTATTAAATGAATAACACAATAGGAAATACATAAAGTTTGACAAAGTTCATTGGTACCGACAAGAGATCGATTCTATTTACAATTTGCGAAGCATGAGCGTAGCTTCGATCGATCAGTGCAATTTACAGTGTTTAATTAGATTCGAATTTCGAGCTCTCGCACTATGCTTGCTGTACTCAAAAGCAGACGCCGGCCGCGGTAGGTCATCGTCAAAGTTTTCTTCTGTTGTCAGGGGGAATTGTAAAGGGAGAGGCAACAGTGGGAAGTATAGAAGCCGTTCGACTTTGTCCTGCGCAGATAGGAAGTGGTGGCGCGCTGGTAGGAGTCTATTAACAATCTCGAGAGCTACGACTCTGATTCAACCGTCGCGATTTCATTCATAGAATTTCCACTTGTGTGCCAATGGATGTGTAAAGTTTTGACACAGTCGTCAACCCGACTGGCTTTCGTCGGCAGTTATGATTGTAGTGGTGCCCTATGATTGTTGCCTGATCGGTGCTTCGATGTGCCAACAGTTGTTATAACTGTTAGTGCGGCGAATTCATAGTTTACCATATGAAGCGATCACGGAATCCCAAAATGTTCATGAGAACGTCATCGTGCTTGTTCGTTGGTTGAAATCCGATAGGGGTTTGTCATTAACACAATCCACTTCTTCGGCTTTAGCGCACCTTTTCTTATTATTATTCCAGTAAGGAAGATCCTTCGCGCAGTAGTGAACGAAAGGAACGTGGTTGCTGCAAATGCAGAATTTTCTACAGTCTTTATGACTCAGAAGAATACTGTAATGTTGGGTATATATGTCCGGGCATGAACCCACGCAACCAGTGTCCGGACGTGGTTTCGTAGTGGGTTTCGCGGTGGGTTTCGCGGTGGGTTTCGCGGTGGGTTTCGCGGTGGGTTTCGCGGTGGGTTTCGCGGTGGGTTTCGCGGTGGGTTTCGCGGTGGGTTTCGCGGTGGGTTTCGCGGTGGGTTTCGCGGTGGGTTTCGCGGTGGGTTTCGCGGTGGGTTTCGCGGTGGGTTTCGCGGTGGGTTTCGCGGTGGGTTTCGCGGTGGGTTTCGCGGTGGGTTTCGCGGTGGGTTTCGCGGTGGGTTTCGCGGTGGGTTTCGCGGTGGGTTTCGCGGTGGGTTTCGCGGTGGGTTTCGCGGTGGGTTTCGCGGTGGGTTTCGCGGTGGGTTTCGCGGTGGGTTTCGCGGTGGGTTTCGCGGTGGGTTTCGCGGTGGGTTTCGCGGTGGGTTTCGCGGTGGGCTTCGCGGTGGGCTTCGCGGTGGGTTTCGCGGTGGGTTTCGCGGTGGGCTTCGCGGTGGGCTTCGCGGTGGGTTTCGCGGTGGGTTTCGCGGTGGGTTTCGCGGTGGGCTTCGCGGTGGGTTTCGCGGTGGGTTTCGCGGTGGATTTCGCGGTGGGTTTTGTGGTGGGTTTCGTAGTGGGATGAGGCATTTCGCAATCAACATTGTCCGGCCAATCGCAAACTTGAAGATTAGGATTAAAGTAGAGTCTGTCATTTGCCTTGTTATAGACCGGACAATCGAACAAAATTTTTTTACCCCAATCGCACTTGTAGAATTTCGTACAATCATTCTCGTGAGCCAGATGTATTACCGGAAGATTTGGCGAATTACCGTTTGGACACTCGGTGAGAACATCGTCTCTGGATCGGATCGCTGACATCGGTTGAGGTAGTTTGCAATCGACGTTTTTCGGCCAGTCGCAAAGTTGAAGAGTCGCGTTGAAGTACAGTTTGTTGCCTTTGGCGTCCAGGGAAGGACAGTCCATCAGAACTTGTTCACCGTGGTCGCACTTGTAAAACTTGGTGCAATCCGTCTCGTGGGCAATTTGCACGGTATGATTTTTCCAGTTAGTTTTCGGGCACTTGGTGGGAACAGCCACTTTCGATAGAATCGCCGACAGCTGTTGAAATAGTTTGCAGTCGACATTTTCCGGCCAATCGCAATACCGAAGGGTAGCATTGAAGTAGAGCCTGTCACCTTCATCGTTGTAGATTGGACAATCGATCACAACTTTTTTACCTCCGTCGCACTTGTAGAATTTTGTACAATCACTCTCGTGGGCCAGATGTACTGTATGATTTGGCAAATCATGTTTCGGACACACGGTAGGAATTACCTTAACTGTTGCGGCCAACGTCGCTAGTGCAATCACTAACGCGCTGGCTAGACGTAGATCCATAACTATAATTGGCACATTGAAAAAAATATTTATTCACCGTTAATCATTATTACAAATAATTGAATCAAATAAAGATGTTTTACATGGAAAATATACTCACATGAAGGAAGTGTCCTCGTATAACGTCACAGTAAATAGGAATTATACGGAATTTAGAGCAGTTGAAAATAATGGGAGCTCTACTAAACGCCGAACAGCTTTTATGCAACCGCTTTGGTTGGCTTATCTGTTATTTTTGCACGATATTGCGTCTATATTTCGCCACCTTTGATTACACTTATCAAAATTCAAGATTAAACGGCGATTAGACAGTTCAGGTTTCTTAGCAGGCTTCTCGAAGAACTAGAACGCGAGAGATATGATCCCTTGTATTAATGTCCATTATGTAAGCTCTGATGTTCATACTGCTAATCTCGCAAACCTCATCGACCGCCGTTGATCGATTCCTCGACCATGCTCTCCTGCGTTCGATCGACGACTTAATTTTTTTATAAAATATCTTCATTTCCAGAGTGGCGGCATTACGAGGGATGCACTCACGCTCGAATATGTTATTAATCACAGGACTTCTAGTCACCGCTATATTATTGAGACCGATGTTGACCAGCGCAGATTCAAATATAAAAAGCAGACCCACGAGACCGTACGGTTTTGGAAACAACCACGTCTTGAACGTGTATCTCGATATCTTCAAAGACTACTACAACGTGAATACAAAATCCAGGTACGCAAATTATCGTCAAGATTATCCTATCGAACGAAATATCGATGGGTCTTATCGGTTTAATTCCCATGAGAATTGGCTGCTACACGAGACTGAAGATAGAACCTATTAATAGAAGCAAAGAAAATACTCCAGAACGAAATGCTACGACGTTTATTGTTATTGACAAAAATGTTTATTTTCAATCCTGCGGTTCATTACACGTTAAATAAACAAATTTCACTCGAAGCATCGTTCACTTAGTATGGTCTAGTATGATTCCCAAAAGCTGATAAACCTAATAAAGCTGTGTCCTTATGCCCCGCAAATCATCATATTAAATTTCATTATTATCAACAGGTACGGCAAGCGAGCTGGCCTTTTACGAAGCGTCATCGATACGCCGGACCATTGGAAAGAATTACTGCGATCGAAACCCAATGATCTGAAACGCATTCCGACATGGTTGAAAATGAGAATTTTAACAAACATGAAAAAGAATCGTTTTTACAAAAGCATTATACTGAAAACATCAATAATCTAAGAGTACGTTATCAGTTTTCATAGATAATAACTATCACGAAATGCCAATGCTCTAGGAAAATCGCAACAACAGCCGAAAGTAAAATAATCTCTGATAGGTAATAAAATAAACATATATTTATAATGAAGACCATTATAAAAAGTGACTCGACAGGAATCCCTTATCATGATTGTCGTCCACCTACTTGACGTATAACGGTTTTATTTGCTCCGGACTTTGACGCTCAATATAAGAATATATATATAACATACTGGAATCGACATAATATAGGATCGATCAGTTTTTCCCGGTTCTCCAATCGTGTTGTTCGAGTAATAG
This sequence comes from Amblyjoppa proteus, assembly GCA_963922035.1. Lineage (NCBI taxonomy): Eukaryota > Metazoa > Arthropoda > Insecta > Hymenoptera > Ichneumonidae > Amblyjoppa > Amblyjoppa proteus. The sequence goes on from OY998233.1 coordinate 9,173,067, forward strand.
GTACCTGAATATAATACGAACTAATGCAAACTTTTACATCATAAAAGGGTTTTGTTCTCAAACTTGCACCTTTTCTTTCATCGTTCGTTTTACAATATCTTTCTTGACAATTTTAGATCCTTTTTTTGTTTAAAATATCGTGCGTTGACAAGACAAAAATCGTGAAATTGGACCAAACAATCGGGGAACAATTTTTTTGTGGACAAAAAATGTTTTTCTTAAATGTACAAACTTCCTTTACTGATTCTTATCTTACAGCGAGTGTGTGTTGTTGACTTTGCAGCGTGATATTATCTATATATTCGAGACGGTATTTTATGAACTCGCAAAAACAAAGGGCACCAAGGTTTTCCACTGGATGACACTCAGTGGAAAAATCATACAACGTCAAATAATTTACGCTACTCTGACCGGTCGGAAGTATCACTGAAGTGATTCGGTATGGTTAATACAAATGGCAACGTCTGCAAACGATGATTCTAGGTAATGATGAGATACCGAGGATATATACATATATATTGTCAGACAAGTAAATTATATTATATATTTTGCATGTCATTTACAAATGTTGGCAAAAAAAAATTAATATATATTTAATAAAAAATTCTTCACATCTTGAAACGTAATTAGAAGAGAGAGTTGTTCTCTACAGGCAAAGGGAGGGCTTAAGTAGGGAAGTTTATGGAGACTAAAATATAATCGAAACACGAGGCAGCTCGGAAACACGCACATGTACTTTAAATAAAATTAATTTGACGCGAGCGGATCCTTTTCAGCAAGTGGATTGTCATTTGCGGCAATTAGAATTTTCTTGCGTCTGATGGTGTGCCGATTGTCACTACGTCCTCGTCTTGTCGTCGTGTCCCGGACAGATTATCCACGAGACTTATACATTTCAAGTATGGAAAACATAACAGTTTCGATTTCAAGGCATGCGATTATTGCCCCTTTCGGATCTCGACTCGACGAAATGTCGTCTTCCTCTATCATTGTTGTGTTTCTATTGAATACTCTTTTGTTCGTATTCAAAGAGGCCGGGTGAGAGAGAAAGAGGGAGGATATCTGTACGACGAACGATCGCATTGAGCGACAGCGAACAGATTATTGGGAGGGGTTCACGACTTAGACCTTGGCGTGTCCAAAACCGCCCTTGCCAACGCATTTGGCTCTTTTAGGATAATCACATACTCGTTTTGATGGACTGAAGTGAAGCCCCGGCGGACAATCATAAACGTATCCACCACCGTTGCTACATATGCAGAATTTCTTGCAATCTACGTTCGACAATAAGATTGCATTCATCGGATCTCCTGGCGGACAGGTACCGATGCAAGAATCAGGAAGTAACCAGTCATAGTCAGTTGTTGGCTCCTCAGTCGTTGTGGACTTAGGTGTACTCGGCTGCTCAGTTGTTATAGGCTTCGGTGGACTCGGTTGCTCAGTCGTTATAGGGCTAGGCCGACTCGGCTGCTCAGTTGTTATAGGCTTCGGTGGACTCGGTTGCTCAGTCGTTATGGGGCTAGGCCGATTCGGTTGCTCAGTCGTTATGGGCTTAGACGGACTCGGCTGCTCCGTCGTTGTGGACGAAGGTAGGCTAGGTTGATTAGTTGTTACGGGTTTGGGTGGACTCGGCTGCTCAGACGTCGTAGGCATAGGCGGACTCGGCTGCTCAGTCGTTATGGGCTTAGGCGTGCTTGGCTGCTCGCTCATTGTTGTCGTAGACGGACTTGCGTGTTCAGTTGTTATTGGCTTCGGTGGACTCGGTTGCTCAGTCGTTATGGGCTTAGACGGAGTCGGCTGCGTCGTCGTTGTAGCCGAAGGTGGAATGGATTGGTCAGTTGGTATGGGCTTAGGTGAACTCGGCTGCTCAGACGTCGTAGTCATAGACGGACTCGGCTGCTCAGTCGTTATGGGCTTAGGCGTGCTTGGCTGCTCGCTCATTGTTGTCATAGACGGACTTGCCTGTTCAGTTGTTATTGGGATCGGTGGATTCGGTTGTTCAGTCGTTATGGGCTGAGAGGAACTCGGTTGCTCAGTCGTTATGGGCTTAGACGGAGTCGGCTGCTCCGTCGTTGTGGACGAATGAAGATTGGGTTGCTTAGTTGTTACGGGTTTGGGTGTATTCGGCTGCTCAGACGTCGTAGTCATAGGCGGACTCGGCTGCTCAGTCGTTATGGGCTTAGGCGGACTCGGCTGCTCAGTCATTATGGGCTTAGGCGTGCTTGGTTGCTCGCTCATTGTTGTCATAGATGGACTTGCCTGTTCAGTTGTTATTGGCTTCGGTGGACTCGGTTGCTCAGTCGTTACGGGCTTAGACGAACTCGGCTGCGTCGTCGTTGTGGCCGAAGGTGGAATGGATTGCTCAGTTGGTATTGGCTTAGATGGACTCGGCTGCTCAGACGTCGTAGTCATAGGTGGACTCGGCTGCTCAGTCGTTATGGGCTTAGGCGTGCTTGGCTGCTCGCTCATTGTTGTCATAGACGGACTTGTCTGTTCAGTTGTTATTGGCTTCGGTGGACTCGGTTGCTCAGTCGTTATGGGCTTAGATGAACTCGGTTGCTCAGTCGTTATGGGCTTAGACGGAGTCGGCTGCACCGTCGTTGTGACCGAAGGTGGAATGGATTGCTCAGTTGGTATGGGCTGAGGTGGACTCGGCTGCTCAGACGTTGTAGTCATAGGCGGACTCGGCTGTTCAGTCGTTATGGGCTTAGGCGTACTGGGCTGCTCGCTCGTTGTAGTCATAGACGGACTTGCCTGTTCAGTTGTTATTGGCATCGGTGGACTCGGTTGCTCAGTTGTTATGGGCTTAGATGAACTCGGTTGCTCAGTCGTTATGGGCTTAGACGGAGTCGGCTGCGTCGTCGTTGTGACCGAAGGTGGAATGGATTGCTCAGTTGGTATGGGCTGAGGTGGACTCGGCTGCTCAGACGTTGTAGTCATAGGCGGACTCGGCTGTTCAGTCGTTATGGGCTTAGGCGTACTGGGCTGCTCGCTCGTTGTAGTCATAGACGGACTTGCCTGTTCAGTTGTTATTGGCATCGGTGGACTCGGTTGCTCAGTTGTTATGGGCTTAGATGAACTCGGTTGCTCAGTCGTTATGGGCTTAGACGGAGTCGGCTGCGTCGTCGTTGTGACCGAAGGTGGAATGGATTGCTCAGTTGGTATGGGCTGAGGTGGACTCGGCTGCTCAGACGTTGTAGTCATAGGCGGACTCGGCTGTTCAGTCGTTATGGGCTTAGGCGTACTGGGCTGCTCGCTCGTTGTAGTCATAGACGGACTTGCCTGTTCAGTCGTTATGGGCTTAGGCGTACTGGGCTGCTCGCTCGTTGTAGTCATAGACGGACTTGCCTGTTCAGTTGTTATTGGCATCGGTGGACTCGGTTGCTCAGTTGTTATGGGCTTAGATGAACTCGGTTGCTCAGTCGTTATGGGCTTAGACGAACTCGGCTGCGTTGTCGTTGTGGCCGAAGGTGGAATGGATTGCTCAGTTGGTATGGGCTTAGGTGGACTCGGCTGCTCAGACGTTGTAGTCATAGGCGGACTCGACTGTTCAGTCGTTATGGGCTTAGGCGTACTGGGCTGCTCGCTCGTTGTAGTCATAGACGGACTTGCCTGTTCAGTTGTTATTGGCATCGGTGGACTCGGTTGCTCAGTTGTTATGGGCTTAGATGAACTCGATTGCTCAGGCGTTATAGGCTTAGACGGAGTAGGCTGCCTCGTCGTTGTGGCCGAAGGTGGAATGGATTGCTCAGTTGGTATTGGCTTAGATGGACTCGGCTGCTCAGACGTCGTAGTCATAGGTGGACTCGGCTGCTCAGTCGTTATGGGCTTAGGCGTGCTTGGCTGCTCGCTCATTGTTGTCATAGACGTACTTGCCTGTTCAGTTGTTATCGGCTTCGGTGGACTCGGTTGCTCAGTCGTTATGGGCTTAGATGAACTCGGTTGCTCAGTCGTTATGGGCTTAGATGAACTCGGTTGCTCAGTCGTTATGGGCTTAGACGGAGTTGGCTGCGTCGTCGTTGTGACCGAAGGTGGAATGGATTGCTCAGTTGGTATGGGCTGAGGTGGACTCGGCTGCTCAGACGTTGTAGTCATAGGCGGACTCGGCTGTTCAGTCGTTCTGGGCTTAGGCGTACTGGGCTGCTCGCTCGTTGTAGTCATAGACGGACTTGCCTGTTCAGTTGTTATTGGCATCGGTGGACTCGGTTGCTCAGTTGTTATGGGCTTAGATGAACTTGGTTGCTCAGTCGTTATGGGCTTAGACGAACTCGGCTGCGTTGTCGTTGTGGCCGAAGGTGGAATGGATTGCTCAGTTGGTATGGGCTTAGGTGGACTCGGCTGCTCAGACGTTGTAGTCATAGGCGGACTCGGCTGTTCAGTCGTTATGGGCTTAGGCGTACCGGGCTGCTCGCTCGTTGTAGTCATAGACGGACTTGCCTGTTCAGTTGTTATTGGCTTCGGTGGACTCGGTTGCTCAGTTGTTATGGGCTTAGATGAACTCGGTTGCTCAGTCGTTATGGGCTTAGACGGAGTAGGCTGCCTCGTCGTTGTGACCGAAGGTGGAATGGATTGCTCAGTTGGTATGGGCTGAGGTGGACTCGGCTGCTCAGACGTTGTAGTCATAGGCGGACTCGGCTGTTCAGTCGTTATGGGCTTAGGCGTACCGGGCTGCTCGCTCGTTGTAGTCATAGACGGACTTGCCTGTTCAGTTGTTATTGGCTTCGGTGGACTCGGTTGCTCAGTTGTTATGGGCTTAGATGAACTCGGTTGCTCAGTCGTTATGGGCTTAGACGGAGTAGGCTGCCTCGTCGTTGTGGCCGAAGGTGGAATGGATTGCTCAGTTGGTATGGGCTTAGGTGGACTCGGCTGCTCAGACATTGTAGTCATAGGCGAACTCGGCTGTTCAGTCGTTATGGGCTTAGGCGTACTGGTCCGCTCGCTTGTTGTAGTCATAGACGGACTTGCCTGTTCAGTTGTTATTGGCATCGGTGGAGTCGGTTGCTCAGTCGTTATGGGCTTAGATGAACTCGGTTGCTCAGTCGTTATGGGCTTAGACGGAGTCGGCTGCCTCGTCGTTGTGACCGAAGGTGGAATCGATTGCTCAGTTGGTATGGGCTGAGGTGGACTCGGCTGCTCAGACGTTGTAGTCATAGGCGGACTCGGCTGTTCAGTCGTTCTGGGCTTAGGCGTACTGGGCTGCTCGCTCGTTGTAGTCATAGACGGACTTGCCTGTTCAGTTGTTATTGGCATCGGTGGACTCGGTTGCTCAGTTGTTATGGGCTTAGATGAACTCGGTTGCTCAGTCGTTACGGGCTTAGACGGAGTAGGCTGCCTCGTCGTTGTGGCCGAAGGTGGAATGGATTGCTCAGTTGGTATGGGCTTAGGTGGACTCGGCTGCTCAGACATTGTAGTCATAGGCGGACTCGGCTGTTCAGTCGTTATGGGCTTAGGCGTACTGGTCCGCTCGCTCGTTGTAGTCATAGACGGACTTGCCTGTTCAGTTGTTATTGGCATCGGTGGAGTCGGTTGCTCAGTCGTTATGGGCTTAGATGAACTCGGTTGCTCAGTCGTTATGGGCTTAGACGGAGTCGGCTGCCTCGTCGTTGTGACCGAAGGTGGAATGGATTGCTCAGTTGGTATGGGCTGAGGTGGACTCGGCTGCTCAGACGTTGTAGTCATAGGCGGACTCGGCTGTTCAGTCGTTCTGGGCTTAGGCGTACTGGGCTGCTCGCTCGTTGTAGTCATAGACGGACTTGCCTGTTCAGTTGTTATTGGCATCGGTGGACTCGGTTGCTCAGTTGTTATGGGCTTAGATGAACTCGGTTGCTCAGTCGTTATGGGCTTAGACGGAGTAGGCTGCCTCGTCGTTGTGACCGAAGGTGGAATGGATTGCTCAGTTGGTATGGGCTTAGACGGAGTTGGCTGCGCCGTCGTTGTAGTCATAGGCGGACTCGGCTGCTCTGTCGTTACGGGCTTTGGCGAACTCGGCTGCTCAGTCGTTTGAATTGTCGTTCTTGCGCAATCCGCGTTCTCCGGCCAATCGCAGATAGTCAACAATGGATTGAAATGCAGTCCTGGCGGGCATTCTTTGAGTTTCTTACTACCGTCCTCACACTCGTAGTAAAGTGAACAATTATTCTCGTGTGATAATTTGGAGTCGGATTCACAGATTGGAGTAGTAAATGAAATGTCAGTAGTTATCCATCTTTCAGTAGTAGAGTTCGGCGGTATAATCCGTTTCTCTGTAGTAGAACTCTGGGGTTGAATCAACATTCCAGAAGTGGAACTTATTGGTATAGTCCATGTTTCAGTAGTAGAATTTGGCAGTGTAGTCAATTTTTTGCTAGTAGAGCTTGGCAGTGTCGTCATTTTTTCAGTAGTAGCGCTTGAAGGTAGTGTTAATATTTCAATAGTAGAACTCGACGGAATCTTCAAATCTTCAGAAGTTTTCGTTGTTTCCGTGGAACGATCTTGTGATGTACCACTCGTGGTAGACCATATCCACTTAGTCCAAGGTTCCTTGGTGGTTGACGCAACACATCCAGCTATAATCGGCCAGTCACAAATTTGATCACGAGCATTGAATTCTAAACCATCGGGACAAGACTGCACTACCTTGTTTCCATAATCACATTTGTAGAATAAGGAGCAATTATACGGATGAGGAAGCTGAACTGCATATCCTGTATTATCGGGCGGACACTCGTTGGGCATAGACACAGAAGTACCACGTTCTGGCTCCGTCGTTTTAATCCATTTTTCAGTAGCAAAGATTGGCGGTGTAGTCAATTTTTCACCAGGAGAGATCGGTAGTGTAGTCAATTTATCAGTAGAAGTTTTCGGAGTTTCCGTGGAACGATCATGTGATATACTCCCCGATGTGGACCATATCCATGTAGTCCTAGGTTCTTTGGTGATCGATGTGACGCATCCAGCCATTTCTGGCCAATCACAAACTTGTTTTTTAGCATTGAATTCTAAACGATCGGGACAGACCTGTACCACCTTGTTTCCATTAGCGCAAGTGTAGTATAACGAGCAATTATACGGATGTGGAAGCTGAACTGATTTTCCTGTATTATCGAGAGAACACTCCGTGGGTACTGACGCAGAGATACCATCTTCCGGCTTCGTCGGTTTAGTAGTACCTTGACTACTCATCATGGCGGTAGTTTGGGTGACACAACCGGCTGAATCTGACCACTCGCACATTTGCAATTGCGCATTGAAGTGAAAATCGTCTTGACATTGATGAAGTATTTTTACACCATTGTCGCATTCGTAAAAGAGAGAACAATTGGTCTCATGAGGAAGTCGAACCGGCTGCCCAGAATTATCTGGTGGACAGTCAGTTGGGATAAGTTTTGTAGTGGTATCTATATCGGTAACAATGCCAATTGTAGTAGATTCACATCTGGCTAGTTCAGGTTTGACACATCCAAAGTACGAGGGACCAAAGTGCAAATGTTCTGGACATTCCTTTAGAATCAGCTCACCATTGGAACACGTGTAATATTTGTTGCAAGCGCATTCGTGGGCTACCACCCAATTGTTGCCGATGTTACCGCATGAACCTTCCGATTCGGGGTTAGGGGTAGTTTCTGTAAAAGTCAGCGTTGTCATCTCGCAGCCAGCTTTCTCGGGCCAATCGCAATGTTTTTCGGTGGGACTGAAGTGCAAACCGCGTGGGCATTCTTTGAGGATTTTCTCGTTGTTCACAATCTCATAAAAACGACTACAGTTGTTTTCGTGGGGCACGTAAGTGTCCGCCGGTGTAGGGCTGCTGTTTTGATCTACTTGGGCCGTAGGCACTGTTATCATAGTTGTTTCTGAGGATACTTCACCTGTGGAAGAAATTTCGGTTGAAAATCTTTGCGTCGTTAAATTTCTTGTCGGTTCTGTAGGTTGTTGCGTCCAGGCAGTCGATATAGTCGTTATGTTTGTAGAATACTCTGTGGAAGGCACGTAAAGCGTTGCTGCTTCTGTTGACTCAGTCAGCCCATTGGAAGTAGTATTGTCTATAGATGGCACTGTATGTTTTTCTGTCTGTTCTGAAATAGTAGACTCAGTGGTTACAGTCCCAGGATATTCTGAAGATGGTTTACGAGACGTTAGTGTGTTTGTCGATTCAGTGGGTGTTTCAGATGACCATTTTAACGGCGTCGTATTTGTATTTGCCTCCGTAGGTTTCTCTGTCCACGGTTTACTAGAAGTTGGATTCGTAGAATATTCTGTCGATGTTTTACGGGACGGTGATATATCTGTCGATTCGGTTGGTATTTCAGATGACCATTTTAATGTTGTCATATTTGTATTTAGCTCCGTAGGTTCTTCTGTCCAAGGTTTAGTAGTAGTCGGATTTGTGAGATTCGCTGTGGATACTTCTCCAGATGTTGGTTTTTCTGAAGATTCAATAGGTGTAGGTGATATTTCTGTCGATTCAGTTGGTGTTTCAGATGGCCATTTTAACGTCGTCGTATTTGTATTTGGCTCCGTAGGTTTTTCTGTCCACGGTTTACTAGTAGTTGGATTCGGAGAATATTCCGTCGATGTTTTACGGGATGGTGATATTTCTGTCGATTCAGTTGGTGTTTCAGGTGACCATTTTAACGTCGTCGTATTTGTATTTGGCTCCGTAGGTTTTTCTGTCCAAGGTTTAGTAGTAGTCGGATTGGTGAGATTCTCTGTGGATACTTCTCCAGATGTTGGTATTTCTGAAGATTCAGTAGGTGTAGGTGATATTTCTGTCAATTCAGTTGGTATTTCAGATGGCCATTTCAACGTTGTCGTACTTGTATTTGGCTCCGTAGGTTTTTCTGTCCAAGGTTTAGTAGTAGTCGGATTTGTGAGATTCGCTGTGGATACTTCTCCAGATGTTGGTATTTCTGAAGATTCAGTAGGTGTAGGTGATATTTCTGTCGATTCAGTTGGTGTTTCAGATGGCCATTTTAACGTCGTCGTATTTGTATTTGGCTCCGTAGGTTTTTCTGTCCACGGTTTACTAGTAGTTGGATTCGGAGAATATTCCGTCGATGTTTTACGGGATGGTGATATTTCTGTCGATTCAGTTGGTGTTTCAGGTGACCATTTTAACGTCGTCGTATTTGTATTTGGCTCCGTAGGTTTTTCTGTCCAAGTTTTAGTAGTGGTCGGATTGGTGAGATTCTCTGTGGATACTTCTCCAGATGTTGGTATTTCTGAAGATTCAGTAGGTGTAGGTGATATTTCTGTCAATTCAGTTGGTATTTCAGATGGCCATTTCAACGTTGTCGTACTTGTATTTGGCTCCGTAGGTTTTTCTGTCCAAGGTTTAGTAGTAGTCGGATTTGTGAGATTCGCTGTGGATACTTCTCCAGATGTTGGTATTTCTGAAGATTCAGTAGGTGTAGGTGATATTTCTGTCGATTCAGTTGGTGTTTCAGATGGCCATTTTAACGTCGTCGTATTTGTATTTGGCTCCGTAGGTTTTTCTGTCCACGGTTTACTAGTAGTCGGATTCGGAGAATATTCCGTCGATGTTTTACGGGATGGTGATATTTCTGTCGATTCAGTTGGTGTTTCAGGTGACCATTTTAACGTCGTCGTATTTGTATTTGGCTCCGTAGGTTTTTCTGTCCAAGTTTTAGTAGTGGTCGGATTGGTGAGATTCTCTGTGGATACTTCTCCAGATGTTGGTATTTCTGAAGATTCAGTAGGTGTAGGTGATATTTCTGTCAATTCAGTTGGTATTTCAGATGGCCATTTCAACGTTGTCGTACTTGTATTTGGCTCCGTAGGTTTTTCTGTCCAAGGTTTAGTAGTAGTCGGATTTGTGAGATTCGCTGTGGATACTTCTCCAGATGTTGGTATTTCTGAAGATTCAGTAGGTGTAGGTGATATTTCTGTCGATTCAGTTGGTGTTTCAGATGGCCATTTTAACGTCGTCGTATTTGTATTTGGCTCCGTAGGTTTTTCTGTCCACGGTTTACTAGTAGTCGGATTCGGAGAATATTCCGTCGATGTTTTACGGGATGGTGATATTTCTGTCGATTCAGTTGGTGTTTCAGGTGACCATTTTAACGTCGTCGTATTTGTATTTGGCTCCGTAGGTTTTTCTGTCCAAGTTTTAGTAGTGGTCGGATTGGTGAGATTCTCTGTGGATACTTCTCCAGATGTTGGTATTTCTGAAGATTCAGTAGGTGTAGGTGATATTTCTGTCGATTCAGTTGGTATTTCAGATGGCCATTTCAACGGTGTCGTATTTGTATTTGGCTCCGTAGGTTTTTCTGTCCAAAGTTTAGTAGTAGTCGGATTTGTGAGATTCTCTGTGGATACTTCTCCAGATGTTGGTATTTCTGAAGATTCAGTAGGTGTAGGTGATATTTCTGTCGATTCAGTTGGTGTTTCAGATGGCCATTTTAACGTCGTCGTATTTGTATTTGGCTCAGTAGGTTTTTCTGTCCACGGTTTAGTACTAGTTGGATTCGTGGAATATTCTGTCGATGTTTTACGGGACGGTAATATTTCTGTCGATTCAGTTGGTATTTCAGAGGACCATTTCAACGTTGTCGTATTTGTATTTGGCTCCGTAGGTTTTTCTGTCCACGGTTTAGTAGTAGTCGGATTTGTGAGATTCTCTGTGGATACTTCTCCAGATGTTGGTATTTCTGAAGATTCAGTAGGTACAGGTGATATTTCTGTCGATTCAGTTGGTATTTCAGAGGACCATTTCAACGTTGTCGTATTTGTATTTGGCTCCGTAGGTTTTTCTGTCCACGGTTTAGTAGTAGTCGGATTTGTGAGATTCTCTGTGGATACTTCTCCAGATGTTGGTATTTCTGAAGATTCAGTAGGTACAGGTGATATTTCTGTCGATTCAGTAGGTACAGGTGATATTTCTGTCGATTCAGTTGGTACAGGTGATATTTCTGTCGATTCAGTTGGTGTTTCAGATGGCCATTTTAACGTCGTCGTATTTGTATTTGGCTCCGTAGGTTTTTCTGTCCAAGGTTTAGTAGTAGTTGGACTCGTAGAAAATTCTGTCGATGTTTTACGGGACGGTGATATTTCTGTCGACTCAGTAGGTATTTCAGACGGCAATTCAGAGGACGTTGGTTTAACCGTCGTCGAATTAGTAATTAAAGTTGCAGGTTGCTCAGTCGACGCTTTGGAAGTCGGGGTCTCGGTAGTTACTTGCGTAGGATATTCCGTCGAGGGCTTGTGAGTCACCAGCTCCGTTGTCGATTCCGTCGGTTTAGTCGGCCATCTTGAATTTGTAATTTCTGGCATAGTCTCTGTGGAAAGTGTGACTGTCGTCGATTTTTCAGTAGGTCGTGTAGTCTCTTTCGTCGTCGTAGGAAAAACCGTACCTTCCGTAGTTGTCGTTCTTGTAATGATGCAACCGGCATTATTCGGCCAGTCACAGATCTGCAAGGACGGATTGAAATGCAACCTATTGCCCGCAGCATCCATCAAAGGACACTCGGAAAGGATCGGCTTTCCGTGATCACATATGTAGAATTTAGTACAGTCTGTTTCGTGTGGCAGATGTACCGACATATCCGTCGAATCGATCTTCGGACATTTTTTTGGCACCCCACTATCACGAGTAGTGGATTCAATAGTTACAGTAGTAATATTCTCTGTATTGGGTTTACGAGAAACAAGTTTCGTCGTCGATCCCATAGGTAATGCTGTTGGCAATCGTGGAGTTGTGATTTCTGTCGTGATCGCTGTGGAAAACGTAACCGACGTCAATTTACCAGTATGCATTGTAGTATTTTTCATTGTCGGTGGATAATAGGTCGTACCTTTCCTAGTTGTGTTGTCTCCAATGATGCAACCAGCGCGTTCCGGCCAGTCACATACCTGCTGGATCCGATCGTAATGCATCCTCGTGCCATTGATCTCTGATACATGACATTCGAGAATTATCCGTTTTCCATGTCGGCACCGATAAAATTTCGTGCAGTCCGTTTCGTGTGGAAGGTGTATCGTCGTATTCTTCGGATCAATCTTCGGACAGTCCGTTGGAACTGCGACTATGATGTCGACATCACCATTGTCTTCAACTCCAATATTAATGTTCAATCGATCGGCTATTGACGCCCCTGCCACAGCAAGTATGGCTGCCACCGAAGTGGCAAACACCCAACTTCCTATTGAAAAAATTTTTAAAAAAAAGTTGAAAATTGAAATAGTCATAGCCTTTCCTCATGATATCTCTTTATTCGCGGGGCTTCTTCTATGCGAAGGCATTATCTGTATATTTGGCTTCCTCATAGGGGAAACCTTGCGAACAAAGGGATATTACAGGAAACGGAAATGAAAAATTTCAATTTTCAACTTTTATGAGCCAGCTATAAGAAAATTTTTATTTTCAGCTTCAATGAGGAAACGATATAAAAATGTTAACTTTCAACTTTCAACTTTCACAGCGTCAACGTCGTACTTGACTTTTGTGCAAAACAGTTGGCTGATTCAGATTCAGCGTTTAAAAATACACCAACGTCGCGCATAATTTTGAAAGCAATCGTATTATTTGATGCCGTGAAGATGCGAAATTTATCGACAAAACGACAGGAAACGAGACAATTATCGTCTCGATCGAACGAAAAATCTTCGTCTCGCCACCTCGAGAAATGACGAGAAATATCTCGTCTTCACTGCATTCTCGACCGAGAATTATAGACAAAAAAAAAAAAAAATTGAAATTTTCATATGGCTTCCTCATGAAAGTTGAAAATTGAAATATTCATATCGCTTTCTCGTAATGTTGTTTAATTCGCCGAGCTTCTTCTATGAGAAAGCCTACTTTATTTAAATTCCGGGAGAGTTTTATTTAAATTCCGGCAGATTTTTATTTAAATTTCAGGAGAGTTTTATTTCAATTCCGGTAGAATTTTTTCTTCAGTGGTAGAGATTTTGATAAATTTCTAATAGGACAGAGTTGCAATATGTTACAGATATTTTCTGGTAGAGTTATTATCCAAGGGAGCTGTTTGGGGAAATATGTTTTTTGGTAGAGTCGTGAGAGTGAATTTAGCTTATCATTTGTTTTTCGAAGAAATCGAAAGTAAATCTCGAAATCTTTGAGATTTTTTTTTTAAATCAATACCATAGTATCTCAAAATATTGTTTTATATTCCATGCAATCGTGGTCTTACGTCCTATCCCTGCGCTAAGAGAAGTTTGATTTTTCTTTAACTAATCGACCGCTGAGACGTAACAAGTGTAATAACTCAAAATATATTGCGAAAAGCCCGCTTTAGTTACAACAAGACTGTGATATCTCAACGTTTTTTGATTTCCTAAGTGCAACACTGCACTTGGGATATCTCAAAATGTGCCGTTTCGAATTATTACACTATTGCTCTCGATAATATACTGCACTTTTGATATCTCAAAGTGTGCCATTTCGAGTTATTACACTATTGCTCTCGACAATATACTTGATTATGGACTTACTTCGGTGTTACCCCAGGTCTTTATTTATTTATTTATTTATTTTTTTCACGTAACAGTCACGAACACGAACACGAACACGAACACGGACACAGACACGGAATCATTGGACACAAGTAAAGCTTCCTTTACGAGGAGGCGAAGAATCACTTAAAAAGATAGGGAGTGTTGTGAGCGATTTCTTGGACGTCAATAGATTTGTAACAAAGCTATCGGTTCTAATCTTCATCGTCGACGATCATGCTCTACACAACTATTTCATCATCGGCCGAATGACTGTTCTCTTGTTCAGATACATGTGTAGCATCCCGTTTCCGCGGTTACAATCGCATATCTTACATTTTATCAATATTTTCTCGATAAGACCAAACCCAAAGGCTCTTGTTACTATTGTGTGTTTTTTTTTTTTTTTTTAAGTTTGGGCATCACGAAATTTAACGTCATCCACGAGACTGCAGTGAAAACCTTCTGAGTACCGCACATAGTCAGACTGTCGTCCGCTTCTGAATAAAAAAATTATAATATAAAAGCATTAAAAAAAAAATTAAAAAAAAAAATTAAAAAAAAATAAAAAATAAAAAAAATTAAATAACAATCGAGCAAATAATTGTGTTTGGGAAAAGATTCGACGTGAATGACGATCGAATGACAAGATCTATGAACGATCGACTGACAGACCAATCGGGTGACTAACGCGCACTGTACACTTTTTAAAAATTTTTTTCACACGAGAGCCGCATAATGTTTCTTAATTTTTCTAAATCATAAGGAAAATTATTCACTCTCCGGAAAAAAAAAATAAAAAAAATAAAAATAAAATAAAGCTCTCCCCCCCCCCCTGCTCAACGTTCCCTGCTTATTCTTCTCACGACACCGATTTCGATCGATATTACTGACGATGGATCAATCCAATGATCACATACTTACGTCGCATTGCTCGCGTTCTCTCTTGTATTTGCGAACGCACTCGCTACCCCAGTAGGTAAACCGTCGTTCAAATATCGGTGTCACTGATCAGCCTGTGTCGAGTGCAGCCTCTTTTATAAAGATGTATCACCTTATCGCTGAATAACAGGACGTTCATCATATCTTATACGTCAAAGTGGCTTTGGCATAGAAGCGTGTAGCCATGGAGGGGTGGTTCTGGCCGAAGATATCAGTTGATCGACCGGCGGAGGGGGGAACGCATGTATAGATTTCCGCGATTTTCCCGGAACTTTCGAAAGCACCGTCAATAGACCTTCGCCACCGCCACCGCCCCCTCACCCCGCCCCCCCCCCCCCCCCCCCCCCGCCCGGACTATATATTGCCAAGCTTGATATAATGTTGCACGATCATTGAACTGCAATTCTCTTTATCGGAACGAGGATCAAGCAGATTTTACACATTGCTGCACACGTGTTGAAATGCTAAAATTGAGAGAAATAAAAGGAAAAAAAAAAAAAATTAAAGTTCCCAACGACGGGCTTATCAAGCTGTGTTGCGAAGATTCGTAGCTCGATCTACGCGCTATCGATATCAACGGTGGGGGGGGGGGGGGGGGGAATAGGTGGGCATAATCGATAAAAAATAGAGATTGAGTACAAGGAAGACTTCGACATTTTTAAGAAATGCATGAACTCGATAATCACATTTCGTTCAATTGAATATTCAAAACATTCTACATTTTGACAATGTAGTCAAATGACTCAGCCAGTGTCGAGTGGTGGTAGCTCGTCAAACCTTGACGATCGCAAACGACAATGAGCCTGTTTGATACGCAATATATATATAGATCTCCGAGGAAGTGCAATCGCGGAATTATCGTTGGAACTTTTCTAAATATTAGTTGTACGCAGGTATATGTTTTTTTTTTTTTTTTTTAGTATTCTACTCTCCAAATAAGCGCGATAAAGCGTGTTTCCTTCTTTGTTCAAGGCACACAGACTGATAGATGAAATTGCTGCTATCCAGGGTACTTTCGAGAAGTTGGTGCTTCCCCCTTAGGGCGAGGATATATATTTTTA
This sequence comes from Amblyjoppa proteus, assembly GCA_963922035.1. Classification (NCBI taxonomy): domain Eukaryota; kingdom Metazoa; phylum Arthropoda; class Insecta; order Hymenoptera; family Ichneumonidae; genus Amblyjoppa; species Amblyjoppa proteus. The sequence continues at coordinate 9,188,516 of OY998233.1, forward strand.
TTATTATCGATATTGGATCTTGACATCTGGCATCCACTTGGGCGTCTGAGTCAAAGCTCTTGTTGATAACTCACAGGGAGCACTCGAAAATTCGTAGCGTACATGAAAATTAAAGAAAAAGCATGAAATCCTGTACAGAGGAAATCGAGACAAAATGAGGTAGCTAAGAAATAACGGTCGTTCATATGAGTCCGGTGCTGCACCCAGAAAAAAAAAAAAGTTTATTAATCGTCGATAAAATCGGATATTAGAATATTTTTATTTGAATTAATTGAATTTTTATTTGACTCAAGGATATTTTTTATTTGTTTCAAGTATATGCGATATTTAAATCTAATAAAATGTATCAGATTTCAATGAAACTCCTATTTTAAGCCCATATTTAAATAAGCAATTTCATTTGCTCCAAATAAATTTTATTTGGTTTGAATACATTTTTATTTTTTTCTGCGTGTGTGATTTTTACTGTTCGCTAATAATAAAAATGAAATTCGCAATAATTCCGAGTATTCGCGAAAAATTGCGATTGGTGGCAAAATGGACTACCTCTCAATTCACTGTCGCCACGAAAAATGACATATTTTTTTTTTAATACGTATTGATGAACGGCTCAACCGTTTGAAGGCCAATCGCTTGTAACTTCCACAATATAACGAGTGGCAAGGTAAGATGTACACACAATATTCTTAACACATGAAAGCTTTAAGAATATGGAAAAAAAAAAAAAGGTAAAATACTCTATTTTTATACCTGCCCTTAATATAACTGTAACGAAAGTACATAAAAAAAAACAAAAAAAAACAAACAAAAAGCGCTCTGCCGACGAGCTCCTGTGCAGTGCAAACAACATATTAAAGTATCTCGACAGTAGTCCGATGTGGACAAAGCTTATCGAAAGATTCTTATTGTTTTCTATCGTTCATTCGCGTCGTGTCTCGACGGAGCTGTAAAAGGATTTAACAGGCGTCTTCCTGGTGGAAAATCGTCACGATATGTTATAAACTAAGTCGCATCCGATGAAACACCTGTCGTCTCAAGCAAAGAACTTATATAAGATTACAGTTTCTATTTTTAAACGCAATTCGCATCGTCCATGGGAGTCTATCAGCAAATTCTAGTCCTGGATAATTTACAGCGCCCATCACATGTCTTCAATCTTCAATAGTAAACATGGAATTGGAAATGCGCGTCTCCGGTGACCATGGCAACGCGACGGCGAAGTAGGTTCCTCGGGCTTCCGCTTGGCGGCGCGTCGATCAGCGCTCGGCTGATCAATGTTCGGTGGGGCGAGAGTACAATTATCGCCGGCAGTATAAAAGGAGACTGCCTCCTCCCGATCGATTGACACCTTGCCCGCTGCTTGTTGTGTCGGCCCCGATGCACCCGCACTTTCTCGCAGCAGGTACGAGAGCTCGGATCGAGCGAGCAACGACAACGTCCCGGTGGCTTCGCAGTAGAGTGCACCGACGCTCGGCCCGTGGTGGCCGAGTAAGCGGTCTCCGCGCGTTGAGCTGCCTATTCAGTCAGTAACAAGCGTTGCACTCACTCAAAAATATCCGTCCAATGACAGCGGTGTAAACAATGGATAGGAGTATCCACGATTGGCTGTACTGTCGCCAGGTCGAAGTCGGTCAACCAACGAGAGACGTTCTCGAGTTCGGCACGAGGAGAAACTCGGAGTGTGCGCCCCCCCCCGCCGCTCGCTCCGCGCTCCGCGCATTCATACAGTTCCGAAACGTAGCCGTGGCGGCATCGCGGACAACGCGTCCAGGCAGTAGTAGCTCGGCCATTTCACTCGCGAGCCGTAGGCAACCCGCGAGGAGACGTTACGAACGAAGGATATATATATATATTTATTATTTTGATATTTTCTTTTCCCTCCTCCCCCCCTCCCTACGTCCCACGATTTTCCTCCAAACCTCTGTGCGGGACAAAAGCCCGAAATTTTTTGCAAAATAACGCGACGCAAAAGGATGATACACTCCGGGCGGACGAGGCTCGAGGTAGGTCATGATATCATGATATTTACACGATCGTTATTTCGTTGTTAAAACGCGTCGTAGAGGAGCGAGTGGAGACCAGAGGCGACGGTGCGAAAGGGAGTCGTCGCAATGTTTTGCCAATGTTGTCATTCGTCGTCGACGAACAGCTGATTTGCTCGGTGTGCGTTTGTATGCGCTGTATACATACAACGAGTGTTCTTTTCTTTCGGGATTTTTTTTTTTTTTTTTTTTTTTTTTCAACGTCTGCTCAAGCCACGTCCTCTTCGTGGCTTGGCAACTCGCACGACACACGGGTGTATCGACCCCACGTATCATTTCTAGCCACATGAGTTTAGACGCTTCATTCCCCCAATCTGGGCTTCTTCCATTTTCCACCATCGACCGATCAGTCAAGTCCATCCTTTGTTCTCAATCTCGCGAGAGAAGCTTAAACATCGTCCTCACTGTCGGAGATATATATGTATTATATTATATATATATGTGTATATACATAATGTATATACGTATATATATATACCTTGAACCAGTCGTTCAATGCTTTATACGGGCCTCGACAACAACATTCGTAAACGACCTCCCTCGCATCGTTAGTTACCACTTACTGTTATACTTATGTTATTTTCCTTCGCAATTCGCACTCTCTCGACCATCTTTGCTTGAAAGTCCTGTTACATTGAAACGTTCGCAACTCTTTGTTCTCATAACCATTGCAATATTCTGAACACGCTTGTGTATCCTCGGTACCTTTGTTTCATATTAACAAGGACACTTCGTACTCGGACGAGACGACGGACGAATCTAAAGTCGTTTCGCTCATGATTTCTTGTACTCAATTTTTTTTATTTTTTTTCTTTCTCCTTCTCGACTGAGCCGTCTCTCGCTCTTTCTTTATTTATCTTTCCCCCTTCGCCTTCCGTTCATTCACCCACGCCGAAGCCAGTAGCCCACGGCGCACAATATATTTTTGCGTGCACGGTTAAGTCAAGTGTGCGCGAGAAAAATATACGAGACGCTGGACCGACGCGAAGTGTACGTACGTGCGAATGCTAAGGGTAAATCGGTGCGGGGAACACACAAGGAAATTCACTGTTCTCTCATCATTCATCGATCCATTTGTAATTTATACGGCGAATCGTGAGAGCTCGACGCTTGCAATTTTTGCCATGATGGAATTAGACGAACGCGATTTTTAATTCTTCATTTGACCTGGCTACGTTATAGCGAGCGTGGCTATCGGGGGAACACCGGAAAATGCGAGAAGCGCATGACCGACGCTAGTATAGAGATATACGCGCTTGTAGTGGCGTATAAGTAACGCCCAGGGATAAAACCGCGCAGTTGTCTCGCACAGCGCGCGCCACGGGAGAAAACGTGTGTGCAAGTACTCGCGGCGGGGAAGCGTAAACAAATCGTCGACTTGAACCGCGATTATTTCGTATCTCTAAACACGATTGGAACCTGCGTCACGTATTGAATAACGTAATATACATATATATATATTTATTTATTTATTTATTTATTTATTTATTTATTTGTTTATTTATTTATTTATTTATTATGAACACTCACCGTAAATATAAGTCTACTTGTTTCTACTTTTTTCTGTGATACTCTTCAGTTATCATTAATAATAAAAGAAATAACGGAGAATTTATACTTTTCCTTTGTTAAAATCGTCAATTGAACAATTGATAAGTAACAATTTATCTCAACGTATATAAAAACAGAAATCCGCGTTGAGAAGCATTTCTGAATGTCGAGGGAACTTATTGGCGATCGCCGCAGCACGCCAGTGCGTTTATGCTCTTCAGTTACGATTTGCACAAATCGCAGGAAACTCAGCTGAGTGAAAAATAAAAAAAATAAAAAAAAAAAAAAAAAAAAAAAAAAAACATTTCACACGCTCAGTTCGATCGAACAAATGCGAATGTTTAACTGTGCGGCCAAACATCGGCTATGGTTTCATGAAAAAAAAAAAAAAAAAGATTCCCCTGAGCACGTACTTTCATTTAATCGCGCTAAATTAATTAATCAATTTTTGTATGATTATTATTCCACCCGATATTCTAACCGACTCGAGTCGCACAAATTTTTCTCACTACCGATGAGGCCACACTGTGCCATTTTTCGTTCTCCATTGCGACGATCGATTCCTCGGTAATCTCGTAGTTACCGTCTGAAACAATGTTGAACATTTGTTCGGAGGGCTCCGAACATAGCGTCGATAGCGACAAGACTTTCGATCGTTCATTGGCATGAACAGAACATGTTACTCGAGTAAGAAATTAAGTTGCTCAACGCGCCCCACTCTCCCCTACCAGCATCAAAACTATTCCTGAGCGAGCGCGAGAGGAGCGCCGATGCAGCTTGTTATATAAACAAAGATTATTGTGCGTGCATTATTTAACGATATCACGAAGATTGCGCTAGGTTGACCACAAAAAAAAAAGGAAAAAAAACAGCTGTTGGATAGCTGCTGCGCGGTAGAATTCCCTCTATCAGTCGAGTATTAATCTCGCGCGTGTCTTATCGCAGAAATCCAATCGTGTTCAAGTGCATTGGGGGAATTTTGTTTTAGAAAAAAGTAAGTCGCGTAGGAGTGGGTGGCGGAGGGGCAGGTCAATTGGGCCAAGTGGTCCAGGGATCAGTGGGAGAATCCGCGTCGGGTGGTCAATGGTGGAGACAGCTGCCGCAACAACAACAACAACAACAACAACAACAACAACAACAGCATCATCCTCCCTATCATCGTCATCAACAACTACCACACCGCCATCTCCGTCATCATCATCAAGGCGCTTACTATCCGCCTCAATCAATAACTCAAAACATTCCTCTCAGTACAATGAGGCAATCTTACATGCAGGTTGGTTCTATCGTCAACTGCACTCCAATCTTGGATTTTCACACTCGGCTCTATGTCCTCTCTTCTTCGCACGAACACGCAAACAACGCACGCATTCTCGCTATTCGCACACCTGTTAAACCCCTCGCATTCAACGCTAACACTCCCGTGAATACCGCTCATTTCATTGATAAAGAGCGCATCTCTGGTCCTGTTTGACAATGGTTATTATCGCGTATCGTCTTGTACTGCCCTCTTCACGTTACTTGTGTTCTCGTGTTTTTTCAGTTGACATGGGTATTTCACGACGACGAGGCCCAAATAAACAAGAAACTGCCAAAGGAATTGTTACTCAGGTACCGTGAACCAAAAATCTATCGGAACTAATGCACGTATTCAGTTTTCATTATAATTATTCCCCCCCCCCCCGAAGTCCCCGAAGCCTGGAACTGTCCTTGAATTTTCCATATCCTTGAAAAAGTCCTGGAATTTCCTTGAATTTCACCCAATGTCCTTGAATGTTTTTATTTTCCCGCAAATTTGAGCTTGCTTCATAATGTATTTTACTAGCGACCAGTCTAAAAAAATGTGTGAGATAGATTTATACACTCATGCATAGTGAGTTGTTATTTTTTGTGAACCGATGTCGAAGTAAACGAAAAGGGTTACCAATTCCAATTACCAATATCTTCATTTTTTTATAAATATCCCAACACAACCTGGGAATGTCCTGGAAATTGTCCTTTAATGTCCTTGAATTTCGTATGGACTTTTTACTGGACACCATGATCATTTAATTTTCCATCTGGAAGGTCAAATGTTAATTTAGTGCTAACTCGTCATTTTTTTGTTTCTTTTACATTTGCAGAATCTTGTCATATCTGGACGTAGTATCCCTATGCCGATGTGCCCAAGTGAGCAAAGCCTGGAACGTTCTTGCGTTGGACGGCTCCAATTGGCAGAGAATCGACCTCTTTGATTTTCAACGGGACGTAGAGGTGCGTGTCGACGAAAATGTATATTCTTTAAATGGAATTTTTCTTATTCTTATGGAAATGATTTTTTTTTTCTTATTCAGGGACCAGTAATAGAAAATATATCGAGACGATGCGGAGGTTTTCTGAGGCAATTGTCGCTGAGAGGATGCCAGAGTATCGGCAACATCTCTATGCGGACCCTCGCTCAATCTTGTCCAAATATCGAGGAGCTAAATTTGAGCCAGTGCAAGAAGATCTCGGATGCAACGTGCGCGGCCCTGAGCAGTCACTGTCCGAAGTTGCAAAGACTGAATCTCGACTCGTGTCCAGAGATCACCGATCTGGCGCTCAAGGATATATCCGATGGTTGTCCGTTGCTCACTCACATAAATCTGTCGTGGTGCGAGCTATTGACGGACAATGGCGTTGAAGCTCTGGCCAGAGGATGTCCGGAGCTTCGAAGTTTTTTGAGCAAAGGTTGCCGACAATTAACAGATCGCGCTCTCAAATGTCTCGCGCGATTTTGTCCGAATCTTGAAGCTATCAATCTACACGAGTGCAGGGTAATTTTCATATGGCTCATCGCTGTGTTCATCGTTTTTGTAATCGACGCGAGACACCAATTCTTTCTCTTATTTTTCAGAACATAACGGACGATGCCGTGAGAGAATTGAGTGAAAGATGCCCAAGATTGCACTACGTTTGCCTCTCGAATTGTCCAAATTTGACCGACTCGTCTTTGGTAACGCTAGCCCAGCACTGTCCATTGCTGAGCGTTCTCGAATGCGTAGCCTGCACTCATTTCACCGATGCAGGATTTCAGGCTCTCGCGAGAGTGAGTTCAATCGAAATCGAAACACTCACAAACAAAAAAAGACAAGTCATTGTGCGATTCCGCGTCAGGGTTCAGAGGTGAATAGTAGATTCGCTTTCGACTTTCAGAATTGCAGGCTATTGGAAAAAATGGATCTGGAGGAGTGTGCTCTTATCACGGACGCGACACTCATACACTTGGCTATGGGATGTCCGAGGCTTGAGAAACTGGTGAGTAAATTAAGACTCCAAAAAATACATCTTGTCGCTTTGCGTACATTACGTGCGGAATGCTTGCGTATGCGTGAGAAAAAAAAACGATAAATTAGTATAATTTTTGTATTAATCGAACGTGTTCATGAGTACAGAGTCTGTCACATTGCGAGCTGATCACGGACGAAGGAATACGACAACTAGCACTATCGCCTTGTGCCGCTGAGAATCTCGCCGTTCTGGAACTCGACAACTGTCCGTTGATAACGGACGCGAGTCTCGAGCATTTGTTGCAAGCTTGCCACAATCTCGAGAGAATCGAGCTTTACGACTGCCAATTGATAACCAGAGCTGGCATACGTAGACTCAGAGTACATGTCCCAATAACTTTTCGTTTTGTTTAAATTCTATCTAAGTTTTCTGCGACGACAACCCGACGAATGATTACTTAATCTTTTTCTTTCTCATTTTTTTTTTTCAGACGCATCTACCGAACATCAAGGTACACGCTTACTTTGCACCCGTGACACCGCCACCAAGTGCCGGAGCGTCCCGGCAACGGTACTGTCGGTGCTGCGTTATTCTGTGATTCCTTGCGCGATTAATCGAAACATGAATCGTCCGTCGTTGAAAGAACACAAATGAAAAAAAAAAAAAAAAAACATACACGAGAGATGTCCGGTCCCGCAGATCCTCGTGCATATACAAAAATGAACATAGAGGCGGGAATCGTAAGCGGTTAATTCTACCAGCGAAAATGCGTAGGTGCCGTTTTTTACGTATTCGCGATCTGCGGGAACCTGAGAAGGAGAGAGAGAGATAAAGCTTTCGAATGAGAGCGCGATGGCGATCCCCCGTCGTTAAATTATGAAGATACTGGACGAGCCGCGCGATGCGTCTGGACATCGATATAAACAAACGTAAACAACAACAAAAAAGCAAAAAGAAAACAAACAAATAATAACTGAGTTGAAGCCATGGCTCACGAATGGTAGAAGTACGTAAAAAAAATATATACGGCCAGAACAACCACTGTCAGCATCGATATTGCTGCTAACTACTGCTAATCTCAACTACCATAAATTATCAACGGCGACGATGCTATTGATAACTAATCTTGTTGTTACCGATGAGGCTCGGAGCCGAGAATTGCATTTTACAAATTTCGTCACGGTCCTCCCCTCCTCCGTGCGTTTAAAATAGCCCACGTTAAAATAACGACTATTTTTCATTGTACTTTTTATTATTGATTAATTAATCGATTAATTATTTTTATTAATATTTCATCGCGGTCCGGAACCTCTCGCTCGTGTCACACGGATTAGGAGAGTATACAGACTGACAAAGCAAATCAAAGCGTTGAAACATCGATTGACCCTGCACGCATACAGTCAATCGAAATAATAGCGCGCGATCGCGGCGTATTAACTCCATAAGACTATAAGTTTAACGATAAAAAAAAAATGAATGTTTTAAATTGCGGCAACGATCGTAATATGATAACCGCGATCGTCATACTACTGCGTATAGAACCGAACATCGGCCATTTGAATTACAAAACAAAACAAAAACAGTGGCCGGGAATATTCCGAACATTAATCGGCCGAGGAGACGGTCCAGGGGGACCGCCTTCTCTTCATAATTATTCCGCAAGAGTTTCGAAAGCCTGCCGTGAATTTAGCTATTTCGTTTTACGTATTAACATTTGCGGCGGGCTTGTCTCTGCCAGAGTCTCGAGTGCAAATACAACGCATGGAAAAAAAAGCAGACGACAAAGTCGTTGAGGAGAAAAAATAAGAAAAAAAAACATACACACACACACACACACTTCCTGTCATGATCGAATCTAATGAGAATCGAGAGAAAGGAAGATAGGACGAGAACTAATCCCGCGGCTAAAGCACGTACGTTTACCAATAACAATGACAGGCGCTCGCGCGCGTCGTTTGCGCCGCCGATTTAATGCGCGTTTCTAATCCTTGATAATAGCGTTTAAGGAACGTAATCGCGTATTTCTAATATAGGATATATAAACGAGGAAGGAAAAAAGCAAATAGATATTTAACGAAGAAAAAACAACAAAAAACAACACTATATGAATATGAAGAAAAAAAAATAGATAAGATATGTTTTATACGCTGCATGTTATCCCTAAACGAAAGGTAACGAGAGTTTTTAAACTCGTCGTAACGTCGTCTCTCGTATGATATGCGTTCATATGCGATGTTTCGGTATATACGTCTGCGATATTTTTCCATCTAAACGTCGAACGAGAATTAGAAAGATTTTAAGTGTCGCGTCGCGAGAGCTTTTCGAGAAATGGTAGAGAAACATAAAAAAAATTATGAAAAAAAAAAAAAAAATCAATAGCGACTCTCGAAGTGTATGACGAATCCGGTTTAAAACGATCGCGAAAATCGTTACTGACCTTTCTATCACACACGTAACACACGTACACACTATCGTATTAGTGATTTTAAACGGAGAAGAGAGACGAGACGAGATAGAAGGAGAGAAGGTGAAAACTTTTTGAGAAACCGAGAGTGATCGGGCAAGTGTTTGGCTGTGCAATAGTATAGAGAAAGAGTAAACAGACGTTTTTCGGGGGGTGGGGTGATAAGAGGTCGGCACGAGTATTCCTGTTTTCACATCAAGTGCGAAATAATTGAGAGGTATAGAAGCGTGCAAAAAAAAAAAATGTACTCGAGAAAAATTCGGCAAGTTATTCCTTGAACTGCTTATCGTTTTCTCAACAATCACAAAACAAAACAAAAAAACAAAAACAAAAGAAAAATACAAAACCAACTACCGTCCTCTAAATGAATGTAACAGTATTTCTGAAATATATATTTTCTAATTTTAATCGCGGCAATCACTGCCTCCGTTAAGGAAAAACCCTACGGTGTTTTTGTATACAAAAAATAAATAAAAGAAATTAGAAGAAAAAACAAAAATTTGATTCGTATCACGATGAGAATCGATGAGATAGAGAGGAATACCCGTAGCCGACGATATCGACATTTCGCTGCTTCGATAAGCCGCAGTCTACCATGTATATATTTTCATTAATGTATGTACAATAAAATATATTCGAGACAACGATCGTCAGACTATTTTTTAATTCTTTAAAAAAAAAGTAAATGTAGCGTTCTTTTTATTAATTTCGATGTACGCCTCTCTCTGATCCTTGTGATTGCTCGAGTGATTTTACTGTTGGTGAACGATAGTCGAATTATATCCGGTAATTTTGACCAGGCACCTTTTCGATCTTCAAAAAATGTCTAACAAAGAGAAAGCCAAGAACAATGCGTATGTCGCTTTTGTCAATTATCGCCAATTTCGTACATGTCACAGGTCGATTTTCATCGCTCGTTACAGCGACCCATTCGCGAGCGTTCTTAGTTTTTATTCGCAAGCCCAAACGGTGTCCGAGTTGGCTACGTCTCAGACGTTCTTATATCGCATACCCGATGAACTTCATTTCGACGATCGTTTGGATCGTCAAGATCCTCGCATTATTCTCAATCTTTCAACACGGTAATTATCTTAAAAAAAAAATAATCAACTAATCTAAGCGTTGTGATGGTCAAATTGTTTGTTAATCTTGCAGAATCCCGGGCTGACGAAGTCATTGAAAGGTTTTATTGGACGCCGAAAAACGATGTGCGAAATATCCAGTGGGAATTTTTCGTAATTGGCAAGAGAGTCCCTTGGAGCGTTGCCAGAATTCTATGCTCGCCTCGAGACGCTGTGGAAGGATCAAATGACGAGTCACTGGAGCCTGAGGATACTTTGAGCTACGCAAACTCGCCGACGATACGGACGGGCACGAAAGTTATACCAGAGAGCAGATTGGCGGTTCTGGAGGAAGATGACGCGAAGATATGGCTCTCAAGGATGTTGTCGGAGTCCGATTATCGTTAGTCGATTTTTTTAGTACCACTAATCGTGGATTTATTGACAATAAGCCAGAAGAAACCATTTTTTTAATACAGCATGACATAACGTAGATTGTCGTGAGAAAACTAGCAGCCAGTTTTTTTTTATTTTATTTTTTACTCAAGAATTACCATTGTTAACATAATTTTCTACCACAGGGTACGACGGTTTATGGGTCGGTGGTCACAGAACGAACTCCAGCGCGAATTGGACCTGGATCGGTGGCAACGATAATCAAGAAGAAGTAGCTATACCATCGTCTCCTATACTCGGCAATTATCCCGAATGGTACAATTCCAACGATCACCGAGACGCTGAAAAAAATTGCTTGATATTCGACAAAGTCGGTCACGATTTGCCGATCCTCGTGCCTTCAAACTGCCAGCTGCCGAAGCCTTTCATCTGCTCCCGCGTCGGTGAGATTAAACTCAGCGTGACGAAAATTCTAAACTTTGCAATGCAATTTTCCGAGTTATCAATCAGCTATTTGCGATAAGCAACGAGCAGCAATATTCTCTCGTACTAGCCCCTCGCAAATCTTCGTTGCGCCTATTCTTACCTCATATTCTCGGTTAATTTATTTTTATTACTCGCCCCCTAGAATCTAATTATATGTCTGAAATTCATCCACAGCTATTAAAATTCTGATATACATTATCTCTGTTCGCCCAGTGAGAAAAAAAGCTCCGGAGACAATTGTCGAAGGCATCGGTATTGACGTGGACGGGTATCGTTACACGGTATACAGTATCAATGAAGACGGCGATAAGGAAGAAATCGATCATTTGGAGAACACTTCCGGTGTGAGAAAATTGAACGGTGGCGGTCTAAAGTGGCGAGACGCTCGTATAGAGTGTCGAAAGAGAGGACAGTATCTCGCCACTGTGCTGAGCAACGAAGTTGCAACCGGAATCGCTTCAATAATGCTGAAGAACAGACCATGTAAGTGACTTCCGGTTGTGCCAACTGAGCGATATAAATCAGCCGAATATCAAGTTTTTTTTTTCGGTACCATACAGCGATGGAAAGTGTCTGGCTAGGTGGATGGAGCCGAGACGGCACGGATTGGACGTGGTCACCAACGGGACTCGTTTTGTCTTCAAAAAAATCAACGACTTCGCAGTATCCTCCATGGCTCGCAGGTCATCCAGTAGCGAGTTCGAATTTGGATGAGAATTATCAGAGAAGAGGAAGGTGTCTCGTTCTCGATCGGCATCTGTGTCCCCATCACATAAGTCCGGTCTTTCTGGACTTGGATTGCGAAAAGAAACGACCCTTCGTTTGTCAGGATGGTAGCGTTCTTACAAATAATTGCAGCCAAATGATCTCTTTTGAAAGGAAATAGCTTACAATTACATTAATCTTCTTTTCACAGGTTCACCCGAACGACCTCGTCTCGGTAACCGTGGTCCTCCGTTAAACAGAACTATCGCAGTGGGAAATAAGATTCTCGAATTCTCTGTAGATCGAATGACTTGGAATATAGGTCGAGAGCATTGCGCTAATAATTTTGGAAGGATGGCCAGTATCCTCGACTCGACGACTCTCTCGGCAGTGCTCGATAAAATGACCGATTTATGTAAGATTCGATTATCCGTGGTAACTCGCGACTTCAATATATATCGGAAAGATATATATTGAGATCCCTTACCGATCTCTATATATAATTCTTTCAGATTTGGATCACGTCTGGGTGGGCGGAAGAACTGAGAAAACAAGCGAAGGCTGGAGATGGTTCGACGTGACGGGAAAAGCACTTTCGCGGAAGGGTATTGGCGTGGGAAGTTCCTGGTGCCTCGGCGAGGATGACGGCTCTTGGCCGAAAGCCGATGCCGACAGTTGCTTGAATCTTGATCGTGAAGGTCACGGCTTGCCCCTGTTCTACGGTCTACAGTGTGATATAGCGAAACAACACGTTCTCTGCAGTATAGATCACGGATCGCGATCTCTTCCTCCGTCCGAGAATGGTGACGAGGAGAAAGGAGAGGCAAATGGGGATAAGAAAGAAGAGGGTAAGTTTGCGTTCAGTGGTCGTAGATCTTTCAGTTCCGGATTCGAAATTCAGCGCAAGCCTGCCGAGGAAGACAAAGAGCGGAGGATTATGCAGAGCGAAGTTCCTAACAAGAATCAAAGCGCATGGTCCTCCAATGATGAAGTACCATCGACAGAAAGAAAGTTTGAAGTACTAGACACGATCTCCTCGGGGCGTGCCAGAAGTGGTATTCATTCAAGCAATGACAAGGACAACTTAAAAATCTTTGAAGAAAGTGAAGGTTCAAAGGCTGGCATAAGAATCGCCGATCTCCCCGAGGATAGCAAAAAATTGCTCGCAGCTAGTGGTTATAATTTTACGAATAACGATCTGTTACTGGGCCTGGAAATGGAGCTCGTGGACCTAAGCGAGAATTCTACCATAGTTGCAGTAAAGAAGGAAGGATCAATTTATTAGAAATAAAAAAAAAATAACAAAAAGAATTGTCAACCAATGCATTAAAGGTCAGTTATTAAATTTCAGAAATCATGGAGTTGTCTTCCCATCTTGTTGAGAGAATCGGCGATTCGGCAAGCGATAAGAGATCGGCAATGCTTTACGTGCTGGACGACAGTCCGAGCGTTCTCAATGCTTGGTTCGCCGAACAGATCAAACTGGTAGCCGTTATTCTTCGCAATATCTTCCCGTGAGTCGTTCGACGCGGTGGGCAATTATTTATGGCGAATTCATTGACGACTCCGTAGATAATCGAGAATCGATTGATATTCTTCAGATTGTCACCCAAGCATCCAATGGGCTTGCTTACGTTTTCGCAATCCTCGAGATCGGCTCTGGCTATGAATCAGACAAACTATTGTTCCGCTCTGTCCTATCTGGCGGGTCAAATTATCGGTAATCGAGGAACGCATCGTGATCCGAACGTCAATAATCACGAAGCTGTTCGAGGGTCTGCGGATCTCTTTAAAGCCGCAGCTGCTGCGGTCGATATTGTCCGAAATTCGGGGTTGCCACGTGTAGCTATCAGTACGTTTAATATATTACCGCTCCACGAACGGTTTAGTGATTTGAAACCTCTCCGTCGCCCACCCGAGCCGGGCAAGGTCGGTAACAAAAACTGTAATCAATTTTCTTTACGACTCGTAAAGACTTTTCTAAGGAAGACCAAATTATTTGCGTCTCCTCAAGTGTCGATGAGGAATGATCCGATGATGACGCTAATAATTTAGGTTTACTACAGTTAAATATTTTTTTAAAATAGATTACAGTTTTTGTTAAGGATTGAATCTCTTTCACATCGCCTTAATTGTCCGATAAATCGCAGTGTTGGTCGCCGATGGAGAGCAGACAATAGCGAGCGTGCAAAACGAAAGAGAGCAAGAGGTTGTGGTCGAGAAGCTGAACAGTTTGAGGAACTCGGGTCACGAAGCGTTCGCTATCTTCGTCGGCCAGGGCCTTCGTACTTCCGCAAGCTATTCCAAAATTCAAGAACTCTTTGACGATTCTCTCGACGGCAAACCGAATCTTTACTTCATAAACAGTTTCTCTCAATTGGACGAACTCGTTTCGATAATAAATTCGACGACTTCGAAGGCCAACAACGAGTCGCAATGTACGATTGACCATTTTTTTTCTCTGCAATGCATAAATAGTATTTTACAGATCGTCTTTTTTGTTGTTGTTAGGTGATGAACCAGACTGGATCGTGTCAAAAGAAGACACGCTATTGACGCATTTGATACAGAAGACATGAAGCATTTTTGTTTGATTGTTTGTTTGGTTTTTCGCAGTTTAGTGTGGATTTAGTGAATTCTGTTCATAAAACTAGATTGTGCTGTACGTTAAATAAATGCATTAAGACTGCTGATCGATAAGAATTGCATTATTCATTCGAAGCTTCTTCTGTGCGATTGCACAGAATTTGCCGACAGAGTGCCGGGATTAAAAACACTAAGGACCTGTGACCCAGTTCGAGGTGCATGAAAACTATTATACTTGGAAGTCGTGACCCATAAACTGGGTCAAGAACAATCAGCTGTGCGATCTATATAGGCTGCCAGCCTGTATAGGCCAGCAGCTTGCAGCTAGCATTGAAACGCGCCCTCGTAGTAGCGTACTTGCCATCTCGCGGCGATTTTCTAGTTTATATTCGCGAGTCTTATCGAGGTATTTTATAATGATAAACAAATAAATAAATATCAGATATATGCGTACGAAGGATACGCGCTGATTTCATATTGTCGAGGTACAAATTCAACTGAAAACAATGAGATTTATACATTTTTGTCAATGGCTTCGGTGAATCGAACAGTTTAGACCGTAACCTATAAAGTGACCGCATAACAAAATCGTTTATCGTTTGTTGAAGAAGAGAAAAACAAAACACAAGCTGTGTGATACTTGCCATCTGCATTTTTTTGTGCATTTAAAAATTCACGAATGTTGAGGGATTGTATCGTAGTTGAAAATTTGTATTAACTTAACCTTCAGATTCAGCATATCGAGATGAGTAAATACAGTAGAAAAGAATCGTCCAGCGAGGACAGCGACAGCGAAGAGGAGCGTCGCAAAAATGATATCAAAGAGCGGGATGAATTTGCCACAAGACTCAAAGCGAAGGATGAGTCGAAAGTTCGGAAGGTCGCGATGCCTGCTGGTTCAGGTGCCGGTGAGTATCCGATATTGAGTTATTCAAATATTTCACTGAAACTTTACACATCTGACTCTGCACTTTGAATCTCACTTATACAGCTGAAGCAGCCAAAAGGCTCAAGATCATGGAGGAAGATTCTAAAGAAAAATTGGTCCCGAAGCTAAGAGTGGAGTCGAGGAGGAAATATTTGGAGAAGAGAAAAGAGGATAAGGTTGCGGAGTTGGAGGCTGATATCCTGGATGACGAGTACCTCTTCGACTCCCAAGTGTAAGTATAAAATGAAAGAGAATCATTGTTTTTGATAAGTTTTTTTTTTCAATATTGCAAAGAAATACTGCAAAACTGTGCCAGGGCAATATTTTTTTGTGCCTAAAACTTTTAATGCTAAAGTGAGACAATAAACTTAAATCTACTTTATTGAAAAAATAGCAAGTCTGCAGATATACTGATAGATATATGGAAGATTGAATAGCAGTAGTGAAAGAGATTTATTGCCATAGTTAATATTTATACAGTTATCTTCTTATCATAATTTTACACCCTGGTAAAGGGCCGTCAATGCGAGTCCTTCAGCCCACATTTGAACATTTTTCTTAAAATATGGCAATAATTAAATGAATTAAATTATACAAAATAAATTTATTAAAGTGACATCAAGTAATATATTGTTTACAATTGTACTTGATTTCGATATAAGCCTATGCAAAATATTCTCAATATCTTAAACTTCTTTGGTATCACATGTAATTCAAATCATAAAAAGTTACCAGGAGAGTGGCTTAAATTACCCGGTCATTTATTATTAATTTATATTATATATACAGGCTGACGGAACGCGAAAAGAGGGAAAGAGAGCACAAAAAGCATTTGTTGCAACTGGCGAAGGAGCATGAAAAAGCACGAGAACTCGAGAGAGTCAAGCGTTATCACATGCCAGTTGATACACGAAAAGGAGAGACCGAAACGGATCAGATAGATCCGGAACCTCCTCAGTCGGAACGGAGCAAATGGGAGGATGACCAAATGCATTCGGCCGTCTTTAAATTCGGTGCAAAAGACAAGAAAGGTAATATAATAGTCGTCCGTTCCGACGCCTTTATCAATAAATTCGGGTGTATAAAAATATTAATTATTCTCCGCAGCCCAAGAAGAGTACGAGCTTCTTCTCGAGGACGAAGTTGAGTTCATTCAAGCTCTACGGATGCCCGGTAGCTCGAAGGATAAGAAACGCGATTTCGCACCGCAGCCGCAGGCCAAAGTATTAACGACGATAGAGGAGACGAAGCGTAGTCTGCCGATATATCCATTCAGAAACGATCTCATAGAAGCGATAAAATCTCATCAAGTCCTCATAATCGAGGGTGAAACAGGATCCGGGAAAACAACGCAAATACCTCAGTATCTTTACGAATCTGGCTTCACTGACGACGACAAGATAATCGGTTGTACTCAACCGAGACGAGTAGCCGCGATGTCGGTGGCTGCGAGAGTTGCCCACGAAATGGCGGTTAAATTGGGGAATGAAGTTGGATACGCTATTCGTTTCGAAGATTGCACGTCTCAGCGAACGAAGATAAAGTACATGACGGACGGTACGTTGCACAGAGAGTTTTTGAGCGAGCCGGATCTTGCGTCGTACAGGTATGAATGGCAACACCAGCAAAACTCCAAAATTTCTCTTTAACGGGGAATATCCTTTTTAAACGATCGACAACGATTTTTTTTTTCAGCGTAATGATTATCGACGAAGCCCACGAGCGGACTCTTCACACGGATATTCTATTCGGCTTGGTCAAGGACATAACGAGATTCCGAACGGACCTAAAACTTCTCATATCCTCCGCAACGTTGGACGCAACGAAGTTCAGCGAATTCTTCGACGACGCGCCGATATTCCGGATACCCGGACGACGATTTCCCGTCGACATATACTACACGAAAGCTCCCGAAGCCGATTACATAGACGCCTGTGTAGTTTCGATACTGCAGATTCACGCAACACAGCCATCGGGCGACGTGCTCGTTTTCCTCACGGGTCAGGACGAGATCGAGACTTGTCAGGAGATGCTGGAGGAGAGAGTGCGAAGGCTCGGCACTAAACTCGCCGAACTCATGATACGTCCGGTCTACGCTAATCTGCCGAGCGACATGCAGGCCAAGATATTCCAGCCGACACCACCGGGCGCTAGAAAAGTTGTCCTGGCCACGAACATCGCCGAGACCTCTCTGACGATCGACAATATAGTCTACGTCATAGATCCAGGCTTTGCGAAGCAAAACAACTTCAACTCGCGCACGGGAATGGAGAGTCTGATGATCGTCCCGATCAGCAAAGCCTCGGCGAATCAACGTGCGGGAAGGGCAGGACGAGTAGCTCCGGGCAAATGTTTCCGACTGTACACAGCATGGGCTTATCAGCACGAATTGGAGGACAATACGGTTCCAGAAATTCAGAGAATCAATCTCGGCAATGCTGTACTTACGCTGAAGGCTCTGGGTATAAACGATCTTGTCCACTTTGACTTTCTCGATCCTCCTCCACACGAGACCCTCGTTCTTGCCTTGGAGCAACTCTACGCTCTTGGTGCACTCAATCATCGAGGCGAGCTCACGAAGATGGGACGCAGAATGGCCGAATTTCCACTCGATCCTATGATGGCGAAAATGCTCATCGCAAGCGAGAAATATCGATGCTCGGAGGAAATCGCTACGATAGCGGCTATGCTATCGGTGAACGGCGCTATATTTTACAGACCAAAGGACAAGATAATACACGCTGACACGGCGCGAAAGAATTTTCACGTTCCCGGCGGAGATCATCTCACTCTATTGACCGTTTACAATCAGTGGCACCAGTGCGACTTCAGTACGAACTGGTGTTACGATAATTTTATTCAGCACAGATCGATGAAACGAGCGAGAGACGTGAGAGAACAGCTCGTCGGGCTGATGCAACGAGTTGAGATGGAACTCGTTTCCGGTATCAGCGACACTATAAATATTAGGAAGGTATGGAAAACTCATTCCGTTTCCTACATTACGAGCGACTGTAATTGCTGTTATAACTTTTCATTTATTTTTCAGGCTATCACAGCAGGGTACTTCTATCACGTGGCACGACTATCGAAGGGAGGACACTACAAAACTGCGAAGCACAATCAAACCGTATCGATACATCCGAACAGCTCGTTATTTCAGGAATTACCCCGTTGGCTCTTGTACCACGAGCTAGTTTTCACTACGAAGGAATTCATGCGACAAGTGAGTTTGCCGTGCTTTCGTGGAAGCGAATTTGCTTCGAGCGAACAATGCAATGAGACTGTTGACACAATTTTGTTGATTTTTAATTAACAGGTAACCGAGATCGAGAGCAAATGGCTGTTGGAAGTCGCGCCTCATTACTACAAGCCGAAAGAGCTCGAAGATTCGACGAATAAGAAAATGCCGAAAGTTGCAGGCCGGGCTCGTCCCGATGGAACGAATTGAATTTACTCACACGACTGATATCAATTTATGTGATGTAATTAATTTTTGTACAGATCGACGATTTTATTAAAGCAAATGATCACGAGAATACACCGTTATTTCGGAAATGCAGTCGCAATATCTTTTATCAGTGAACTAGTCCATTGAATCATCTTCTGGCTTTCTAGTGTGTGCATTTGTTGGTGTAAGGAGCGCGAGTAGAAACCCTGCAGAGCCGACCACTGCGAAAATCACCATCTCCAGCCAAGGAGCCGACTTGAGTCCAAAGGGATTTCAAACAATACTAACCCAAATAATGGAGTAATTTACCGACGCTCGAAAGGAAGGCCAGTCGCCAATGCAGATATCTGCTTGTCGCAAAGGTACAGATTTTCGCCGAAGGATACCGCTAAGTATAAACCTTACAGAGTTAGACATAACATTGATGTCGACGGAGCAACAATCGTGCCAATCACCTTATGCCCGTAACGTTTTACGATTTATAGCTTATCTACCGTTGTATGAAAAGAAGAAACAATGGGGATGATTATAAATAGTACATTATTATTATTATTATCATCGTTATCATATTATCATAATTATTATTGTTATTATAATAATATTAATCATTATTATTAGCCGCGACACTAATTGAATTGGATTAGTCGAGAATAAATAAATTTATACGCATTTTATCGTAAGATCTCGGAGGCTTATAAGAAAAGCCTCGTCGTGAGTCGAATCGCTAACGTACGATACTCTGACTGGAATCGTATTTAATGTATGTACAAATTGTGCGGTGGTTATAACACCTCGCCAACTGTGCAAACCCGTAGCTGCTACGTGGACTGGGTAAATCACAGTTACGACAATAGATGTGCGAACGCAGATGAAGCCGCGAATTGACTAAAGTATCGCGGACGCTTGACGTTTTACAAACGTTCATGAAAATTTTTAAAAAGTTTTTTTCAACGCGAGAGAGATTATATATTACAAGAATGATCGATGTAGGATGTTTAATGATTAAAGTATTCACGCGATTAGAAGCTCATCCGCCCCGTGACATTCGATCTTCGGCTCCGCGCCAAGATTGCATTGCTGCTTCCTGTCCTCCTTCTCCGAGCCGGAAATAACGTACACCGGTTGCTTGTCGCATGCGAGGAAACGTTTGTCAGTTTTCACCAGTGACTTTGGAGAATACTTGACGCCGAACCGTTTTCGGTAGATTATCGACAGGATTGCCAGAGTGGAGAGAACGAAGGCGCTCGCCGAGGCAATAACGACGGTTCCCGTCCGATGAGAGGAAAAAGTTCCGAGCCGCTCAAGAATCTTTTTCTGCTCCAGCGCTATAATTTCGATCGCGATGTCGGTGGCCGGAGCGGCTCTGTGGATGAACCGCGAGGTGGTAACATCCGGGGCGAATCCGAGCAAAGCGAAATTGCGGTTCCTAGCGAGTTCCTCGAGATGAAACGCAACGTCGACCTTGTTCGGCCCGATGATTTCGAATTCGAGGATCGCCGCGTCCCGATCTATCCGCACGGCGACGTCGTCCTTCACACCGGCACCGATGTCGCGCAGCAAGTTCTCGGCTTCGTTGGCGAACCGTTCCATGTCCCGTTCGAGCAAGTGTCCGGGAAATCGCAGAGTGACTTGGACGGCGTCGACGGGAGTCGGAACTGCAATGGAAAAACGGGTGGGATTAATCGATGCACGAAACGAATTATCGATCGAATATATATTTTTTGTAACGCATGCATGAGCGGAGCCACTTCTCGTGTCTTCCGAGAGTGTCGTGACCCATATAGTACTTAATACTAATATAGCACTTAATATTTTGAAATCATTTAAGAAATATTGTCGATCATTGAAATCTTACGAAATGTTTCTAAAATTCACGAAAATAATTTTTGAAATATTTTACCAAAATATTTCAGAAGCATACTTAATCTTTCAATACATCAGAAATACTTCTGAAAGACAGTGATTAAATATTTTGAAGTAGTTTTAATTTCATATTTCATTGAATGTTTCCGTTTTTATGGGGCTGTGTATGCAATTTGAATAGGTGACGCGATCTTTCACGTTTCGCTGAAATATTTTTAAAAAAACATTTAAGCGAGACAATTCTGAAACATTTCAATGTAACGAGCGGAAAAAAAATATGTTTGGTCTTTCAAAAACATTTCACAAATATGTTTTTAATATTGATAAAGTATTGTTGATATTACAAAAAAAATATTGAAAGCTTTCAAAAATATTTCCGTGCTATGTGTGATGCGTGATTCGTGCAACCCACTTCGCAACCTGCGTTCAATGTTCGCTTTATCGCACTCGTACTATTACTCACGACAGACTCTCGTCCCAGGCTTGAAAGGTTCAGTTCCGACGACCTGATTGCCGGCCTCGTCGACGCACCAGCAGGAATCCCCGGCGCATTGAGTCGGTTCGAATCGGCCATCCGGATCGCAATTCGCAGTCGGCACGTGGTCCTTGTTCCGCATAGCTTGGCAGCGAGTGACCGACGTGCTTCTCGTCTCGACGACACCCCCAGCGGATAGCTCATCGAGACTCTCCTCGATCGCGTTTGCAACGGGAATATCGGAGTCGATCTGTTCGTCGAGCGGTCCTCTGCCTGCTCGGGCCTGTCTCGCGTTGCACTTGGGCTCTTTGTCGCGGACGTGAGAGCCTTTCAGTGCGTTGCCCTTCCGATCGACGCACCAGCAGACTCCCACGTGCTCGAGACACTGGACCGGCTCCCAGTCGCCCGTCTCCGGTTTGCACCTCGGCAGGAATGAGGGCAGTCCGAGGCGTTTTGCAGTCTTCGCGTATCTCTCGCGTTGCTGCTCGCAGACCGTCAGCACAGGACAGACAGTGTCGCAGACCAATTTGCTGGCGAAATCGTTGTGGCCCGTCGAGCATTGTCCCGACTGCTGAGGCCGACATTCGTTTGACAACGGATCGAAGTACCATCGTTCGGTAGAATTTCCGGGCATCTGTGGATTGCACTCGACCGAACGAACGGACTCGAAGCAAACTTCCCGTGGCTTCGGACAGCAGACCGCGTACTCGTCGAACGGCGAGAGCTGACACTGGTGGCTCGACGGGCAGTGATGGCCGTGAGGGCCGCAGGTGGCCGTGGCGCCGTCCTGAGTCACGAGCGGTGATCCGTTCGCGCATGGATTCTCCTTCTTCGGCAGGCAGACCGGCACCGGTGGACACGGCGGCGAGCTGCACGCAACCTCGACCATCCGACAGGATTCGTTCTCCGCGCGGCAGCTCATCGTCTTGCAGGGGTCCCTGCAGACGCACGCCGGACAACTGGTCGCGGGATCGAGCTCGAGACCGTGCGGGCAATTCAGCTCGCACTCGAGTGTCGGACAGGTCTGAGGAGTGCCGCATTGCGGCGCGAGGCCCTCGACTGTTCTGGTGCCGGGAGCTTCGCGACCCTCGGCGTCGACGCACCAGCACATGCCCGCGTGACACTGGATCGGCATGAAAGTTCCGTCCTCCTCGCACCTCGGTATGTAGTTTCTTCTGGCCGGTTCGCCCGACTCGCGTGCGGCGTGTTCGGCGACCGCACGGGCGTGCTGGCAGCCGGTCGCCACCACCGGCGCGACGCACTCGGTGCCGCATCCGGTCGAGCAGCACTTCCTCTCGTCGGGACACTCCTGGTCGGTGCTGCAACGCACGTCGCAGCTCGACGAGCTCGGCACGAGATACGGACACTGTCCGGCTTTTACCGGAATGCACGCCGGCACCGGCGGACAGTAGTTCGCGTCGGCACCGCAGTTCACGTCGACCATTGTGCAGCCACCGCGCGATTCGCAGCTCACTCCCTGACACGGATCTCGACATTTGCACAGCTCGCATCCAGCCGCGTCAAGCTCGCGTCCGTAGGGACACTTCAGCTCGCAGCTCTCTCCGAGCGAGCACGTCCTCGCCAGCGAACGCACACGCTCGCATTCGTCCGTCGTCAGATTTCCTCCTCCAGCGGCCAGGCGGACACCGTGCTCATTGACGCAAGTGCACGCGTCGCCCTGGCATTGAAGGGGCTTCCAACTACCGTCGGCTTGGCAAATCGGCGACGGCAGGGCCAATGTCATGCCGTCACGGGTTCCCTCCATACGATCGTTGAAGTCTCTCAGATACTCGCACACTTGAATGATGAAAAATTACAGAGATTATTATGTTTTTTTTTTTATAAACAAAAAGATTGTAGAGGATAGACAGATATGCGTTGATAAAAAATAATTGTAAATTTAATGCATCGGACTGGTCTTTATGGAAAAACTGGAACAGTACATTTAATGTACAAATCGTGACGAAAAACGAGTGGAGATTCCAGTGAAATTAAAGTAAATTGATGGATTTCGAGTACTTTTATGGCAAAGTTAAAGTTAATTATTTAAAGTAAAGTTTTTAATATACCGTACGTTAAAACAACCAACAGAATTGTACTAGGAATGTAATATACCAGTTTATGCATAAACTCTTCCAGTACCGCTACATTAAATTTCGTACGATTTTTTTTTTGTGTAAAAAACAAAACTTACTCGTCGGTAGCTGAGCGACGGTCAAAGATGAGACGACCGGGCAGCACACCGAACGAGCTGCGTCCGGCACGAGGGTGCACTCGTGATCGGGTGGACATTGATTGTCTTGATCGGCACTCTCGCCGCTCGCCTTAACCGCGGTGTCGTTCCTCGAAGTGCAAGTCACCGCATTTCCGGTCTCGTCGGTCAGCGGTGCGCCGGAAGCGCACGGACTCCGGTAGATCTTCTTTGGTGCACACTGCGGCCGCGACAGGCACAAAAAATCGGGACAACCGTTCTCGCGTTCCACGATGCACTCTTCCCCCGCTGGACAGGGATATCTGTGTGAACGACATTTGATTATAAAACTCTTCTAGACGAGAACCACGACGCGTATACTCGCTACAGACGCACCCTTGGCAAGGATCATCGCACTCGCAGGTTGGACAGCCGCGATTGTCGAGCTTAAAACCATACTGACAAAGCTGAGCGCACTCGAGCGGCTCGCCGCAAGACGAATCTCCCAGGGATCTCCCGGATGGTCGCTTGCCCGTTGGTCGACACTCGACTCGATCGGCCGGTCCCATCGAGCCGGACAGTTTCGCTCCGTCCGAGTCGACGCACCAGCAAACTAGGCCATTCCTGGAGCATTGACGATGCTCGTAGGAACCATCTGAATCAAACGTCAATTTTGCGCTTATCGATATATTTATACTGTAAAAATAAATTGTAAATTTAATTTACTGGTACTTGAAATTACATTGCTTACATTAATTGAAGATTAATGTATTTTTTATGGGATAAAAATAACAGATACTAAAATTAAAAATCTTTTGCCTGAAATTTAGAAAAGTTTCATTACAAGTAATAAATATTTTATTGGAAAAATTGCAACGCACATGTGTTTGAAAGTTTCCAAACCGTTTGTGTAAAGAAAAGCTTCCAGTACCGTTAATCAATTTTGAAGCTAATTTTTTTTTTTTTTTTTTTTTTTTTTTTTATAACTCATGCATGAAAAGTGCTGCTTTATGTGGGGGCCGAGCGCAACATAAAATGGCGTTTTTCGAAAAAGCGTTGCATAAATACTCGAAGCGTGTCATATTAGTGTTTGAGACACGCTTAGAGTATTTATGCAAGATTTTCATTCGATTTTTTGTTTGTTTCAAAATTATATTCAACGTATTTTTTCCCTCTGATCACGAATATAACAGTTAACAAGTGGCTATGTCTGTGATTTTCTAATTAGAATTGTAGGTCCTAAAAAAAAAAAAAAAAATTCCACTCCAAACTATTGTAAAAAATGCCAAAAGAAAGTGAAGTTAAAATATCGCACACGTCACTTTCACCCATGGCAGAAGCATCGTTAACAATAAATGTTTTGAAGCAATATATTATTCGCGATCTTGCGGCGAGGCGGCTATGATAAAAATATTAGAACTCTAACTTATCGATTATCGGAGATACGACTGTCGGTCGTCACGAGCTCTACGATGGTAAAACAGATTTTCGGGCAAATGGTATGTCGGGTGAATGGACTTCGGGCGATCGATGCTTCGGTATATTAAACCGTCGGGATTATGGCAAGTCGGCAAAATAATATTTCGTGATCTTGAACATTCGGTGTTCTAGTACTTCGGTAGATTACAATTTCGGGTAAAGGCCTACATCGGATGAATGAATTTCAGGCGTTTGGAGAGTTTGGGATCATAGAACTTAGTCTGCTTTTACGCAGTAGTATAGCTAGCTACTACTAGCTAGTAGTATAGCAAAGTACTATTTTTCAGCGTAGGTATTACAAAAAAAAAAAAAAAAGATCTCACCTTCAGCGCACTGAGGCACATAGCCTCGACCCTGTCTCTCGGAGATAGTCAATAGCTCGGTGAGCATTCGATTTCGTCTACAGGCGCTCAGTCCAACCGGAAATCTGCACACTCCCGAGCCGCATTTGTCGCTGGAGCAACACTTCTGCGCTCCGGGACATTCCAAATCGTGCTCGCAGCTTTGACCGCAGGAGGGAGAATCGTCGATCGGGCAGGTGCCCAGTTTCTTGAGGCGCAAGTTCGATGGGCAGCAAACGCCGTACTCCTGGGCCGGTTGGACGAGGCATTTATACATCGGTGGGCAGGATGGTTTGCCGGGCGTATTGCCGCAGAGGAGGGGCCTCGGCGAGTCGGTGATCTGCAGAGGTTCTCCGGCCGGACATATCGTGGCGAAGGACTTGGCTCGTCGGCAGGTCGGTATCAACGGGCAAGGCTCCCGGGTGCATCGGGACTCGATCAGCTCGCACGAATGGCCACCCGGGCAGACTACTCCTTGGCACGGATCCTTGCACTCGCATTTTCGACAACCCGTCCTTCGATCCACCTGTGAGGGCACGCACGTACATGTATCTTATTATTAGTAACATGCGCGGATAAATTGATGCAAAAAATGTTTGTCGTTTTTCCTTCGAAAATACGCCTATGATATATACAAAATATATTTTACATGATACATACAATATACTTCTGCGAATATACACGAAAATTTATATGCGCATACGTAAGTACGGGAGTCGTATTGTTTGTAACACGTTCGAATAAATTGATGCAAAAAATATTTGCCGCCCGTCCATCGAAAAATACTCCTATGCTATATACAAAATATATTCTATACGATACATAGAATATGTTTCTGCAAATATATAGTGCTTTATATGTGCGCTATATCAATTATATGAAAACGTCGAATTTAATATATTTTCAACATCATCTTTGCATATATTTTATTGGTTTACTTAAATCATGGTGTATTTTCCGACGGGATAACTATTCCGTGATCGGTCTTCCTTTTCCTGATTGCTTGCACGACCGTTATCAGTTACATGTTTTATTTTTTTTTCATTTTTATTTATCCACGACTTTACCCCTGCGTCCTTGCGATTTTTTATTACATACTTAAATGGATGATCGTTCTGACCATTGTCTTGTAATCGGGTGCGAAACCGTAATAAATAAACAAATAAATAAACAAATAAGTAAACAAATAAATAAACAAATGTGGAACTCACTTGAAATCCGAGTGGACAGAACATTCTGCACGAGTGGGCCGGACAGTCTCGAGGATTGTCGCAATCGACCTCGGATATATCGGACACCAGGGTGCCCGGTATCTCCGCTCCTGAGTCGTCGACGCACCAGCAGCTCCCGCTCGAGTCGCACTGGATTCTCTCGAACTCGCCAGTTACGTTGTCGCATCGCGGAACGAATTCGACGAGGATGCCATTGGGTCCCAGGGCCCGTGACCTTCTCGTGGCGGCGAGGGCGAGATGTTCGCAGCCGGTCAGCTGGCCGGTCACGCATCGCCGACCGCAGGCGGTCCTGCAGCATTTCTCAGTTATGCTCGAGCACTCGAAGTCATTCTCGCAGCCGGGCGATCTGGACGGGCACACGTTTTCCTCCTCCAATGCCGGACATCTTCCTCCACCTTTTACTCCCGTCGGCTCTGCTGAACAAAAGTATATACTGTGTATATTTTTCGTACCCTCATTGCCGGCTGCACCAACGGTAACAAGAAATTTATAAAAACACCGGAGAGCGGATAACGGGATCTCGCATCCCACTGCCACACTTGGCAGACGACTCTCGTGTCGCGTATGGCAACGTTGCCAGCGTCTAATCGTCGCGGATCCTCCAAAGACGATTTTTATTTTTCCCACGGGAATTAATAATGACGCACTTAGGAAGTGAATAGGAATTCATGAAATATTGAGAAATTTATGAAACACATGGCAGAGCGGGTAACGGGATCTCGGATCGTACTGCCACACTTGGCAAACGACTCTCGTGTCGTGTGTGTAGCTCGTTACAATGATCGCTGCAGAGTCCAGCCATCGTGGATCCTCGAAAACCGGTTTTTATTTTTTTCGCACTGAAATAAAAAATCATCTAATTCGGAGATAGATATCGTATGAAATATCAAGTGTGCGTTTAGTGATGTGATAATCCACGCCCTCCCTTTCGCCGCAACGGGCTTTGTGGCCGAGACATGGTTTGTCTCGCTGCTTCTTTAAAATGGCGTCGAAACACTACCGAGTCTCTTGTTGCTCGTCTTTGATAAAATTTTCATTGCGATTCATCGTTTCCGCGCTTAAACCCTTCGGTCAGTTAATGTACGATGGCTGAATTGGTTTCTACTTCGATTTTACAAACGGGAAGTAATAAGTAATAATTCCTCTTTCCCTCCCCCCCCCCCCCCCCTCTCATGAATTTGTGGCAGAGATAATGTTTCTCTTTGTTAAATTTTCTTTACGATTTATCATTTACGCAATAAAAACCCACTCGCTTAGTTAATGTGGCTGAATCTGTTTGTACTTCGATTTTACAAGCGAAAAGTAATAAGTAATAATTCCCCTCCTTTCCTCCCCCTCAATGGATTTGTGTAGAGACAGTGTTTCTCTTTGTTAAATTTTTGTTTACGAATTATCATTTTCACGATAAAAATCCTCGCTTAGCCAATGCACGGTGGCCGAATCTGCTTCACTTTTAATTTTCCAAACGGAAAGTAATAAATAATAATCCGTTCTCCTTTCCTCCCCGAACGATAGAGACAATGTCTCTTCTTCTTTAATTTTCATTACGATTTATCGTTATCGCGATCCAACGCTTCGCTCAGTTAACGTACAGTGGCTAAATACGTTTCCACTTCGATATCACAATCGAAAAGGTTTGAAAGGTCAAAAGCGTGAATTCACGTTAAATTTCGACGAGATTATAGATTTTTTTTTTTTTTAAATAGCTGTTCCCATTTATAAGCGTATAACTGTACCTGAGACGATCGATGAGGACAATAGAAGGATGAACAGGAAGTGGGTGAACGCAGCCCACACAATGGTGCAGGCGATCCCCTTCTTGCACGAATCACCGCGCATCCTCGGCGCATCAAGTGCTCGTTCGAAGTTTCTCTACACCTGCAATCGTACAATAATCCAGTAATAGTACAACAGCGAATGGTTCCGAATGAGTCGCACGATCTTTTTTGCATGTAGGTCATTTCTTTCCGCGGGGGGTTTCTTCCGGGTCACTCGATGAGCGCCGAACTTTCTATTGTGTCATACGGAACCGGTCTCCGTTCAGGCGGTATTTCCGCATTCGCGATTCGTCATCGAACCGACTGTTGAGCTCATTGCAGTTCATCAACTGTGTCTACTTTGATTATCGTTGAAAAATAAATAAATTCAAAAAAGGACGCTTCGCGAAAATAAAGATTCGCAACAGGTGTGACCGAAAGAATGTATTTGATGTCGTTGCGGAATGTGTCGAGAAAAAAAAAAAAGTCTATCAACTGGCTTAAACAGAATTACCGATGCAATAACGTTTCGGCTACACAATTTTTCCTCGTCAACTTTCTCCGTTTAGAAAACTTTCATTTTAGTTTTATTTACGTGTCTCGTATCGCTCGAAAAAAAAAAAAAAAACTTACCGTATTATCGTATTCCAAAGCCTCGATATAACGTTTCGCACGCGCGAGCCTTAAGATCTGCAAGTACAATTAATTAACGCACAATGGTTTTAGGGTCTGCGTAATGGGGGGATACGTCGAAGAGGCTCGAATGACGGCCGAGAACTGTTCGTGCTGCTGCGCCTAAGAGCGCGAGTCGAACCGAGAGCGGGCTCGCGTGCGATGACCCCCTTCTTTCGATTTCTCTCATACCGCTCGGAGAGCTCGGACGTACAACACATAGCGCGCCGGCGGTAAGTGGCTGTGGAGGGGCACACCAATTTCACGTTCGATCAGGTCGGCGCCACCTTCGGCCTGGCCGATTCCTCGTTATTCCTCGGGGGGGGGGGGGGGGGGCTGTTGGACGCAACTGCCGTCGGTCGACCACCTGTTGCACGCACGCCTTCCGGCCCAACATTTTCATCTCCATAGTTATTAATCGAATAGTCACCCGACAT
Organism: Amblyjoppa proteus; assembly: GCA_963922035.1. Taxonomy (NCBI): domain Eukaryota; kingdom Metazoa; phylum Arthropoda; class Insecta; order Hymenoptera; family Ichneumonidae; genus Amblyjoppa; species Amblyjoppa proteus. The sequence continues at coordinate 9,217,882 of OY998233.1, forward strand.
CGGGGTAACGCCGCGGTATGCCAATATGTGCTCGTAGTCCGAGAGGTCAAACCCTGAAAACGTATGCCTGGTGTGCAAAACTCGTTCGGTACAGTCCGGTATAGAGTACAGTCCCAGCCAATCCCCGAGTCGACATAAGGAAAGTCCCCGTGACCGACATTCCCATGTATATATATATATACACACCGCACGAATACTGTATAACCTTTCTTCCTGATAGTGCCGAGTCCCTCGCGGATGTTCCACTGACAGCCGTGAGCGGCTGGGTCAGGCGGATCTTGGCTTATCCGGTTGCCGCGGATAATCGATCTGTGTACGACATTCCTGCGCCCAATTCACTACGAAAAATTTCGTACGTTGCCGGGGCACTGCAATGGTGGACACAAAGAGGAGAAAGACACAAAGAGGCCAGTTTGCAAACGGGGTCCGAGACGATCGATAAACAATTCTGGCTCGATAAACGGCCAGACGAGATTGGCCGTGCACGAACCGTGGTAAATGTAATTAGCGCTGATTGCAATTACTGGCGGTCGCTGGAGCGCACAGACCGGGAGGGAGCACACGTCGTTTTCGGCGGATAATCGAACACACTGAAAATTTAACCCACAACATTGCTGCGGCAGCTCCCGAATCATTCGATTCTATCAAATGTCGAGCAAATACTGAGCATTTCTAAAAAAAAATATTTTAAAGTATATGAAAATAATGTTTTGGAATATTTTTAATTTCATATTTCACCAGAATATCTCTACCAAAGTTTCGTGTTAATGCTGGTGTGTACATGCAATTTTGATTGGTGATTCAATCTTTTACATTTCGTTGAAATGTTCAAAGAAACATTTGAGCGAAAGATATCTGCGACATTTCAGTGTAAGATTTATGAGTTGACGAAATAGTACATTACTCAACGAGGGCGAAAAACGTTTTTCTAACGAGTGTGAGTTTGCAGCACGAGCCGAAGGCGAGTGCTGTAATCGCACGAGTTAGAAAAAGTGTTTCGCACGAGGGATGTACGAAATTTTTCATCACAAGGTGCGAAAATGACGGTTTTGCGCACGCGAAGCGGGCGGAAAAGTGACCATTTCCGCACCGTGAAATTAAGAATAATAAGAAATCATAATTTTTTGTTTAAGGTAATCTAACCCTCCGCCCTCCGTGCCCAGTTGATAACAAAAACTGTACTGAATGCCGTTTCGAGACGAGCCGTGGCGAATTGTTTTTCCCCGCATCTACCAATTCTCCAGGGGAAGACAATTTTCTTTTTTCCTCGGCGGACCGCAGTCTCACAACGGGTTTCAGTACAGTTTTTATTACCGACGTCGGTATTTGGCATCACCTTGAAGCCATATGAAATTCCTCCCTTTCCATCTAGCCCGGGCTCAGTCGGTATCAAAAACTGTGATAAACTTTTCTTACGGGTTCTCGTATCTACGGTCAAAAGAAGAGTCACGTCGAAAGTTGATATCATCTCGGCTTTCGATGAAACGTTTCTTTTGCTTGTGAATGTCAGAATCCGTGAGAAAATTACAGTTTTCATTACCGACTGCGGTAGTGCACATTCTTTTGAGGCGAGGTGATACTCAGTCGGTAACAAAACCTGTATTGAAAAAAAAAGAAAACGGATATAATAATGAGCTTCCGATGAAACTTTTCTTTTGATCACACTTTGTAGAATCCGTGGGAAAAGTTTATTACAGTTTTTATTACCGACCGCGGTATCGCACATGCTCTTCAGGACATGTGAAACGACTCAGTCGGTAACCAAAATCTGTAATGAATGCGATTCGGAGACCGTAGACTTTTCGGGAAAAAGCAAAGCATTAGCGGATGCACAGTTTAATACCGCGTCCGATGATGCTTTTGTTTTATCCGAAACGTCAACCGATTTTAAATGACATTGATTCGAAGAATTCGGTTGACGTTTCGGATAAAACGAAAGCATCATCGGACGCGGTATTAAATTGTGCATCCGCTAATGCTTTGCTTTTTTCCGAAAAGTCTGCGGTCTCTGAATAGCATTCGTTACAGATTTTGGTTACCGACTGAGTCGTTTCACATGTCCTTAACACACCTGCATCTCTCCTCCCCGCTCGCCCCCGACGACAGTCGAAGCAGCCAATGAGGAATCGTCGTCGTTGCCGAGAGGGGGGATGCAGCACAGCCTCACATTGGCTGTCCGCTGTAGAAATAAAATACAGTTCGTACGTTCCACGTAGTACAAATATAATGAAATCTTAACAGAATAAAATAAAGTAGAATAACATATGATCGGATTACTGGTAGATTGAAAAGTTTTCTCAATTGATTCGTCGAAAAGAAGAAGACAAAAAGATGGTATCGGTTTTAAACACGGTGGACACCGGCCACGAGGACATGATCCACGATGCCGAAATGGATTACTATGGATTGAGGTTAGCAACCTGTTCGAGTGACAACTCGGTGAAGATATTCGATTTGAAGAACGGCTCCCAGAGTCTGGTGGCCGATCTCAAGGGACATGTCGGTCCCGTCTGGCAGATCGCCTGGGCGCATCCGAAATTCGGAAATCTTTTGGCGTCGTGCAGTTACGACAGGTAAGCGGTGCGGCGAGTCAATCGCTAACGTCTCGTCGTGCAGTTTTGCGACAGGTAAGCGGTACGACGAGCCGATCGGTGACGCTTCGTCCCTCCATAAACTTGCGACTTTTTTTAGAAAAGTAATAATCTGGAAGGAACTCGGCGAATGGACAAAAATTTACGAGCACACGAGTCACGATTCGTCGGTTAACTCGGTGGCCTGGGCGCCCCACGAGTACGGCCTGATTCTGGCGTGCGGCAGCTCGGACGGCTCTGTCTCCATCCTGATAAACAACGGAGACACGTGGGACGTCCGAAAGATCCCGAACGCTCATACCATCGGCTGCAACGCTGTAAGCTGGTGTCCCGCGATCGAGAGCGGCCTCGACAACAGCGGACAGAACGAGAGAAGCAGTCCCGTTAAGAGGCTCGCAACCGGAGGCTGCGACAATCTCGTTAAAATTTGGAGGGAGGACGGAGACAGATGGGTGGAGGAGCATAAACTGGAAGCTCACAGCGACTGGGTATGCCGTATTACAGAGAAAACGACAATAAAGAATATCTGCATGACATGAAATGTCATCGTTTGCAAATCTTTTTCAATGGAAGCAAGCTAGGAAAAAAAACAATAGTTGTAGAATTTTTGTAGAATTGTTCGTGGAAGTTCACTTGTACAATTTTTCTCTCCAAGTGAACTTCCACAAGCGAAGTTTGTGCAACGCAAAGCACGGCTCTTATAATTTGATGAAATTTAGTCTCGTGCGGATATCTTCGGTGTCGTTAGAAAGCGATTTTGTATTCGTGAGATCGCTTGGATTGGACGAGCATCAAATAATGAGAGATAATAAAAAAAATTATAGGTGAGGGACGTCGCGTGGGCGCCTGCGGTTGGTCCGCCGCGTGCAGCTTTGGCCTCCTGCTCTCAGGACAGGCGCGTTGTGGTATGGACGTCGAGCGATTACGCGAGCTGGACGCCCAACGTTCTCAACGTCTTCGACGACGTCATCTGGAATGTAAGCTGGTCGCTGACGGGCGGTATTCTGGCGATCAGCGGCGGCGACAACAAGGTCTCTCTTTGGCGAGTAAATTCCCAGGGTCAATGGGCTTGTATATCGGAACTGAACAAGGGCCAGGGAAATCTAAACAATACCGATCAGCGCGCCCTCTAGAACGCGCTTGCATAGCCGACGCAATTCCCTTCTCGTTTTATTTGAATAAAATAATTTATATTCCAAGATTATATAAGGAAATAAATCACGTTTATTTGTACGTACTCGAGAGATCTTTACAGTGAGAAGTGGGATTGGACGATGTTAGTCTTGAGTATACAGAGATGCGGTGAAAACTATATCTCTCTTTATCGCGGTTGACGCTTCTTCCATTTTCTCCTTTAAGACTGTTTCGCCGATTCTCATCGCGGCCGTTTTAACGTCTCTTAGTGTATCGTTCAGTTGTTGTATGCATCGGACTATCAGGCCCTCCTGAATGTCCGTGAGTTCCATTATCTTGGCGAAAGACTCGGCCCGAGCCCACTCGTAGACAATTTCGACGAGTCCGAAATTCAACGGTTCGACCGGCTCGACTCCGTACTTGAGCTCCATCGTCTCGATGTCCTTTCGTACCGCGTCCATCGTTTTGCAACCCTGTGAGTGCATCGGCAATTAATCGTCGAATCGATAAATATACCGTTCACAGTAAATCAGTAAATACCTCTTTGAGGAGAGGCAGTTGCGGTAGGACGTTCTCTCCGCCGCGTTGATACACCATCGCCGAGAGTAACGCAGCTATTTCCGCCGGTTGCAGATTCGTCAACAAGTTTCTATAAACGAGTTCGGTTATGAGAAGCTCATGTCTCCCCATGTCGAGCGCGACACGACCCTTCAGGGTAACTGAAAAAAAAAAAAAAATAGGTGGTGAATCGTTATTGTGAAATAATCGTTATCCGGAAACTCATTATAGTTTTTACCTCTGTCGTCCTTGTCTATGTAACCCAGGTCTTTGAGTATATTGACGCGGTTCACGTACTCAGGATAGAGCGCGAGACCCTCGGCGCTCAGCTTCAACCGAAGATCCGCCCTCTTTCGTTCCATCTCGTTTCGCGAGAAAACTTGCTGAAATTGTCCCTCAAAGTCGGAAAGTTGGGTACAATTGAATTCGGTTAGTCTTTCAATCAGATGATACATGTATTTCAGTCTGGTAAGCATATCCGGATTGTTGAGCGTCAACTGGACGTAGGGTAACAGTATTTGGGGATTCTGATGCGCCAGCAAAGAGAGCGAGAGGAGTTCCTGAATGGCAGTCAGACACGTCGGGCTGGGCGGATCGTACCTGAAATTAATTCAACAGCTACAGTTTTACGAATTAAATGTTTGACGTTCTTGCTCACGAGCACCCACCGGAATCGATCGATCTGTCGTTTCTCACAGTCTTTCAGTACAAGACTGCAGTCCAGCCTTATCTGGCAACTCGTTATTTCGAGAATGCTCGTCGACGGGATGTGCAAAAAGAGGTGATTCGGTACACCACCGCCCTCCGGCACGAACAGTTGCCTCTTTGTGAGTGCTATCATCTCGTACCATCTTTCCGATTTTTCGTCGTCGTCCTCCCATCTGTCTGTAGTGTCGGTTCGATCGTTGTCGATTATCAAAACCTTGTATTGCTTCTGATGATTCTTCTCGACGATGCCGAGCAACAGGGCAAGCTTGTTGTAGTGGTGACGATGCGATATGAGCAGCACTCTGCCATCGGACAGACTCTTAACAGCATTCCGCGTTCGAAGCAAGTGGTCCCTGATTTCCCTTCGTTCCTCGAGATATTGAATCGCTATGTTGCAAAACGCCGACAATTCCTTGTGATACTCGTTCAGCGGTGGCAAACTCGCCAGTATAGATTCAACATTTTCCAGCTCGGATTTGAAAGTTTTCGCACCGCTTGCCAATTTCATCTCCTTGAACGATTTTCGCATCATGTCCTCGACGCTCACGGATTCGCTGACGCGCCTCAGATTCAGAACCATGGTGTACGTGATCTTGAAGTGCGATTGGAGATTCTCCGGCTGACCGCACATCATCGCTTTGAAATCCATGAAGTGGGGCACCTCGGTTTTGCACATAATCATGACGGTCCCCGTAGCATCGTGTCCACGACGGCCTGCGCGACCCGCCATTTGAATGTACTCGGTCGGGAGCAGACCTCGGAATTGACGGCCGTCGTATTTTCTTATCGAATCGAAGACGACCGTTCGTGCCGGCATGTTTATCCCCATGGCGAAAGTTTCCGTCGCGAATAGCAACTGCGAAAGAAATTATTGTCATTGAAGCATTCGTTACGACGACAAGTTACCATTTGGCACGATAAGTTACGAAGATGTTAGGCCACAGGATCTGGCCCACACCTTCGAGGTTTGCCCAAAACTCTTCGCAATCTGAGGAGACGCGTGGTGGAGGCCGTTCATGGAATTAATCCTACCCCACCATTTTGGGCATATTAATACTATTAAAATAGCCATCCAGCGACAAAATCGCAATCGTTGTGAAATTTCTGGATGAAATCGACCTTGCCCTCTACGCCGGACCGAATTTTAGCTGTCTTTTTTTATTCTGCTTTTAGTTTTGCATTACTTCTATATCTGTCTAGTCCCGTCTCTGTTTCCCTTAGGGCAAAGATAAGATAAAATAAAATAAAAAATTGACATAAAAAGGAGGAAATTGAGGGAAAAAATCCCCTGTTCTTCCACACTCCAATCGCCCGTCCGACACCGCCGAACCGGACGGCAACAATTACCACCGGCGTCCAGTCGGTGCAGTGGATTTTACCGCCCACAATCAGCTCGAGGGTGCAGCTGTCGCAAATGGTATCGGCAATTAGCCTCCGGCATAAAACCATAGGGAAGAAGAAGAAGAAGTTACGGTTGCTCACCTTGACGACTCCATTCTGAAATAGCAATTCGATAATCTCTTTGAGGATTGGCAGTATACCGCTGTGATGAACTCCTATACCGCGCAGAAGCAACGATTCCATGCGTTTTATTTGTGGTAACTCGCGGTCGGGTTCGTTAAGACGCTTGATACAACGTTTGAAGAAACTTCGAACGTGACCCTTTTCCGACTCCGTCGTAAGATTCACGCTGGTCAGAGCGTCGGCGTTACCGTCGCACCGATTTCGCGATAATGTAAAGACGACAACAGGTAGGTTTTCCTGGAAACATCGAATAAATATATCTTGCCCTCCATCTCTCGATTCGGAGTATTGTTAGTTTACCTTCTCTTTGAGATGACCTATAAAAGCCTCCCACATGGTTTTCTCCTGTTTCGGAGTGAGGTGAGGGCGTCGCGCGTTCGGTTTGTTCTTTCCCCCGCCTATCTGTATCGCTTTCGGATCCTCGCGGCCAGATTTCTTACTCGGCTGATCTTTCAGTGTTTTGGCTATGTACCAGCTGAGCGATCGATGCGGTTTAATTTTGTAACAAACTGAAATTTTATCACGGGCCTGTAAAAACAAATCGTCAAACGTACTTGTCCAATAAAAATTGTCCCTCGGCGTTGAGCAGCAACACACGATCGTTTCTGGTCTTGCCGTCGGTGCCGAGATAGAGATAATGCTCCAGCGGAACCGGTCGCTTCAGTGTGCTGATTACGTACATCTTGCGCTTTTTTATTCCGCCCACCCAGTTCGCGAAAATCAAAGGATTCGGCACGGTGGCGGACAGCATGACGATGTTGACGGTCGACGGGAGTAAAATCACAATTTCCTCCCAAACGTGACCGCGCTACCGAAGAAAGAACGTTTAATCGTCAACATCCGCGTTTCTTCCCAGTCGCTCACTTACGTTCTCGTCATTTATGTAGTGCACTTCATCGAATATCACGTACTCGAGATCGCGCAATATCTCGGAGGCATTGTAGAGCATCGTTTGGAGAATTTCTGTCGTCATTATGAGACAGGAGGCCGTTTGATTGATTTGCAAGTCGCCGGTTATCAGACCGATGCTGTCGAAAGCCTTATTTCGCTTGAAGTCCCGATATTTCTGATTCGAGAGAGCCTTTATCGGCGATGTGTAGATTACCCTGACGACAATAACGACGATTGATTAACCATGGTGTCCAATAAAAAGTCCTTACGAAATTCGAGGACAATTCCCAGGACATTTCCAGGTTGTTTTGGGATATTTATAAGAAATGAAAATGTACGTATAGCGGGCGTCGTACAAAATAACGTTTAGGTCAATAACCGTTTTCGTTTACGTTGAAATCGATTCAGAATAATACTCATGCACGAATGTGTATATGTATCTCAGTGAAACTGAGATACACTTTTGTCTAGGATGGTCGATAGTATGATACATTTTGAAACAACCTCAAATTCACGGGAAAAAAAAAATTCAAGGACATTTCAGGACTTTTTGAAGGACTGGCAAAATTCGAGGAAAATTCCAGGACTTGAAGGTCTTCAAGAACCGCTGGGCACCATGTGAATTTTTTACCTTGTCATGTGTCTCTGACTCAGTGCTATGGCGTACTCCGCAACGGTCGTCTTTCCCGCGGACGTATGCGCGGCAACGAAGACGTTGCAGCCTTCCTCGAGTTTGATAATCGCCTGTTTCTGAAAGGTGTCCAACTCGTATTCGAAGGTGATAGCGGGCTTGGGAACCCTCTTGTCGAAATCGACAACGGGCACGGATACGTCGAGCTGTTCGGCCCATTCGGCGTGCATATTTTTCGCGGGTTTCTCGGTTAATTTCAAAATCGGCATGCTCCACGATTCCGTTGGCAACTCCTCGACGTCTCCCAGTTTCGACAATTCCGGATCGTCCGGTACTTGAGGCACGGTCTCGTCCGCGGCGGTTTTCGTCGTTACCGACCATAGGCCCAGCTGATTCTCCTCGTCGTGCACCATAGCCATCAGATTGACCTTGTCGATTTTTCCGGCCGCCAACTTCGGCTTCGTTCCGCCAATTTCTCCGTCGTTTATATTTTTCGGAGTGCAGTTGTCCCTCTTAAATTCTATTCCCAGTCTGAAGCCCTTGGCCAGCGTTCTGAGCTTCTTCTCAAAGTCCAGGTCGTCGGACGATATACTCTTCGATATATCGGGCTCGTCGAATCCTCCGGGCCAGAATGGAAAATTGCTGGAGTTGCCTGTTGCAAGTAATGCGAGAAAACATCAGAAGCAGACAAATATACTAAGTACTGGAATTAGGTATTCAAGTAGCAAGAAGTTTAAGTACCGAGCACCAGAAAGTTCTTGAGTACCGACTTATCGAATACCGGCAGAACACTGACGCAGTGCTTGATACTTCAGTACGTACTTCAAGTACTTAGTGTAAATACATGAAGTACTTGAAGTACATACGTTATTAAATGCTTTAAATAATAACAACTATTATTTAAAGCATTTCCACTGATTGTCAGGAAATTCAATGAGCCGAATGGCGAACCGGACCTTGTACACCGTCGCTGGGTGGACCGGGAGCTCTGCTCATGGACATGGAATTTCTGGCAGTCTTTCCAGCGCCTTGCAAAGTGTCCTCCCTCATGTTAGTTATACGTCCCGTCACCGGATCTCTGTCAAACTTAAGAGTCGTCCCAACCGGAGAAAGATCGAATTCTATCAGTCCGAGAATGTCGGTTTCTCTCGGCCAATACAACTGAACGTTTTCCACTTGATGAATCGGCAACCTCTCGGGGCATTCGATGTACTCCCGTAATTCATCTTGTATTTCCGAGAATACCGGTGGTGGCCCGAAAGGTAGCTGTAAACAATGTCTCTCATCATTAATTCTCTACCGTTTTATCTTGAAACGATCGCTGGTTCAATAATTACCTCCACCATACACATCGTGTCCGTTGTTTCCATACCCTTCACAACAATAATACTCGCTATTATCCCTAAAAGATCTCTGGCATTAGTAGCGAAATCGCAGCTGGATGCCCCCTTGTCGGAAGAAGACGAAAGACGCTGTCCGACTCCCTCGCTCACCCATTGGCAGGAATCAGTGTAAAGCACGATTTCGCCGCTAGAGGTCGAAGTGTGGTATTTTTTTTTTATTGTCAGTACGCTACGGCGTTGCCTGGCGCTGTCCGCGGGAACCGTTAAGCGTCACAACACAAAACATTTTCAAATGAAAAACCGTTGTCCGTAAATTGGAAGGCACATGCGATCAAAAAATTAACACGATGATCGAAAAACCAGCCGAGGTGATGCGTGAAATATTCACGAACGTCCAGTTCAACAAAACATCGCACAAGGGCTATGAGAAAAAATTGCGAAAACTCTATGAACGAGTAAGTAAACCGAGTTGAAAGAACAACAAAAAAAAAAATCTAACGAACGCAGCGTCGCCGAATCAGACCATGAAATTTTGTTTCCAGCAAAACTTTAACGCGTTCAGCCAGTCGTTCATCTCGTGTCTGGTAAATCCACTTACGAAAGGCGACAGGAATCCCAACGTCGAGAACGCGCTCGAATTCGCCGCAAAGTTTGCGGTTAACCTTCAATCGCCAGCCAATGAGGACGAGAGCGATGAACAGATGTGCCCATTTTTGAGGCTCCTCTTCGATTTTATTCTGACCCATCACAACGCCAAGGACCAGGCGGTCAGATTTCGTATATGTCACTTTCTCAACATGCTCCTGAATTTCATGGGCGAAGACGCATTCGTCGACGACAATCTCTGCGACAAAATAACCGAAACCATGATGGAGCGTCTCATGGACAGATCGGCGAAAGTTCGGGCCCAGGCGGTGTTCGCTCTGCACAGATTGCAGGAACCCACGGACGACAATTGTCGCGTTATCAAAATGTACATATTTCATTTGTCCAAGGATCCGAACAGCGAAGTCCGTAAGGCTGTCCTTACCAGTATGGGGAAGAATAAGAAAACCCTCCAAGCTGTCCTGAGGAGAACCAGAGACGTCAACGAGTTTGTGCGCAAGATGGCGTACCAATTCATCAGCAAAGTCACGGTGAGGTCGTTGACCATAAAGCAGAGAGAGGGGTTGCTTAACAGCGGCCTCAAGGACAAATCCAATCACGTTCGACGTGCCGTTGAGGAGACTCTTCTGCCTTCTTGGTTGCAGCACTTTGAGGGGGATTACACTAAATTGTTGAGGGCTCTCGACGCTGAGATCGCTACCGACACGGCGATTTTAGCCTTGAATGCCCTGTTAAAGTGAGTATTTTGTTATTTTTTTACATCTATTCTCTCTAAATTCTCTATTCGCATCTAAACTCTGAGGGTCGAATTTTTAGGTCGAACTTAAGATAGCTCTTGAGATTGAACTTCATTGCGTGCATAAGATCTATCTTAGGTTGAAACTTGATTTCGTGTTTAAATTTGATCTTAAGTTTGTATGTAAGTGAACTCAAATTCGATTGTAGTTAGAGTTCGAACTCAAGCTTTAAGTTAAGCACAAAGTCAAGTTCAAACTTGATTTTAAGTTCGAACTTACAATCAAATTTAAGTTCTGACCTAACTTTGAGCTTAGGATAGATCTTAAGCACACAATGAAGTTCGAACTACGCTTTGATCATAAGTTTAAAGTAACGTCTAACAATTCGACCCTGTGCAATTAAACAATTTAAGGATAGACTGGACCCACGTATAGTCACGTGATAATCAGTTTCTATCCGATGCAGATTTTATAAGTGTTGCACTTGTGTTCCGTAAATTTTAATAATAATAATAATAATAATAATAATCTTGGTAACGATTATTAAATATCCTGCTCGATTTGCTGAAGTCGCGCGGAATTGACGAAACTGATGGAACAGCTACCCGTCGATTCGGAAACGAAACTCATTCCTCTGGAAAAACTTACCAGCGAGATTGTATTGTATTGGCGTTGCCTCGTCGAGCATCTTTATCGGGAATCCTGTATGGAGCATGTCGACGAGTGCATTCCGGAATTGTCGAATTTTTGCGCATACATTCGGAAATTCATCAAGATCATGAACACGGAAGAGAACGAGTACGGCGACCTGTTGGAGCAACAATTCATCCTTTGGCAATTGTTCGAAATGACAAAATCTTACGATCTCAGCGACGAAATTGGACGAAAAAATTTGTCGGAGCTCATGATCGATGCACTAATGATAGATACCTGTTCGAAAAAATTGACTGTATGTATAGTGAAATACTTCGAAACCGTCGTTCCTAACGTCGACACCAGAATCCAGAGTCTCGTTGGTGTTATCAGCGAAATACGAATGCCGACCCAACAATCTCAAGTAACGGCTCCACCACCGGCGATAGACGAGCATACAAGAAAGCTCGAGGTAGGTTTACTTGTGCTTTAAAAAAAAAAAAAAAAAAACGAAGTAAAATTTAATTGCATTTATAAATTGCATTACAGATCGCGCGGCTCAAGGTGAAATTGAATGAGATTCAGGAGGAAGAGTACGATGCTATACGGAACAGAGATTTTTTGAAAGCACAAACTTTGAAAGAACAAATCGAAGCGATGAGAACCGAACTCGATGAAATGTCGAGTCATAACACTATGGCGATGAATCTCGATACAGTTTCCGAGGAAAAGAACGATCACGACACGATGGTGAAGTGTCTCACAATAATGTACAACATGACTTGTGCCAAATCCGTAACGACTCTCACATCTACCCTGAGAAGCCTCTTGGGGAATCTCGTTTTGCCGAGTCTCGAAGTATGTAACAATACCGATCAACAAATATTTTAATATTCTATTAATTTAATTTATTTGACGGATTTCCTCTTTGCAATCAGAATATAATATATAATAAAGCCTAAATATAAGAGCTCCAGAGTAACGAGTAATAAAAGTCGAAAAAGTTAAAAACACTTAAGTCTACGATTTATAAAAATTTGAAACACGCAAGCGTATGATTTTTAAAAGTTAATAACACTTCACATGAGACCTTGCTTTAACAAACATTTTTTAGTACTGATTTATCGTTTTTACATAATTTTCAGTACGACGACACAGCGGTTTACATACTCACTCTGAAAGCTCTCGCCAACTGCTGTCTACTGGACCAAGAGTTGGCCAAGGAACATATTATGATGTATTTTTGTCAATTCTCACTGGAGCAACAGTGCCTGGATATTTGGGTCGTATCGCTTCAAGTGATCTTCGACCTGCTCCTCCATTACGGTCTCGAAACGTTCGGCATTGTCCAGAACGATGACAGAACAGATTTGCCTGAGGACAGAACAAACGAGAGCGCAACTTTGCGATCGGACGGCAATCCCGATGGCAACAACGATTTCGTTAAAATTGTCATAGGTCTGCTCGATAACAGGGTGAGTATCGAATGTCCGTTAATGGAAACCGACTGTCCTAGCGTTTTAATCCTTACGCCCGTTGCTCACGTATATTTTTCTTCAGGAGGAACAATTACGAACTGTCGCCACGGAGGGTTTGTGCAAACTGTTACTCCACGGGAGAATAAGCGGACCTCATATTCTCTCGCGACTAATTATTCTGCTGCACAATCCCATCAGCCAGGACGACGTTTACCTGCGCCAGTGTCTATGCAGTTTCTTTAAGATATTCGTCTCTCGCGTACCGGACAGCTCGGACATGCTTGAACAAGCATTTTTACCAACACTAAAAACGGTGGCGAACGCACCGGACTCGAGTCCGCTCCAGGCTATCACAGCGCATCACGTTGCTGAATTCATAATCGGTCTGACCAGCAGTAGGAATCACAAGCCCGGCTCCGAATCCTATGCGGTTCACAATAACTTGGCTCTGGCGATTCTAGCCGAATCTCTGGATAATAACAGCGAAATCGACCCGGAGACCCTGCTCAAGTCTTTAAAGTATTTGGATATTCGCTTCGAGGACAATGTACTCAAGGATAACGCGCGAGAAGCTGCTGATAAAATTATCGAGTCTGTGAGTCGTTGAAAATTTCTTTTCTTCGATCCTTGCATTGAGCAGGTTACGTTATTTTTTTTACACGATTGTATATGACTCGGTTCTGTTCAGATGGACGAGGGCGACAAGCGGCTCATCAAGTACGTTCAACAGTTCAAGAGCAAGTTCGATAACGTAAACGAAGAAACACAGCAGAACCAGGATCAAACGCAACAACGTCAGGAGGAAACACAGCAAAATCAGGAGGGAACACAGCAGAATCAGGAGGAACCTCTTAGCGACGAGGAAGTTGGCCAATAGATTTATCAAACACATGTCGACAATTTAATTAATTTGGCGAATATCCTTTTTAAGAATTCATTTTTTTTATATTTTGACAAAAAAAAATTGTTTTGTTTTCTCCTGATCCGCCGGCCGGCGCGGAGGGGCAGGGGGGAGGGGGGGGGGGTTGGTACAGTTCAACTCACCAAACAGCCGACAGGGATCGCTACCGTTTGTTTATATCAGTATATGTCGTGCGCCTTTCGTGTCGCATCGACAGGTCGATTATTTAATTATTACAAAAAATGGAGCAATTGTCAAAGCCACAGATTATCAGTCACATTGAGAAATCTGTCGATTACTCGCTCTTCGATGCCAAATGGATACCGTGCAGCGCTAAGTTCGTGGTTATGGGTTCGAGACCTCGTGGTTCCGGCATAATACAGATCTACGAGGTTTCGAGCGGTGAGCTCAAACTCGTCAAGGACATCGAGCGCTCGAGTCCGATAAAGTGCGGAACTTTCAAGGCGTCGAGACTGCGGGACCGATATTTGGCCACCGGCGATTTCAAGGTCGGGCACATTGGCACAATGCGAATTAACACGATTCAATAAGTTAAGAGGGTTTCAGAAAATTGTTATTTTTAGGGAAGATTAAACATCTATAATCTGGAGGATCCTTCAATAGCGGTGTATTCGGTGAGTGCCCACAACGAGATAATAAATGCGATCGACGGGGTTGCGGGCGACAGCGTGGGTCGCGGACCGCCTGAGATCGTGACGGGCTCGAGGGACGGCAGCGTTAAGGTCTGGGATCCGCGGGAGAAATCTCGCCCGGTCGCGATAATGGAGCCGAAGTCCGGAGAGACCCGCAGGGACTGCTGGAGCGTGGCGTTCGGAAATTCTTACAATTCCGAGGAGAGAATCGTCGCCGCCGGCTACGATAACGGAGACGTGAAAATGTTCGATCTCAGAGCCATGTCTGTGCGATGGGAGTGCAACCTCAAGAACGGAGTGTGCTCCCTCGAGTTCGACAGAAAAGATATTGCAATGAACAAGCTCGTGGCGACGACCCTCGAATCGAAATTTTATCTGTTCGATTTGCGTACGCAACATCCGGACAAGGGATTTGCCTATCTGACCGAGACGGTAAGACGACGGATGTTTTGTCTTCTCGGTTTTCACGTCCGGCGTTCGAGGTCGATGGCTAAGTTTTATTAAATTTCACAGGCACACAAATCGACGATCTGGGTCGTCCGACATTTGCCCCAAAATCGAGAGATATTCGTAACTTGCGGTGGCGGAGGCTCGCTGTGCCTCTGGAAGTAGTAAGCATTTGCGGACAATCAATACCGATCGTACGATTGATAGAAATTAAAAAAAAACATTTCGTTTCTCATTCAGTAACTATCCGGAAAAAAGACGATCGTCGGGCGCCGATGGAATGGACGAGGGAGTTATGGGAAGCGTAAGTCTGCTTCAGCACAGCAATATTTCGACCCAGCCAGTGAGTTCGTTGGATTGGAGTCCGGACAAGCAAGGCCTGGCAGTTTGCACCTCCTTCGATCAGTGTTTACGCGTCATTGTCACGACGAAGCTAAACACGTACTGATCGGTAGCTCAATTTTGTATTATCGATTAAATAAAACACTCCTCTATGCGGGTGACAAATACGAGGAACGACGCATTTGTGGGTACGCTCCTGAACCGGACGAGTTCCCCGATTCCCCGCTAGTTGCGCACGCACAGTTCATCGATAAATCTCAAAATGGCCGGAGTGCTCTTCGAGGATATTTTCAACGTAAAAGACATCGATCCGGAGGGAAAGAAGTTTGATCGAGGTGAGTCCGACAGATATATCATGTTCCCGTATGATCCGGCATCAATTCGGAGGTAGAATAATCGCGACCGGGCCTCCTCGCGAAAACCACTCGATTTCGAACTGATTGCGTCGTTCCTCGTTGCCGGCAACGGGTTACCCTTCGCTACCGGAAAGCACATGGCATGACAGCGAGTTGGCGGTAACAGTCCAACATCGGACATATTCCCGAAGCGTAATTACCTGCAACTATAACGCTCGATAATTCATAAATAAGTGAGTGCTCACGATAAACTGTACTAAACAAACGAATTCTTCGCGCTGTAAAAAGCTTTGTCGTTCGTAACTAGTTCATAACAATTGGCTCGTCGCTATCAACCGTGCCCCTCGTCGAATAACAGTTGGGTCTCGACACTTGCGGTGCATCACGAGAGTAGCTGCATTAAAGCCCCGAAGCGACGGCGGAACAGTGCCTTCCTTTATCCCGAGTTACCTTGACCTTTGGATACGAAGCCACGGAAAGATGAAGCCTCGATGCGCGCCACCGGCATCTCTCACATACCGCAAAGTTTTTTTTTTTTTCTTAAAGTCAATCTGAATTCACCTTCCGTATCGATAAATCTTTCGTCAGGACTCATTAGTACCGCTCTGACGCCCATCTTTGATTATTATTATTCTCCACCAATCGCGGGTCGGTTCCTCCTTACACAAGAGTCGACTCGGACGATATTCTCGTCACTGTGTTTACGTATTCGGGGACGAGAAACGATTACGCAAGGAGTGCCGCAGGTCTTTTTTTTTTTTTTTTTTTTTTTTTTTTTTTTTTTTTTTTTTTTTTTTTTTTAATAAGTTTCTTATCTCGATGCCTCGTCGCACGTTTATCATGCGATTAAATAAATAAATGAATCAATTATAGCTTTCGCTCTCTGTCTCTCTCTCTCCTCTGTCAAGCATCTCATTATCGGTTTTCCTTAATGCGAACCCCCCCGTCCCTGTAATGCTTGACCGAACAGTATACGCATTAAGACCGTTAGAGTTGGCCCGTCGAAAGCTCGGCGCTGATCGCTGCCGGAATCGAGCGCAGTAGACAAGAAGTGCTTCTGCGACGGATTGCTATGGGTTTGCCGCGGCCGGTCGATCCAGCAATGTCCGCGCAGCTGCACCGGCATTGGCCCCTAGCACTAGGCACTGGGCACTTGTGTCGGTGGCGGATGCAACGCTGAGAATCGCTCGCGTAATATGACGGTGTTGAGTCTACGGACGGAGGGGCGCCACGGGAGTGACACGGTCAAGGTCAGCCGCGTTTTCAAGGTCGCCACCGGCAGAGATGTCATCTCGAGGGAGTTCTCACTTCCAGTCTCATCAATTTCAATTTTCTTTTGTCTATTCCTATACTGCCCACTCGCCAATTATTCCACGTATAAGTTTCCAGCAAACTTTGTTTCTTTTACTTCTCGAAAACCTTAATCGTCCCGGTAATTCGAGAAAATTAAGCGATTCTAAAATGGAGCTCTCAAATCTCATTTGAAGATGATCCGTTAACGTTTTTCTTCGACGATACAATTGTATTTGGCGACTACCGGGCGCATCCGAGTGAACGATTTGTGTGAAGTTAGTTTTGCATGAAAACAGCAGCTCTAAGATTTGAGTAGGAGAGAGGAGTTACCATGAACAAAATAAAGTAAAATTGAATTTAATACAAGAAGAAAAAGAAAAAGAGGCGTCTGGTCACATGCAATTTATAATCTTGTACAAGTCGTAAACTTAAGGGTTTTTAATTTTTTCAACTTTTATACCTTGTTGCTATGGCGTTCTTATATTTAGTGTTTATTATATATTATACTTTGATTGTAAAGGAGACATCCGAAAAAAAATATATATATCAACGCCGATAGAGCCGCACAGGTGATATTCAATGAGACGAAAGGCCACACCGATCGGAGAATAATTCAAGTGTACGATGCAATGATAACCGAGTATCACCGAGCTATCTGACCCCCCCCCCCCCCCTCTTGATATTGTATAGAAAGTAAAGTAAAGTGGGGCCGTTGCGAGTCGCGAAGCCAGCTTTGGATCTTCTCAGTTTGGCCTTGGTGTTGCTAGGCGCGAGAGCCGCTGTCAGTGCCAAGGCAGCCAGGCCAAGCAGTAGGCAGCAGCTGGCTCGGACGCGGATTTTTTTAGCAGCGAGCGGGTGAGTCGCGCGCGACTATCTTCGTTGGTTCATCGGTTTTCACCTTAACTCTGCTATCGTCAATAATCTGTCCTCATCTCACGAAAGATGCTCGTCCCCATTGAGAGACTCGGACAACTGCGATGTAGCGTTCTTCTGTGGCTGATGCGGCAAACTTTCATTTCTTTATTATCGTATGTACAAAGTTCTTTTTTTAAAGCGTGCCTATATTTAAAAAAAAAATATATATATATATATGTAGCATCGCATTTGCAATTTTTATAGTCGCTGTTGGAGATCGTACAAGAAATAGCATATAGAGTATAATGCAGAGGAGGGCGGTAGAGAGAAAGCAACTCATCGGTTGGAGACAGGAGTGATGAACACAAATAACCGCACAGGCGTTCTGCACAACGCAAGAAAATAAACAGTCGTGGTAACGTTCTTATCTCTCGAATGAATTTAATTTTTTTTTACGTTGCAAGTTCCATGTTGTAAAGCGACGATTATCGTTGTCGACGGTCGTAAATGGCGAGTTCCCCAATCAACACGATTTTACAGCGATATTAGTCATTCCTACGATATGTATATATCCGCGCGAGTAAACGTCTGTTGCCTGCGTACATTGGAATTTGGATCGTTGCGGCAGAGCAAAAAAAAAGAATCCCTTTTCTAAACAGTACCTACCTTTATTTAAATTAAATATAGCATCTCACTCGTGATTTTTATAGCCGCTGTTGGAGACCTTACAAGAATTCGTATAGAGTATAATTCAGAGGAAAGCGGTTGAGAGAAAGCAATTCATCAGTTGGAGACGAGGAGCGATGAAGATAAATAACCGAACGAACGTTCTGCCGCAGCATAACGCAGAAATATAAATAGTCGTGATAACATTCCTATCCGTTGAATTAATTCAATTTCTTTTTTTAGTTTCAAGTTAAACTCCAACTGCGAAATTTATTGTAAAAAAAGCAAGTAGTTTTTTCTAAACAATACTTGGCTTTTAAAAAAAAATTTAATATATCATCGCATTCCTAATTTTTATAGCAGTTGTTGAAAAACGTACAATGTAAATAGTATACAGTATAATGCAGAGAAGAGCGGCGGAGAGAAAGCGCATCAGCTGGAAACAGCAGCGATGGAAACAAATAGCCAAACAAGCGTTCAGTTCTTGCCGCCCAACGCAGGGAAACAAATAGTCACGATACGGTTCTTATCCGTCGAATGGAATTATTATTTTTTTTTTAGTTTCAAGCAAATCTCCAATTCTAACGGTTATCGTTGTCGACAATTGTAAATGGCGCGTTTCCCAATCGGCACGATTTCGCAGGGATGTTAGTCTCCACTGCGATAGATATATCCGAGCGAGTAAACGAGCGCGTCCGATCGTCGCGACTATGTTCCCAGATAACCGAGATAAGAATGAATTATCGTTAGGTGCTGTGTTGCGACCTCGAATAACATTACGCAAGTTACGGCAGCTTTTTTTTTTTTTTTGCAACGATGCACGCTAGACGTGAATTTCTCGATATCAGATAACGATATCGGATCATTTTTTTACCTTAAAAAAAAATTTAACAATATCGTATTTTTTACATAAAAAAAAATTAAACAATATCGTATCGTAGAACCTAAAAAAGGTTTGTGTAATTGGGGGGGGGGGGGGGGGGGGTGATAATATTAGTAGGTACCCAGTTCGTCCGGTGCTGGCTAGGTGACTCGAGTATTGCGAGGAGTCCGCGTATACACGCTTCGCTTCTTCTTCCAAGGTCAAGGTTTTCCACCCCTCACTCGCTCCGGCTGGATTGCCGGGAACTGGCCGGGTAACCGCTGTGCGCCACTCTGGCTATATACCGGGCGACCTTCCCCCTCCCCGTTACCCACAGTCGAGCTCGGGCTACGACGGTTAGACGAGTTTCGTCCGGGGTTGTTCGGGCCTGTTCGTGTGCACGGGCAGCAGCGATATATAGATAGAGACGGGAGGGAGAGAGAATGCGTGGGCGTTCGAGAAAGGGTTGCCGACTGACTCTGCGCTCAAGCCGCTCGTCGGCCGTGGCCAACACGGGGGGATGGCTGCAGGTATTATTCGAGTAGTCGACGGGGCTGCGGCTTGGAACCAGTGCCTAGTTATCTATAGCGGGTGCCAGCCAACGGCTCGATCGATACCGGATAACGGCGTCACTGCGCATAGCTGTTGGCAACTCCTTGCTCATACACGACCGTCATACCCCCCCCCCTCCCCCGCTCGCTCCCCTCTCCACCGTCCATTGGCACTTGCTCTCTTGCTCTCGTCAATCCTCTCCCTCTATACACTCCCCTCGATTGTCCTCGATTATTTCGTGGGGAAGCTAGATGACAACAAAAAATAATAATACAAAAAAGTAAACATACGAAATATTTAAAAAAAAACATCGAACGCTTTAAATTCAGGTGACATTCAATTTTTGTAAATAATATCCTCGTTTGAAACTCTTAAACCTGTATAGGTTGCTTTGTTTTTCTTTAGCTCTTTCTTTCAAATCTAAAATTACGAAAAAAAAACCGATGCGTCAAGTACAGTTGAGTTGAGATGAACATTTTTTAGTAATATCTTTGTTTGAGACTCTTGAACCTGTATCGGTTGTGCAGTTTTTCTTTTGATTCTTTTTTTATGACATAAAAAGACATCGAATGCGTTAAATTCAGACCGGTCGAGACGAACAGGTTTTGTGATATTTTTCTTTAAACTCTCGAACCTATATGGGCTATTTCGTCTTTCTTTTTTTTTTTTTTTTTTTTTAATTAAGCGTAAGAGCCAGTTCGTTGATCGAGATGTGCATTAAAGAAGAGGAACAAGGAAGTTATAATTGCAGTAAGCTCACGACAGCTGAGTGAAAATAGATTATCAATCTATCGGACGAGACAATTTGGCAGACATGGGTACGATATCCGGTCCTTCGGGCCGGGTGGAGATTGCATTACTATCCCCGCTGAGGGTTGGTATAGCGGCGCGCATCGTGACCCGAGCGTCGCGCGTTGCGTGGCCGCGCGCGGGTGAGAGCGACGACGACGGAGAGAAGGAAAAGTGGTGGGGATGAAAAGGCGCGGGGATTCGACGAGTCCCGACGCAAAGGACTCTCGGGGGCCGATCCGGACTCCTGTGTCAAAGGCCGCGACGACGTTGCTCCAGTCGCAACCTGTCGTCCATCCTTCGCCGTCGATCGTCCGTTTTGGAACCGTACGGTTCACCGTAAGAGGAACAGCACACCGGAAGATACGCGAAAGTTTTATTTTAAAAAGTATCTCAACGGAGATGCATCGAACGGGTGCCGTTTCCCATCGTCGAGCAACGAAAAGAGGCACGGCGAGAGGAGAAAGAGAGAGATCGCCGCTGAAGGTAGTTTTCACTCGTTCAAGGTCACCGCTGCGCGCGTGCTCCGCGGAACTCTGTCTCAGCCGGGCTAGCCGCGCGCGCTCGACAACCGTCAGCGCACACAAACCTTGTGACCCGGAGAATCATTAACACTATTTTCTTTTTCTCCGCCTTTGTTCGATGAAACGGCCCGGAACGAAAAAAAAAAACAAACAAAAAATTCAATTTCACGAAACGAGACGGGCAAACGGATTTGTCGGACGTTCGATATTAGTGCCAGTTAAACTTGGGGTAAATAATGACGGTTCTAGGAAAGGCGAGAGGGAGGGGGCTTGAAATACAAAAGTGTCAATGTTGCGAGCATGAGCTAGTTACTTATCCCGGTGCGACGAGATAAATGCCATAAGAGTCTCGGGTACTGGCTATAGAGGAGTGTTATAACGTCGATAGCGTTTTTTCGTATAATCGAATCGCGATGGGCGGAGGGAGCTCCGATCGATTCGACTCTGGGTCGACCAACTAGTCCACGGTATCTGGACTGTCGATGCGAAACAACGTCGTATCTCCCTCGCGTCGACGCTGCGAATTTTCTTTACCGATCGATATATCGTGTCAGCGCTTATCTGGTATTTATCTGAAAGCTTTGTTTCTCATGGTCTCTCGCGTTCGTTTCATTAAAAAAAATAAAAATAAAAAATATGTAAAAAAAAAAACAAATACGAAATCCATACATCGACGAACGAGATTATTTCGGAACTTAAACGGAAGTAAAGGCCATTTCGCTGTCGCTGCTCCTCGACATTGATCGGCCTACGAATACAGAGCGTTTTCTTTTCCGCCCGGGTCAGCGTGTAGGCACGCTCCTCTCTAAATTCTGCGAACCCCCCCCCGTCCGCTAACGTATCGAAGACGCGACCATTATTCATTACCTTTTTACGCTGAACAGTCCGTTGGCATTTATCTAATTTACCATTGTGTTGTTTCTGTAACAGTGAGCCGGCTGCACTGCGAATCCGAGTCCTTCAAGATGGACCTTATTCTCGACATCAACAGCTGGCTGTATCCCATGGAGCTCGGTGAGTCTGACGTCTATAGTTCTACGTCTAAGAAGTATTGGCACGAAGGTTTGCCGTGTCTTTGGGGATTTAGGACCCAGAACACGAAATAAATGAATCTATCTATCTGTCTATCTCCGTAGAGCCATTAAAGCGATGAAAATCGTAAACATAAATTTATCGATGTAATAGAAAGTATCGACTCCTCCAACGGCAGGAATAAGCGGTTTTACGACTCCGCCGAGCATACTGTCGTGTGTATTTAGTTTCCGTGGAAAACGGCAAACATCTCCGGGTTTTCCCGTTGCTCGATTACAGCGTCGTAGCGGAGGCGGAAATGTCGTTCGTTCGAAAGTAGCCGAAATTGCGACTTTTGCCAAAAACACGATTGCTGGAATAATTAATCCAGATAATATGACATTGTGAATTTGGGATGTGAAATTTCATTATAAAATATGAATTTATTGAGATAAGTATGAAATTAAATGCACCCCGGATTATTTTTTTTTTCGGGACTCCAACGGTACGAAAAAACGGTTTTGCGACTTCACCGAGCATCCTGTCGTGTGTATTTAGTCTCCGCGAAAAACTACAAACATACGGGTGTTTTCCTGTTGCTTCGTCATAGCGTCGTACCGGAAGCGGCGATGTCGCTGGTCGAGTATATCGAAAATCACGATTTTGCCAAACATGGTTTCCTGGAACAAACTTTCCTCGCTCGTTTCAATCCGATAGATATTCGTTACGAAAATCAGCCCCGTTAACGACCGACGACATTACTTTTCATGGTTATTATTACAACAAAAAGAATCATCCGGCCGCCAGGTAAAAATCGCATTTCTCGACTTTTTCGACTATCTTGAGTACTCTGACATTAAAATCTTAACTTTGTTTTTTTTCTTTTCAACAAAAAATAGTTTCCTCGATGAGGAAGCAAAAAAAGATAAAAACACGTTACGGATCCCCGACGCTCCTTGCAAATTCGTCAGCTAAATTCCCGCTACACTCCACCGCGATAAATTATAATTTGCGACACAGCCAGTGGCGCCGGTCGATCGTTCGACGTGCGCACTTTGGAGTTTGGGTCTTCGCGGCTTAGTATTAGAAAAAAAAAATAAAAAATAAAAATAAAATAAAAAAAAATAAAAAAAACCACCTGTTCTACCCAGTACTCGGGCCAACTGAGCCGAGATCCTCGATTCCTTACGAGGTGCGCCATTAGCCAATTTCACGAGCTCAACGAGATATCAAGGTCACGGTCACGAGAACGTCCCGATATCTTATTGAGCCGACGTGCCACGTAATTGTTAAACCCGAGTCTCCGAGGAGCCTCGAGAAATAGCCATCGGAGCATGTATATTCGGCAGCGTTGGAAAAGTTGAAAAGTTTACGTGTAAAATATTTGCTCTCCGGGTATCGGGCCGCTGAGAGAGTCGGATCGCGGCTGTTGCGTTCCCTCTGCTTTGGGTCTCTCGAGCGAGCGGGCGGTTGGGCGGGTTGGGAGGGGCAAGGGGGGGCGGCTGTAGCGGGCTGATGGGCGGGGGAGGGGGGGAGGGGAAGGAGAGGCTTCGTATCATCTCTCGCCTCCATCGAAGCCACGGGCAACGGCGAAGGTTACAGATGCGCGTTGGCGGTAGTGGCGCGACATAGAACATAGGCAGACCAGCACAGGGAAGGCAGTGCGCGCGCGGATCGTAGCTGTATTGACGCGTGGCGTTCAGGCTTGCGCGAGGTGACGCAATAGCAGTGTTTCCCCCCTCCCTACCCCCCTCTCCCGCCGCCGCGGCGAACTCCCGCCGAACTGCCATCGAGAGGTTTCCTCTCGCCCCTCCGAGCCCGAGCTCCGTCCACGGCGGGTCTCTCCGTCTCTCTCTGTGTATCTGTCTCTCTCCCTCTCTCTCTCTCTCTCTCTCTCTCTCTCTCTCTCTCTCTCTCCCTGTCGCCCCCTTTGCCAAGCCGGCGATGCCCCCTCTCGCTCGGCGGAGCTCCTCCACGAGCGGGCCACTGCCGTCCCTCCGCCCGCTACCGCAAGTTCAATGCCAAGGTCAGAGCTGGCACGACTAGCTGTCGGCCGCGGGACTCGCTCCGGGTCGCCCGAGAACGCGATCGCGCTCCTCCCTCGTACGTATACATCAAGTTTATCGGGATTTTTCTTCCTTCCTTCCGTCAATCCTCGGCCGTTCTCTCGGGGCCGTGCTCGCTCGGTTCCTCGTCATGCTCCGGTGGCTCATTCCGCTTCCGCATCGTTCGCGTTTCGCGCGACTCTCGCCACGGCTGCCTCGAATTACCGTCAACATAGACGGCGGCCCGCGCGTCACGCTACGACGTTCGGTAACTTCCGTTTTCCATCCGAAACTCGATAGTCGTTGATTTTTGGGCGTACACTTGCATCGCGAACGATTTCGAACAGTGAGAGCGCAGTGAAATTCTTCATTTTTTTTTATATTATTTAAAGAAAAAAAAAATGGTTATTTTATTTCGAGCCAGTCGCACGGGCGATAATATCGAGGAGAGCGAGTCGGGGCTTGGCTAACGATTGCTCTTACGTTTACGACGCCAAAGCTCGGTCCGCCTCGAGGACACTCGGCTCCTCTCGCGCTTTTCGCTCGGTCCGGCACGTCGCAGATTTTTCGCTAATGCGCGCGTCATTCTCGGCCACCGCACAGCGCGACAGCTGCAACGAAGGTGACAAGCCCCAGCCGGGATCCAGCGGCGGACGTTTTATTCTTGCGCAATTCACAACACAAGCTACGTCGACGCTCGATCGTATTTCCGTGTGAGTATCCGTCTATCTCTCTCGATGATAATGCCTTCGGTTCGTCAATAAATTCACTTCTATAAACAATTCCGATATACATGCGTATATAATTTTATAAATGTATCATTTTCTTTTTTATCGCCCACTTTTATTATTTCCGCATCGACGATATATTCCAGCGCCGGCTTGTTTGGAAACTCGAGACGGGTCTATTGCGACCAACGATTTTCGCGATGCGTCATCGGCTTATCGACGGCGAAAGCTTCGTTTTCGCGTCATGCCGAATCCCAACTCTCCGAGCCGGATTGCCCATGGATTATTTTTTATTTTTATTTATTACAAAAAAAAAATTCTTCCGGTTAAACGCCCCCCCCCCCCCCCCCCCTCTCCGCGACTAAAGTCCCGAGTGGTTGCTCTTGCCGTCAAGGTCGTGCCGCTCTTTAAATCGAATAGGCCAAGTGGATCGATAGCTCGATGTCGACGCCGTTGCCGCGCTGCCGCGCCGGTGCTCCAGCACTCGGGCTTCATTTGCCAGGCTTGCATTCCCGTCTCATTCTCGGTTCTAAATTCTCCATCCGGATCTCGGAGATGATTTGTTATTTTTTCTTCGCTATCCAACGCTGAGTAAATTTATTGCCCCCCCCCCCCTTCCCCCCAAAATTGTCCATGTACAGTTTTTCCCCGGACGAGTTAATCAATCGAACGAAACAGCTTAACGCTTAATTCTTACGTCACGGAAGGAGCTGATCTCGTGCGCAATTGTAATCGAGAAATACGAAAGAGCGGCCATTTTGGGGTCTCTGGGTCGCGCAACTGCGTAATTCGCATTCTCTCGCCGCTCTACCTCTCACCCCTGCGACAACGGCAGACATGGACGGACGGTTATTATCGATCGATTTTTTTTTTTCCTCCAACTGTCACTCTGCTCTGACTGGATCGGAGGACATGAAAAAAAAGAAAAAAACGACAAGAAATTTGTTTCACTCTTTGCTCGACCGTTAAATCCTTTTGCGGGATTTTTCGATCGCGGTCGTGTTCACCGTCCGGGAATTTGTTGCTCGCACTCGTTTCGTGCTGGCAACACCGTTCCCGAGGATCGACGGATGAATTGTAAAAAAAAAGAAAATTAAGAAAATAAAAATTTAAAAAATAAAATTAAGAAAGTAAAAATTCAAAAAATAAAATTAAGAAAGTAAAAATTAAAAAATTAAGAATTACAGGTAAAAGATAACGAATAAAAATGACGAATTATATTTTTAACTCAAGATGTTTGAAACGACAGTAGATGTACAACCGTGTGGGTGGGCCTGCGCCGGTTTATTGTTGCAGGTGACAAATTTCGTCTAGTTCTCGCGACGACCTTGAGAGAGGATGGCTATCCGGACGGTGGCGACTGGACAGCGATCGAGCAGGAGGGAGGCTCCAGAGCGGATAGTTTCGAGTACGTTATGTCCGGGAAGGTTTATCGGATCGAGGGTGACGAGGCGAGCAACGAGCCCAGCAGTAGACTGTGAGTCTGATAATCCACATTATAGAATGATTGTCTTCGTGATGTGTCAGGGTTCCGCGTTACGAGTGCGTTTACGTAGGCTCGTCGAATAATCCGGTGGGTTCGATAACGCAGCGTTCCGTACGCGTCCCTTGAGCCGAAGAGCTTTATTTTTCATTGTCTTCAATGATTGAACACCGAATATCCTGGGCGTGAAGACAGTCGCGAAGAGTCCGTTGTTGTTCGACTCTCGACGGGCGCCTCGGCCGTTCCGCGAATTCCGAGCTTTCCGTCGAGCGCACAACGGTTTTCCCTCGTTTAACGAGATGGCAGCACGTTCCCCGAATGCCCGAGCTCTTTGACGGGCCAGCACGGTGCCGAACGCCGAGAGCGCTATTGCCATTGTTTTCTTTTTTTTTTTGTTTTGTTTTGTTTGTTTTCTTCGAACCGACGGAATAACTAACGAAACTATAAAGAGGCCCCCAGCTGGCACCGACCGTCGGGACGACGACACATGGAACAGGAGAGCGATCGATGAGCGAATCGAGAAAATATCAAATAAACAAACCGAGGCATGGAATTGGAACTCTCGGTGAACAGGGAGCCACTCTGCGTTCACTCGGTAGGTAATGAAGCGAGTGAACACAGCTGGTGGTATCTCAGTTTTCTGAGGGCGTTCGCTACTTGTCCATTGCGACAGTGAAACGCGGAGTTGTTTGACCGTTGGTCAGTCGGCGTGACTTTGGCGCCTCGCGCTCCCGCCATCGGATCCTGGAACGAAAACCCTCGTCGACGACGTTGGAAGACCGTCGTTCGTCGAAATCTCACGAGAGACGACGTTGTCGTTTGTAAAGCGTGTACACCTCTATGGCACGCGTCGTGTACGGAAGAGGATCTGGAACTTTACCGGGTTAAGCTTTCAGCTGAGCAATCATTGATCGTCGACCGGCCGACGCGTTGAACACTGCCGAGACGTACAACAGTGGCAGCAGCAGCAGCGGCGGCGCTAGTTATCGCCCATTGGTTGTCCTTTTGTTTTTTTTTTCTTTCTTAAGTGTTTTATTTATTTTATTTTTTTTACTTGTCACCGAATCGTTCTTCCATTGGGCCGGAGAGTTAAATTAACAGGAAGTGTTCATACTTTTCTTTTCTGTTTTGTATTATTTTTTTTTTCTTTATTTAAAAAAAAAGTTTAATCGCTACTTAAACAAACGCTCACATAACCGATTACGATGAGATCGAGGCGCCGAGCGCCTGAGAGGTTGCGCCGACGGTCAACTCGGCCGACCCGACTCTCCTCGGCACCCGATCGGTTGACCATCAAACCCTACCTTAAAAATTTACCGCCTCTCCCCGGAGGGGATCGATACCCAAACACAACCTTCCCGGGCGATAAACGACTGACCCATGCGAAAGCGCTCTCCGTCCCAACAGCAATAACCGTCCTCTCTCCGCCACCAGCCGCACGCGACCCACGCGACTCGACGCAATTGTTCCAGCATAATGATCCGGCAAATCTGACATTTAGCTGTAACCCTTTCGCACTCCCCCGACACCCGGGCTTCTCAGCTCCCGTGAAGTTGCCGTTTACATTTTTCAATTGGCGAGCGGCCATCAATATTATTATTATTATTATTATTTTTTTTTTTTTTTAAAGTTGAGCCAACAAGGTCACGACTGAAAATAGCTCGTTCGAACGTCTTCCTCGGCTCTTGTAATAATCGAGCCACAGAGGTGCGAGGTCCTGGATGGCCTATGGCCCGTCATCGTGCAACTACATCCCAGGAGTGACCCAGTTTACTTGGCACGGCGCGCGCGCGCGCGCGCATTTACCCCCCCCCCCCCCCCCCCTCCCTACACGTACACGCCCACGCACACAGAAACCTATGTCACCCTGGCTATGAGCCGCCAGGTCGTCACCGTCGGAGTGGGGGGGGGGGGGGGGGGCGGAGAGGGGGCTGGACTGTGTGGACCTTCTCGAGCTGGAGTTTCTAGAGCCAGGTGATCCCTCCAGGAAGCAGGGAAGGCATCGGCGAGGCTCACTGCAGAAAGTGGGTCATGCACAAGCGCCACCCCCGCGCCCCCCTCCCCAACCCCCCCTCGCGGAATCTACCCCTTTCCGCACAACTTATAATCCCTACAATAATTCACAGATGGGCGCGCATCCGATCGACGAGAACGGCGTGAGCGAGTCGATGACGCATAGCGAGCATTTTTTAAACGCATTGAAACACGCTGTAGTGCATTTTTTTTTTTTTTTTTAATTTCTTTTAAGGGTATAATTTTTTTTTAGTCAGTACGATTGATATGAAAAGTTAATTGAAGAATAACAGTTGTCTCTGCGGCGCTAAGAGCCGTTTCGCTTCATCTTGAGTGCTTTCTCCGGTATTTTAATCAGCGCAGCTCCCCCGGATAGGCGTCGCATAGAATTTGACAGACATAAGATTTTTTAAATATAAATTGAAACATGCTCAGTCGGTATGGAAAACTAATGATTTTTTTTTTCATTTTTTTCAATATTGTGAATTTAATTTAAAAAAAAAAAAGACAAACAACTGTTCGCATTGAAGCGAAAAGTTCATTGAAACATTGCAGCCACCTCTCCGTCGCTAACAGCTGTTTCGCTTCACCCTTAAGTGCTTTCTCCGGTATTTTAATCAGCGGAGCTCCCCGACTACGCGTCGCATAGAATTTGACAGACACACGATTTTTTTCATGCTCAGTCGGTATGGAAAACTAATGAATTTTTATTTTTATTTTTTTTTTCAATATTGTGAATTTAATTTTTAAAAAAGACAAACAATTGTTCGCATTGTAGCGAAAAGTTCATTCAAGCATTGCAGCCATCTCTCAGTCGCTAACAGCTGTTTCGCTTCGCCCTTAAGTGCTTTCTCCGGCATTTGCATCGGGGCCGCTCGCCGAATCCTCATCGTATGGGATTCCCTCGCGAATAACAGCGAGAGGATCGAGCATGGGCGGCGGGAAGATGACGGTGAGAATCGACGCTGCGATAGTATTGATCCGAGTATTTTTATACGAGCTCGCGGGACCTCTCGTTTGCGGGAGGGCGGAACTAGCCCACATACAAATGTACTTACGCAATCAGCGTGTCCCCCACTTTTGCAACGGCGTTGATTACGAATGCGAGCGCGCGGCCATTACGATTGCGCTTCTGCGAACGAGAACGTCACCGAAGCGAGCCGGCCGAAGTGCACGGAGATGTTGTGAACGAGCCAGCGAGGCGGAGAATCGAAAATCTCGTCTCTGCACCTGTGGGCGAGTTTGTCGACAGTTTTTTTTTTTTTTTTTTTTTTTTTTTTTTTTAACCATTAGCACGCCATGCGATAAAAATGCGTCGATACGACCAGATCGAAATCCGTCGCTCACAATCCCTTTGACCGTTCCGTTATGTACCACACTCGGCTAATTACGCATTTGAGTCTTCCGCAAAGTGTCCACTCACTCGCAGAGTTTTGTACAGGTCGATAAAAAATATATATAAAATAATGGGGAAAAAAAAAATGAAATCTGTTGTCATTTAAACTATGAAATTTTAAGGGGAGATAATTTGGCCCCGATTTAATTTAATGATGCGTGTACTCGGTAGGAATTTGAAGTACATTGATCGAGGCTCTTTATGGACGGATGAAAATGACTTCTGCCCACCTATCGGGGAAGAGAAGCGTCGTGACAATGAATACGGTAAATCGATTGAAATGTCGACGATCAATTGTACGATTATGATGTTGTGTTATCCTAAGGATGGCTCGAATCGGTAGGGTTTTCGCTTCAAGGCATTTTCTCAGTTCCTCTCGATGGGAGATATAAGGTAATTGGGAAAAAAAAAATGTCTCATTTAAAATTTAAAAAATTTTAACAAAATCTGATTTTATACAGTCACGGGCGTCTCGGTCGGAATTTAAGTTAGCTCGTGTCGCTTCGCGCTCATTTCGCATAAGTTCGAGAAAAATGAGAGAAAATAACAAGTGCTTGTCGATGGTATAAAAATCTGAAAAAATTTACGCATATTAAAGGTACTGAAAAGATTAACTTTGCATAACAATAAGTCCATAATATTATTGACAAAATAAACAAAAAAATTAATTGTTTAAACAAATTACTCGGCAAACTAATTTTTTTTTTTTATTGCGACAATTGGTCGTTCATTTTTCTGAGTACGTATGAATTCTTTCATATTTTTCAGTCGACTTTGATTTTTGATGTTGTTTTCTCACACATTTTTTCCATATATATATAAAAAAAAAAAAAATCAAAGTTGACTGAAAGATCTGAAAAAATTCATACGCATTCGGAAAAATGAACGAATCATTTTCGTTAAAAAAAAAAAAAAAAAAAAAAAAAGTTACGTCGCCCGATAATTTGTTACACAATGAATTTTTTTGATTCATTTGTTAATAACATTTTGGAATTATTATTGTGAAAAATTGATCTTTTCAGTAGCTTCGGTGTGCATGAATTTTTTCAGAATTTTATACCATCGAGAGTTAACCATGCAATTCGTCTCTTACTTTTTCTCGAACTCATGGGAAACGAGCGCGAAGCGACATAGCAACCTTAATCGAAGCCTTTGACGGCGGACGAAAATCGCATCCGACTCACCTTTCGGGGAAAGGCGCGTCATAACAGAAAATACGGTGTACACCGATCGAAGTGTCGACGATTAATTGTACGATTTTATTATATATTAAGCGGAGGATGGCACGGAGCCGGAGAGGGAGTGTCCGATATGGTTATAATCCGCACGTGGCAAAGTCGTCTGACGAAAACTAGAGAGGTGTATAGAGGGTAACGCGGTCTCCTCTCGCGTTATGCAACGCCAGAGCTTATTTTCGGATCGCCCGACCGCTCACTCTCTCGCACCCAGCTTGGATTAACTGCTCTAGATTACAACTTTGAACCATCTTTCGCTCGGTCCAGCTCCGTGTCCTAGCTTGTTCCTAATTTTTTTTTTTTTTTTTTTTTTTTTTCGTGCCCCCCCCCCCCCCCCCCACGCTTCGGTCAATTCGAGAGCGCTGTATTTATCGGTTTTTGTGTTTCTTCGAGAATACCGAGCAAGGACGCATGCGCATCGTCGCCGATACACTCGTATCGTCACGCAGGCTTGCTGCGCAATATCAGATCGACCGTCCGATACCAACGCTCCGATATAGCCCCAAGAATATCGCAGAACTGTGACGTAAAGTAGTGAACGCGAAAGAAAAAAAAAGAAAAAAAAAAAAAATTGCAAGAAAAATAAAAATATTTTCTCAGGTTTTTCGTTATCTCCGATGTTTGACGGTCAGTTAATGGCGGGACTCCCATTCACGCCTTATCATTATGCTGCGAATCGATTATTTTTTTTTCTATTGAGAAAAATAGTAAATAAACAATAGTAAATTGTAAATAAACGTATTGACGTTTATTTACAATTGTATGAGCAAATTTATAATTAAACATAGGCGATTTATAATTACACATAGGCGATTTATAATTGTAAATAGGCGATTTATAATTGTAAATAGGCGATTTATAATTGTAAATAGGCGATTTATAATTGTAAACAGGCGATTTATAATTGTAAACAGGCGATTTATAATTATAAATAGACGATTTATAATTGTAAATAGGCGATATATAGTTATAAATAGGCGATTTATAATTATAAATGGGCGATATATAGTTATAAATAGGCGATTTATAATTATAAATGGGCGATTTATAGTTATAAATAGGCGATTTATAATTATAAATACGTGAATTGTAATGATAAATAAGCGATTTATAATTACAACTCGCCGTGCAACCGCTCGGATCGATGAGGCTTTTTATAATTATAATTTTTTTTTTTTTTTTTAAAGAACTGCTTCAATAAGTTTCCGTTGGGACGCGATGCCGAGGCAACGAGTGCGCGGTAAAATAGGCTAGGCGGGCTTCGCAGGCCCGCGGTTTACCTTCGTTGCAGAGCGGTCGCAATTGGATCTCAGAAGCTAGCTGGCCGAGTGTAGCCGGGAGTTCTGGCGTGGGCTCTCGGTCGGTGGTGTTCGACACTTGGCAAGAGTATTCCTAGGCCAATGCGGTTGTGTAATATGCTTACACAGTATTGCAACGGCCTCGCTGGCTGGCGAGCCAGCGAGACTGGTCGGGCCTACCGCCTCTGTTTCCACGCATCATCGTTCGCCGTGCTCGCGATCCTCGTCGTTGACTACATCGTCGCGTAGTACGCACGAGAACGCTCTAGTCGACGTTAGTGTGCTGATCGTAAACGAGCGACAAAGCGCCCGCTGGCCGCTGGCATACTCGCGCGCCGTTCTCATAACTTCACTTAGTAGCCCTCTCGTTCTCGGATCGATACGCGCTCGTCTCCGCGCCTTAATCCACGTTCATTCTACAAGCGTTGTTCCTCGAGTGTCTCCGCGGTGATCTTTCGACGTTTTTTTTTTTTTTTTTCTTCTTTTTAATTTCGGTGAATCGTTATAAAAACGCGTCTCTACGACGATATGTTATTAATCTCTCTCTCCCCCCTTCCCCCTCCGTTACTCACAGTTCTCTGTCGATCACCGTTCGCCACACCGCAAATAATAGTTACGTGATATCGGATAGTGAGACATCGGTCGGGTTTCTTTCTTTTTTTTTTTTTTTTTTTTTTCATTCTCTCCCGTCGTTTCTTCGCATCGGTTGTGCCTGCCGGAAATTGTCGAGGCATCGGTCGCTTCGATCCCCGTTCACTATTGCAATTAATATAATAAAAACAGTCGTTGATAATAGAATTGAAAGAGCACGAATTCCGTGACAAAGGCAGGTGTCCCACAGCCTTCTGTCGTCGCGTTCGGTCGTCGAGGATCGTGGTTTCCCGACGGCTTTCGGTTCGCGTCCGTGCGCGTGCGCGTCAAGCAGCGCCATCGGCCGGCCAGTTTCGTAGGCGTCCGCGAAACGAACGAAAAGGAGAGAGAGCGGCGGGAGAGTGATCGAAGCTAGGGTAGACGAGACGAGTGAGAAACGCCAGTGGTGTATTGTTATTGCCTGTCACGAGTAAGCAACAACACGAGTTCTCGGCCGTCCGGTTAATTGCCGTTGAAACTCGTGTGTGTCGTTTACGCATGCGCGTACGAACACCACGTGACGCCTCGCGGACTCGGGGTCTTCCGGCTGGCGGACGTCTTGACGAGAGTCTCCTACAGCTGACTGGCTCGAGTAGGTCTCGCTTATGCCGCGCGCGTCTCTCCGCCCCGATTCAACGGAACAGCTGATCGAACTCGCTTTTACCCGATCTCCTGCCGGCCCGCCCGCCCGTCGTTATTAGTTGCCGCTGTCACCGCCGGCGGCGCCCTCGTCGCTACCGCCACAGTCCCGCAGCGAGCCTTCTCGGCAGAAACTCGCGTCAGTTGTACACACGCTACGATATCCGATATCTGTCGTGTCATCGGTAATCGCACACGCACACGGGTCCCCCGACACATTTCTGCTCTCATGCCCGTATTGCAAAAAACCCCCACCCAACTACACCGCCCGAAAAAAAAAAAAAAACAAAAACAAAAATCAACAAAAAAAAATTGTGAAAAAATAAAATGCAAATAATCTCGAGTGGAATATACATTGACGAGATAAATAATGAGATATAATAACGGCAGTTGGGGCTCGTGCCAGATGCGCGTTTACACGGGCCCTGAATACTGTAAATGCACTATCTGGTACGACATCTCTTCTGTCACGATCGCCACAGTATTACGTCTACCCGATAACCCGCATCGTTCAGACTTGGAGGTTGATCCAAATGGTAGGGGGAGGTTGCGGAGGGGCGGGGGGGGGGGGGAAGATAAACGGACAGACTGCTTTACCTATCCTCCCGTCCAACCACAGACAGTTCCATCCGTTTGTTATGCATCGTTTATCTTCGCTATTATTGTATTTGTTAGAATTTTTTTTCTTTTACTACCGCTCGAACAAGCGAGACGAGTATTTTAGATCACGAAGTAAACAGCTGGGAGCGGAAAACCGGCGGGGAGGAACGGTTGACACGCTGGTACGTCCGGTTCACAATGGCACGAAAATAATTTCGGTGATCGAATTTTTCGAAATCCATGCATCACCGACTATCCGCAACGGATAATGAACAAAAAATAATTTCGAAATGCCACTGTCGGCAGACGACGATGATCGGATCGACGATACGACGAAAATGTTTGAAGGTCGATAATGGATCACGCTACGTTACGTCATTGTGCAATGAAAATAAAGTCCGTACGAAATGTTTCAATCGTTTTATTAATCCCCCCCCTCCCTCTTAACTATATAGCTTATTGAACTCCACTGTTATAGGCTGTTACTGTAAAGTTGCTCGTTAAATGTAATAAAAAAAAAATGAAAAGAAAAGATCAACTATATATATATAAAAGTTTAGACTTAGTTTAAAAAAATATCAACTATAGTCATCAACTATAGTTATCAACCATAATTATCAACCATAGTCATCAACTGTGGTATGGTATAGTTATCTACTATAGTTATCGCCTACAGCTATTAACTATAGTTATCAACTACAGTTATCAGCTATAGAATCATTATTATTATTATTCGTAGACGAATGATATCGCTAGTGCAGTTTCGGCATTTCAATGATACCGATTACAAAGTATCCGTCGCTAGGATCCGATTGGAATCCGTTGTGCGAGTCGGGCCAAATCGAATGGCGGGGTGGGGGAGGTGAACATTTTTGGCGTCGGCTGCTGGCAGGTAAAGCGGGGTCGGTTCCGAGGTGACCGTGGCACGTCGTACAATCGATCGACGGAGCGGCAGAGACCGTTCGGCAAACTGTCGCTAGACTCCGATTGAAGGGCTCCTTGTGTTAAGTTCCTTTTGTAGGACAGCCGCAATAACCGGAGGATTGCCGTAACGATATAAACACGGAGAGAAAAGCAGCGGCTCGTGAACTGGATCGAACGACTCTGTCGAGTCATCTCGGCCGAGTATTACTTCGGTCCCGCAGCGACCGGCGTGCTGGCAGTGTGGTTAGCTGGTTGTGTGCTTCACGTTTTACACGACCGCTATCGACACTGCATTTACGACGGTTGCAGATCCACAGCGAAGAGCCCTGCAATCTGCGATACATCTTTATCGCCTTCTTCCATCGAAATTCTTCGTTTAGTTTTCTATCTAGCTGCTGTTTTTTTTCTCTCCCCCCCCCCCCCCCCCCCCCCCTCGATTATCGTCGCACTGTGCGCCGCTCGGCGCAACGTTAACGCGCATGCGCGTCTGTATCTTTCTCTATAGTAAATTCTTTTTCTTTTTCATAACACTAGCCCCGTTTCTTTCTCGTTGCAGATCGGCGTACGTGTCGTTCGGAGGTTTGCTCATGAGACTGCAGGGCGATGCCAACAATCTTCACGGCTTCGAAATAGATCAACACATGTATCTGCTAATGAAGAAACTAGCGTTCTAGGCTCTCGACGAACGCTCGGGAATATTTATCGGGACTGCGTTACCGCGACGAGTCCGGACCGAGTTTTAACGAACTTGGGCACTTCGAGCTCGGAAACTTCGGATCGAATGAACGTTGCCTCTTTTTTTTTTAAACGTTTTTTTTTTGTTTTGTATTTTAATTACTCGACCAGCCGCGAGTAAAGGACAACGAGGAGGCCAAGCTCGAGATCAAAGAAGAACAGAGAGCTGCGTATACTGTGTACGCGACTCGCGCGGGACGTTTACGAGGGCGAATCCTGATGGGGGGGGGGGGGAGCGTTCAAGGTCGAGCGTTAACGGTGTAACGTTGAGGACGGCCGTGCCGCACGGTCAATCCGGCCGATTGATCGACCGCTCTTACATGGAAACCGAGTAAACAGGCTCGCCACTGAACCCACTGCCAATAATTAAGCTGAGTCGCATTTCCGCTTTGGACGAATGCCAAATCGACAAATAAACGTATTTTTACAAAAAAAATAATAATAATAATAATAATAATAATTAATATAATTTCCTTGTTTCCGTGTTTACCTCTTCAACAGCTTTCGTGCGAATTCCATCGGTAATGCAATAATCGCTATGCTGTTTAAACGGTGCCTCGTTAGGATCGAGGGAAACGACTCGCTGCGCCCGATGCCGCCGTGCAGTCAAGCCTGCCCGTCCGACTGTGACTCTAAATAGGAAGCCAGCCTGAAAATAGGCGCCAGGCACACACGGCCGGTCCAGGCAACACTTAATGCCCCACGAACGGAATGCTACAAAATTTATCGAAAGTCATCGTCGTGCATCAAAGTTTTCGTCGGTCATTATAAATTACATAATAGTGTCTTTGATGACCGCGAGAGGGAACACGCTGAGCGTGGAAACGTTCGAGAGCCCGAAGTGGTCAAAGGCGTGTATTTATTTTCGCCGCTTTTCCGCGGCTCCGATTAATTACTGGTAAAACAAAAGGGGGGGGGGGGGACAAAAAAATCACCGCATCTGTTCGTGTTCCGTTGACGCGCTTTATGCACGCATGAGCGGCTAGGGCGAGGCGTGACAGAGAGGTGGCCGGTTCTCCGGTCGCCCAAAGGGATGGGAGGGGGGGGGCTCACGAACGAGCTAATTTACGTAATTAAACTCGTGGCACTTGTCTGACCTTGTACGGTTGAACGCAAAGCGGTATAGCTATGCAAGTACCTAGGATATAGTTCGTCGCGTATACCGCGACGGCTCGGGCTTCTCTGCCACCGGAATATTCGCACTCTGGCCAAGGCACCTCTTGGCCGTCCGACGCATGCGCATCGCAGTTTCCAAGATGGCCGCCTCGACGGCCACCGCTGCGGCGTTGCACAGCGACGGGCGACTTAATGAGCGACCGATCCCAAATAGTTTTTTCTCCAATGACATGTAATTTTGCTCTTATCTATGCACGATCTGCTCGTTGCGCAACGCGTGTCTCGTGCGGTGACGGATTTCAGAACTGAGCGCCACGTCGCATCGCAGAGTGCCTCGATCGATTCGGCCAGATTCAGCCATCTTTCGGATTACGGCCAGACTCGACATTTTTGTACACAATTTTCGTGCCACGCACCTGGCCTAGCGGTTTCGATTGTTCGTTAAATTTCGAATCTCTCGTATTCACTTTTTTGTGATCGCGAAGCATGGTACTTAGTTTTTCATACAAACGTGATTGCCAGATTGTCGGCCATCTGGCGAGAGACGATCGACACCAGACGACTCGCGAAAAATGCATGCGCTACGGACGACAGCGACATCTAGCTAGATTTTTCTTCAATGAAAAATCTTTTTCCATGGACTCTTTATTACGAACAGCTGAACGTTACCGACACACTTCAACAAAATTGTAGGCCTAATAATGTCAAGTTCTTTTAACTACTGGCAGGGATTTTCTTATGAAATATTCGGCGCTAAAGACCGGTCGACTTTCTTTCACAAAGGATCCTTTTTTCACCGTTTTTTTCGCTAGCTTCAAACTGTCCTCGATTGTGTATCAAAGAAGTCTCGAAAGACCAAGTTCCGATAAAGTCATAAATAGGGATGCAGAGCTTCTCGAAGACATCCTCAGAATTACGTTCAAATTTAGTTTCACAAAAATATTGTGCTCTCTGCGAACATAGAGCAATATTTAACTACAGAAAACTACTCGAAGCCTCATAACCTAGATAGAAAAAGCTTGCCGTCAAATGGGTATTGTACCATTGGTACCGCCACCGCTCCGTCGCCGTGCCATCATTTTTCTATCTGGGAACAGGAACATAGCGTTAGGCGATATAGATATGCAACGACGATCGAGGGATTATGCCAGCCCCGCGACAGAATGCAATAATCATCCCGGGCTATTCATTCGATCTGTGCAGCTGCGTACGGCAAAGTGGCATAAAATAATAAAGTGCAGTATCGAGAGCGTTAAAGTCGTCATAGTTATAGTCCGCTATATCGTCGGTTCTGACCTCACGTCCGTTCGGAATCTCTAATCCATAGTTCCGCCGAGCGTGAGATGTCCGCGAGTTGATTCGGGGGGGGGGGGGGGGGCACAGCGGCGAGCGCTGCGGGCGAGCGAGGATCGGTATCGGGCTCTCACTCGTCCGGCTGCTCTTTGCGTTTTCCCGGATGCCCTGCGGAAGCTGAAAACAATGAGCCGCAGGGGCATCCGTTGGGTGCTGGACAAGGCCAGGAACGGTGGCGAGCTTGTGAGCCGACGACTGTGTACGGCCGTTGGCTTTTGGCAACCCCACCACGGGCCACCGGCACGACATTACCGTGGACTCACTCGATGCCCGTCGAGGCGCGCGTCGCGCCACAACCCTCCGCAGGGGGCCTCCTGCCTCTTCGGTCCCTCCCTACTCGGGCGCTTCGACGGCAACGTGCGGGCATTTATCCCAAACGCCTCGTGTCCCGCCTCTCCCGTGGCGCTACCGGCAACTCGCTCGCTCCCTATCATTAGACCGTTCACACCGTTTTTCGACCTCAGTCTGATTACAGGTGTCATTCGGTTCTGTCGTCCACTCAATTCGGTCCTCGGCTTTTTCTTTTTGTTTTGATTTTTTTGTTTTCGTCTTTTTTTTTTTTTTTTTTTTTTTTCCTTCGTACAACAGATCACTTTCTCGCGGCATCGTTGAGACTAATTTCCATTCGTCGAAGACTCGATCACCCGAAAGCATCGTTCAGCGAGAAACGGACAAGTCCAGTCCCAACTATACAACGGAGGCTGCAACATTGAGGTAAGCCAATCACTGTCATTAAATATTAGGCTATGCTTCCGAACGCTTTAACTACTCTCGATCGTTGTCGCTCATCACTTGTGGCAAATATGAGGGGAACAAAAAAAAAAAAAAACAAATTCACTTGAACGGGAAGTACGAAATGAAAAGAAAAAAA
Source organism: Amblyjoppa proteus (assembly GCA_963922035.1). NCBI lineage: Eukaryota > Metazoa > Arthropoda > Insecta > Hymenoptera > Ichneumonidae > Amblyjoppa > Amblyjoppa proteus. Next base: position 9,257,033 of record OY998233.1, read on the forward strand.
AAAAAAAAATAACCAAAAATTCGTCTAATGTAGTTTAATGCGACGGGGGGGGGGGGGGGGGGCGCGATTCGATGAGTCTCCGCGAAGAGGGCACGGACAAAGGAGTCGAAAACAAGCGGAGGGCTCAGAGAATATAATTCACGGAGATTGCGTTGTACAGCCGTGCCATAGAGTAAACGGCAGCGGACAGTGAACGAAGCTCGGAGCCGGTAGTGGCGCACGAGAGTGTTTCGCTGATCGGCGGAAAGCCGGATGTACATTGTTGTGTATTAGTTTTGTGACGGCGTTGAGTGGTCGGAACAAGGGTTATGGGATTCCGAATGTGCGCTCACCCTGAACATTTCCATAGACGCACCGGGTGGACAGGTCGGCTTGGGGGGGGGGGGACTATATATAGGTGACTCTGGCATGCCACGGGATGCGTGCTACAGGCAGGCCGGATCATCGGAGCGTAGTTCCAACTTTTATCCATTCCAGGTCCCTCATCGACTCTCAACGTACTACGCCGGCGGTGGACGTTTGGAGAGGGGGGGGGGGGGCGGATTGTCGCGGACGATAAAGCAAATCTGCTAATGAGTATTAGAATTGATAATAGAGTTATAAAAATTTGTAAAAAAAAAAAAGACATGTGTAGTTCCGACTTGTATCTATACAGGTCGAACAACTACTCGGCTCCGCCTATTGGCGCGGTGGGGGGGGGCGCGGATTGTCGCGGACGATAAAGCAAATCTGCTAATGAGTATTAGAATTGATAATAGAGTTATAAAAATTTGTAAAAAAAAAAAAGACATGTGTAGTTCCGACTTGTATCTATACAGGTCGATCAACTACTCGGCTACGCCTATTGGCGCGGTGGAGGGGGGGGGGGCGCGGATTGTCGCGGACGATAAAGCAAATCTGCTAATGAGTATTAGAATTGATAATAGAGTTATAAAAATTTGTAAAAAAAAAAAAGACATGTGTAGTTCCGACTTGTATCTATACAGGTCGATCAACTACTCGGCTACGCCTATTGGCGCGGTGGAGGGGGGGGGGGGGGCGCGGATTGTCGCGGACGATAAAGCAAATCTGCTAATGAGTATTAGAATTGATAATAGAGTTATAAAAATTTGTAAAAAAAAAAAAAAAGACATGTGTAGTTCCGACTTGTATCTATACAGGTCGATCAACTACTCGGCTACGCCTATTGGCGCGGCGGGGGGGGGGGGGGGGGGCGGATTGTCGCAGACGATAAAGAAAAATCTCTTAATGAGTAGAATTGGTAAAAAAAATTTTTGATTATTATCGTAAGAAAATTTCAAAAGCTTAATGTTCTTTGAAAAATTATAATTGTAAACATTTTTTGAAACGAAGTGGCTAAACGTCCGACCAAGGACGAATATGAAAAAGTTATTAATCCGACGTACGGACGACTATGGAAATATAATTCGTCCGACTAGCCTATATTTCACGTAATTTCAGCAGAGCCAAATTTTTCGCTCCATTTCCATTTGTCGGATGAATTAATTTTCTCCATAGTCGTCCGACTACGGTGGCTACGACCGTCATTTCACCATCGGACGAATATGGAAAAATTATTCGTCCGATCAGCTTGTATTTCTTGTAACTCAGTCCAATTTCCATTGGTCGGATGAATACATTTTTCATATTCGTCCGACTGCAGACGGCTGGTATGGGCACTTGTTCATCGGACGAATTACGAAAAATTATTCATCCGACCAACTTGCGTTTCTTGCAACTTCAGTGACGCTAAATTTTTCAGCCACGTTTCCATTGGTCGAATGAATAAATTTTTCATATTTTTCCGATGAATTTTTTCTACGCAGTCAAAAAACTCTAGACATTTTACGCTACAGTTAATTTAAAAAAACTCTAGAAACTTTCCGCTATAGTTAATAAAAAAAACTCTAGACATTTTTCGCTATAGTTGATAAAAAAAAAAAAAAAAAAACTCTAGACATTTTCCACTACAGTTAATAAAAAAAAAAAATCAAGATGTTTTCTGGTACACTTAATAAAAACCCAAGATACTTTCCGCTATAAATAATTAAAAAAAAAAAACTCTAGTTAATATCCCCTATAGTTGACAGACGTCGAGATATTTGAAAATCCCACGCGAACACGTCTTTTCACAGCAAGAGTTTTTCACCGGCGTCATGACGGTCAATTTATAGTGGCATTAGCATTGCACGATACTGTTGCGCCATTTGAGCCGTTTTCGCAAATCTTTTGTCGGATGAATAGGAAAATATTAATCGTCCGATGGTCTGGTTCGGACGAATAACAAATTGCTAATCGTCCGACTTGAATACCTCGATTAGCCTGTTTTAATAAAGATGGTGTATTCGTCCGAAGTCGGACGACTAGCCACAGTCTTTTTGAAAACCCACAAATGATATAATGTGTAAATTCAACTTGTATTGATTTTACACGGGGGGGGGGCGGGGGCGTGGAGAGATTGTCGCGAATGATTAAAAAATAATCTATTAATGAGTATATGAATTGGTATAAAATTCAAAGAATTATAATTGTAAAAATTTGTAAAAAGACAATATATGTTATGCACACTGTAAAAAAAAAAAAAAAAAAAATTGTTTGAAAATTAATGAACATTATTGGGTGCTTTTTTTTTTTTACATAAACCATTTCTGAAATTTCAAACACTTGTGCGTTGGCCATTTTACAATAAAATTTTTATTTCTAATGAACATTTTTCTGAATTTCAGTCAAAACAATGTGCAATTTTACTATCTGGTATTTTAATTCTACAGCAAGAGTACGTTAATGTTCAATTAATGTAAATAATGTAACATTAATGTACATCAATGTTCAATTAATGTAAATAATTTAAGAAAAATTCCCGTTCCGTTACATTAAATTTACAATTTATTTTTACAGTGTAGACAACTTATATCTATCCAGTTCTCTCAGCTACGCCGGCGGAACGGTGGGGGGGGGGGGGGGAGGGGAGAGGGGGAGTTATTGTCGCAGACGATAAAAAATAATCTATTAATGAGTATTCGATTTGGTAACAAAAAAAAAAAATAAAAAATATTATTGTTAAAAATTTGTTAAAAATAATAGTAATAATAATAATATGAGCGTACGTGGCTTGCACGATGTGAAATACCGGATGGATGGTGTGCGACGAATGCCCGGAATGATAGAAGGCGGGATAGGGCATAGGCGAGGGTACCCTGTGACCAGCGCTCTCCTCTCAGTTTCGCTCAAACCGCAGAGATATTTATGTCCAGTCCACCGTGGACGATTCCGGGACTGTGCGTTCCTTAAACCCTTCGCAATTTGTCGTCGCATTAATCGGATTCACGCGATGCTGGGCTTTCAGGATCATTGGTCAAGTGGTATGACCACCCGATAGTGTCCTGCGGATCTTATCCTCAAAATGAGAAGGATTCGTAACATGTTCAGTATGGTTCAAGCTATCACGGTCCTAACTATTTTGAAGATGCTCGCTAACGGTGCGTAACACTTTATATTCTTTGAAATAAACGTTGATAATTCATTTGTGTATATACCTATATATTCGCGAATGAATATCGGAGACTAACTCGATTGATTTCAGCCCAAACAACGTGTAACGGCGGAACAGGAAGGGTTGTTTACGAGCGACTGCCGGATCAGCAGCTGCAAGGCTTCGACGACGAAGTGGTGAGCGCCAGTCGATATGTCAATCAGACGTGTAGAATTAATCGGTTTTTTAATTATTTATTTTTATTTATTTTTATTTATTTTTATTTATTTTTATTTATTTTTATTTATTTTTATTTATTTTTATTTATTTTTATTTATTTTTATTTATTTTTATTTATTTTTATTGTCGTTCAGGTGAGAGATTCCGCGCCGCCTTTCAGGGTATTGGAGAAGTGTCAGGATCTGTGTTTGCGCGACAGAACAGCGAACAGCAATCTCGTTCGACCTTGCACGAGTTTCGACTTTCAGCCCGGCAGCAGAATAGCCTCGTTCAGCGGGGCTGCCGAGTACGAGGAGAGCACGTGCTATTTGACCCGAGAACAGGCGCAGCCCGAGGGTATCGGCAATCTGATGTTGGTCCCGAACAGCGTTCACTTCACCGAGATTTGCCTCACTTGTGAGTACGCAGTTGTCACGCTGAACGCACCGAACGCCCTTTTGGTGTCTATTCAAATTTTTTTGTTTATTACAAAATTTAATTTAAAAAAGAAGTTATAAAAAGGCTACGAAAGTTTTCTCGATTGGTGACTAAAGAAAAATGTTGTCCATTGCAGCGAACCGAATCGAGAGGGACTGCCCGAATCGCCGATACGTTTTCGAAAGACATCCCAGAAAAAAATTAAAACTACCTATAACCGATGTCAAAGAAGTGAGCTCGGCCAACAGGACTGTCTGCGAAGATCGGTATGATTTTTGTATGAGACACAAATATACAAAAAGAAGCTAACGTATCATTGGTCAAAGTTATTGTCTTTAATTTATGATATTAACAAAATTCTATACACATTGGCAGGTGTCTAAACGAATTCAGCTTCGTGTGTCGATCAGCGACGTACGACGCGTCCGCGCGCAGCTGTCTTCTCAGCCGGTTCACCAGACGAACTCATCCGGAACTTTTGGAGGATGATCCCAATGCCGATTACCTCGAGAATACTTGTCTCAATGGTAATTGCAACGTGCCTCTCCATATGTTATATACATCTTACAGGACTGGGCAGTGCTTGAAGTACATTAGTACTTATTTGGTACCTAAAGTACGTATTAAAGTATCGAAGTACTTTTCGGTACTTTAAGTACTATTACTGAGTACTAAGACCAAAGTACTTGTACAATTTTGAGCATAGCTTCCTCTTTGAGGAAGCTACTATGTCAATATCTCACTGTACTTTGACCCCAAAAAGGCCAGCGGATTCGTGTTTAGCGGCAAAAAATACGTTGAAAAACGTGGCAGGTCATTTTTAAAAAAGAAAAAAAAATTTCGTCAAAAAATTGCAAGGCTACCCTTTAGAGTCGATTTTTCGCGTTTTTCGACGTTCTGAAACTGCCTGATACAACGCTTCTAGAACTTCGGACAAGACCTTATCTTGTGTATTTTTTCCCGTAGAACACGACGAGCACCTCGGATTTTCCCTAGCTCCATTGGGAGCCGAGATATCGACCTTTGAAAATCACGAAAATCGACGTTTTTTCAAAAGTGGCTAAAAAATGGAAAAATCGTTGTTCATTCGATTTTTTTGGTTTCACAGCTATATTCGACGTTTTTTTTCCCGTTGAATACGAATATAACAATTATTTTACTCCCAGCCCAATATTTTCCACTTAAATCCCAAAAATACGATTTTTGATGCATAAAATTTTGGTTACTTGCGATATTTTAACAAAGTCCATACGCAAACAAAATTGATTTTACAGCGGAGCGTCGTTGCGACGGCCTGGCAGTATTCGTCAAGGAAGAGAACAAGAGACTCCGTGGACCCTTCGAGGTCGATATATACACGAACTTGACTCTGGACGAGTGTCAGGCACTCTGTCTGCGAGCCGAAAAGTACTTTTGCCGGAGCGTCGAGTTCGACGAGCAGACGAGACAGTGCGTAATATCCGAGGAGGACTCGATATCGCAGAAGGACGATATTGGCATAAGCAGCAGTCCGACTTACCACTTTTATGATCTCGTCTGCCTCGACAATCGTGAGTTTAATTCCAACAGTAACGAATCTATAAATATTATAAAATTAAGTGTATCGCGATAGAGTACCGGGGCAAACAGAGTACAGGCACTGGTACATAGTATCCACGTACATATTTGCGGGCTTGTAAAGTGTAGATCGACCCTTAGCCCGAGGCTCCGAGTATCCGGACAACAGCGTGACGACGACTCACCTCTTCACTGACGGTCGTCGACCGGACACTGCCTTTCAACGATACCGAAACTCTCGGCTCAGCGGGGAATTTCATTCGGAAATAACCGGAAGGAGTCTGAGCGAGTGTCTGGACGAGTGTCTCAGACAAACGAGCTTTCAATGCCGGAGCGCCGTTTACTCGGAGCACTATCACACTTGCCGACTTAGCAGGTTCAATCAGCGCGATGGACACAGAATTATATACGACGCGGACTACGATTACTACGAGAATCTCATGCGTACGTGTGCCCAGAAAGCTAAACGATATTTATTTATTTATTTATTTATTTATTTATTTATTTATTTATTTATTTATTTATTTATTTATTTATTTATTTATTTATTTATTTATTCGGCAAGAGCCCAGTTTTCCCATAATCAAAAAATTACGTGTTGTGAATCTCAATTGTGAAACCCAGAGGATGAGAGTTGTTATTATAATTAATATTACTATTATTATTATTACTAGCGATCGGGCGCTTTGTTTTCAAATTACCGGTGTGAAAATTTTATTTTATTTCGACCGGAAGTGACGTTCGGTATGACGTTGGCTACGTATGAATTTCGAATTTTATTCTATACGCTACGAGAATCATCCTGCCGAAATTGTATAACAGATTCGTACCCTGACTTACAAAAAAGAAATCTGAAATATTACTAACGAATCCGGCAAAAACGAAAATGATTTTTATGTAGGCAACAATAATTTTAAAAAAGTAAATAATTTAATGACTCCCCGGATGTAGATCAATACTTGGACGGCGACAGGGACACGCCAGGATACAGGCCCGATCCTCTGGGACAGGACACAAATTACGGAAGACCGTCGTTGGGACGACCGGGTAAGAAATATTAATACCCGTTACGCATAAGTTGCGACGTGAATTTTTATTTTTCACTAATTATTTTTATTAAATATTACATTGCAACAGGTTATCCGGATGATTACGGTTACGGATCTGGCGATCGTTATCCAGAACAGTATCCCTATCCGGACGAGCGATATCCGAGCGGACCAAAGTATCCTGGCGCCAATAGTCCAATGGGCGGTCGTTATCCCGATCGACCCGATCGTCCAGATCGTTATCCGGATCGTCCAGATCGTTATCCGGATCGTCCCGATCGTTATCCGGATCGTCCAGATCGTTATCCGGATCGTCCAGATCGTTATCCGGATCGTCCCGATCGTTATCCGGATCGTCCAGATCGTTATCCGGATCGTCCAGATCGTTATCCGGATCGTCCCGATCGATATCCCGATCGTCCCGACCGACCCGATCGATATCCGATTTCCGACGATCGTTATCCAACGTTCGCCGATCGGTACCCGCACCCCACACCGCCGGAGTATCCGCCGATCGCACCCGCAGCAGACAGATATCCCGTCAGAGGCGACCGTTATCCGGTCAACGGCGAAAATTACCCGCTGGGAGGGGGAGGAGTTTCAAACAGATATCCACCGACGCCGCATCGATACCCAGCTGGAACCGGAAGTCGTTATCCCCCACCCCCGGTTGACCGGTATCCCGTGAGAAACGATCTCTATCCGAACACGCCTAACAGATATCCACTCTCACCGCTGGACGGCGATCCTCCGACGCGGTATCCACCCGCGCCGGTCGGACCTAACAGAATACCACCGCCGTTGCCGCCGCACAGATATCCGGTCGTCGATCGGTAAGTGGACAAAGATCTATATCCGAATGCCGACGGATAACGAAAGAGATTACCCCCGGAAAAAATACCGCCTGGGTATTTTTTCCGCCTACGTCAAGCTGTCGGGATATCCCGACAGCTTGACTCCCCTGATCTCTGGTTGAGAGCCGGTGAAATAGCACCGTCGGTAATAAAAACTGTAATGAACTTTCTTTCAAATCTATCAAATCAAAGTAAAATTTTTCTGGTCAAAAAGTCAAATCTTTTCAGCATCAAAAGAACAGTATCATCAAAGACGGTTTTCATGTCAGCTTGCGATGACACTTTTCTTTTGACCGTCGATGCTAACTATCCGTGAATAAGTTGATTACAGTTTTTGATACCAACTGGATACGGGTTGGATGGGTTTCACATGCTCCTAAGGACACGTGAAACGACTCAGTCGGTAACCAAAATCTGTAATAAATGCGATTCAGAAACTCTAGACTTTTCGGGAAAAGGCAAAGCATTAGCGGATGTACAATTTAATACCTCATCCGATGATGCTTCTGTTTTATCCGAAACGTCAACCGATTTAAAAATGGCATTGATTTTAAAAATGCCTCTATCTCTCTCGCATTCATAGGTCACGTGGTACATCTTTTACATGGCCTTAATCTGTTACTTTGCTCGTTGATTGAATTTTTTTAATCGCCTCTATAATAGATATCCAGTGGTGGGTAGCAACAGCCTTTACCCAGCGAGCGGCTTCGAGGACGACACGCGGGGCGGCGGAATAAAGGGCGGACACGGCGATCGTCCGTATTACGGTGGCGCCGCGCTGGTGCCAGTGCGGCCTTTCGGTTACGGAACAGCTGGGGGATACGGCGACGCTGGCGGAATGGAGGGAGGATACATGCCCGAACCGGGAGATCCGTACGTTTCGCGACCCGTCGGTAATGGCGGAGGCCCCATTATCGGCAGGCCGCCGTTGCTCTCCAGATGCGACGAGCAGGAGAACTTTCGTCAAGTCGGTCAGAGAACCCGCGTTCGCAAGCCCTTCGTTCGAAGATACACGACAGCTTCGACGTTGCCACAGTGCGAGCGCGAGTGCGCAGACGCGCGCGACTTCGTTTGCCGATCGTTCAATTACCGACCGTACGCAGCGCCCTACGGCGCCGAGCGGGACAATTGCGAACTCAGCGACAGGGATTCCCGGGACATGGATATGGGGAATCCCATCTACTACGACACCGGATCCGATTATGATTTCTACGAACGTAACAACGGCAGACAGGGCGCCGATGGCGAATGCCTCGACGGTGAGTTTTTTTTTTTTTTTTGGAATCCGACTGTGATACCATTAAAGTATGTCGGTGTCGACAATGAGCCTTTTTCCTTTATCGTTGTTGATCGCAGTGAGCCAGGTCTGCAGCGAGGACGGCATGGAATTCACCCTGAGAACACCCGAGGGATTTATCGGCCGCATTTACACGTACGGCTATTACGATCGTTGCTTCTTTCGCGGTAACGGCGGCACTGTCAATGTACTGCGCATCAGCGGAGCTCAGGGCTATCCCGAATGTGGAACCCAGAGGGTGAGAGTTGTATTATTATTATTAATATTACTGTTATTAATATTTTTGGTATTATTAATATTTTTGTTATTATTAATATTACTACTACTATTATTATTATTCTTATTACTATCAACTTCCGCTTTGAAAGTCCTTTTTTCGACCGGTATGACGTCATACCGGAAATACGTATCTCGAAATCCGGAAGTACCAATTTCGAATGTCATTCCATACGCTACGAAAAACATCCTGCCGAAATTATAGCGTATGGAATGGATTTCTCGAAATTCCATTCAATGTGCTATAAAAAACGAAATTAAAAGGTATTTCACACGCTATGAAAACCAATTTGCCGAAATTATAGCACATGGGACGGAATTTTGGAAAAACGATAGATTGTTAAAATCAAATGGCATGGGTGACCTTGAGACTTTATAATATACAATTACGTTGGTAATACAACATACGTTTCAGTACGGTGATACGATGACGAATATCGTCGTCGTTCAGTTCTCGGACTACGTTCAGACGGGACGGGACAAGAGATTCAATTTGACGTGCCTCTTCCGTGGACCGGGAGAAGCCGTCGTCACTTCCGGCTACATCGGTGCTGGGTACGCCAGGTCAATTTCGCCCAGAGTACGCTATCGAGCGTCTCCGAGAAGCGTTTAGATTAATTTGCACAGAATTTTAAATCTGTTTATCTAATCGAGATCAATCGACCTTCAGCAGATCGGGCTCTCCAATTCCCATCGAGTATCTTCCGGCTGAGAATACTTTGAGTTCAAGAGTGCGTTTGCTTATACTCTACCAGGGCAGACCAACGACCACGATCGCGGTGGGCGATCCATTGACCTTCAGACTGGAGGCTCAAGATGGGTGAGCGATGCGAACAGTGACAACAACTTAACTTCGATGGGCTCTCTAAATAAACAACATTCTTTTCTTCCAGGTACAACTATGTAACTGATATATTTGCGACCAACGTTATCGCGAGAGATCCGTATTCAGGCAGGAGTGTACAACTCATCGACAGATACGGGTAATGCTCCGTCGATAAGTCGAGACCTTTAATACATTTTTATTAATTTTATTAAACCAAAAAAAATGTAATATTATAACTTTCAATCGTACAGTTGTCCCGTGGATAACTACGTGTTCCCGGGTCTCGATCGCCTCCGAGACGGCGACAGTCTCGAGGCCCGGTTCAATGCCTTCAAAATTCCGGAGTCGAATTTCCTCGTGTTCGAAGCAACGGTGCGATCGTGCCGCGACGGTTGCCAACCTGCCTACTGTTCGGGCAGTGCCGGAAGGAGCGAGCCGTCTTTCGGCAAGCGGAGAAGAAGAGCTATTCCCGACAACGAAACCCTCGCCGTCGAGGACGTCCAGCAGGACGGACAGTCGCCGGTCGGGACTTCGTTGAACACCAAGAATGATACAAACGCGATGGAAAATGAGATGCAGGGGGCTCCGGAGGGCGACGAAGAACGCGTCAGAGAGATGATCGAGGTACGGTTGATAGATGGCGAAATTTATAAACAAATTGTCTTTTTTTCTTAATCTTGCCTCTTGCTGTCAATTAACTTGTATATTAATTCTGGACCGGCGACGCTTTTCAGGTTTTGGACTCGAGGATGGAAATGTACGAGGAGAATCTAATCGAAAAACGCGTTGCCATTCTCGAGCAAATTTGCATTACACCGAATGAATACTACGGTCTAGTTACGGCGGTAGTCGGACTGGTGGTACTTCTGTCGTCGGTGGTCTTGCTCTCGCTGTTGATATACAGGTGATACATTCGACGAGCCGATATTCCTACGTATGGAATCGAAGTGAAACTTATATTTTCTTTCCAGAAAATACGGATACTCGATGATGAGAAAGAATCGCAATGCCGATGATAAAGTAATGGTTACTCATAGCAGCCCGATTTCCGGCACTTGCAGCACCCGAGCAAATAATTTTTCATTCATGCGAACGGCTCTGCAGAAACCCTTCGAAACCTCGTGAGTATTCACGTCGGAGGCAGCTCACCGTTCCTCCATAAACAGTCTCTACATACGCTCCGCTGATTGGTGTAAACTCGGATCTGCTCTTCTCCCATTGGACGAGGCAAGCGTGTGAAGAATCTGTTCATGGAGGAACAACGGGCTGCCGCGCCGGGCAGTCAATCGCACATCGGCAAAGTTTCGGCGTTAACGCGAAATTTATTCCAGTTGTCGTAGCCAAATGATCAATCATCGCGCGACCTCGAACGTGGCGTTGGAAGGAGCTGTTGGACTCGCGGCCAACCGCAGAAGTGGGTTTGACCCCAGCGAACCGATTTACACCGATCCGTCCCTCTTCGAAGTGGCCCGCTCCTCGCTCCACCAAGGCAACTCGCTTCGCAATGAAAATCTTCATCTCATATGAGCCCTCACAATTATTTAATGCTAATTCTTTTATCTCCATCTGTGTATACTAAGCCGCGCGCTTTCGTCGCGCGTACTTGTAGACGGCTTGAAAAACAAAAAAAAAACGATAAAAATAATTCCACACCTCTTTTTACACCGTTCGGAGATCGTACGTTAACAGTGCATTTTTGCATATTTTTTGTCGACTATACCTTGACCCCACTCCGATAAATTATTATAACAATTTCATGTATCGTTTAAGAAGCTGATTATGTGCTTTTAATAAAAAAATAAAAAAATAAAAGAAATAATCCAACGTTACGAGTGACGCCAACGCGACTATCAATCCAAACTCCGTGCGGTATCCACGAGGTGAGTCGGCAAGGCAGCGACGTTGCTGCGACACGATAATCGAGAATCACCGAAGTTATTTACACACAGCGCACAATAAAACTCGAAATCATCTCAAACTTAGGTCATATTCTGATCTCGATATAAAGTTTACGAAAAAGAGAAATAATGTAAAATAATGAATTTTTTTGATATATTATATATAGTGTTGCACAAGCTACAAGCTACATCTGTGAAATTTGATCTCAACTGTAGAAACTGAAAATGTTAAAGGGTTTGTCCAGTAAATAAATAAATAGATAAATAGGTAAATAAAAGTTGAGGCTATCCGTTGGGTCAGTGTATTGTCATTGAGGGCCGGATGATCGAAAGCCAAATGCGGCTGTGCAAGTTATAGTAATGTCATCTAACGAGGTTAAACATTCGTCGGCCCGATCTCCAAAAATTTAGGAACTTCCCATACATTTACGCACGAAAAATGATAAAATCTGTGCTAAAGTACGTCGGATTTATCCTCCTCGCGACGTTTCCGTTCGGCGATGGAGCGGAGTACACGCTGTACGAAATAGACTGCAATAACTTGAGAATGGGCCAGTACGTGTGTCCCGATCCGGATTACGATCTGATAGACCCGAAGACGCAACAGCCTCACGGTTGCACAAAAGAGAACAAAGCCAAAGGTTCGTTTAGAATGAATTCCGTAAAAAAAAAAAACAAAAAAAATGATCCACCTTTGCAGCGTAACGACAATTCGACTAATCTTGTTGCAGTCGTCTGCCGGACAGCCGACGGTCTTATCTGCATAGAATCGAAAAACCACACTTTCAAGAAAGACATTCCGTGCAAGTGGACGTGAGTGTCGATAACGTCATAGAAAAAAAAAAAATGTATCCGACTGCGTCTAAATTTCTCATCGTTTGCAGCAACGGCTATTCCTTCGAGACGTCCGTCCTCCTGTCCATATTTCTTGGAATGTTCGGAGTGGACAGGTTTTACCTTGGATATCCAGCGATCGGCCTGCTGAAACTGAGTACCCTGGGTTTTCTGTTCCTCGGACAGTTCTGCGACGTCATACTTATAGCGACGCAAATAGTCGGTCCGGCGGACGGCTCTCACTACGTCATGCCATATTACGGAGCAGGGATAAACATCGTTACGAGTAACAATTTTACATACAAAGTACCGCAGTCCGATTGGTGAGTTTTCCCGATTGGCCGATACACCGACTGCCCATGTATCTTTGTTATTAATAAAATGAAAGAAACAAAAACGGCTACTTTGGAACAAAGAAAAAACGTACGGATCGCCGGAGATCGTGTTTTGGTAAACATAGCGTTCGTGACGTCGTCGACGATGCCGATTTGCGTGAATACGTGCATACCTTTTTATCGAGCACGTTCCCGATGATTAAACGAAAATTCCATTGGTCAACGGTCGGTCGTCTTCTCATTCGGAGATACAAACGCCAGTACCGTTCTCGCATTCCGGACCGACGACTGCGTGCGCGATGGAGGCTCGCGCGAGACAATACCGTTCGATCAAGAGTACTTTTGCAATAATAACGCTGAAGCTTCTCGCTTTGGGTGCGGCGGAGGTGAGTGAAGCGATATTTGCGTCCGTTTTCGCACGGCAGAATCGAGGGGACTAATCGAAGTATCGTTTCTTTATTTCCAGTATGTTCATCGGCATCGGCACGGCATTCAATCGAAAACCTACGAGCATCCGAGGTTTGGCGAGAGTTCGATTCGTTACTGTGCGTTCAACCAATACTTCGACGATCGGGAGGGGCGTTGCATGATCATTCCGGGCGGTGGAGTCGCGATCTCCATCGACGAGAGTACGACGTGCAGCGTCGAGGCTCTGCGAGGTCATCCGCATCGTTCGCGGAATTATTATATCTGCCGAAAGAGCAATACGATCCTGGCCGAGTGCGGGCGAGGCAAACGCTTTGAGAATCGTTTGAAACGCTGCACGATCGACGCGAGACCGAGCATCGACGAGGAGGATTACGATTCTCACCATCATCCCTACGACCATCTGCATCTACCGGCTTGCCAAAGATCGGGCCGCTTTCCTGTTCCGCAGGACAATTGCACGTCGTTCTACGCTTGCACGTCCAATGGATTCAGATTTTTCCGATCGATCCACAAGTGCCCGGCGTCGACGGGATTCGATCCGTTTGACGAAATTTGCACGACCGAGCGAGCATGCCACGACGACGAGTTAGCGTCGACGACCGTGACGGATGATCGAGCAGAAATATTTGGATCGACGATTGGTCTTGTCGTTACAACAGCAAGACCATCGCTCGACGAAGCGCTGTTGATTCACGCACCGAAGGAAAACTATTCGCTGAATAAATCGACGACGAGACTTACGGCAATATCGGCCAGTTCGTCCTCATCGACAAGTGGATGCGATGAAGGGAAAATTTCTGTTAGCTTTGTACCGCCCGATACGTTGACGACGGGAAAAATTACAATAGCTACCAGTCTTCCAGATTCAATCGACGAGGTTGTCGGCATTGTTCGTGCTACGAGACCGACAACTACAGTGTACGAGCACTGGGGAGAAACGAGCCCATTCGCGTCCACGACGTACGTTCGTTCGTTTGGTTCGCCGGAACAGACAGATACTTCCGAACGGTCTCCAGTCGCGGTTGCGACGAATGAGATTGTTGATACATCAACGGCGAACTCTGCAGCATCGGATCACGAATCTACCGTAAATACTTCTGGTACAATTGACGGAATACTTTATACTAAGTGTTCCGATGATTATGTGACGTTGAGGAGCGACAATACAGCGAGAAAGGAAAAGAAAAACGAGAGTGCCGATACAACAGTACAAATTTCGAAAAACAATCACAACGATGAATTCACGGATAAAACTACCGTTGATGATTCAGGGACAAAGGAACGCGATGAGACTCGGACGAGTGAAGCAAATGAAGTTCGAATTGGATTACAAGTTTCCTACTCGACAGAATCAGCGGTGGATAATGCGTCGAAAAAATGGTTATTCGATAAAAATATTGAAGGCGCAACGTCGACGATCGCCGACGAAATATCACAACGAGAAGTAACCGAACGAGAACTTGGTACTTCACTACCGGTGTTTTCATCGAGTGCAACGGGCGATGCGATCCGCGATATTCTGTATAAGAGAGTTCAGTCGATAACGACTCCAAGCGGAAAATCATCGATCGATCGATCATCGGATTTCGTAGAGGGATTGGAAATAAAATCCACTCCAGAGAGAATTACGCTCTTCGATGCTGTAACTTTGACGACGGCGGTCGATGGCTATGCATCGAGTGGGGAAGTGTCTTGGAAAAGTTTGTCGGGCGATGGGACCGGCGGTACCAGCCCGACTGAGATTGTCGGTTCAACGCCCGTTACTCTTACTTCGCTGACACCTCGAAATAATGAAGCGAGTATCCAAGGTTCGAATTGGACGACTGAAGAGAAATCTACAATTGCAGATCGTTATCACGGCTCGTTTTCGACTGCTACGCCAGATGACGAAAAATCAACAACACCTACCACGGAATCGGCAATGAGTACTACAGCATATATCTCTGAAGTAAGCGAGAAGTTCGATTCAACACCCGTCACTTTCACTTCCCTGAGACCACGAAGCAATGAAGCAACGAGTATCCAAGATTCGAATTGGACAACTGAAGAGGAATCTACAAACGCTGACCGTTATCACGATACTTTTAGCTCGATTTCCACTGATGCGCCCGATATCGAGAAATCGACAATAAGCGGCGTGGAATCGACAATGAGTACTACAGAGCCGACATATATTACCGAAGTTACCAAGGAGTTCGATTTAACGCCCGCTTCACTCACTTCGCTGATAACTGAAACCAATAAAGCAACGAGTATCGAAGATTCGAATTGGACGACTAAAGAGGAATCTGCAAACGCTGACCGTTATCGCGTTGCTTTTAGCTCGTTTTCCACTGATACGCCAGATAACGAGAAATCGGCAACAAGCGGCGTTGAATCGACAATGAGTACTACAGAGCCGACATATATCACCGAAGTTACCAAGGAGTTCGATTTAACGCCCGCTTCACTCACTTCGCTGACAACTGAAGCCAATAAAGCAACGAGTATCGAAGATTCGAATTGGACGACTAAAGAGGAATCTACAAACGTTGACCGTTATCACGTTGCTTTTAGCTCGTTTTCCACTGATACGCCAGATAACGAGAAATCGGCAACAAGCGGCGTTGAATCGACAATGAGTACTACAGAACCGACATATATCACCGAAGTTACCAAGGAGTTCGATTTAACGCCCGCTTCACTCACTTCGCTGACAACTGAAACCAATAAAGCAACGAGTATCGAAGATTCGAATTGGACGACTAAAGAGGAATCTACAATCGCTGACCGTTATCACGTTGCTTTTAGCTCGTTTGCCACTGATACGCCAGATAACGAGAAATCGGCAACAAGCGGCGTTGAATCGACAATGAGTACTACAGAGCCGACATATATCACCGAAGTTACCAAGGAGTTCGATTTAACGCCCGCTTCACTCACTTCGCTGACAACTGAAACCAATAAAGCAACGAGTATCGAAGATTCGAATTGGACGACTAAAGAGGAATCTGCAAACGTTGACCGTTATCACGTTGCTTTGAGCTCGTTTTCCACTGATACGCCAGATAACGAGAAATCGGCAACAAGCGGCGTTGAATCGACAATGAGTACTACAGAGCCGACATATATCACCGAAGTTACCAAGGAGTTCGATTTAACGCCCGCTTCACTCATTTCGCTGACAACTGAAACCAATAAAGCAACGAGTATCGGAGATTCGAATTGGACGACTAAAGAGGAATCTACAATCGCTGACCGTTATCACGTTGCTTTTAGCTCGTTTTCCACTGATACGCCAGATAACGAGAAATCGGCAACAAGCGGCGTTGAATCGACAATGAGTACTACAGAGCCGACATATATCACCGAAGTTACCAAGGAGTTCGATTTAACGCCCGCTTCACTCACTTCGCTGACAACTGAAGCCAATAAAGCAACGAGTATCGAAGATTCGAATTGGACGACTAAAGAGGAATCTACAAACGTTGACCGTTATCACGTTGCTTTTAGCTCGTTTGCCACTGATACGCCAGATAACGAGAAATCGGCAACAAGCGGCGTTGAATCGACAATGAGTACTACAGAGCCGACATATATCACCGAAGTTACCAAGGAGTTCGATTTAACGCCCGCTTCACTCACTTCGCTGACAACTGAAACCAATAAAGCAACGAGTATCGAAGATTCGAATTGGACGACTAAAGAGGAATCTGCAAACGTTGACCGTTATCACGTTGCTTTGAGCTCGTTTTCCACTGATACGCCAGATAACGAGAAATCGGCAACAAGCGGCGTTGAATCGACAATGAGTACTACAGAGCCGACATATATCACCGAAGTTACCAAGGAGTTCGATTTAACGCCCGCTTCACTCATTTCGCTGACAACTGAAACCAATAAAGCAACGAGTATCGGAGATTCGAATTGGACGACTAAAGAGGAATCTACAATCGCTGACCGTTATCACGTTGCTTTTAGCTCGTTTTCCACTGATACGCCAGATAACGAGAAATCGGCAACAAGCGGCGTTGAATCGACAATGAGTACTACAGAGCCGACATATATCACCGAAGTTACCAAGGAGTTCGATTTAACGCCCGCTTCACTCACTTCGCTGACAACTGAAGCCAATAAAGCAACGAGTATTGAAGATTCGAATTGGACGACTAAAGAGGAATCTACAAACGTTGACCGTTATCACGTTGCTTTTAGCTCGTTTTCCACTGATACGCCAGATAACGAGAAATCGGCAACAAGCGGCGTTGAATCGACAATGAGTACTACAGAACCGACATATATCACCGAAGTTACCAAGGAGTTCGATTTAACGCCCGCTTCACTCACTTCGCTGACAACTGAAACCAATAAAGCAACGAGTATCGAAGATTCGAATTGGACGACTAAAGAGGAATCTACAATCGCTGACCGTTATCACGTTGCTTTTAGCTCGTTTGCCACTGATACGCCAGATAACGAGAAATCGGCAACAAGCGGCGTTGAATCGACAATGAGTACTACAGAGCCGACATATATCACCGAAGTTACCAAGGAGTTCGATTTAACGCCCGCTTCACTCACTTCGCTGACAACTGAAACCAATAAAGCAACGAGTATCGAAGATTCGAATTGGACGACTAAAGAGGAATCTGCAAACGTTGACCGTTATCACGTTGCTTTGAGCTCGTTTTCCACTGATACGCCAGATAACGAGAAATCGGCAACAAGCGGCGTTGAATCGACAATGAGTACTACAGAGCCGACATATATCACCGAAGTTACCAAGGAGTTCGATTTAACGCCCGCTTCACTCATTTCGCTGACAACTGAAACCAATAAAGCAACGAGTATCGGAGATTCGAATTGGACGACTAAAGAGGAATCTACAATCGCTGACCGTTATCACGTTGCTTTTAGCTCGTTTTCCACTAATACGCCAGATAACGAGAAATCGGCAACAAGCGGCGTTGAATCGACAATGAGTACTACAGAGCCGACATATATCACCGAAGTTACCAAGGAGTTCGATTTAACGCCCGCTTCACTCACTTCGCTGACAACTGAAGCCAATAAAGCAACGAGTATTGAAGATTCGAATTGGACGACTAAAGAGGAATCTACAAACGTTGACCGTTATCACGTTGCTTTTAGCTCGTTTTCCACTGATACGCCAGATAACGAGAAATCGGCAACAAGCGGCGTTGAATCGACAATGAGTACTACAGAACCGACATATATCACCGAAGTTACCAAGGAGTTCGATTTAACGCCCGCTTCACTCACTTCGCTGACAACTGAAACCAATAAAGCAACGAGTATCGAAGATTCGAATTGGACGACTAAAGAGGAATCTACAATCGCTGACCGTTATCACGTTGCTTTTAGCTCGTTTGCCACTGATACGCCAGATAACGAGAAATCGGCAACAAGCGGCGTTGAATCGACAATGAGTACTACAGAGCCGACATATATCACCGAAGTTACCAAGGAGTTCGATTTAACGCCCGCTTCACTCACTTCGCTGACAACTGAAACCAATAAAGCAACGAGTATCGAAGATTCGAATTGGACGACTAAAGAGGAATCTGCAAACGTTGACCGTTATCACGTTGCTTTGAGCTCGTTTTCCACTGATACGCCAGATAACGAGAAATCGGCAACAAGCGGCGTTGAATCGACAATGAGTACTACAGAGCCGACATATATCACCGAAGTTACCAAGGAGTTCGATTTAACGCCCGCTTCACTCATTTCGCTGACAACTGAAACCAATAAAGCAACGAGTATCGGAGATTCGAATTGGACGACTAAAGAGGAATCTACAATCGCTGACCGTTATCACGTTGCTTTTAGCTCGTTTTCCACTAATACGCCAGATAACGAGAAATCGGCAACAAGCGGCGTTGAATCGACAATGAGTACTACAGAGCCGACATATATCACCGAAGTTACCAAGGAGTTCGATTTAACGCCCGCTTCACTCACTTCGCTGACAACTGAAGCCAATAAAGCAACGAGTATTGAAGATTCGAATTGGACGACTAAAGAGGAATCTACAAACGTTGACCGTTATCACGTTGCTTTTAGCTCGTTTTCCACTGATACGCCAGATAACGAGAAATCGGCAACAAGCGGCGTTGAATCGACAATGAGTACTACAGAACCGACATATATCACCGAAGTTACCAAGGAGTTCGATTTAACGCCCGCTTCACTCACTTCGCTGACAACTGAAACCAATAAAGCAACGAGTATCGAAGATTCGAATTGGACAACTAAAGAGGAATCTACAAACGTTGATCGTTATCACGTTGCTTTTAGCTCGTTTTCCACTGATACGCCAGATAACGAGAAATCGGCAACAAGCGGCGTTGAATCGACAATGAGTACTACAGAGCCGACATATATCACCGAAGTTACCAAGGAGTTCGATTTAACGCCCGCTTCACTCACTTCGCTGACAACTGAAACCAATAAAGCAACGAGTATCGAAGATTCGAATTGGACGACTAAAGAGGAATCTACAATCGCTGACCGTTATCACGTTGCTTTTAGCTCGTTTGCCACTGATACGCCAGATAACGAGAAATCGGCAACAAGCGGCGTTGAATCGACAATGAGTACTACAGAACCGACATATATCACCGAAGTTACCAAGGAGTTCGATTTAACGCCCGCTTCACTCACTTCGCTGACAACTGAAACCAATAAAGCAACGAGTATCGAAGATTCGAATTGGACGACTAAAGAGGAATCTACAAACGTTGACCGTTATCACGTTGCTTTTAGCTCGTTTTCCACTGATACGCCAGATAACGAGAAATCGGCAACAAGCGGCGTTGAATCGACAATGAGTACTACAGAGCCGACATATATCACCGAAGTTACCAAGGAGTTCGATTTAACGCCCGCTTCACTCACTTCGCTGACAACTGAAACCAATAAAGCAACGAGTATCGAAGATTCGAATTGGACGACTAAAGAGGAATCTACAATCGCTGACCGTTATCACGTTACTTTTAGCTCGTTTTCCACTGATACGCCAGATAACGAGAAATCGGCAACAAGCGGCGTTGAATCGACAATGAGTACTACAGAGCCGACATATATCACCGAAGTTACCAAGGAGTTCGATTTAACGCCCGCTTCACTCACTTCGCTGACAACTGAAACCAATAAAGCAACGAGTATCGAAGATTCGAATTGGACGACTAAAGAGGAATCTACAAACGCTGACCGTTATCACGTTGCTTTTAGCTCGTTTTCCACTGATACGCCAGATAACGAGAAATCGGCAACGAGCGGCGTTGAATCGACAATGAGTACTACAGAGCCGACATATATCACCGAAGTTACCAAGGAGTTCGATTTAACGCCCGCTTCACTCACTTCGCTGACAACTGAAACCAATAAAGCAACGAGTATCGAAGATTCGAATTGGACGACTAAAGAGGAATCTACAATCGCTGACCGTTATCACGTTGCTTTTAGCTCGTTTGCCACTGATACGCCAGATAACGAGAAATCGGCAACAAGCGGCGTTGAATCGACAATGAGTACTACAGAGCCGACATATATCACCGAAGTTACCAAGGAGTTCGATTTAACGCCCGCTTCACTCACTTCGCTGACAACTGAAACCAATAAAGCAACGAGTATCGAAGATTCGAATTGGACGACTAAAGAGGAATCTACAAACGCTGACCGTTATCACGTTACGTTTAGCTCGTTTTCCACTGATACGCCAGATAACGAGAAATTGGCAACAAGCGGCGTTGAATCGACAATGAGTACTACAGAGCCGACATATATCACCGAAGTTACCAAGGAGTTCGATTTAACGCCCGCTTCACTCACTTCGCTGACAACTGAAACCAATAAAGCAACGAGTATCGAAGATTCGAATTGGACGACTAAAGAGGAATCTACAATCGCTGACCGTTATCACGTTACTTTTAGCTCGTTTTCCACTGATACGCCAGATAACGAGAAATCGGCAACAAGCGGCGTTGAATCGACAATGAGTACTACAGAGCCGACATATATCACCGAAGTTACCAAGGAGTTCGATTTAACGCCCGCTTCACTCACTTCGCTGACAACTGAAACCAATAAAGCAACGAGTATCGAAGATTCGAATTGGACGACTAAAGAGGAATCTACAAACGCTGACCGTTATCACGTTACTTTTAGCTCGTTTTCCACTGATAGGCCGGATAACGAGAAATCGGCAACGAGCGGCGTTGAATCGGCAATGAGTACTACAGGGCCGATACAAACCTCCGAAGTAACCGATAAGATTGGAACTTATTCGGGAATCGTATGGAAGAGTAGTTCGACCGATGATCTATTAACGTCTATCGAGCAGCACCAAAGTACCACTGGCGAAAATTCGTATTCGCCATTTACCATGGCTTCAGGGATGAACATTGCCATTTCAACTACTTCCATTACACCTTCGGTATCTTCAGAGCCGAGCCAACTTGAAGATGGACCAGCGCAAGGCTCGTCTACGACCTTCACCTCCTTTTTCACCGATTCGCTCGATAACGAGAAATCAACAAACGCTGGCACGGAGTCGGCAATGAGTACTGCAGAGCCGGCACATATCTCTGAAGTTACCGAGATGGCTCCAACTCATTCGAAAATCACATGGAACAGTAGTTGGACCGATTATCTATTGACGACTATCGAACAGCAGCAAAGTACAACTGGGGAAAATTTGTATCCAGCATTTACCTATACCAGCACATTTGGCGCATCTCAGTTCGGTACAGCGCAGGCTAAAGGAGGTTCGAATCCAGAGATTAGCGTTGCTGTTTCAACTACCTCCATTATACCTTCTCCATCTTCGGAGTCGAGCCAATTTGAAGATGGAGTAACTCGAGCCTCTTATACATCTGCATCGAACAGCAGCGAATATGCAACGACTGTCGAGCCTTCGGCGGACTCAACAAACTCGTTATCGACGACAATGTCATCTTCTTCAGATTGAGCGCAGAGCGTTGCCAATCAAAGTGAAACACTTACCGATTGTTTTCCGAACGCTGTTTCTTCAAGTTTCACTACTTTCTTGCCGACGATGGAGAAAAAAAGGCGTTTGTTGTAAGGAGCATAGAAACCGTTTAATAATTTATCCGTTGCGTCACTCCGGCACTCCTCATTGTTTCTCAATTTCTTCTTGACTAACGAGATTAAAGTAGACTCCCTTCTTTGCTATCAACTCGGCATGAGTTCCCATCTGTGTGATCGAAATGGGGAAAGAGATACATTTAATGCCATTAATATTTTTATAATACGGATTACAAACCTCCACTATGGATCCACGCTGCAAAACAACGATCATGTCCGCTCCCATAACTGTACTCAGTCGGTGTGCGATAACTAAGACCGTTCGGCCACGCGTCGCACATTCCAAGGCTTTTTGAACGACTCGTTCACTCTCGTAATCCAAGGCACTAAAAAAACGTAGAATAATTTGAAAAAATTGCATTACCAGACAAGTACTTGTTATTAATCCGGTCTACAGTAGCGGTTACCTTGTGGCTTCGTCGAGTATTAAAATCGCTGGTCTTTTCAGCAGTGCTCGGGCTATCGCGACACGTTGTTTCTGACCTCCGGAAAGTTGAGTTCCTCGTTCGCCGACACGGGTTTCGTAACCTTGTGGAAATTGCGTAATAAAATCGTGCGCGTTCGCCTCCTTTGCAACTTGGATTACCTGAGTAACGGAGAGAATGACAACAATATTTCGTAGATAATAAAATAAAAGTATCGCTTGCGGGAAATAAAAGTCGAGACCTCTTCGTCGGTTGCTCCCTCCCGGGCGTATCTTATATTCTCCATTATACTCGTGGAAAAGAGTATCGGTTCCTGATCAATGTAGCCCAAAACGCGACCTCTGAGATCCCTTGAGTTTACCGATCGAATATCCATGCCGTCGATCGTTATCGCACCACCGGTGACGTCATACATTCTGCAATAAAGTATCGTTACCGTTATCGCGTGAGCTACGTTCTTGCGAATTGCTATCGCAGAGTGAACAATCCCGTCTCACTACCTCTCCAATAACGCAGCAACGGTGGATTTTCCATTTCCACTGGAACCAACGATGCCGACAGTCTTTCCCGCGGGTATTCTCAGATTAAAATCATTCAGAACAATTACGTCGGGTCTGGTCGGATAATTGAATTTGACATTTTTGAATTCGATCTCTCCGAGAAAGTCGTCGTTGCTCACATTTCGACCGCCTACCATCGTTGACGCAGGTGGCATGTCCAGATACTGGAAACGACAAGGGTAAAACCATATAATTATGTGTGCCAGAACTGGGGAAAAACCGGAAGGGGGACACCTCGTTTTTTTAATGACATTTTTTTTAAATAACATTTTTGAAATTAATTCTCTTTAAATTTTACATCTCGAAAAGTTTAGACAAATAATCGTGTATTAATAGAAACAGGATGTCATCTTACTCATCGAGTATCTGTAATGCGACCGTGTACGCAAAAAGTACTCATACTTGGTACTTGAAATCGTAAGAAAAAAGTACTTAAAGTACGAAAAAAAGTGCCGCGTACTTCAAGTACTCTCCAGTTCTGATGTACACTATATTACTGTTCCAGTAGTTCTAACTTACTTCGAACACGCGAGAGCCCGCGCTCGTTCCTCTGACGTAGGTTCCGAACAGCAAAGAGAGCTGGGTGAGAGATCTCTGGATCGTTTGTGTAGCCATGAGGAACGCCATTAGATCTCCCGTGGACAATTGACCGCTCGAGACCAAGTGCCCGCCGAGGTACAGAGTCGACAATAATATTCCGTTTAGGAAAAGATTCGTTCCCGCTTGAAAGAAGCCGATTCCGAGGGCCAATCTCTCGTACAACGTACCGGCGTTCTCGACCTCCTCGCCGAACGATTCGATTTCTCTCTCCTCGCTGGCAAACGCTCTTACCTAAAATCGTTAGTCATTAAAAAAACAAACAAAAAAACCGAAACAGTTCATCCGTATTCGTTCCTCGAATCCTCGTGAATTCGTCCTCGCCCTACCGTTCGAATATTTTGAATCGCCTCTTGGCACACGGCGGTCGATTTCGACGATTGATCTTGCGCCTCCGACGACAATCGCCGCAAACTTCTTCCCAGCAAAGTACCCACGAATATTATACTCGGCATGCAAAGCACCATTACTCCGGTGAGCTGCGGCGATATTACGATCACCGATATAACGCAACCGACGATTTGCGTGAAACTCCTCAGTCCTTGCGACACGAGTATCTTGAACGAACTTTTCAATTCTTGAATGTCGCTCGTCAATCGGTTGACTATCTCGCCGGTTCGGTGTTTGTCGAAGAATTCTATGTCCTGCATC
The DNA here is from genome assembly GCA_963922035.1 of Amblyjoppa proteus. Classification (NCBI taxonomy): domain Eukaryota; kingdom Metazoa; phylum Arthropoda; class Insecta; order Hymenoptera; family Ichneumonidae; genus Amblyjoppa; species Amblyjoppa proteus. The sequence goes on from OY998233.1 coordinate 9,281,861, forward strand.
ATTATCGATCGAAACAGATCCCGGCGCAATTGCACGGCGACTCTCTCGCCGACGCACGAGAGGGTGTAGATGTAGGCGAATGTGAAGAAAGCCTGCGCACATTGTTCGATTATTACCCGACTCCGCTGTAGGCGACTTTAAGGATTTATCTGTGGGATAGTCTTTACATACTTGAGATACATACATGCGAGCCAACTTGAATGCCGGTTCGGCAAGCTGCTGGAACAGGCTGGTCAAAAAATCATTGCCATTAATGCTGCTCTTCTGCTCGTTTCTCACTCTGGTTATCACATTGATAACTTGTCCCACGCACTGCGGGATCCAGATATTCAATATCGCGACGACGAACGCGCTCTGCGGATAAAACAGATTCAGAACAAAAATTTACTCCATTCGTGCCATCCAAAACAAGTTTTGCTTTCGATAAAACCTATTGCTGTATGCGCAGATTATATGCGTGTATGCACAGTCGTATGAAATAATCTTGTTAAAAAGAACTGGTCCCATAAACAGAATAAATAAATAAATACACAAATAAATAAATGTATAAATATAATAATGTTTAACTTTTGGGCATTACGTTGCATTAGTTACATCTATGAAATTTTATCTGAACTATAAAAACTGCAAATGTAAAAGGGTTCGTCCCATAAATAAATAAATAAATAAATAAATAACTCTGAACTCACTGTAAGAGCTATCAAGAAGAAGCAAATGTGCGGCAGTAGATATCGCACCAGACGATGCCATTCCAAATGAGCCTCGGCTTTCTCGTTTTCGATCAGACCTAGGGGAACGTTTTCAGAGCTGCAGAAAACTCTTCGAGGATTAAGGCGTAGGGCGCAAGCGCTCGATAGGCCGAAACCAGCTAGACTCAATCTTGAGATCAACGTCGGACATGTTTTCCATCTCTTTGCTTTTTTCAAGTTACACCCTCGCAGTCCTCTTTTGACACTCTCGAGCAACGTATTCTTTGCCTCCAATACGTTTCTACAACAATGATGTCTGCAAAAAAAAAAAAAATACAATTTAACCTCAAATTACTGTTAATTCGATTTACATTGTCAGTCGATTGGAATTCATTATGAAGTACCTCGTTATTTGTACTATCGGTATGGAACACCGCGACACTTGGATAAAATGCAGCAGCGACATTGCTGGTCCTTTTGGTAATAATATCTTAGATTTCGGGTCCGCTTCTGCTGCTACTATTGTACAGGAACCATCGCGACTGGACGTTGGAGTTTGCTCAATGAGAACGAGCGGTAAAGTCTGATCAACCGTAATGATCTTTCCCTCGACATTCGCAGCAGGAACAGCACAGCAACTACTTCTTCTTTATCTTCCTGTTCGTCTTTCGGTGCTTCGCCGCCAAACACCCGAGCACAACCAACTCGTTATACCTAAATTGCCTTAAGTTTTTAAAGTATTCAACTAAGCGCGGCATCGATACGCTTCGGATGTACTGTAACTACTTGAGAGTGGTAATCGCAAAAAATCTACATTTTTTTCGGCAAATCAAAGCCCAAAAACGAAGACATGGAAATATTGGCAAAATCCGCTCGTTTCGATATTCAAGTTCGTGACGAACAGTTTTCAGCTACGATCTCGGGTAACTGCTGGTCGAAGAGTAAACAAAACTACAACAACATCATTCGACTATGTCGGTACATTTCGTAAAGTGGATTTTTATTTCCCAATAACGCTTCATTACCAATTTGCTCGACAGTAGAATCCATTGATTAATCAACGATTATGTAACAGTGAAATTTGTCAGTGGCCACAGTAGATGGCGTTCTCGCATCCGAGCGGTGAGCTCGGTATTTAAAAAATCTTTCCGTTTGTTTGTTTCATTTTTTTTTTCAGAGCGACACAGCGAAACAATTCCCTCCGCGAAATGTCAAACGTAAGCTGCGAATGATTGGCTCGTCGACGATAAATTCAAGAGTCCGAAGGCCGTCGGATGAGCGACAGCATTCACAAAGGAAATATAGTTTATTTTGACCTTGCGAGACGGCTCGATGGTCACAGGAGCGTGCATTATTTTCCTCGGAAAAAATTTTAATGACGAATCCACGATCTTCAAAAGTATGTATAATTGAGATTCAATGAGAATATTGTAGTAAAGTTGACGGTTGACCCGTTCGATGAATGTAAGTAACAGGCGGTTTTGGCTACCCACGTAGTAAGTCGAGGAAGGAGAGAAACATTCGGGTGGGCTGGGAGCGACGCCACCGCGTACTAGGAACTGTATTATTGATCAATAAGAGAAGCTGCCATGGGCGATCCGTGCCGGCGGAGGCAGCTGTTGTTACCCCTGTATTTTTACACCCCGGTTCTGTCGCACGTAAACGCGAGGTAGAAAAACTCGAAAGCCCCGCTGCAAGTTGTCCCACCCTCTATGTTTATACTCAATGAAAGATACAACGCCGCGCCCCGACCGTAAAGACAGACCGCCGCGACGTACGAGGTTTTCGAGTCAGGCGAAAAACGACCGGAGTCGAATATCCGCGATTGAGAGGAGCCCGTAATTCACAGTGCAATAGACGACCGAGTGTTAGCTTCGTTAAAGCTGATGTGCCGGTGTTGATGTTTCGAGATTTCCGGCGTCGAAAACGACGAGGTCGACGGAGACGGCGTCGGCGGCAGCAATATCAGCAACAGCAGCGGCAACAATTACGAGAGGAGTGTGTGCATCGTATCCAGTGGGTTCGCGACACAAGTCTCGCCACTTGACATTTCCAATGCAGACCTTACGCAAAAAGAACAGTCCATGCAAGTGTGAGTATTGTAACGGTGACCGCTCGACCAAGTTTCTACATGGTTACACCTGCTATATGCCTACACCTACTACACATACTATACGGTCTTCTGAAAGATTGAGAAGCTGCAGTAAATATGCTACCCGACCATCGGGTCCTTGTATTGCCTCGATCAGCGCTATAGCTAATAATCGGATTAGACGCACGCGAGACACCTTATCGATGTAGTGTCTATCTATGAGAACGGAGAATACATGTTCCAGCATGCGCGACCGTTGGTCTCACACGGCGCTCGAGGCAATTTAAACGTATCGCACAATTAGCAAGCCGCTTCTTTGGTGTTCGACGTGTACTGTAAAATAGCATTCTCCTCAGACAGCGGTCCGCTCCACTCCCATGGACAGCTTCACGCTGCCATAGTCCGTTCGACGCGGTACGTCAACCCCCCGTCAGATGACACCACTCGACACGTCCCCGGGCAACTTGCACGCTCTACCGTGCCACTGTTCTCTTTGAGCGATCGATTAGATTCCTCGCTTACCGTCATTAAGACGACGCTTTGCGTCTGGCCAAGCGTTCGGCGTATAACCTGTTCCATCAGCTGTACTATTTTTGTTTTCTTTTTTGTTTGTTTACAAACTCACAGCAAAACGAAATAATTCGTAGACTGGCGTGGAGTTACGCCCGCGTTGTTTAGTCACACTCTACACGTACACCTGTTCGGTTTTCCTGGACGGATAGCACCGATTCTCGAAGATTTCTCAACTCCTTTCGACAATTTTTTTGGCACCGATGGCATCAGCTCGACTCGCACGCTCGACAATGTTTCGCAAGCGGTAAACACCGAAGATAATACCAACCTGTGAATACAGTGTTGATAAGTCAGTGTGCAGACACAGATGCTCTCTGAGAACGTGGACTGCTGCGATTAATCGACTGGGACAAACACAATTATTAGTCGGACGACTTGGTCGTTTATAGTCTAGTGGGGTTTATGATAAAGCACACGAGCCAGTATCAATTCCAAACTGTTTTCCGTGGTATTTGAGCCCGATCGTTTCTTTTCCTCAGCAAATCCATATTTATTGCCTGCCCCTATGGCACAATGTTAATTCTAGGAGAATTTCACGATCCTACTAATGGCTCTGTTTGCACAGATGATTCCGTCCGGTTCGTCGTACGCATAATCCAAATAAATTGCCTTTTGTGTGCCTTTTGTCCGGGCCCGGGCCAAAATTGATCTTTCTTTACGATTGCTGCTTCGACCGTTCGCTAAGCTCGTCGAATATCGCCGCAAGGGCGTATCTGTGTAGACATAGATGGACACGTCCTTTTGGCGTTGAACCAACGATACGATACATATATATTTGTGTGTACATGTACAAATGTACAGATCGCCGAGGTTCTCCCGCGGTTGCAATGAATAATTTTACGCTTCCTAACGATAAGGAATATCGAGGAAGCAGTGTGGTAGGGTATCATTTACGCCAAACTAAATCATTTCAGACAGTAACTCGGTGGCATAAACAACAAGTGTATTATTCCATTGTACTATAGATGATGCTTGCCAGACTGTTTTGGACTCAATTTTGCTTCTATCGAAGTTTAAGCAAACGTGCGTATGAACGTAAGCCGCAAACACTTCCTTTATTTGATAAGCGTTCCGTTGTTATGCGCAAGTAAAGCCCATTGCAGATAATCTCAGCATTGCGATTTCGCGGCTGACTTTATGCCATTTGGTGTCTTCATTGTTTTTTTTTTTTTTTTTAATTTGTATTAATGACGCAATCGTTTGTAAACCATCCTACGTTCTTTAATTCACTAGTTTCCGTCACTGGCCGCATTTCAGATAAACTTCACAATTTTCATGTTGTTTATTTGTGACATCACTTCCGGTTTCAAAAACTTATTTTTTCGACCGGAAGTGACGTCGTACCAGAAACACTTAACTTACGATTTAATAGTCTCAGCTTTTTCCGGAAGTGTTGTATCTCTGGTATGACGTCACTTCCGGCAAAAAATGGGATTTTTCGTACCGGAAGTGACGTTTCTCCTAGACGACGTCGTCGTCGGTGTTGTGAAAAAAGATAAGTTTCATGAATGGCTCAATGCACGCATCAAGCGTGCGTGCCTCGTTGATTTTCAAGTGTCGACAGTTGGCGTCGGCCACTCGAGAGAGCACAAGTACACGATTCGACGAATGTGAATAAGACCCGGCTAACGCAGGTCATTAATGCCGAGAGGCTCGATCGTTTAAAGTACACACCCGCCCTCAGCTGTTGTTAAAAAAAAATAAAAAAAATGTCGAGTCATTTAAAATACAACCGGGTCCCTCGCCACGCGTGTCCGCCCGAGATCCCATTGGACAGTTCGATAATCGATAATATGTTTAACAACGCCGAAACATTTACGATCCTCTCGTACATTAAATTACTCATGTAGACCCAACGAAGCGTCGAATTTGCCCGGCGAGGGAAAACAATTGATGATTTTATAAAACACTTGTCCACCGCCCATTGGGACTATCGATGCGGGGATAATTCGCCATAGGTATCGGCTGATGGTATATCAGCCTCGACCGAGTTATGTATATCGAGTTGAGGAGCAACCGAGAACGGGACGAAGCGACGAATCATTTAATTGTCCGAGCCACAGCCCCTCCATCAGCGACAAATTCAATCGTAGCGCCAAGGGGGGTCTCGAAGCAATTCTCGGTAGCAGCGCGGTGGGTTTAGCCTCGCGGGTGACGACCGCGTGCAGCGATGAAAATAAATCCCCCCCCCCCTTAGCTTGTTACGGCCCCGGCTGTTGTTGGGACTGCTGGCGCTTGCCTACTATATTAGAATATACATATACATATATACGTACACATATGCATATACATATACATATACATATACATATACATATACATATACATATACACATACATATACATATACATATACATATACATATACATATACATATACATATACATATACATATACATATACATATACATATACATATACATATACATATACATATACATATACATATACATATACATATACATATACATATACATATACATATACATATACATATACATATACATATACATATACATATACATATACATATACATATACATATACATATACATATACATATACATATACATATACATATACATATACATATACATATACATATACATATACATATACATATACATATACATATACATATACATGTACATGTACATATACATGAAGGGTGCGTGAATGCGAGAAACGTATTTTGTTTTTCAGTCAAGAAAGAGCCAACCCGATTTCTCGGGGAAGGCGTCTCCTTCAAGGCGAAGCTGATAGGCATTCTGGAAGTGTCGGAGGCTCGCGGCGACCGAATGTGCCAAGCCGCTCTCGCTGACCTCAAGATGGCTATCCGAGCGGCCGGTGAGCACAAACAACGAATAGCCGTACAAGTTAGCATCGATGGACTCCGCTTGCGGGACGAGAAGACCGGGGTGTGCTATTTCGTTTGTTTGTTTATTTATTGTTTATTTGTTTTTCATTTTATAATTCAGGGATGGAGCATTTTATAATTCAACGGGACATTAAAGGAGAATTTGATTTTTTTTTTTTTTTTTTTTTTCAGGAGTGCCTCTATCATCATCCAGTCCACAAAATATCCTTCATAGCTCAGGACATGAGCGACTCGAGGGCTTTCGGCTACATATTCGGTTCGCCCGACACCGGACATCGTTTCTTCGGAATAAAGACCGACAAGGCAGCGAATCAAGTGAGATTTCGATGTTTCGATGTTTTTCGCGCATGCGCCTTGCCAACCGATCGGGCGCAGCAGAGACGCGGACGACGATCGGTGAATCGCATCGATGCTATTCTATATATATATATATATATATATATATAAGCCTCTAGAAGCAATCTAATGTTCGTCGTTGTAAATTCGAGGCACCGATAGCTCTTACAGCTCGTCTCGAGGGTCGTGCGCAAATAATTGTATTACATCGCCGGTTTGCCGGGGTTACAAAACCGATCCCTTTTACGCCTCGCTCGCCCAATCATTCTCGCATCGCTGCCGACACTCGCCGGCTCGCCGGGGGATCGAGCGGCTCTTTCTGGCTATCGCGAATGAACTTTTCTTTTTTTTTCATTCGAAAATAGAAGAAACAAAAAAAACGCAAAGTATGAACGAAAATGAATCTGTCGTTTTGAAACAGGTGGTGATCGCGATGCGGGACCTCTTTCAAGTGGTTTTCGAGCTCAAGAAGAAAGAAATCGAATTGACCAAGCAGAATATCGAGCAGAGTGCCAAGTTCCACATAAGCGGCATTTTTGTAGAGCCGGCGCCAGACACGAAGGTCAGTTCGAAGGTCGGATCGTAACTACACTGTAAAAAAAAAAAAAAAAACATGTGAAATTTAGTGTACCAGACTGGAAGTTTTTATGCAAAAACTGGTATATTAAATTTCATGTACAATTCTGGTAAGAAGTCAATGTTCAGTGTTTTAGGAACATTGGAAATACTTTATTTTCAATAATTTACTTTAATTTTACTATAAAAGTACTTCAATTTTTATAATTTACTTTAACTTCAATGAAAAAGTATATTAATTTTTCACCACCATTGTACGTTAAATCGAATGTACCAGTTTTCGTATAAAAACTTCCAGTCCGGTACATTAAATTTACAATTTTTTTTTAACAGTGTATAGAAAAAAAATATATAATGGCTCGTTGATAATTAAAATGTACGATGTCGTTGGCATTGGCCAGGGTGCGGCCGGTACCGAGAGTTGTCTGCAGCGTATACGAACGGCGAGTCTCGAGGCCGACAAGATCTCCAGTAGCAGCGGCGTCAACGAGAAGAAGAACGAGTCGCAGACCGGGGTCATAGCGAACCTTCTGGATCTACAGTTCGAGCTAAATTCCATACAGCAGGGTATTCATCAGCTGGACGAGATTACACCTGAGAATCCGAGACCACCCTCCGAGGATCCGTTCGAGAGCGATCCGTTCGGCGATTCGTTCGCAAACATGAAAGTACGAACGAAACATTCGGGCTGTTATAGATTCACGGCGCATACGCACTCGGTACATTTTAACGGGTGTCGGCGTTGATCGTTGTTTAAGGTGACGTCGAGCGTTCAGCCGATTTTACCACCCCCGCCGTCGTCGTCGAAGAGGGGTCACCTAGAACGGCAACCGACGATACCCGCGACGGTCTCGTCGCTCACATCGAGCCCCGCGACGCATCCGTCATTGTCGAGCAAAACTCCGCCGCCGCAGGAGGCCGTAAAGTGGCTGGAGAACGATGGCGAGAAGCGTTTCAGCGACGGTGAGATCGCCAGTTTGACAAATAATAACAGTGGCAGTGCCGACGAGGAACGAGAGAACGTAAGTGTCTGAGAAATATCGCCCCTGCAGCTTCAGCAACCGTAAATATATCGGACAAAAATTACGGTAGTTTTGGGTCATTTTTTGTACTTTTAAAGTAATCGCTAAAATATGTTAAAGCAATCTTTCAAATCTTACGAAGTATTTCGAAAATATATGAAAATAATATTTTGAAATATTCTATCGAGATATTCCAATGAAATGTTTCTTAAATACTTCAGAAACGCACTTAATCTTTCAAGACATCTGATATATTTTTGAAACATAGCGATTAAATATTTTTAGATATTTTTAATTTCATGTTTCACCAAAATATTTCAGCTGTGTTTTAAAAACGTTTGACAAACATTTTTTTTTTAGTATTAATGAAGTATCTTCTATATTTCAAAAAAATATTATTGAAACCTCTCAAAAATATTTCCGTGCTATGTTCGTAAAAACATTGTGCATTGCAATACAACGAACAAGACAATATGAGATAGAGTAAGCAACAACAAACGGTTATTTTTTCGATTATTCCACAATCAAGCTTTAAAAACGGTTACTGAAGTTGCCGGGACGTACGCAAACTCGCGGGACCGTGTATCGTACAAGTAATTCAAAATTGTCTCGCCCTACCAGGGATCAACGAGTATCGGCTTGAGTCAACGAAGAAGTCCCCAGATAGACGTTTTCACGGAATTGGATCCTTTGGGCACGGGTTTGAGCAAGCCGTACATAGACAAGAAGGACTTCTTCCAGCACCTCAAGAATCCCCCTAAGAAGGTCTTGAAAGACCTCGTCACGACGAACTCCGGTGAGACCTTCCCAACTAATTTTGATCTTACACTGGATCCGCTCGATCCGATTAGAGTGCGCGACGACGTAGGACAAAAGTCGGCAAAGAGTTTCGAGGACGGTGACTTCGCGAATTTCGAGACATTCGAGACCGAGAGCGAGCGTCTGTCGGACGCGACGGTCTCGTCGCCCCAGCCGCAGCAGCCTCAGCACGTCGCCACCGAAAGTATCAACAGATCGAGTCAGCGAACGATCAATCATCAGCCGCTCTCGGTCTCCCTTCCTCCGGAGGACTCCCCGGTGCATCACAAGTCGTGCAGCATGAGCAGCGCGACGACTTCCGGTTCGTCGAACGTCTCGGTCATCACGAGAATAGACAAGGATCCCGGTGACACAATCCAGACCCTCATGAGATTACCGAGCCCGAAGAAATACCAGGCGATGAAGAGAAGGGAGCACGAAATGGAGTTGGCCGGTGCCGGATGGAGGCGTGAGTCCATCGACAAACCTTTCCCGGTCGACTTCTCGAAGAGCACAGAATCCTGTTCGTCCGAGGCCAACTCGAGGCTCTCGAGTTCGAGTGCCGAGCTCGACATAGTGCCGGAGCCTCCGCCGCGCGGCACCGCCAGTATTCTGATTAATCCGCCGCCATTGCCGCCGAAGAAACAGGCCGTTCGGGGTGGGGGCGTTAAACCCCCGCCAAGGCCGCCCTACACCGACAGTCAGTTGCACTACGACTTTATCGAGCGGGAGGAGACGAGCCCCTCACCGACGAGGCGCGAGCACACCCAGAGCCCCGGTCAGATCGACTCGGCAAAATCCCGTTTCGACGACAACTTCAGTCCCTCCTCGTCGCGCACGAGCGATCCCCAGCGTGCCGAGGACAACGCCACCGTCTCCAGATTCGACACGATGATTCCTACGACTCTCTCGACACTCTTCCGTAATCCCTACATCGGCAACGTCACCGGCGATACGAAGAGGGTACTCGGAACAGCGGCGACGTCGTCCCCCGCGTTCGCCACGACCGTCACCGCTAAACCCTCTCTCGACATCACCCTCAGCCAGCTGACTTCCTCGAACCTCGCGGAATTCGCGACGAGCCTCGACATGAGCGTCACCGAGCTCACGAATCTCACTCTCCAACAGCTGACCGAGTGTCTCGCGAGACTGTCCGCCAAGGAGGTGAACGGTCCTTACTCTTCGCAACGTCACGACGCCTCGTCGGTCGCGAATTCCGCGAAACTCGTCGAGACGTCTTTCGTGTCGAGCGAGCCGCTCTTCAAGGCTGACTTCGACAACGACGTTAGACACGTGCAGCAGAAACAGGAGGAGCAGCCCGTCTACGACAAGTACGCGGTATTCAGAGAGCTCGTTGAGATGGAGCAGATGAAGGAGGAGAGCGCGGCGAGCGAAGTCCCCGATTCGTCGATGCCGAGTGCCGATTCGTCCGAGAAATCGCCGCCGGGTGTCTCCGACCTGCTCGCGACCTGCAACGCGACCGTCGAGCTTCCGCCTCTGAGCCAGACGCAGCCTAAGGAAGCGAGGATCGCCAGATCGGAAGATCGTCCCGAGATCGTTAAGGACGAAGTCGTCGGCGACGTTCGGGAGGACAAGGTCGTCGGGAGGCTGCCGAGCGCGCCGAGACACCAGGACGAGAGGACGAAATCCACCGAGAAACTCGACACGGAGAGGCTCAAGTCGCAGAACAACGTCGAACAACGAAAGCCATTGAAGGAGCAGGAGTTGGAAGTCCCGGCCGGCAGAGAGGAGGACGATGAGGACGAGGTCGACGAGGAGGACGAGGAGGTCGACGAGGAGATTGACTCGATATCGGTCGCCAGAGAGCGAAGCTCAAGCGAGGAGAAACCCACGAGCTCGTCCGTCACCCTGATCGATCAGCAAGCTTCGAAGAATCTCGCCGAGCAGGATCTGATGAAGCTCTTTGCGGAGTCGTCCTCGGAGGCGCTGAGCCCGAGGAGAACGGCCTCGGGCCAGGAGGCCAGAGGGACGACGGACATCTTCGAGGAAATTCGGATGCTGAACAGCGCCGGAGGTCGGCCTGCGAGGCGTGAGGAGGGCAAGATCGCCGTCAGGTCGCAGAGGAAGCCTCAATCGGGCGTTCCGGCCGACGACGATAAATCGAAAGCCCCGGAGAAACCGGAAGCGGAGAGAGGAACGTTTCACAAGGCTCAGCAGGCAAAGCCGAGGATGAGAGTCGAGGAGGCCCGAGGCGAGGAGGCCGCGTCGGGCGACTACGAGGAGGAGGACGAGGCCGACGATGACGAGGAGATCGACGCGCTCTCGATCGTCAGGGAGAGGAGCTCGAGCGAGGAGAAGCCAACGGCTCGGGTCGTCGCTTCGCCGAGCGAGCAGCGACCGGCCAAGAACCTCGCCGAGCACGATCTGCTGAAGCTCTTCTCGGAGTCGTCCTCGGAGGCAGTGAGCCCTAGGAAGACGACAGCGAGGCAGGAGGACGAGGTCAGAGCTGCGAGCGACATCTTCGAGGAGATAAGAATGCTTAACAGCGCCGGTCAGTCGATCGGTCGTCAGGGCAAGGATTCACTGCGGCCGTCGGCGACGAGCGGTTTCGAGGACGTCTTCTGTCCGTTCGTCGAGTCGCGGCACGAGCCGAAGGACGGCCAGGACTCCCTAGCCGGTAGCGTCAAGGACGAGGGCAACTGGGCGAAGTTCGAGAGCGTCGGAGTCTTCAACTCCGACAAGTCGTCTTACGAGGACCCGGCCTCGGTCGGCGGTACTTCGCCCTGGTCGCCGGATGAGAAGGACTTCCAGGAGGGCGGCGCGCGAAGAACGGCGGGAAAGCAGCAGCAGCAGCAGCAGCAGCAGCAGCAGCAGCAGCACAGGCTGCACTCGGGCGAGAGCGACAACGAGTGGAAGGACGAGGAGGAGAGCGAAGAGAGCAACGGCAGAAGGCAGTTTCGCGACGAGGGTGGATTCTGGTACGGGAGGCATCAGCGGATCGACCTCGGCGAGGAGAGTCCCTACTACGATGAGCTTGGCGGCAAGGACTGGCACTTCTGCGAGCGGGAGCGCGGCAGGAAGTTCCGGGGCGGGCTCTGGTCGAAGCAGCCGAGCATCCACAGGATCCGCGATCCGTCGCCGTGGCACGAGGAGACGGCGAGCGGACGCTGGCCGAGGGAGGACGAGGAGCACGCACCGCAGAGGGGCCGATACTCAATGAGCAGGAAGCAACTCTCGGCCTCGTACAAGGACGACCTCGAGGAGTCGTCCAAAGGCTACTGGAAGTGCCGTACGAAGCAGAGGGCCTGGAACGGCGATCGGGAGGGTTTTCGGAGCGGGTCTCAGCAACCGCCGGCTCAGCAGGCGGGACACTTCGGCGATCCGCTATTCTACGAGGAGGACCGCGCCAAGAAGAGGATGATGCTCTGGAGCGGCGAGGACGAGTGCGAGCGCGATCGCTTCAGCAGCCAGGAGAGCATGGGCTACGAGGACGAGGAGCGCTGGTCCAGGAGGGAGTACGAGAGACGAAGGGGCGAGAAGTGGGAGGACGAGAGCTCGGCCGGACGATTCTGGCCGAGGAGGGCTCCGGGCGAGGCGGCCGATCTCCGGAGCGAGTACGGCGGCGAGCGGCCGGTCGCCGCTCCCCAGTCGCAGACGGCCCACGAGCTCTACAGGAAACAGCACTACTGCAGGGATCCGAGGGAACGCTCGAGCGGGCACGATATCTACTCGTCGGCGGTGACGACCGGTGCAGGCTGGCTCGAGGACGAGTACTCGCTTCCCGAACGCTCCGACAACTCGCCGAGGTATCTGACGAGGAAGCGTCACTGGCCAAAGAGGCCCAACAGCGCCAACGACGAGAGAAACATCGGCGAGCCGGTCTACGCCGATCCGAGGCTCAAGTACGGTATGTCGAGGTCAGAGTGCAGCGACAACGACTCCGAGCTCTACCATCGGCCGTACAGATCGCGCAGTCGCGAGAGTTACTGGGGAAGCGATCAGGACTTCGAGAGCTGGACCGGCGTGGGGAGCGGCAGCGAGAGGCTCTACTGGTCCGAGGGACCGGACGCAAAGAGCGAGACTCTTCATCGTCGAAGGATCAACAGGCACAAGTCCAATCGCGCCGCATCCCAGAAGAGCCAGAGCTCGCCGTTCGAGGACGACTTCGCCGAGTCACTCGATCGAGGCGAACCGACCTTCGACTCCTTCGTCATCGACGCGTCGAGGGGCGTCTTAGCGAACATCGAGGCCAAACTACCGACAACGCCGAGGAACGTCAAGGAGCATCTGAGGAAAGCCGATCCGAGGAGCGCCCGATACGGCAAGCAAACGCCGACCGGTACTCGCGGCTCCGGCTACTTCGACAACGAGAACGTCGCCGGCGAATCGTCGCCCGGCGAACGACCCAGGCAACATCCCGATGGCAAATCTGCGCCCGATAATTTTACCACCGATCACGGCCCGAAAGTACCGCCTGCCGCGGCCGAAGCTTTCGCTACCGACGAGGGAACGCCCAGGGACAACTTCTTCAACGGCGATCCCAGCCCCAGGTTCGACGACGACGACGACGCTTTCGCATTCAAGTCCGAGATGGCCGACAGCGTTCCCGAGACCACCGCCGCCGCGACCGTTTCCCTCAAGAACTCTAGACAAATTAAGTATGGCAATAACAAGGTCAAGGGCGATCACGATATCAAGAAATCCGAATCGGTTAATATCTTCGTCAGGGAGAGCGATCCCTTCGACGACGACGATTTTTTCAAGTGATCGGACGACGATCATCACGGCCGATCGACGACTCGCTCGGACGAAACCCTCGCGGCGAGGCTGCCCGCGCCTTAAACCGCTTGCCCGAACTCCGAATTGTACACCGTTTTTCCCGGTAGATTAGCGCCCAAGCAATTTGTCATGCCGATTTTTTTGGCAGATTCATTTTTAACGCCTATCGGTTTCGAGACTGATTTTAAAAAAATATGGTTCAGTCAGGCAAAGATTCTGGCAGGGAGGTTCAAATTAATATTCTCTTGGTCGAAGAAATTATCTTAATGCCTGAAAAATATTTCGGTGAAAAGATCGAAACAAAATTGTTGAACTAATCGATTTTTTAGCTTTACCAAGAAATAGTATATTATGCCATAAGGGAGGAAAATGTGTTTTCATCACCCGGTGCGGAAATGACCACTTTTCCGCCCGCTTCGCGTGCGTAAAACCGATATTTTCGCACCTTGTGATGAAAAATTTTGTGCATCCCTCGTGCGAAACACTTTTTCTAACTCGTGTGATTGCAGTACTCGCCTTCGGCACGTGCTGCAAACTCACACTCGTTAGAAAAACGCTTTTCGCCCTCGTCGAGTAATGTACTATTTTTCACCGAGTGTGAAGTTTGAGAAATTCACACGAGGTGAAAAAGCACTTCCTCCCTTGTGGTATACGATATTTATTTTTCCGACTTCGTTAAAACAACCGCCTTTCTTGCGTCGCAAAATCGTCATGTTCGCCAATGACCATTACTGACCCGGCAGTAATAGAGCTTCGGGAGAGAGTAATGAGCCCTATTACCCCCTACGGAGTAATTTAATTGTACTGTGCATGAGCACATGTTAATAATGATCATCGGTCAATAATACTCTATTTTCCGCCCGTATTGCACGCAAGGAATGTTGTTATTTTAGCGCAGTTGGGAAAAAAAATATTTATTTGAACGTACCTGACCGAATCTTTAGTCGATTGAACCCTATTTTTATAATCGGTGCGTTGGTCGCCGGAGTTTCTTAACGCTTGTTTCCCAAATTAAACCCCCCCTCCTGCCCCTCCCCCCTTGACCATTGTCCTCTCGTTCCGGGCTCGTCACTATAACGCCATTTATACTTTCATCGATTCTAGTCAACATTGTCCCTATGATATTAGTTTATCGTCGATTATATTTTTTAATATCTGTGATTAAATGTACCTATCTAGTATTTCGTTCGTCTACGCGACTGAGAAGAGGAGGAGGAAGAAGAAGAAGAAAAACAAAAAAAAAAATCACGACACGCAAATTGTTGCGCGAGGATAATAAATATTCGAGATTTTTTAATACTTGATTAATCAATGGGATCGTGCGAAGGTGAAGTCACTGCGGTGTCGCGCATGCCTCGAGATAAGAATTGTTTGTGGGAAACCGATGTGAAATTGCAGAGCGGTAATAAAAAAGGAACAAAAAAAAAGAAAAGAAAAAAAATTATCTATCTCGTCGAGAACTTTGGGCTTTCGGTGGGTGTTTTGTCGATGATTTTCATCGTTTCTCTCTACACAGTAAAAAAAAAAAAAAAAAAAAAACAAAAGTTTTGTACTTTTTACAACAAATTATTGTCCACAGACGTTCACAATTTTTTATCTGTTAATTTTCTAGTTTTACATACAAAAGTACAGACTAAAATTGTCAATAATACAGGAAATTAAAGGACAGGTTCGTATATTCAAATAATTGACAAAAAAATTTGTCACTTATTTGACAAAATAATTTTAACGAAATTTCGCATACCGATTTTACGAAATTATTTTTTTACTGTGTAGCCGTTGATGTTTCCCTGTTCAGCGAGACAATCGAGCCGCGACGAGCGAAGCGCATTTTAAGGTAGCTATGATGTCGCTTAGCGCTCATTTCGCACAAGTTCGAGAAAAATTAGAGAAAATTTGCAAGTACTTCTGGACGGTATAAAAATCTGAAAAAATTCATGCACATTAAAGTCACCGAAAAGATTAATTTCGCACGATGATAATTTCAAAATGTTATTAACAAATTGATCAAAAAATTAATTGTTTAACAAATTAATCGGGCAAAACAACTTTTTTTTTCTTTAAATGAAAATGATTCGTTCATTTTTCTGAATACTCATGAATTTTTTCAGATTATTCAGTCAACTTTGATTTTTTTTTGTTTTTTCACACTTTTTTTCCACATAAAAACAAAAAAAAAAAAAACAAAAAAAATCAAAGTTGACTGAAAAATCTGAAAAAAAAAAATCGAGCATATTAAAGATGCTGAAAAGATTAATTTTGCATAATAATAATAATTCCAAAATGTCATTAACAAATCGATGAAAGATAAAATTCTTCGCCGAATATCTCGGAAACCTAACTTTTTTTTTTAATGAAAATTATTTGTTCATTTTTTTTTTTTTTTTTGAATACGTATGAATTTTTTCAGATTTTTAGATTCACTTTGATTTTTGTTTTTTTTTTTTTTTATATGAGAAAAACGTGTAGAAAAACAGAAAATTCAAGGTGAATTTAGAAAATCTGAAAAATCTCATACGTAAAAATCTCATACGTAAGTATGAACGAACAATTTTCATTAAAAAAAAAAAAAAAAAAAAAAAAAAAAAAAAAAAAAAAAAAAAAAAAAAAAGTTAGGTCTCCGGGATATTTGTCGAAGAATTTTATTATTCATCAATTTTGTTGATAACATTTTAGAATCATTATCATGCAAAAATTAATTCTTTCGGCATCTTTGATACGCTTGATTTTTTTGTTTTTGTTTTTGTTTTTGTTTTTTCAGAATTTTTCTACGATCGACAAGTGTCTGCAGTTCCCTCTCATTTCTCTGAAACACAAGTGAAATGAACACTATTCGCAAGGGATGCCTTAAACTTTCGATAGCAACCTGGATAGGCGTATTGCGAGGCCGAAAAAAAAAAAAAAAAAAAAAAAAAAAAAAAAAAAAAAAAAAAAAAACTCCCGCGCCTCCCCACTTCGCAACGTTAAAACTCGAGTCTTCGAACTTGGACCGGAGAGCATGAGGCAGCCTTGATTTGGTCGTCGCACAATGGACAATAAAAGAGCATTAGATTGCCGGCTTTGTTTGAGGGGTGGTGCTTTGCCGGTGGTACTTGCCGGCGTCTCTACGGCCTCGTCACAATGCTCTGTGTTGCGGGCGGCGCGTAGCTTGCAGAGGCCGCGCACTCGTCGAGCGGCGTGCACGAGTGCTCGAAACACCTGGCAAACAAGGAAACAATGCATCAACCCGCTCGCCGCGGCTTTCGCTACAAACTACCAAAGTCGGCATTCCGCGAATATCGGCGCCCCGCTGTCGTCACAGCGAATTATCATCGACGTTTGCCGCATCCACTTGTTATTCGATCACAGCCGACAAAATGCTAATTTATGGAGCGCGTCCGATCGAGGACGATCGATGGACTGGGAGAAGTGATACGAACTTCGTTGCAAATCGAGGAGGATCCAAACTTCGCCGGTGGAAAACAACCGCGGCTTAATATTTCAATCGGCCGATGAATTCTTTTTGTTTTTTTTTTTTTTTCATTCATTAAAAAAAATTGTATACTGCATCGGTAATTGATGTGATTGAATGATTAGGAGCGAAGACGATTCATTCCAATCGAGGATGGATGATCGATTCTTCGGCGATGGAAAAGAGACGGCGGAAGAATTTCTCATCCGGATGATGAATCCTTGTTTCTTTATCGCTTTTTTTTTTTTTTTTTTTTTTTTTTTTTTTTTTTTTTTTTTTTAAGAAAATTATATAGTCCAGTGATCGATACTGTCGAATAATTAGGAATTAAAATGATTTTCGTTGCAATCGATAACGGAAGATGCAAGTTATGGCGGTGGGAATAACTGCCGATAAATATCGTGTCAGGACAATGAATTCTTTTCGTTTCCTCTTCTCGTCCTTCTTGATTAAAAAAAAAAAAAAAAAAAAAAATTACAGTACCGCATTGATCGACGTAATCGAATGATCGGTGACCGAAATGATTTTCACTGTGCGATCGAGGATGTAAGATGCGGCTTTCGACGAATGAGAACAATCCCGGAAAAAATATCTCATCCGGATATTTTTGAAACAATGAATTCTCTTCGTTTCCCCCTTCTCATCATTCTTGAGGTGAGGCTGAATACCGACAATTTCACCTAAAAACTTTGATCCCATTTTTCTCCGAGATGACTAATTAAAATTAGTAATACAAATTTGATAGTCGCTGCATAATATCCGAACGAAGTGCGTACCGCTTTTCTAAAAAATAAAATCGAAAAAAAAAAAAAAAAAAAAAAAACAAAAAAGATTACAGAGTAGTTACCAATGAGGAAGCTATAATGACAAATTTGTAAGTAATGATATTTGTGCTTCGCAGTCGTCAAAGAGACGAGCGGTGGGCATTAGCCAGTAAATGAGTACACAACCTGATGCATGTTTGATAGAATCTCATGAAATGACGTCTGAGAAGAAATGAAACGACAAAAATATGCGATAAATGTCGGTACACCGTTGAAAAAATTGCATGTCAATGTATTCCGAACGTCAGTTCGCCTTTCGTTTGTATTCGGTGAGGGACAAATCAATGACACCGCCCGCAATCGGAATCTCGTGAACTAACATTCGGGAGACTTTGACAAACGATTTACTAACGGTGCACCGACATTTGTCGCATATTTTTTCGTTACCATTTTTCTCAGACGTCATTTCATGAAATTCTATGAAACATCTATGAATTTTTCCACTCATTTCATTACTTACAACTTTGTTATTGTAGATTACGCATGGTAACTACTATGCAATTTTTTTTGCCGATTTTATTTAAAAAAAAAAAAAAAAAGCGGGGCGCACTTCGTTCATATATTCGGCGGCGACTATCAAATTTCCTATTCAATTTTAATTAGTCATCTCGGAGAGAAATGGGATCAAAGTTTTTTCGGTGAAACTGTCGGTATTTAGCCTCCCCTTAAAGGCAGCTAATGTCGCTTACGCCCTCATTTCCCATGAGTTCGAGAGAGATAAGAGAAAATTGCATGCACTTGTCGATGATATGAAATTCTGAAAAAAAAAAAAAAAAAAAAAAAAAATGCACGCATACCAAAGGTACCGAATAGATTAATTGCGCATAATAATAATTCCAAAATTTTATCAACAGATGAATAAAAAAAAAAAAAAATTAATTGTTCAAGAAATTAT
The DNA here is from genome assembly GCA_963922035.1 of Amblyjoppa proteus. Taxonomy (NCBI): domain Eukaryota; kingdom Metazoa; phylum Arthropoda; class Insecta; order Hymenoptera; family Ichneumonidae; genus Amblyjoppa; species Amblyjoppa proteus. The sequence goes on from OY998233.1 coordinate 9,300,736, forward strand.
ACGGCAACATAACTTTTTTTTGTTGTTTTTTCTTTATAAAAATGATTCGTTCATTTTTCTGAATGCCTATGAATTTTTTTTTCAGATTTTTCAGTCAACTTTGATTTCTTTTTTTTTTTGTTTTTTTTTTTTATATGGAAAAAATGTGTTTTCATAAAAAAAAAAAAAAAAAAAAAAAAAAGTTGGTTTGCCCGATTAATTTGTCGAACGATTAATTTTTTTTGGATTGATTTGTCAATAAAATTTTGAAATTATTACTGTGCGGAAATTAATGTTTTCAGTACCTTTTTGATATGCATGCATTTTTTTTTTTTTTTTTTTGCAGATTTTTATACCGTCGCGAGGTACTTGCAAATTTTTCGCGAATTTCTCTCGAACTTATGCGAAACGAGCGCGAAGCGACATAGCTGACTTAATTTTAAAGAAATTATAATACCGCAGTGATCGATGTTGTCGAACATTTGGCAACTAAGAAGATCCAAGTTTCGGCGGTGGAGACAATCGCTGAGAAACGTCGCGTCTGCACGACGTTTCTTCTTCATTTTTTTTTTTTTTTTTTTTTTTTTTTTTTTTTTTCAAATTATACACTGCACCGGTCGATGTAATTGAACGACTAGGGACTGAAGTGATTTTCGTTGCAATCGAGGATCGGCGATCGAAGCTCCGGAAATGGAAAAACGAACCGCAGAAGAATATCGCATCGAACCGATGAATCTTTTTTTTTTTTTTTTTTTCCTTTTCTCTTGTCTCTTTTCATTTTTTTTTTGTTCCACGGCGGAGCCGGAGGTCGATACGCACGACGGCTTGTGCGCGTAATGCGCGCGGAGTGCGAGTGGCAAACTAACCCGCATACACTCGTGGTCACTTGAATGTCGAAAGTACTTTTCTTATTTCTTTCTCCTGCAGAAGAAGAAGAGAAAAAAAAAAAAAAAAAAAAAGAGCCGTGCGCAATCAAGGGGTGGCAAAAGAGCGACAAAGGGGAGCCCGAGGGACGGTGGATGAGAGGATCAAGGAGCTCGCATGCGGATTTGCAAATAAAAATGTGCACTCGGCTAACGCAACTACTCTCTTGGAGGCCACCGAGAAATATTGATAATTTTTATTGAATGCCCGAGAGTCCCGTTCTTTCGACGATACGATATTTTATTTCTAAAGAATCTTTTTTTTTTTTTTTTTTGAGCGCGAGTGTTGTTAGCAGCGCGAGTGAGGGTTCGATGCGTCGTGCTATCGGGGCGCATCAAGTGCGCTGCTCGTGAGTGCGCACTTATAAAAAAAATGCGCACATGCCGCGCATGCAGATCGAAACTCGATGGACGATAGGACGGCTCGATCGGTCGGCGAAAAATTAGTCTGGCAAGATTATATATATATATATATATATATATATATATTGTTTTTTTTCGACCCCTATCGCTCACAGAGGCGAATTTACACGCGTGTATAAATGGGATTCGATTAAAGGGCTCTCCTAAACGAAAGACGACGGGGATGTTACAAGCCCAATGACGAGCATTGTCGAATCTATAACAGACAGACTTTGTAAGGAGAAGCGATCGGGCGTTTCGCATTAATAAATTCCATTTCTCGCGCGTCAATTTGCTCAGAGGTTTACGTGAGTTTCTCAATTCATCGACTTCTGTCGTTGGCTTCGTTCGAGATAAAATCCATATGCATTTTCAGATTTTTCACACACTTAGCAACCGTCCCTTTGCTCTTTAATTCAGACGCTTCTGTCATTCGATCTATTTGAGACATGTTTCGAAGAACAATGAAAAAAAAAAAAAAAAAAAATTCTCCGCAACGTCACTTGTGGTTCGGAAACCTTATTCTTAAATCGGAAGCGAAGTCGCGCAGAAAAATACGAGAAATTTCGTTGTGGCATCATTTCCGATTTGAAAATGAGCTTTTTTTTTTTTTTTTTTTTTTTTTTTTACCGGAAGTCTGACGACGTACGGGAAAACGTCACGTCCGATTTGGAAATCTCACATTTTTCAATCGCAAAAAACTTCACTTCGGGCCTGAAAATCTCACTTTTCGACCGGAAGTGCCGTTGTACCGGAAATACCTCACTTCCGATTTGAAAATCTTCTTATCGAAACGTCACTTTGAAAATGTTTAGTGACGTCTGAAAACGCCACTTGTCTTAAAAACATAAGATTTTCAAGTCCGAAGTGATGTACTTTCGGTATGAAGTCACTTTCAAAATGACAGTGTTTTTTTTTTGTTTACCGGAAGTGTGACGACATACGGGAAAACGTCACGTCCGATTTGGAATTCTCACTTATTTCAACCGAAAAAACGTCACTTCAGCTCTGAAAATCTCACTTTTCAACCGGAAGTGCCGTTATACCGGAAATACCTCACTTCCGTTTTGGAAATCTTATTTTTTCACCGGAAGTGACGGAAAAACGTCACTTATCTTAGAAAGAGAAGATTTTCAAGTCCGAAGTGACGTACTTTCGGTATGACCTCACTTTCAAAATGACAGTGTTTTTTTTTTTTTTTTTTTACCGGAAGTGTGACGACATACGGGAAAACGTCACGTCCGATTTGGAAATCTCATTTTTCAATCGAAAAAACGTCACATCAGGTCTGAAAATCTCACTTTTCAACCGGAAGTGCCGTTACACCGGAAATACCTCACTTCTGTTTTGAAAATCTTAATTTTTCATCGGAAGTGACGAGAAAACGTCACGTCCGATTTGGAAAGCTCACATTTTTCAACCGAAAAAACGTCACATCAGGTCTGAAAATCTCACTTTTCAACCGGAAGTGCCGTTGTACCGGAAATACATCACTTCCGTTTCGAAAATCTTACTTTTCCACCGGAAGTGACGGAAAAACGTCACTTGTCTCAAAAACATAAGATTTTCAAGTCCGAAGTGACGTATTTCCGGTATGACGTCACTTCCGGTCCAAAACTCACATTTTCAAATCGTAAGTGACGTATCTCAAATGTGACGTCACTACCGGTCGAAAAATGAGACTTTCGAAATCGGAAGTGACATGAATGGCTATGATGGCCTGGTATGAAGACCCCGAGGGGGACTTAAGCAGGGTGTGAGGGGTCCGCAGGAGGAAAGTAAAAAAAAAAAAAAAAAAAAAAAAAAAGGAAAAATCTGTAAAATGCGACTACAGTATGCTGAATTGTCGAGAGTAATAGGCTGGCGGTTATAGCGACGGTTTATCAATATTCCACAAGCTTGGTAAAAAAGTGTCGAGTGTTTACCGAGGTGGGAGACGCGGAGGCTGGCGACCGAATCGGATAGCGTGTCGCACTCACCGAGGCGGCACCGGTGGCAATGGCCGTGCGGCATCCACTGGCAACCCGATTTGCATCCCATTGAATATCAAACAAGTGGATCGCCGACTCCCTTAACGCCTTCTATCTCCGTCGACTCGGCTATCGTTTCAAGTGTTACTCTCGGGACGAAAATGAAATTATTAATACAGCAGATTTTCGAGTCACCGCGGCCGACTCGCTCGTGGAATATATTAATATTAGATTAATCGAGTCCGACATCGGACGGGCCCATCGTCGAATGGCTTGAACCAATGAGCTTTGAACAAAACGACATTGCGCAGACCGTCGAAAGAACTTTCTCGTCGTCACAACCCGAGTAGGTCTGAAGCGGAGCTGGGCGCGCAGTACCGAAAAGTACTTAAAGTATTAAGTATTAAGTACCGCAAGTACTTTAAGTACTGAGTACCGCAAGTGCTTTAAGTACTGAGTACCGCAAGTGCTTTAAGTACTGAGTACCGCAAGTGCTTTAAGTACTGAGTACCGCAAGTGCTTTAAGTACTGAGTACCGCAAGTGCTTTAAGTACTGAGTACCGCAAGTACTTTAAGTACTGAGTACCGCAAGTGCTTTAAGTACTGAGTACCGCAAGTGCTTTAAGTACTGAGTACCGCAAGTACTTTAAGTGCCGAGTACCGCAAGTACTTTAAGTACTGAGTACCGCAAGTATTTTAAGTACTGAGTACCGCAAGTACTTTAAGTACTGAGTACCGCAAGTACTTTAAGTACTGAGTACCGCAAGTACTTTAAGTACTAAGTATCGCAAGTACTTTAATGGAGCTAGGGAAAATCCGAGGTGCTCGTCGTGTTCTACGGGAAAAAATACACAAGATAAGGTCTTGTCCGAAGTTCTAGAAGCGCTTTATCGGGCAATTTCAGAACGTTGAAAAACGCGAAAAATTTACTCGAAAGCGGTTGCCTTACAATTTTTTGACATTTTTTTTTCTTTTTTATAAATGAACTGCCACGTATTTTTTCCCGCTGAGCACGAAACCGCTGACTTTTTTGGGACTAAAGTACAGTGAGACATTGAAAATCTTGATTTTATGCACGAAAAATCATATTTTTGGGATTTAAATGCAAAATATTGGGTTCGGAGTAAAATAATTTTTTGAGACAGACATTTTTTTACGTTACGAAAGAGGTGCAAAGTAATTTGCACATGGTTTCCTCGTTTATTACAATTTTGAGCATATCTTCCTCAAAGAGGAAGCTATGCTCAAAATTGTACAAGTACTTTGGACTTAGTACTCAGTAATAGTACTTAAAGTACCGAAAAGTACTTTGATACTTCAAGTACCAAATAAGTACTCGTGTACTTTAAGTACCAAATAAGTACTCGTGTACTTTAAGTACCAAACAAGTACTCGTGTACTTTAAGTACCAAATAAGTACTCGTGTACTTTAAGTACCAAATAAGTACTCGTGTACTTTAAGTACCAAATAAGTACTCATGCACTTTAAGTACCAAATAAGTACTCGTGCACTTTAAGTACCAAATAAGTACTCGTGCACTTTAAGTACCAAATAAGTACTCGTGCACTTTAAGTACCAAATAAGTACTCGTGCACTTTAAGTACCAAATAAGTACTCGTGTACTTTAAGTACCAAATAAGTACTCATGCACTTTAAGTACCAAATAAGTACTCGTGTACTTTAAGTACCAAATAAGTACTCATGCACTTTAAGTACCAAATAAGTACTGATGCACTTTAAGTACCAAATAAGTACTCATGTACTTTAAGTACCAAATAAGTACTCGTGTACTTTAAGTACCAAATAAGTACTCATGCACTTTAAGTACCAAATAAGTACTCATGTACTTTAAGTACTGCCCAGCTCTGGTCTAGAGGCTGCGTCGCGTCAGCGATAAATCAACTGTCATTGAAGAGTTTAAAATTACGTGCTTCCTGGTTAATTTGATTAATTTTACCAGCACCGCCGCTCCCGGCCGGAAAAATAGCACACGTAATATTGCAGTTACACGTGAAGTTTCGTGCCATTTGACTACGATGGCATTATCGATTTTAACGCTTTCAGAACGGAGATCAGTACTATCGGCGGTGATGTTGCCAACCCCAGTCAGCAAAGCTGTGGTTCGATCATGCGCACGAAACTCGGAGCGTCACCGCTGTCAGATTATCTACGGCTAAACCGCTCTATATAACAACATGACACGAGTACACTCCTGTAACAGAATTCAGAACAAGAATAATGCGTAGATGCGATGTAAGAGCGGCTATGAATATTCGGCGAATCGCGGACGTTAAAGCTAAGCGCTGTCATCGGATGAAACTTCTTGGCAAACTGCGTCTATCAAAAGAAAATATGGAGCACTAAAAACAGGAAACTATGGATCCAAGAAAAAAAAAACCATTACAACGAACAATACTAAAAACCACTGCACAGTACAATTAATTAGAAACTTCACAAAAAAAAAAATACTAAAAACCACTACACAGTACCGTTATTTAAAAACACGAAAAAAAAAAAAAAAAAAAAAACTAAAAACCACTATCCAATGCAATTAATTGAAAACAGCCGCCCAATCAAAAAATGAACGCTAATGAGGTTTGCGCGCGACTAAGAATTGGGGAGAGCCGCAACATATATAGTTGCGGCGCCGCGCAGAAGAACGCGAAGTCGCTGATGACGAAGACGAAAAAGAAGAAGAAGAAGAAGAAGAAGAAGAAGAGGAGAGAAGAGTACGAAGAGAGGGATGAAGGCAGACGCAAAGTTAAGTGGGCAAAAGGCGGCATCTTGGAAAGGTGCAAAGCCGACAATATTCTTTGTAGCCTGCCTATAACCGCCTTGGGGCCTTGTCGAGTGCCACTTGGCACTTCTTTGCCTGGGCTTTCCCTTCCGTCGACGCTGGTTCTGCTGGTGATGCAGCAGCCCCAGCAGGTTCTCTCCACTGTGGCCCTAGCCTCTTTCGTCCGCTGTCTTCGGTTCACCCACCACCCTACTTGTCTCACTCCTATCGGTCTCTTTGTCACTTGCTCGCAGCTCACTCGGCTTTCGGCCTTCTTCTACGCCACCTCGCCAACCCCCCCCCCCCCCCCACCCCCCTCCACCCCCAGCGCCAGTTTCGGCGGCTCCTTTTCCTTCTCCGGCGCTTTCCTCCGCATCCGCGATAACTCCCACCGAGCCTCCTCGTCGGGCCTCTCTCTCTCTCTCTCTCTCTCGTTACCAGCGGGGATATTTACCAACACATCCAAGATGGCGGTATAATCTTCGGGGAGCGTTGAGCATTATAGGCTGCTTGGGCTGAGCCCCGTCGAGTATATAGGGTGTAACGTCGACGTACGTATGCGGTTAAAGTCGACTACTGGTAACCCGACGGTGGTCCGCCGTTTCGATCGTTTTCTCTTCGCCTCCTATCGGCGAGCCGCATTATTCGCGCCGTAATCCCGAGGGCCTCGCCCGCCTACGTCGAGACTCCGAAGCTCTATATTTTCGACCGAAGAGAAAATAAGATAGGCCCTCCTAAACGTCCCGATTCTCCGGGATAAAGGTGGACCGTTTGAGACACCCGAACGAGGAAAGGGATCCGCGGAACACAACGGCGGGATGCGACTTGAGTGTCTTCTATTGTCGCGGTGCGCTTATCGGTCCGAATCTTTCCGTCGAAAACTATATGTTCACGGGAAACTGCGTGCCGCAACTCTGATATCTCGATTGATAGCCGGCTCGTCGTTGCGATAACATTAGCTTCGAAGAGGAACGAAAACGCGACCGGATGTCGAAGACGATCGAGCATAGAGGCTGCCGAGGCTGCCTCGTCGCGAGCCGAGTGGCAATCTTTCTCAGCGTTACGTCAAACCGTATTAAAACACGGCACAGTAAAAGGCACAGTAAAAAGAAGTTTGCACAGTTTGCACAGTTTGCACAGTTTGCACAGTTTGCACAGTTTGCACAGTTTGCACAGTTTGCACAGTTTGCACAGTTTGCACAGTTTGCACAGTTTGCACAGTTTGCACAGTTTGCACAGTTTGCACAGTTTGCACAGTTTGCACAGTTTGCACAGTTTGCACAGTTTGCACAGTTTGCACAGTTTGCACAGTTTGCACAGTTTGCACAGTTTGCACAGTTTGCACAGTTTGCAAAGTTTGCACAGTTTGCACAGTTTGCACAGTTTGCACAGTTTGCACAGTTTGCACAGTTTGCGAAGTTTGCACAATAAGAAGAAGTTTGTACTTTTTACAACTTAGAGTCCACAAACGTCGACAATTTTTTATTTGTGTTAACAAATAAAGTTACTCCTAGTTTCTAGTTTTACAAACAGAAAGTTATTTCGAGTTTTACAAACAGAAGTGCAAATCTAAAATTGTCCAGTGACACGGGAAATAAAAGGAGAGGTATCGTATATTGAAATAAGTGACGAACGAGTTTGTCGCATGTTGAATAAAATTATTTTTGCGAAATTTCGCATTCCCGATTTAACGAAATTATTTTTTTACTGCGTGACGTGGCCTGACATGGGCCTGATGAGGCCTCGTCAGGGCGCGATGAAACTGTGGAAGATTTCTACTCGGGCGATCGTTCCTAAGCGAGTAACATCCAATCGGATCGACCAACCGGAAGCTCGAACGATACGGTATGATTTTTATTTTTTTTTTTTAGTTTTTCTCGTACTAAAGAAATTTGCTGACATAGAGAAGTTTGCGAAGCTAAGACGCGAGGTGACGAGAGTGTCTCTGTCGTGTCGGGTGCGCTTATCGTTCCGAACGTTTCCGAATGAAACTGTGTATACGCATGCGAAAAAAACTGCATCCCAGAGCTTTGATATCTACTTGATAGCTATTCATTGTTGCGATAACATTAGCTTCGGAGACGTTCGAGCGGAGAGTGCGAAATGAGATCAGCGAATGCCAAAGACAATCGAGGAAAGGAGGCTGCCGAACCTGCGTCACCGGTAATCGTCTCGGAGCGAATAATCCCTCTCCGATAAACCGACCGGAAACTCAAACTATACTGGATGCAATTTTTTTATTTATTTTTTTTTATAAAAAAAAAAAAAAAAAAAAAAAAAAAAAAATTGCTGAAATTGAAAACTATGTCGGTAACAAAATTTAGTGCCGACGAGCTTGTCTTCACTCAGCGTACGCATAACTCTATACGTCGTCTATATATATATATATATATAACCGAAAGAAATATATATATAACCGAAAGAAAATTTCACTAAAGCCGAGCGTCTGATAAAGCTCAAATTACATAATGTCAAAAATTTTTGTTATGAAGAAAAAAAATTGCTGAAATTGCGAACTGCATCGGTAACAAAAATTTAATGCCACAAGCTTATCTAAACTCAGTGTATGCGTAATTCCATACCTCGTCATCTAACCCAAATGAAAGACACCGAAAAAAAGGTTTGGCAATATCAAACCAAGCTACGGTTGCGGATGGCGAAGGAAATATTTGGTCGATTGAAAGAAATATTTTATTGATCGAACGAATGTTTAGTTGATCGAACGAATATTTAGTTGATTGAACGAATATTTAGTTGATTGAACGAATATTCGGTCGATTGAAAGAAATATTTAATTGATCGAACGAATGTTTAGTTGATTGAACGAATATTCAGTTGATTGAACGAATATTTAGTTGATTGAACGAATATTTAGTTGATTGAACGAATATTTAGTTGATTGAACGAATATTTAGTTGATTCAACGAATATTTAGTTGATTGAACGAATATTTAGTTGATTGAACGAATATTTGATTGATTGAACGAATATTGAATTGATTGAACGAATATTTAATTGATTGAATGAATGTTTAATTGATTGAACGAATGTTTAGTTGATTGAATGAATATTTAGTTGATCGAACGAATATTTAGTTGATTGAACGAATATTTAGTTGATTCAACGAATATTTAGTTGATTCAACGAATATTTAGTTGATCGAACGAATGTTTAGTTGATTGAACGAACGTTTAGTTGATTGAACGAATGTTTAGTTGATCGAACGAATATTTAGTTGATTGAACGAATATTTAGTTGATTGAACGAATATTTAGTTGATTGAACGAATATTTAGTTGATTGAACGAATATTTAATTGATTGAACGAATATTCAATTGATTGAACGAATATTTAATTGATTGAACGAATGTTTAATTGATTGAACGAATGTTTAGTTGATTGAATGAATATTTAGTTGATTGAACGAATATTTAATTGATTTAACGAATATTTAGTAGTTTGACCAAATATATAGTTGCTTCAACGAATAGTTAATTGAATTGAACGAAAATTTGGTTCGATCGACCAAACATTTCCATCGCCACCCGCAGTCGCAGCTCAGTTGACATTACCAAACCTTTTTTTCGGCGTACGACAAAAACCGAGCAGCTGATGAAGCTCAATTTACACTTTATCAAACATTTATTTCTCATAAATAAAAATCGCCGAAATTGCGAACTACATCGTTAACAAAATGCGCCGTCACAAGCTTATCTGTAACTCAGCGTACGCATAACTCGACGCCTCGTCAAAAAACCAAGAGAAAGTATACGCCTAAACACTCGCGGCTGAAAAATCTTGTGCGAGCTGCGAAGATCAGACACGCGCAGTGACGACCGTGACACACGATCGTGATGCCGAATGACGAATGAGAGAGTAAATTACCTCGCAGCAATTGGCTCCGTACTCGATAATTTGCTCCCCCTCCCGCGCAATTAGCCGAACGCGGCTCAGGATGAGCCGCGCGAGAAGGATAAAGATTATGAGAGCGATTAAAAAAAAAAAAAAAAAAAAAAAAAAATTGCCCTCCCACTCTCTCGCGACCGGCGTGGCAAATCCGTGCGATCGGCGGTTTACGCGACAGGCATTCCGGATGGTGGAACAGATACGAAAGAAGACTCGCAACGAGAGAGACCGAGGGAGAGGTGGGAAGAGAGAGAGGGAGAGAGACAGAGAGGGACAGATTGCAGAGTAAGTGCAATAATACCGGATTATTTGCATCGCAAAGCCATGTGTACGGGTAAACATAATATTCGCTCTCCTCGCGAATGCCGAGTCTGTGAACCGATACGGACCCGTGAGAGCACCACCAGATATACCCTGTACAATCTCGCGGTGTCTCTGTATATTCCCGGTGCGCGCCGATCCACACAACCCTCCGGTATATAAAGCAGAGCCTGGAAACGCAGCACACCTAGCCAGTTACCGTCCTCTCGTCACTCAACGCAACTCACACCCTTTCACTTGGATCTCCTATCCGTGCCTCTCTATATACATATATTACAGTGTATATACAGTATATATATATATATATATATACTGTATATATGTGTATATATATACTGTATATATATGTATATAGGGTCAAATAGTGCGTCGGTTCCAAACCTCCTCCTCGTCCTCCTCCCACCACGCCCCTTTCTCTTTCCTCGTTGTCTGTTGTGCTCTCTGTACATACCACCTATATATACATATACATATGTATATATATATATATATATATATATATATGTAGAGAGAGCCTATAGAGGAGCGCTCCTCTCCCGCGGGCACATCAACATCCTCCTCTCTACTGTGTGCAGCCCCGCCACGTAATACCGAATCTGTTTGAGCTGCCTTGCAGGGACGTTAAATTGTCATGCGTGTAATGCTCCGCGACCCGTGCCGCAATCCACAATGGCAGAAGACCATTCGAAATTAGAATGAATTTCCTATAGCGTCGACTGATGTCTCTCGGGGCCCTCCGTCGATCGCCATCCGTGGCCGTAACATTTTTTTTTTTTTTTTTTTTTTTTTTTTTTTTTTTTTTTTTTTTTTTAGGTACCTCAGAACCGTCGAGTTTCGGCGGTCGCGATAGTCGGCGATTTTTCGTAGGGCCCGATTGGTATTGGGAGCCCTTAGAATTTCCGTCAGGGCGTCCTCGAGGCGCCGAGGACGAAGATCAGAAGCGACCGGAGCTTGACTCGAGACGCTCGGGATCGATGATTTCCATCGTCGGAAGTTCGCGCAAGCTCGGCCGAGGGCGATCGCTGCATCGCTGATGAATCATTCCCGTCGCTCGTGATTAAATTGGCGTGAAAATGGGCTCCGTTTAACGGGACCCCCGCCGCCGAGGAGTGGATTGATGAAAATCTGCGATGCGTAGAGCGCTGCGACGACCGCGTCGCTTTGGTCCATTGTTCCGTCCGGGCGGTTGGTTGCGATTCGACAAATTAGATCCTCTCGTCGACGCTTTAACGTGGCATTTATTGCGGGACGAGGAGCTCGCGAAAGGAGGGCTCGCGACTTTCCACTCGAGCGGTCCGACGTACCGAGCGATCCTCTCTGCCCGAGGAACAACCAAAGTCTCATCGGTGCGCCAATCGAGCAACCGTAAACGAAAATAAATTCGTTCGACGACACGAAAGCAAGAAGAAGAAGAAGAAAAAAAAAAAAAAGAAGAAACAAAACCGAGCAAAAGAAGTTAAACGCCGAATGGGTTTGTCTCTCCGTCTCTCCGCGTCCATCGAGCATGGTCGGGTGCATGACGGAGGGAGTTTTTGGAGTCGCGATGATGGTGACGGAATTCGCTTATCGAGGCCAACTCGGCTAGGTCTCGAGACTCTCTCCTCTCCTCTCTCTCTCCTCTCTCTCTCTCTCTCTCTCTCTCCCTCAAAGCAAAACCTCGCGCCTTGCGCTCCTCGCCGAGTGTAACAATTTTACCCTCTGGCGTGTTCGGTCGTTTGCGGGGTCCTCTCCTTTATCTATCCACTCCGCTATTTTGCAGAGTCGGCGTGCGCGCAGGGAGCCACGCGCCGCGCTATCGGAGCCGCGTTTCCCACCGGGGATGCTCGCTCGGCGCTCGCCGCTCCGTCGGCGAGCGGGCGAGAGGGGGTTGGTTTGTCCGGCCATGCGCTCTTCGCGCCCCGGCACCGGAGAAATCCCCTTCCGGGGGGGGGGGGGGTGCGGGGGGTTGAAAACGGGCGAAACGGCTCCGGAGGAGCCTGCCGAACCACTGGTGGGAACGAGAATCCCCGCCCAACGAGACCGCCCCCTCGACCGGAGAGCTTTCGAAATCAATTCGCGGCCACCCCGTGGCAGTCCTTGTCTCGCGCCACACACAGCACCGCGACAACCGCTCTTTTTTTTTTTTTTGCGCTCTTATCAATTCCCACGAGCCGCAAAGAGCACGCGAGTTGACCCGCCGGTGTATCGCCGCGCCGCTCTCGTCCGGGCTCGCGTACCTCCCGTTCGCGTTTCGACATCCGTCGCACACAGAGAAACACGCAACGATCCACGTCGTCTTGGAAACTGGAGGTCGGCTTTTGAGCGGGAAAGCCGGAAATAAGAAGCTCCCGAGGACGGGACGATGGAACCTTCGCGTGTCGACCTCGGGACGAGGCTCCTCGATCGTTCGCTCGGGCACTCGTCTTACTCGCTTTGACTAAAAGCATAAAGAATTGAGTTATCGTTATTGTTTGTTTGTTTGTTTGTTTGTTTGTTTTGTTGTTTTTTCTTTCGGAGTGACGAACCGCTATGGCGATACGGGAAATGTGACTGCGAGCGAAGTTTGTTTGTTTGTAAAAATTTAGTTTGCACGAATTGGCGGATAGGGGAATGTTTACAACGATGAGAACAACGACAGAGAGACGATAATACCGAAGATACCGTCGGTTAATCATCGTGCCGACGCGTGATGGATGCCTCGTCGCCGTTGCGAGAGTGCATCGGCGCACGGTTTACGAGTCTTCCGCATCGGCTGGGGATTCTCGATTGGCCTTGACGAAGCGATCGTAACAGATTTCGAGCGAGACAAGTTGGCAAATACAAGTGTGTCGCTCACTGTTCGACGTTGACGGGCATTGAAGTATCGTGGAATCGCGAGTGAAACTGCGGTGTGCCCGTTCCGGCGTCGGTTGCGCGTCGCTACACCGTCGAGCCGACCGGACCGTTACAGTCGGAAGGGAACCGGCGAGGAAGAGGCGAGGAAGAGAGAGAGGAGAAAAAAAAACACTGAAATTAAGGTCGTAAGGAAGAGAGTAACAGGAGCGAGGCGCGTTTTGATCTCTCGTTATCGCAAAGAAACTATTAGCGTAACGCGATAGCGTTGCCGTGAGATAGATTGCTGGCTGACGGGCGTCAGTTTCATTCGCTGCGACGGCGGCACCGCAGCATTTCCGCGACGGGGCCGTGTAGAAAAGAGGCAAAACAACGTCGAATAGACAATAAATTGTAGCGAAAGAGTTGACCTTCCGGTGTCGCGATCGAAAGATTTGGAGAGCGACCGGCCGCGTCATCGCCGTCGTCGTACGGCGAGCCGTCGGACATGGAGCCCCTAAAAAGCCGCGCTCTCCAAGGTAAGTCTCGTCGCTCTCACCGTGACGAGCACTGAAGGCGAATCACGTTGGTGAGGTCGGTGTCGAGAAACTTCCCGTTGAACTTGCCGGTCGTCATCGAGACATCCGAGAGTGGCGTCACAGTCAGTGATGCCCGTGACGATCGCAATCGAGTCAAGTGAACTCGATAAATGTTCGACATTAAGCTAATGAAAATGGACGTAAACTCGATGATTATGTCAAATGGATCGTGCGACGGTTGTGCCGACAGTGACCGTGATTCGGACAGCAGCGGTATGATCGTCGATCCGGTGAGTCTCGAGAAGCACGCCCTCGTACCGCGGCCGATCGTGCCGATCGGCGGGGACATGACGAGAAATCGGGCGAGGAGCATAAAGAAGAAGTACTCGATGATGTCGTCGTCGTCGTCGTCGACGGCGTCGTCGAACAGCAAGGGCGCCGGTGGTTCGCCATCGTCGTCTTACTCGGGCGATAACAAGTTACCGGGCACTCACATAAAGCCCCCCTACTCGTACATCGCCCTCATAACGATGGCGATCCTCCAGTCGCCGCAGAAGAAGCTCACCCTTAGCGGCATATGCGAATTCATAATGGCGAGGTTTCCGTATTATCACGACAAGTTTCCCGCATGGCAGAACTCCATAAGGCACAATCTGTCGCTGAACGACTGCTTCATAAAGATACCGAGGGAGCCCGGTAATCCGGGCAAGGGAAACTACTGGACCCTCGATCCTCTCGCCGAGGATATGTTCGACAACGGGAGCTTCCTGAGGCGCCGCAAGCGTTACAAGAGGCCACCGCCGCACTACGTTATTCGGGATCGCGCATTAATGGCGACTTTCGCACTGTGCGGCGGACCGCCGGGATCCGGTGGTCTCGATCGTGGAAACTGCTCCACGGCTTCCGGTCACTCGGCGGTGTCGGGACTGCACTATCCGGCTGCAGCGGCCGCGGCCGCCGCCGCTTATCTCTCCCAGCAGACACCGCCGGGTCTGCCGCTTCTCGATTTTCCGCCATCGGCGCTGGAGGCCCTCAAGCTCGGGGGATTCCTCGAACCACCGCCGCCGCTCTACAAACCGGTGCCGATCGCCGCACCCTCCCTGAGGCAGATGCAGCACCATCACCATCAGCAACAGCAGCAGCAGCAACAGCAGCAGCAGCAGCAACAACAGCAGCAGCAGCAACATCATCATCATCATCATCAGCAGCATCAGCAGAATCACGGAGTGCCCGTAACGAGAATGGCACTTCCGCCCGGCAGAACTTCGACGGTTCTCGACAAGAAGCAGAGCTTCAGTATAGACGCCCTCATCGGTAAACAAGCCGGTAACACGGATCACACGATCGTCGGCGGATTGCTCGATCTAAGCCCGTCGGAACATCGCGAGATCAGGAGTCAAACGTCCGCGTTTTCGCCTCTGATCTAATTGGCGAGACGATAGCTAAACGGTAGACTATGTCTCGCTCTTGTGCAAACTGCGTCGATGCACCTGAATGAAGTTATGAAAAATCGTGAAATATGACAAGAAAAACAAAACAAAAAAAAAAATTGGAGCGCGGAAAAATAACGTCTTGTCCCGTAGTACGAACGATGTATAAGATTATAATAGGATATACGGATGCTGTGCTTGTGCCAAAGCCGCCGTCGCCACTGCGATTTTCAAAGGACTCGAGTACCGTTACGCGCGGGGGTTGGTGAGGGTCGATGCGGGGGAGGGGGGGGGGGGGGAGGGAAGGGAGGCAAAGACAGCCCAGATTACGCGATTTTTATGTAGGTTCTCTCGGCGGAGGAGCATAGAGCAATAACAGCACTGTAAATACGGCAGCGACGATTTCGTCTGTGTGCATAGCACTTGATTTTACGGGGGGATGCTTTTTTTTTTTTTTTTTTTATTCTTTGGCTTGTTAGCATTCTCCCTGGTGTTGAATAAAGCGCTCCGGCGGCGCTGAGGGCGGCCGCTCGTTCTACGAACCTTTTTATTGTTGTCTGAGCGCGTGCGAGCGTGCGCTCGAGCATATGAAACGGGTCTATTTTCTCGGCTAGTCCGATCTAGTCCGGTCCAGCATCCGCAGCATCCGCAGCATCCAGCAGTGTACATAAATAAAGACAAAAAAAAAAGGATAAGGTAGAGAGACATTAGCGTTAACTAATATTTTACCGACCATAAATATATATATATATATATACATATATATATATATATATATACCACATTAACATATAGTGCATATATTATGTCTACATTAAAGATATGAAAGTAAATGGTATGAGCGTGTATAGGTAGATTTAATCGAACCCCGAGAGAAAGACAGTGCGCTTCGACCGAAGGTTTAAATTTAAAGAGTAAAAAAAAAAAAAAAAAAAAAAAAACGGAAATTTAAGAAGAAAAAATTATCAAATGCCCGAGAACATATGTTACAGGATATCAATGCGGTTATCGAAGGGTCTTCGTTATTATTACAACCCGAATACAACGTGCACTTTTTGGTCTTAGTTAAACGTAATTTACTATATGTATAACAAAATGAAATATAAAAAATGAAATCCACTAAAGAACAACTACAATAACAACAACAAGAACAACAACAACAACAACAACAACAACAACAAAAAGGAACAAACTGCAAAGCCGAAAGAATTTGAATAAACTTTAGTCCTATGCTCTCATCCCGTCTATAGCGACATTACTCATCGGCATCGTATTAAAGAAATTCTGTGTCAAAACAATAGATTTATAACGTAAAACGATAATAAATTGTACTTGTATGTATATTGAAAGTTCTCTGTGGTGTGTCCTGGTGGTCTGGTGTGCGCGGTGTGGTGTGTTGGTGCTTTCAGCAGCGTCGAGGTAATCCTGATCCCGATATCCTGCGATTGTCGGATGTATTGATGAAGAGACAGTCAAACAAGCGCGGCTGTGTGAAAGGGTTGGGAAGAATCGACGAGCAGCCCTTCAGTAACTATAGACCCGATTAGGTGGAAAATAAAAGGTAGTATTCAGAGGAGCGATTCAAAATGTTTCGTGATAATGTTAGCCAAGGCAACCCCCCCCCCCCACCCCCCACCCCCTTAACGAATTACGCATATTTCAGATATACATATAATAGGTATATTCATGTGTATAGCGACAAAATGTTCTACATCGCATATATTTACACGAGGATTCATATGACATATGTATCGCTGGATATATCCCTGATGTATATCTGGAAAGATATATCCCAGATATATACCTCGGAAGATATATCCCTGAGATACATCTTGCAAGATAAATCCCTGTTTGAGACGATATATCGCTGATATATATCTGGGAAGATATATCGTTGATATACATCTGGGAAGATATATCCCTGATATATACCTCGGAAGATATATCCCAGATATGTTTGAGAAGATACATCGCTGATATATATCTGGCAAGATATATCCCAGATATATACCTCGAAAGATATATCCCAGATATATACCTCGGAAGATATATCGTTGATATACATCTGGGAAGATATATCCCTGATATATACCTCGGAAGATATATCCCAGATATATACCTCAGAAGATATATCCCCGATTAGTTTGAGAAGATACATCGCTGATATATATCTGGCAAGATATATCCCAGATATATACCTCGAAAGATATATATGTATATGCCAGATATATACCTCGGAAGACATATCGTTGATATACATCTCGGAAGATATATCCCTGATGTTTGAGAAGATATATCGCTGATATACACATGGGAAGATATATCCCTGATATGTATCTGGGAAGATATATCCCTGATACATATATCTGGGAAGATATATCCCTGATATATATCTGGGAAGATATATCCCTGATATATATCTGGGAATATATATTCCTGATATATATCCGGGAAGACATATCTCTGATGTATAGTCGACAAGATACATGCCCGATATATATATCTACGATATATCCCATGAATATACATTTTTTTTTTTTTTTTCACGTGGTTAACCCACACGGAAGCATCGCGTGAAAACCGGGTGAAAATCGGACAGGTATATCGCGTGAAAAGCTCCTCTTCGTGAAACAGCACGAAGTCATTGTTTTTTTTTTTTTCCTTTTAGACAAAATGTCTCTCGCCACCGTTCATAGAGTAGAGTTTTCATCGCTCTTTAATCCCCTCACATCTCGGGGGTGGATCTCTGAACGCGATGATACGGAGGCCACTCTTGTCGCATAGGGTGACGATATTACATTCCTTGATCGTGATGCGGAGATAACAGCAGCCCGTCGCTACCACCGTCCCTACACGTTACTCTGTCATATAGTTGTAGCGCACCGACATGAGCCGCTATTGTATGGCGTTTGGTTATCGCCTCAAACTGCCCTTTCACTCCGCATTTTTTTTTTGTTTTTCGAGCTCAAGCACCCCCTTCATATTTAACGCACCATTCGTGCCGTCGCTGCACCCGGCAGCTAATAGGTCGCTGACTCGTCCTTTGTCGGACAAGAATATATCATCTCCGGTGCGATATTTGCTGCACGCCGAGCCCGACATAGCACGAGTACGAGATTCGGACGCATCTTGTGGAGTTGCCACAATTTGAATAAAAAAAAAAAAAAAAAAAAATTCTTCACGTCGAATCTAGCGCGAGCCAGACAAGCATCGCACTGTGCGCGATCATCAAATCGTTTATGACTTCTTTGACGCCTAATCGGACTAACTTGCCCTTTAGCGGCAGTCTCTTACGCTGTGAAAAACAAAAAAAAAACAAAAAAAAATAGATAGAGTGACAACAGTCACTTCGTACTATAAAATATAATTTTCTGAGGGAAAGTCTATATTTTATAGTCGGGACGATATACGCCAATGATAATCACAAATATAATTATAGTCTAACGAATCAAATACTTTTCAAGAGGATTTATATGCATAGATCTTTCATTAGGAAAGTACTCAGTGTACAGTATAGAAACAGTTATATTAAATCGCAATCAACAGTCCGCAATTTCAATCGACTCGATTCAAGAGAAGAATTTTACAAGGTGGATCGGGTGTTTCACGAGATGATTTTCGACTTTTCATATACTCATCATTGCATGCGATCGAAAATACGATCGCACCTTGCGAGTCTCACACTCGCAAATGCTCGACTGTCCGCGTTTGCCGTGAAACATCTTTTTACTTGCAACGAAAGATGAAAAATGTTGCAGAAGTGAAAAAAAATAAAAGTGGGCTTATCGTTTAAATGGGATAACGGCGAACGGAGGAGGATAGGGAAATGATGCGAAGGGAAACGGGAGGGTGAGCGGCGTCGCGAAATCGTCGACAAAGCGTCATCGACGGCTCGTCCTCCATCTAGTATATCGCGGTGGTGACAATACAAACCGAAACAAACACTCAGTGGCACGCGACCGGTCACGTGCCGCACCGGGGATATATTACATTCCGTGAGCACACACTCACTTGACGAGCGGGCTATTTAAAGGGGTGTGCGCGAGGCATGCCAGATTATAGTCGGCGATACCGTGACCGGCCGATCGAGCGGGTGGATCCTGTGTAATGCACGAATTCGAGCGACATCGAAAACTAATACGCACTAACGATCCCTTTTCCATCGTGCACACCGAAAAATCCCCGGAGCAAGAGATGCCACGCGGCTCCTCGCCTAATATAGCGTTTAATTAATAACATCCGCATTATCTCCGATCCCCGAATCGAGGATTTTTGCGGACCTTAACGACAGTTCACAAATTTTCGACTCTCCCTTCGTGCAAAGAGCGAAACGCCGAAGAGCTTGTCAACATCCCCGACCAGCTAATGGACACTGGCTATCCTCAATGTTCAAGCGATCCGAAGTCGTTTCAGTAAATTCGCATGAAATTTTTATTCATGATTTATATCATCGTATATATAACTATATCATCATATATGTCACTATATCATCATATATATAACTGTATCATCATGTGTATAACTGTATCATCATATATTTAGCTATATCAGCATAAGTATTTTGGCATACAAAAATGATATTGCGCAATAATTCGGATAGTTGAGACTTTGTCCGAACCAGCGGCGGTTCGGCTAATCGAGGTTCCACTGTAGTTGTCAATTTTTTTTTTTTTTTTTTTTTTTTTTACTTTCATTGAAACTGCAAAGACAGTGGCAACTTTCGACCACTGAAAGCAGACTCCGACGACACGAAATTTTAAGCGATTCGAAGTCGTTCGGTGAATTCTCATTTGATAACCACATTTTATCATTGGTCTATCAGGCGAGACTTGTTTTAAAACTCTAAATGGGCAAATTTAATTGATCTTAATGGCGGAAAGCCGCTTATGCGACAGGATAGATTCATTAAATTAAAAAAAAAAAAAATAAAAAATTATAAAAAGACCGTAAACTTCAAGAATCGTGTTGACTTTCGACCGCCGTCAAAAAAAAAAACACTGGTCAGCCTAAATCTTTAGCGATCCGAAGTCGTTTAAGGCAACTTCGTGTCTGCGTATCTATCGTATCGTCACATCGAACCTTTCTTTTCAACAACAACAAAAACTACAAAAAAAAAAGTCCAATTTAATTGATCAAAGTCTAGGAAAAGTGTACCATTCACGCGACAGAACTAGATTCATTAAATAAAAAAAAAAAAAAAAAAAAAACAATATCCCACCCTAAAACAAACCGCGATGGAAGTAGCACAGCAGGCGCATACTTTAGTTTAGCCAACTATATGAATTTATGTAATAACAAACGCCGCCAAAGTCGTACGATGATAAATAATCATGATAATTTTGGAGTGCGAAGGTTTGAGAGGGCGAGACGAGTCGCTGGCGAATTGCTAAGGTCTCGTGATTTTTATGTACGCGCAGTTCGCAAAGTGAAAAGGAGCTACCCCGTCACACAATTCGTGCGTTTCGTCGGCCATGTTTAAAGCGTGGGCGTGGCGGGAAAAGGTTACCCATGACGACCGTTATCCGTGGAGAAAATATCGACCTGCGGGTTGGGACTTCGTCGCCGACAGGGTTGCTAGGGTTCCGCTCTGTCCGGGAGGGAAAATGTTATCACTGCTTTGTGGCGGCTAAGATAGCAACTCCCTCCCGTCTTCCATCCTCTCCGTCCCTCCGGATCGCTAAGAACGACCCTCTTCCTCTCTTCGTCATCTGCCACCTCGTCGTTTCTCGCTCGCTCACCTCTTGTCAACCTTCCGACGGTCCTCTTCACTCTTTTCAGCGCCCACCACCCTTTCGCCGCACACTCCGCCGTAGCCGCACACCGCCGCTCTTCCGCATACCGTACGTCCAGTAGGTGTGTACGTAGGGGTAGATAGATCGGCCGAAGATCTTGTAGACGAGCGGAGCGTGCTACTGAGCTCCGCGGCATAAGCCGTCGAAAGCGCGAGTAGTTGTACAGGAATCTCAAGAATGTGTGTGTACCAGGGATCATATTAGATTCTTGGACAAAGTTTTCGCATGGTCGAAGCAGAGCCAAGAATCGCCGTTCAACACTGTTCACTATAGCATCGTTTTCGCTCGCTCCACCTTCGACCACCCTTCCACCCTCCGCCGACGGCCACCCCCTTACGGTGAACGGTATTTAACCGCTTTCCACTAAATTCTGCGATCGTGCGCGTGATATGGCGCGTTCCGCAGAGTGTTTCCTATGCGAAGACACACGAGTCGCACGAAGTTTCGTGATATTTCTGAGACGACCGCACTCGGTCGATTATTTATTCGTTCTCTTGCGAATTTTAATGACACGGACAAGGAACTGTCTGGAGACCCGATGGAAATTTTAGGGATTCACGTTGAGCTCCGATAAAGCCATTGATGAGGCATTTTCGGATCTTTGACGGGCACCGATTTGATTTTTGAACATTTTTTTTTTTTTATTGGGGAATTATCGATCGTCTTTATCGTCAGAATAACAGCCGCGATCGTCGCTGTGGACTCACCGATTACTCTCAGTTTCGGGACAATAGTAACATTTTTTTTTTGCGGTATTCGTTAATAATCGGATTGCAGTATTCATAGGTGAATTCAACAGCGATGCAGACCGATTCAGATCCACTGTTGATCGGTTCGTTTATTCGTTTTCTTGTGAAATTTAAAGACCCGAAAGACGAATTGTTGGAGATCTGATAGGAATTTAAAGGATTTTCATTGGATTCAGATAAAGCCTTAACGAGGCAATTTCAAGACTTTGTCAGGTACTGATTTAGGGTCGAGAAATGACTATCGGGGAATATCGATCGTCATCGTCATAACGGCAATGATCGTCGCTGTCGGATTACCGATTAATCTCAGTCTTGGGACGAAAGTAGCGATTACGGTATTCGTTGAGCGGCTGCTCGACGTTCGACTTCAATTGGATTGCAGTATTCATACGTGATTCGGAGAGCGGCGCGAGCCGATCCAGATCCGCAGCAAGTACTAATAGGTAGGGTTGGTTTGCGGTATTCGTTAAAAATCGAATTGCAGTATTGATACGCGCTTCGACAGCGATGCAAGTCGATTCAGATCCACTGTTGATCGGTTCTTTATTCGTTTTCTTGTGAAACTTAAAGACCCGAAAGACGAATTGTCGGAGATCTGGTAGAAATCTTAAAGATGTCCATTGGGTCCAGATAAGGCATTAACGAGGCAGTTTCAGGGCTTTTTCAGGTCTCGATTTAGGGTCGAAAAATTACAATCGGGGAATATCGATCGTCATCGTCATAACGGCAATGATCGTCGCTGTCGGTTTAACGATTACACTCAGTCCCGGGAGGACAGTACACAGAGAGAAGAATCTAGTAAAAATTACTATATCACTTGGGAGATATTACCGTATATCACATAGTAGTGGAGCGTTAGGGCGCCACATATGGTAGTAAGTACCGGATTTATAAGAATTTCTCTTAGATATTATGATAAAAATTCTTGGATAATCTATGGCGCTATGATAATTTTTCTTAGTTGTTTGGTAATTTTTAACTAGATCCTTCTCTAGATCATTGTAGCGACACGGTATTCGTTGACCGGCTGCTCGACATTCGACTTCAATTGGACTGCAGCGCTCATGAACGTGAATTCGCAGAGCGGCGCGAGCCGATCCAGATCCGCAGCGAGTACTAATAGGTAGGGTTGGTCACGATAGCAGCAGTGCGGAGGGATCGAGATTTTCCATTCGTTTGCCCGGGGGGAGAAGAGTGCCACCAAGTGACAAATTTAAATCTCCCTAAGCCGGACCATTAGTGCCAAGTGTAAACAGCAAACAGTGCATTAAAGAGACTGCGTGCAGTATACAGACGGGAATATGCAGTGGAGGATGGAGCGGCCACGATGATTGAGTCGAAGTTACTGAACATTGTCAGATTCCCACGGGGATACGAGCTAGACAATGAGACGATCGGAGAGAGGTCGCACAGTGTCCCTAACACCACCGTCGAATCGCACACAATTTGCGTTGACGGACTTGCCTCGCTGCCGTACGTTCGTTATATGCAAGGGTGTAAATACACATTTACCAGCTTATGATACAAAATAGCCGCAAGCTGCACATACAAAGACACCGACGCGCCCATCATGGTTACAAAAAGAAGATGTACAGATATGATGACTGTTTTTTTTTTTTTTTTTTTTTTTCCCCGCTCAGATAGCGGCCCTAGCGGCGATTACGGAGCGTTACGTCGGGAACTGATCGGGACCTGGCGAGGGCTTATCTAACGCTCAAAAATATTTTCCATTTGGGAACTTACAATAGCTGTCGCGAATCGTTTCGTGTTTCTTCGAAACTCAATATCATCGTTGACGATTACACAACTATGCTGATTACTATATATATATATATATATATATATATATATATATATATATATATATATATATATATATGTATGTATTTTTTCTGTTTATATCAGAGCTGGACAAAATACTGAAAAGTACTCAAAGTACTGAGTACCAAGTATCGCAAGTACTTTAAGTACAAAAAAAAATCGAGTGAACAAAGATCTTTCCATTTTTCTGCCACGTAATTCGACGTATTTTTTTTTCCCACTGAACACGAATCCGCTGGCCTTTTTGAGCCTAAAGCGCAATGGGATATTGAATGTCTCGATTTTATGCACGAAAAATCATATTTTTGTGATTTAAATGGAAAATATTGGGTTGGGAGTAAAATAACTGTTATATTCGTGATCAGCGGTAAAAAAAAACGTCGAATATAGCCGTGAAACAAAAAAAAAATAGATAGGGTATTGTCCGAAGTTCCGGAAGTGTTTCGTCGTGCCGTTTGAGGACGTTGACAAAACGCGAAAATTTTTTGCAATTTTTGACGAATTTTTTTTTTTTTTATTATTAACTGGCACGTATTTCGACATATTTTTTCGCGCTGACCACGAATCGGCTGACCGTTTTACATTACAGTGCGATATTGACATAGCTACCTCGAAGCGAAAATTATCCTCAAAATTGTACAATTATTTTGGTCTCAATAGTAAGTAATCGTACTTAATGTGCCAAATAAGTACTTTGATACTTTAAGTACATACTTTACGTACCAAATAAGTACTTTGATACTTTAAGTACTAACTTTACGTAGCAAAATAAGTACTCACGTACTTTGAACACTGCCCGGCTCTGGTTTACATATGACTTTTAATAGTTTGCCGGTCGGAGGATGCACGAGTATTCCTTTCTGTCGGCGAATCCGTCGGCTCTCCTTTTAAGGACGTTTTAGCTTGAAAAGCAAAAAAAAAAAAAAAACTGAATATCCTGCGGCATCCGGGTAGCTGCGACGTCGTCCTCCGCGCGTCTTTAATTTGTGCTATGAATTTTCTCTCCGTTTCCTCTTTGTTCGTGTCATCGTGGGATACTTTTGGTAGAGCGCACGATACTTCGGAAAACTGTCCGAGGGCGTTCATGGGAAACTTAGCCATTAACTCTGCCTGCTACTGCAAAGCGGTTTTTCTTATTTTCATCAGCCACCCCCCCCCCCCCCCCGGGGGCAAGATACCTAAATGCCGGTTAATGGAAGGCCTCATAACGTTTTTATTAAGTTTGTCACATCGGACGCCCGGGCCCGTATATAGTATGCCCTGTGTATAAATATAACGGCAGGTTATTGTGGCTCGGACACTTAACGCCATCGCTATGGAATTTAAAAACCGACAATTTATAGATCTCCGGAAATTTAGCGAAAATCCCTCAATTCCTATTCGACAATCACATTTACAACAATACAATAGGGAATTGACGTACAATAGGAAGTAATGTATTCCGGAAGTACATCAATGCCGCTTTGAAAAACTCATTTCCCGACCGGAAGTGACGTCATATCGGAAATACATCGCGAACGGTTTGAAAATCTCACAATTCTCGAGCGGAAGTGCCGTCACATCGGAAATACCTCACTTCTGTTCGAAAAAAAAAAAAATGAGATTTTCAAAACGGTCGTGACGTATTTCTTATGAATTATAAAATTTCTTATGAAATATAAAATTTTTTACGAATTATAAAATTTCTTACGAATTATAAAATTTCTTACGAATTATAAAATTTCTTACGAATTATAAAATTTCTTACGAATTATAAAATTTCTTATGAATTATAAAATTTCTTATTAATTATAAAATCATTATAAATTCGACACTCACGATATCTACTGTTCGTGTACGTGATATAAGACGCTGTTCCTCGAAGCAATATTATGTTTGCAGGTTCAGCGATGACATCCTCGTTACGATTTACTTCGACAGGTCGCACGTGACTCGACAAAAAAAAAAAAAAAAAAAACAAAATTGGCAACTTTAATCCACTTAGGGCGAGATCTGAACGCAGCACCTGCTGCTCACATGCGAGCAGATGCTAGACTCTCCGTTACCCTCGTATGTCTGCCGAACCTATCTCCCTTTTGTACGCCGCGTCACCGAGTATTATTTCTCGTATTCATTGACCGGCCCATAGGTGAGATTTATAAATGATATTTGACACCGAACGCCCTCCCACCGCCTGACATTAGTGCAATCGTGCGTCGTTTCATATCCAATGATACTGTTACTTATTCAGCGGCACGTTTTATAAACCCTTGTTTCTCCGAACTCGAACGGGGTCACCGGTTATAACCGATGCATTTGCAACTTCTGCGCTTCTATAACTCCTGCGTAAACTGCATATATGGTCGAGCTGAGCGAACTCGGCATAATCCTCGTTTTAATTAAAGTCCATGGTACAAATTTCCAGATCACTCACTCACTGTACCATAGTTCAACAATTGTACAGGACGAAAGTCGTGAATATGGCACAATCCGATTGATTGATCCGTCAATCAATTATTTACAGATAGGATCGTATTCACCGCCTTTATCATACAGTCTCTTATACCTGTAGATACAATGATTCAGGCTCGATGTATATTTGCAGGTATACGCAATTTTTTGAATCCGATATCAAACCACGAAATTCCTCGGCTCGCTCACTCATCAGTATAATATACTGTGTATTGTGAGGGTAAAACTCAATCTTGCGATAATTTTTGGATGCCCCATTTTGTCCCAACGATACATTCGTATTGTCAAACCCCCTTTTGGCCCGCGTATCACCATCGCCGTCGTCCAAAAGTTATTGGAAAATTGCTCTCTGTCTCATTAGCCCGTTCTATCCCGCTATGCCATTTTGCCCCGCTCTCCCCTAACCCATGAATCAATTCTATATGGACCGTACCATAATCACCACATTCACCATACATTGCGTTATATCTATAGATATGTATAATGATTCAGGTTCAATGTATAGATGCAGATATGCGTAATTTTTTGAATCCGATATCCATCCACAAAATTTCTCGGCTCGCTTACGCATCAGTATAATATACTGTATAGAATAATGTAAACCCTATAAAAGTGGTGAATATAGCCCACCCGATTAACCCACAAATCAATTATATATAGACCGAATCATATTCACCGCATTCACCATACATTGCGTTATATCTATAGATACAATGATTCAGGTTCAATGCATAGCTGCACATATGCATAATTTTCTTAACCCGATATCCAGGCATGAAATTTCTCGTCTCGCTTGCTCATCAGTAAAATATAATGTATAGAATAATGTGAAACGTGTAAAAGTGGTGAATATGGCCCATCCGATTAACCCCTAAATCAATTATACATAGACCAGGCCATATTCGCTACATCACCATACATTTCGTTATATCTATAGATACAATGATTCAGGTTAAATGTATATTTGCAGATATGCGTAATTTTTTAAATTCGATATCCAGCCACGAAATTTTCTCGGCTCGCTTACTCATCAGTATAATATACTGTATAGAATAATGTAAACCCTATAAAAGTGGTGAATATGGCCCATCCGATTAACCCCTAAATCAATTCTACATAGATCGAATCATATTCACCACATTCACCATACATTGCGTTATATCTATAGATACAATGATTCAGGTTCAATGTATAGCTGCACATATGCATAATTTTCTTAACCTGATATCCATCCACAAAATTTCTCGGCTCGCTTACTAATCAGTATAATATACTGTATAGAATAATGTAAACCCTATAAAAGTGGTGAATATGGCCCATCCGATTAACCCCTAAATCAATTCTACATAGATCGAATCATATTCACCACATTCACCATACATTGCGTTATATCTATAGATACAATGATTCAGGTTCAATGTATAGCTGCACATATGCATAATTTTCTTAACCTGATATCCATCCACAAAATTTCTCGGCTCGCTTACTAATCAGTATAATATACTGTATAGAATAATGTAAACCCTATAAAAGTGGTGAATATAGCCCACCCGATTAACCCACAAATCAATTATATATAGACCGAATCATATTCACCACATTCACCATACATTGCGTTATATCTATAGATACAATGATTCAGATTCAATGCATAACAGCACATATGCATAATTTTCTTAACCTGATATCCATCCACAAAATTTCTCGGCTCGCTTACTAATCAGTATAATATACTGTATAGAATAATGTAAACCCTATAAAAGTGGTGAATATGGCCCATCCGATTAACCCCTAAATCAATTCTACATAGATCGAATCATATTCACCACATTCACCATACATTGCGTTATATCTATAGATACAATGATTCAGGTTCAATGCATAGCTGCACATATGCATAATTTTCTTAACCCGATATCCATCCACAAAATTTCTCGGCTCGCTTACCAATCAGTATAATATACTGTATAGAATAATGTAAACCCTATAAAAGTGGTGAATATGGCCCATCCGATTAACCCCTAAATCAATTCTACATAGACCGAATCATATTCACAACATTCACCATACATTGCGTTATATCTATAGATACAATGATTCAGATTTAATGCATAGCTGCACATATGCATAATTTTTTTTTAACCCGATATCCATCCACGAAATTTCTCGTCTCGCTTACTAATCGGTATCACTATACGTTATAAAATAATGTATACCGTATGAAACAGGTCTACTAAGATCGTAATCTGAAGAGCTTGAAGACCGTGGGGATAGTCGATGTCGTCAAGTGCGGGTGAACGGTGAGGCGGCGAGGGGGGGAGGGGGGAGGAGTAAGGGGGGGGGGGGGGGGGTGTATGCAAGAATAGGGCAAATGAAGCCTCTAGGGGCTTTCTAATTTTCCAACACCCCGTCACCTCCGGATCGCGGGCCAGACGCCCTTGTCGCGCTTTGCCGAGCCTCCAACAAGTTCCTACCACCCCAATAACACACGTGCCAGTGGTGCGAACGCCTGGACGAGAGCGAGAAACAAAGGGGATGTGCGCGCCCCAGAATCCGTTGAACGAGGACGAAGAGATATTCACATGGGCGGTCGTGCGGTAATGCAAAGTCACTACGGGCCAATGAACTAGTCCGTTGCACCAAGTGTTGGGGGGCAAGTGTTGGGCGTGGCTACGCTATCGGCTGAATTCATCGGCGTGGGGAGAAGGGGGGAGGGGGGAGAGGGGAGGGGGGAGGGGGGGGGAAGAGTTAGCGAGGCTCGTAGTAAATGTGTACATGTGCGCGCTGTAGAGCGAACGGCGAGGTGGCCGCCAAGTGTGCCCCGGGGTGTAATATCATACCGTTAGGTGGATAAATAGTGGCGCGAAGGGGGCATGGACGACCGAGCGCTGGCCCGGTGAGGAGGTTTTGGAGGGGAGGGGGGGGGGGGGACAGAGAAACGGCCAGGCAGTGGAGAGCGCCTCGGTTGGCTTTCCGGCCTCTCGACGTCATGCATCTTTAGTGGTAAACATATTTTTGTTTTTTTTTTTGTTTTTCTTTGTCTTTAAAACATAATAATTTCGGAGTTTCAGATAGAAAAACGTGAGGTGGAGCGTCTATCGTACCAATTGATAACGCCACCGTTCCGTCACTGTGCGGTCTCTTGTCTACTTTGGGATGCTCAAGGCGATGTTGTGCCATCACCGGCAAACCGCATTTAGTTCTGCCGTTACAGGGAGATTCGAAACGTTATGAAAGCGTGATAAGGTATTGCGTGCAATGTGTTTTGCTTTGCGTCAAATCGGGTCTCGAACGATTATTTGGACGACTCAGGGCGATGTATTTTTTTTGTTTTTTTCAGCGCTGACCAAAGACAGCCGATAGGACTTTGAGGTAGAAAGTCAAGCCGGGCGTTGGTAAATGCGATGTTAATCATTGTTGCTTTGTCACAGCGAAGCTTTTTCTTCTACGAGAACAGTGACGGAGTGCTTGAAACAAGTGAAAGTGTCGATAAACCCGATAAATAGCTTTGCTTAGAATATTGGAAAAAGATTATTATAGAAAGGATAACTGTTGTGTGTCACAATTGTAGCGTCATTAGCCTCGGTTGCTAGGCTCGACGCTGTCTCGACGGATGGTCAGGTATTCATTGAGGAAATTTCATTGCAGTTTTCGACACCGACAGTGGCGCATTACTTCACGATGACACAAGGGATGAAACATCGCCGCGAGACTGTTTCGCCGAAGTCGATGCCTCCAGATGGCGACACTCGCCATTGGTGACTGCCCCGAAACGGACAGTACGGCAGAAAACATACTGATTGAAGGGTGGTAAGTGAAAAAATCGTTTGCGAAATGCGTAGGAATTGTTATTTCCGACGGAAGGCAACAGATGGAGGTCGGTGTATTTACCAATTGTTGGTAACCAAAGTCTATCTATCTATCTACGGAGTTTCGTGCGACGCTCAATTACATGTTATTATTTTGCCGGCGCCGAATGAAAAAGAGTTTTACGTTTGCCGCATTGATACCTTCGGATGGTCGTTGGACTTTGATTTAGAAATGGCAAAAAAAAAAATCCACCGAACGGTAACTAAACAGTTGACCGTGCCCTTCACGATTCGTTCCCCTATCGGCGATCGCACAAAGTGCTTGAAGCTCTAAGCTATTCACAGGACGCTTCAACCGAATTGAAGACGAGACAAAAAGTTTTTTCTCCGCTAATCTGTGCCATAAGTAAAGAAACATATTTTTGTCAAAATTTATATTTAAAATCCGTATTCGCGTTACTTCGTTAGCATAGAGGACATGGCTATTACGCAGGATATAATGAACACCGAAATCAGTTTGAAAATAAATGAATTCTAAGCACAAGTGATAAATAATTTTTTTTCACGTGCCGCGGCAGAGTCGAGGGAGAGAGATTGGGACAGCGCGTGGGTCGGCGAGGTCCGTTCGCCTTCACGGAAACAAACCGTAAGCCGTATTCACGGTATGCGTTATTCAGAGAGAAGAGACAGGTACACGATATACCTGCTCTCGGGCCCGCTGGTTCGTCTGAACCGGTGTCTCTTAAAATACTTAAATGTCCGCTGTAGAGTGAATACAAGTGGGATCGTTCCGGACGGCAGCGATGGCAGCGGCGATCAGCTGCGCGAAGCCACGCGAAGCCACGCGAAGCTGGCGATACAAGAACCTTTCGTCTACCCATGGCCGTCCGCAGTGGGTTAACGAAAGTCCCAGTACAAAGCTCGTCCAAAGCAAATAAAACACCCGTACCAGGCAAAGTAAAAAATTTTGCGCGACGTCAGCCCGTAGAATCAAGAATGCCAGTGATTACGAGACAACGAATATATAGCACTTGTTATAATAGATTGTAGCGCGGTGGTAAAACGACGATACGTATGTCGTGTTATACATACCGATGATCAGCTATACTACATAGAGAAGTTGGCCGCTAATCGAGTAAAGTTGACGGCGCTTGTAGCGAGCGTCGCGTACATATATATATATATACGTTAAAATTTGTATGTTGTATTATTCCACATCGAGCGACGCAACGTATGCCTATGGTTTCACCGATACGGTCTCGGAATGAGCCAAGCCTCGCGGAGCCGATTAGCAGTACAGTAAGACTCGTCAGAGGCCAGGCCGGATCACCCCCGGACACTGCGGGTGCAGGCAGATTCCTTCGAGAGGAAGAAGAAGCGCAGTTAAGAAGCCTCGTGTTGCGACAGCCCCGTACCTATGTGGAGTTTTTTTTTTCTTTTTTTTTACGAGCAAAGGCCGAGCGGGTGTCTCGCACCTAACCGAAACAATTGCTGATCGTGTACGCGCCAAGCACCACTGAGCGCATGCTGTTGCAACGATTTTTGTAGGCTCTCGTCGTGACCCGAAGAGAGAATAGAATTGTTATTCAGTGATGGACGGGATAGCTGCGAGTCGCAACGTTGGAACACTTGTTTTCGGACGGTGTTTAAGAACGTGACGAAGAAAAGGCAAAAGCTACGTACACGACATTACGATGGCAAATAGAGGGCATTAAATGTGCGATGTACAGCTGTTAGCTCGTCGGTTCGGTACAGTTGGCCACCTCCACGATATCCTAACGCTATAGCTATACGACGATACGCTACACAAAGATACGAACAACCACTACGGTATGCCGCCACTCAAGAGGCAGCCATAACGCATATAGGGCCGTACACGCGTAACCGAGGACCTACGAAGGTTCGCGGTGGCATACGAATAATCGCGATAACGGGGTTAATTTACGGAATTTATTTTGAACTGATTTTTACAACTTCAGACGGGAGAGAACGTTACGTTATTTTCTTAGTGGAATACATACGTGAATTAATGACGATGAACGCTCGTATATTGACAGTAAAAACTCGACTGCGCGCTGGGAAAAGAATGCCGGAAACAAACAGACGTGCCACATGGCAAGAATAAATATGCCTGAATAACATAATACCGAGAATAAGTATACTCGTTTGAGGCATACATTTTCATTGCCGACTCTACACTAGCCCGAAACGCAAAGCAAGCACGTGTCCCAAGAACATTTCTTTCAAGTTCCGCCATTCTAGCAATAATACTCTATAAAGAAATCAGCGATGTTTCGCCAGTCTCGAAAGTTCTAAAAATATTAAAAAGCATTCGAAACCGAGGGGAGAATAAAAAAAAAAGAAAGGCGCACATTGCGAATGCTATACCGGGGCTCCGTCGAGTCGCGACTACATCCCTGCAGGGTAAACGACGGTCGCTGACAAAGACGGGAGACGGTGAGGCCCGAATAGAATGGTCGTCTCTCGGGCTGGATGCTCAAGGGTATATAGGAAGCTTACGCCGTCTACCTACTCCACACATACGGCCCCATAGCCATAGATGCCGATATGCTAGGCCGAAAACGGCAATGGAACGGGGCGTCGAAGGGATCAAAAGGAATACATAAAAAGGTCTAAGGGCTGGTGCAGCGGTAGCGGCTGCAGCGACAGCAGCGAAAGCCGTCCAGTGGGATCACATACGGTGGGTAAGGTATATATATATATATATATATACGCTTATAGCTAGCCAGCGGCCACTGCGCGCAGCGTGAGCAACGGTGGAGATATTACGCGCGTCTAGTAGAAGGGGAAGAAAATTGTGACGAAACGGGGGATGGGTAGAAATGTAGAAGCCGCAGCAGAAGCAGACAGCCGCTAGGAGCGCAGCAGCCGGGATCCAGCCGCAAGTTGGCAAGGCGTAGCCAGCAATGGCCAGCAACCGCTAGACATCGAGCCAGTCGCAGCTCGACATTCGCCGCGAGACTGTCGAGCTAAAAACCGACGATCGATACTACCGAATGTAGTATTATAAAGAATAGCCGAGGCACACCTTGTTAGCTCGCTAGTTTTTTTTTTCACAATCTTCCTACATTATATATCGGTATCTCGTTGCCAGAGAGCGCTTGTCGTATACAAACGGGTGCCTCGTACGTGTCGTCTCTGTAACTGGAAGTGGACTTGTGTACCATGTGAAATGATGCTAATGACTCGGACTGACGAATGACCAATGGGCTTAGAGACTCGAATCGCTGTTTCAAGGAGGAGAGCCCCGGTGCGGTAAAGATGGTCGAGTGAATCACAAGCGTGCGGGGCCAAACTCGACACGGTGGTGCCTTCTAACAACGACGAAACTCGAGCCTGCGCTCACGTGTGTGCCTGTGCGTCGGTTTTAACTGCAGTTGAGTTTGTTGCCGAATTGATCAGGCGTAACCGGCGATCAATCCCGAGACAGAGAATAAAAGGTGCGAGAGCGTAGACGAGATACGAGATTGCATTGTATAGTCGTCCGTGTTTGTAGTGTGTAGAGAGACTATGGTTTGGAATGTATAAACAGCCGTGGCTCTCGATGTACGAATTTTATTGCGTGCCCGTGTCGCCAGCGGCGAATGAACTTTTCTCGATTCCCTAAGTATCCCGAGAGAACACAAGAAATTCTAAATAAAAAAAAAAAAAAAAAAATTCTAAAAAACATGCGCTAGAGCTATACAATTTTTTTTGTACAACTGCGCTCGCCTGTGACGAGACATATTAGCAAGGGAAACGGT
This sequence comes from Amblyjoppa proteus, assembly GCA_963922035.1. Taxonomy (NCBI): domain Eukaryota; kingdom Metazoa; phylum Arthropoda; class Insecta; order Hymenoptera; family Ichneumonidae; genus Amblyjoppa; species Amblyjoppa proteus. The sequence continues at coordinate 9,334,159 of OY998233.1, forward strand.
GGTTTCGTGTACGTTTGCGTGGCTCCGCGGTAGCTATTGTGAAAAGTGGTTGTCGTCGTCGTCGTCGTCGTTGTCGTCGCCGTCGTCGTCGTCGTCGTCGTTGCTGGCCCGAGAGCCCTTGTGGATCTCTTATTCCCGTTCCTTCGGTCATAGTCGGCGTGTGCGCGTGTCGAGGGGAGCTGTTCGGCTGTGCTTACTTTGCGTTTCTCTATATGTGCGGATTGCTCGGTGGCCCTTTCGCCCGGAAGAAAAAAGAAGGAACGAGGATCGAACGCCGAAACGAACCGCGGAGGGGAATGAGGAACAACGAGGATCGGTGAAAGAGAGCCTCCATTCATCCTACGCCAAAGCTTAATTCTCTTTTACTAATTCACACACACACCACACCACACCACACACATACACTTATACACACTCTCACACATAAAGTGAACGACACTCCCATTCCTCACTCGGCATTTGTATACCGAATTGTCCAGTGAGGCGATTCCTTGGCGTTGGATATATATAATTTTGGTCCGACCCTTGGTAAAAAAAAAAAAAAAAAAAGAAAAAAGAAACCTCCCGGCATAGCGTTAAACCTCGCTCTCCTCCACCTCCATTGATACACAAAAAGCAAAATTCATCCGGTCGACACCTCCGGCTACATCGAGCCTAAAAATTTACACATACCGGCTGGGACGGACGACGACGACGACGACGACGACGAGCGACGTGTTTCACTATCGTTAATTGTTTTTATTAAATTCTCTTCGTGTGTGCGTGGCCAGCCATCGTCCAGCTGAAACAGCACCGCTCGTCGTCCGCGACGTGATAATCGACGTTCGGACAAACGGGAGGACTCTAGCGAGGGAGAGAGAGAGAGAGAGAGGCAGAACAACGGGGGAACTCGAACAAAGTATAACAAGTTTGCGGAATATCAAAGGAGCTCTACTCGCGGAGTGACACACAAAAGGACTGGGTCTCGGACGGCGATTCGAGCCTGTGAAAGAAAAAAAAGAAAGAAAAAAAACGAGGGCGCCATCGTGACGAGTCTCGGCAATTAATTGATGGGCTTCCGTTTAACGTTCTTCCTAAAGGGAGATATAAATTTTTACTCGATTTTACTGGAGATCAACGACGATAATAAAATTGGAGATTCGCGATAGATCGGGCAGAAGCTGTGGCGTTGGGCTCGGTGAAATTTCTTTGACGCGTTAACGAACAATTGTATGGAAACCGAGACGAACAGCTGAGACGGGACTTGTTGAGAAAGAGGATCGTGGCTCGCTTGTGGGCTGCAGGCGGCGGCGCCGACGGCGACGCCGACGGTCTTCGACGGCGCCGTCCCGGCTGCTGCTGCTGCTGCTGCTGCCGCTGTGACCACCGCAAACGCTCCGCTCTCTCTCTGCTATCGGGATGAAAGGAGCGTAGCGTTGTCGCTCGACGTTTCTTAGCGGAACGGAGTGTAGCCCCCCCCCCCCCCTTATTCATCTCCCCGTACGTATTATACTTTTCCTCGTCATCGCCATTGTCCCTAACCCACCCACGTGTTGTTCGGTGTCCGGAAGACTTGTGGATCGACCCACCGTAACACACCCTCACAACCATTTTCCATCTTCGTTTCCTTCCGTCACCCCCTCCCCTCTCGGATCCTGGATAACGTTTTGTTGACCCTTCTTCGAGCCGATATCCAAGAGAAAAGGATCTCAACATGGCCGCAAGCGTTTTCTATGAGAAGGAAATTGTTCCAGCACCGAGTAACCAACAGCAACACCATCTTCCTCGTACACGTCATCAGGTGTTACTGCAGCAGCAGCAGCAACAACAGCAACAACAGCAGCAGCAACAACAACAACAGCAACAGCAGCAACAACAACAACAACAACAACAACAACAGCAGCAGCAACAACGGCAACAACAACAGCAGCAGCAACAACAACAACAACATCCGCAGCAACAACAACATCCGCAGCAACAACAACAACAACAACATCAGCAGCAAAGGCAACAGCAGCAGCAGCTCCACCATCATCATCACCTCAGAGGTCAGAGATCATTAAATGGATCAGCAAACATCGTTGACGCTTCAACGAACTCTGTTGGAACTGAAAAAACAGGTCCAGTTGGCTCACTCGTTTCAGGTGTTGTTCAGACGATACTGGGATCGCCATCGAGTGCGAGCAGCACCGCTCAGCTACCGACGAGCTCAATTGGACCGATCGCCGCGGCAGCACCGTACAAGGATTACAAAGAGATCGTTGCGAGCTTTAAGGATTACGCCCAGCCTCTTCACGTCGATTGCAGCGTCGAATACGAATTGCCGAGTCAGGCGAAACCACCACCGGGAGGTGGAGAACCCCTTCTCATGATACATCCGTGCTACTATAGACGTGCGGAGCGCGAGAGGCGCAGTCCTTTCGTCAATAATTTGCCGGTAGTAGGGACGTCGGGTTCCAGCAATGGCTCCGGCTCGAGCATAGCGTCCTCCGGTGTTGTCGTTAACACATTTGGAGGTCGCGGTGCGTCGACGTTGAACGGCGCTGCGACCGCTGTCTCGGCCACGGCTTCGTCAAATTCCTCGATATCGACGATTCGAACGGTCAAAAGCACCAGGTCGAGAATCAACGGGCCGGCTGTCGCCCTCGCGACGAATCCCATAGCTCCGTCGAGCCTCAAATCAACATGCTCGGCGATCGTCAATTGCGCGTCAATCGCGGCCGTTGCACCACCATTGGCCGCCCTACCACCAGCTCCGGCGGCCGTTTCCGTATGCACCATCGGCTCCGCTGCGTTGTCATCGGTGACATCGTCGACGGGAAAATCGACGAATTCGATCGGCGGCGTCGCCAACATCGACGTACGAACTGCAACCTGCTGCAGCACCAGCAGCAACATCATCAGCGGCACGACGACCGATATAATATCAACCGGCGCTGCTACCATCGCTGCAGCGGTCACCACAACACTTATCGCGCCTTCCACGACGCCACACTCTTCCACCGCGGCTCCTCACATCGGTCAATCGACCACTGCTAAACAGCCCAATTCCTCGAGCCTCACCGCGTCGACGAATTCACTAATAACCGCTGATGAGAAAGCGGTCATATCAGGTATTTATCAGCATTACTTTCGGGCAATGCAGCGGGCCCATCACCATCACCATCATCACCATCATCATCACCACCATCACAATCCCGAGCAGCAACAGAAAAATCAACAGCATCAGCGAACCGATTCTCAGCGACGACAAAATCTTCGATTGCAAAGCGCCAGTGAATTAAGTGCACCGAGAAAGATGAGCATTGCGACGACGCCAATACGTCCGGCGCACAGTTATCAACAAATGTACGATGCGTCCGCATCGAGAAACTCATCGTCCATTCAAGTATCGACAGCCTCGTCGTCGACCAGATTGACAATGCATCATCATTCCACGGGAGGATTGATCTCCCACCATCCGTACCGTCGGCCAAACACAGCTACATCGTTGCGCTCAAACTCCCATATCGCCCAACAGGCTCCAGGCGTCGTTTCGGCCTCCGCGGACATTCCATCTAGTTCTCAAGTTTCAAGTATTTATGCTACAGCCATGCACAGGCATCACGCCGCGTCACTCCAAGCGTTGCAGGCTGCCGCTGGTTTTTACGAGGCTGCACCGACCTACCACGCCCTCCTGCCCCAGAGCTAGGGTCCAAATGATTCTGCTTTATCGTCAGTCTTGTCTGTACACGCGAATAACAATGTGTTTTCCCTGTGAGAGACCCGCCGATCCTCTTTTATCGATTCACCACTCTCAGTTCTTAGCTCATCAAGGAATTGATCACCTTTCAGTGATTTATTTATATCTCTTTTCCTATATATATATATATATATATATATATATATATATATATATATATATATATATATATATATATTTCTTTTTTTTACGCGTTTCGCGTATTTTTCATAATACAAATCGGATCGTTCTATCCACTGAGTTGAAGGAGCATTTTACCGTGCGTTCCTAAAATATAGGTCAATTTATTAACTTGAATTATTTTGTAAACTCTGTTGAATCGAATTCACACATTAAAGTCAGGATGCTCGACCGGCTTGTAGCGCCTGCCTATCCAATCCAATTATTTTCAATAACATTCAACATCAATCTTCCGACAACTATCCATCAATATCCGTTAAGCTTCATACTTAACGAAATTGTACATAATTATTAATGACACTTGTATTCTCGATTCCAACGGCCAAGCCAAGTTCCTACGCACGGAAATACTTGTAGTATTAGATACAGCAGCAATTTGAGGTTCGTGCCAGCTAGTACATTCCATCGATTTGTTCACGACTGAATTAATAATGTGTGTTTTTTATGATTGGCGCAGCGTTCAATCACGTTTTGGTACAAACTTCCCTGCCAAAAAAAAAAATCTCCCGGTCTGAAACGATGGAACATGTAGGATTTCGGAACCACAAACACGGTAATTTTTTTTTTTTTTTCTTTTTTTTCCTCGAAATCTTTTGTCTTCGATCTTTCCGATCGGGCATTTTTTTTTTTTTTTTTTCGTCCAGGGTTGAATTGTTACTGGCAGACTACGAACTCTCGATTACGACTGTACATTAGCATAGAGCCAAGAGACGATGATATCACGATCCTACCTTTCTACCTCGGCCTTAAAAAAGTAACTCTTAAACTGCCTCATATAATTATGTTAAAAAAAAAAGAAAACAAAAAAAAAACCAAAATACATTCCTACATATGATGAATTAGCTTGTATACAATAATATAAGACAATTTGCTTACTCTAGCTGACTGAACGACTTACACGCTAAGAATTTGCGTACACATCGAGATCTATAAACTAAATGCATAGTAGAAGCTGGACTGTATATTATACATTAGTGAAAATATTATTTATGACCATAGGCGCGGTATTAGAGACGATTCGTTTACGACAAATTTTAGCTTCACTGTACTGGATACCCATATGTAATTCGACGCTGTGGATTACATATGTGTATCGCACGTATGTAGTCAATAGATGAATAATTGTACTCGATATACCGTACGCTATTTTAATATTCTCGACGGTTATTCCAACCAGAGTCTTAACTACAACCATGCATACTTACTATACTAATCACGCAGCTATTCTAATACTCATTATGCTACCACTACTACTACACTACTACAAAAAAAAAACAAAAACAAAAAAAAAAAAACTACTACTAATACTACTACTACTATCACTACTGATACGATGGAAATTGCAAGATCTATACTGGCAAACGAGTCTACACATCTATCGTCTTCCGCTGGTTGTGCCACGCTCTGAGTCTCAGTCAAAATACATTTGCTGACGCGTGACAATGACCACTTTTAATCGGCATAATTCGAAGCCCCCACCCCCTGGTTGGATCACGCGTACTACAGTATGGGTTAGAAGCAGCATCTACCAATACCAATATACACACTGATGTACATAGTAGACGAGACGTACAAGATTCTTCGTTAATAAAATAGACTCTGCGAAAACCGAAATTAAATTTTTAACAGGAACGTTCGTCGAGCATCCATACGCTCGTTCATCAAGAGTTCCCGATTTCGTGGTGAAATATCGAAGATACAATCGGAAAAATGATTGAGAACAAAAATTTTTAACTACTCGACTCTGTCTCGAATAATATTTGGGAATTTTTTTTTTTTTTTTTTTTCCTTTAAGTGAACCATTTTTTTTACACGATTTAAACAAAAAAAAATCGTCGTCAAACGGGCTCGTATAGCACGAGTTTTACGAGCCAGCGGTAGAGAAGAGCGAGGAGGCGTGGGGGGGGGGGGGGGAGGGACTAACGACGAATGCGTCCTGCCCGTGTCGAGAGACATCGATCGAATTTTCCGCAACGTATTGGATTCTCGCTGAGATAGAGTAGCATAAACGTAGGAGGCGTTGAGAACGAAATACAGAGGTAGAGTTACAGGCTTGCGGTATCTCACGCGTATCTATCGACAGTGTAATGTACAACGCGCATACACAGGCGCCCTGTGTATGCGCGGAGACGGTGAGACGAGACGAGCAGACTGAAAATTTTCCCTCGCCCGTCTTCTCGAAATCGGCAGAGAGTATCCGTGGGATACAACACACAAAAAAAAAAAAAAAAAAACTGACTAAAACTGGCTGATACGAGTATAGGAAATTCACATGTCTGTTGTAATGTATATAAACCGGCAGCCTTGTTGGAATAGACCTAAAAAAAAAAATATATATATATATAATTGACATTGAGAAAAAAAAAAAAATCTTCAAGCTCGAAGTGTGTCATAAATATAAGCCTACTTTGATAATAAATAATGTTACTGGTTGATGAAAACATTTAGGATTAAAAATCATCTTGGCAAAAATATCTTGTTGAGCAAAGATGTACCTAGCCACCGAGAGCCTCACTCTATCGCCACCTACCTTACGACCCATGCTAAATAAACATGGAGGAAGGGGATACCACCTACTACTACCTGCGCATTTAATATTAATGTACAAGTCTCTAGTGTGATACATTTCTACGCTTATTCTCCGACTATATAGTTTTTAAGTAGAATGATAAAATGTCAAGTCATGCCGTGGTTTAGCTACGGGTTTTCAGTCCTTTAGCATAATATCGATAAGGCTGAACGAGACGGTGTGTGTGTGTGCGTGTGTGTGTGTGTGTGTGTGAGAGAGAGAGCGAGTGACGATCGCTTCGTCAACTATCCGTTGTTATTCGTAGACGCCAATAATTTTATTGTCACGGATTCACGAGAAAAATTCGCTTGCTGACTTAACCACCTGCGTGTGGTTGTATGCGTGTGCAACGGATGCATGTGTGCTGTGTGCATGCGTGCGTGCGTGGGAAGACACGGAGTATCTTCCCGTCGATGATGACGATGACGATGACGATGACGATGACGATGACGATGACGATGACGATGACGATGACGATGACGATGACGACGATGATGATGATGATGATGATGATGATGATGATGACGATGATGATGATGATGATGATGATGATGATGATGATGATGATGATGACGATGACGATGACGATGATGATGATGATGATGATGATGATGATATCGCTGACACGCAAGTTTCTCACGTGTATATAAACCGTGTATATAAACATCAAACATTCACTGACTGTACAATATCACCAAAATATATTTATATTTCATGTTATCGAGGATCCGTTGAAACCTTACATCTAAAATATAACCTTCAGCTCAAAGCTGTTACACGAAAATTGCGTACCTTTTAGTTGTAACAGTTAATGTGCAGATCGTCGTTGGACATTGTTCTGAAAAGTTTCAAATAAATAAGATAAAACAAGGACCGAACAGCTGACGTCTGCCGGCGACGTGCGAACGAAGCAGGGTGAACTCGGTAAGTGGTTATCATATATTTCTAGAAAACAGATCGGTAACGAGTATTTTCGTATTACGTTTATTAGAATTTCATAGATAATTGCGTTCACATTATCGTTCGTCTGTCTAGTGTTGACTACTTTTTTTTTTTTATGCGTCATGCAACACAAGGCATTATTTAATACAAGTGTCTCGAGTGGTTTCCTTTGCCAGACGTCAGTGGCCGCTACTGTGTCAATGAGCGAGTTTTGCGCATGCGCCCGGAGTACCCTCTGGAAAGAACCAATCCGCGGTCGAGGCTGCGAGTGACGGTCGCACGATTGGCCAGACTTTATATTTCTCGTTCCTCCGTTAGATATTTATTTCCCATGAGGATACACCTTGACAGCACACGGCTGCTGTGTCTGCCCACTGGTGAGTCAGAAAGCGTAGAATCGTGTATTTTTGTGAATAGTTTCATTCGGCGTTTGCCCGACGGCGAGCGTCAGAAGTACTGGATAATTATTTGGATTAAATATCGGGTGAAAATACGTCACATTTGAAAGCACCTTTCGGGTACAACAATTACTCGTGAAGTTCGATTGTTAGCTGACTGTACGCGAGATGATTAATATCGTTTGAAAAGCATCCTCAGCTAAGGGTGAGCCTCGTCTAATTTATCAGTAAATCAACATGCGCGGCAGAATCGCTATATCGAGTTTTGTTTCATTTATCTCGGTGTGCAAAGATAACGAAGCTCCGGTCGGCTGAGTGTAACCTTACTTTCGCAGCCCGGAGCCATGTTTTTCGATCCACAGTGCCGTATATGCGGCTCTGTGAGTGCCTGTATTGTAGATTCATCGGAAACCCGCCGCTGACACTCTGTACACTTCATCAAATTCATACCGGACGCAACGGATAGATAGCCGATGTTGACGTTTCATATACAATATCCTCCCCCCCCCGAGTGTCTGTGCTTTCGGGGGCGTTTCAAATATTCTACCGATTGAGGTCGGTGCTTTATCTGTCGAGACTGAAACTTTCGCCGCGACGACGGTGAGAGCGGCGCGTCGTCGCGCGACGAACCGACGCAACAGCCCATGCCCGCTTATATTGATTTTGTATACCCGATAACCAGACGAGTAGGAGCGTTTCCGTGCAGTTTTCACGGGACTCGGCTCCTCGTTGTAGCTATCGAGCCACTGTAAGATATTTTTCTCAAATATTCATTCAGTCACTGGTGATTAAATATTCGTTTGTAGACTTTTTTCAAGTTTTCTACGTCCGTAGAAATTGTCTTAATAACTGTGAGTCCGAAATATTTTTTATTCTCTCGCTTCGAGGGTTTGTCGGTGACGGCTCAGACGATCGCTCGAAAGGTAGATGAGATCATTTTATCATTTTACTCCGCTGGTCATCGGAGACGTCATCGATCGATGTTATTTAACTCATAATAAAAAATCAACCACGAGCCATTTTGTACGCTGTTGTCTCCGCGTGTGCCATCGACCGAACATATGACACCGTCGTCTTGAATTATATATCATTAAAAGTCGGTTCGTAACAATTTTCGCGAGTCTTTGAAACTTTGCATCGACTTGCTAACTGTGTATAAATTCATCGCCACCGGGCCGTAAGTACATCCACGAGTAAGTCGACAGATCCGTGTACAGGGCCCGTTTAGACCTCGTTGTTGCTGGCGGAAAAAAAAAAGTACTACTTTTTGAACGTTATCGGTCAAAGTTATCGAGCACAATTGTGTCAAACGAGTTGGGTGGAGCGGATTACACGGACCAGGGTATAGAACACACGTGGACAAGTGCGCGCGGTTCGTGGCTATTGATTTTTCGGGATTGTTTCTCCCGAGGTCACGGCAACGGTGCAGTCGGGCTGGCCAGTCGTGGAGTTGATAGAGTATCGTGTGCCAGCCGATGCGGCGGTGACTGCTCGCTCGAATAGTCATACTTTGCACGGTACACAATTTATCGACCAATCGACATGCGCTAATTTCGAAACATCGCGAAAAATATATCCTTTTTTTTCATGCTGGTTCGATTGGCACGTTATTATTGTCGGTACTGCAGGAAACGACGATTTTTTTTTTTTTTTTTTTTTTTTGGACGGTTACATTATTAACGATTGACATTAATTGCAGGTGTGAAAAAAAACGAGGAATCAACAACGCCCACGTGGAATATCGGACGATCGTGCAAAACTGCAGACATAGACGAGATCCCAAGTTGAGCTTTTCCGTTGGACAGGCTCGAGGCAAATAGTCAGTGAGCCGTTCGTTCGTCACAGTCCGGTCGAAGGTACCAAAACAGAGGACAATGCCGGCACCGACATCCGACGCTGCGGCAACAGGGCCCGGGGAAGGCGGCCCGCCCCGAACGGAGTTGCAAGAGCTACAGCTCAAGGCCGGCCAAACAACAGATGAGGTGAGCGCTTATCCTCGGCTCTTCATCGGGTCGGTAATCATTGCGAATACACGACCGTGAGACGAGAATCTTGAGATATTGAACGATCGTTCTGTCAACGACAATTTACGAGAAACGTTGTTACTGCTCCCGAGCGTTACGGTATACCCGTAAAATACATCGACCATTTCTCATTTTTATTGTACACTGTAAAAAAAAAAAAAAAGAAAATTGTAAATGTTAACGTACCGGACTGGAAGTTTCTATACAAAAAGTATTACCGATGTTTCTAATAGACCGTACATGAATTTTTCATCACAATTGTAAATGAAATTTAATGTACGAGCGTTTGCATAAAAACTTCTAGTCCCATACATTAAATTTCATACCAATTTTTTTAAAGTATTGCATCTTTATCATAAATATTGTTATTATTATCATTATTTATGGAGAAAAAAGCTCAAGAACTATCGTCCCTTGAGAGCCGGTATCGTAAAGTTCAAAATATACAAGAGGCGATACAAGTGAAAATCCAAATTGAACAAATCGAATATCGTCCGAAATGATAACTAAGTCATTGAAACCGAATCGCCTCCGCGTCTCTCTTCCTCCATTAAAAACAATAATAATATGCATAATATTATATTAAATTAATAATAGCATTGTAGTATTATTCGAGGATTTTGGACGTTGCCATAATTTCTATTCATTATCTCGTTTCAGTCGCTGGACAGCACGCGGCGAATGCTGGCACTATGCGAGGAGGTAAGTCCATCCGGATCCCATTTACCGTCTCCTCACTTCTCATTCGTTATCTCGTGACTATCAGTTTTCTTTCACCTTGTGTGTCCTTTCATTCGTTCATAAGTCTGCCTGCAAAGGACGTTATCGACCTATCCAATCCAGTTTGAAGCAGTTATTTTTTTTTTAATTAAAATCCCCCCCTACGATATTATCGTCCGCAAAAATTATACTACCTGCGTATGTGGCATTGTTACAGCCCCGTGAGGACGATTAGGAATTTTGTTTCCTACAATTGTGTCTAGAGATCTAAGTTTCGTATTAACCCGACGCAAGACTGACGCCACGTATAGCCGATATAGACCATAGGAAAGCAAAAAAACAAAAAAGGATTGTGCATATTCTCTAAACGAGAATACATCGAATCTCCGCCTTTCGTGAATGTGGTGAGACGAGTTATTTCGCGTAACGTCGGACCCCCGAGACTGCCTTGATGGAGGTTAATTAGCACTTTACGATCTCCTAATAATGTTTTATCGACGGATATACCATTTCTTTTTATGCGCTATATACGTTAAAACACCAGTATATAATGTGTATATTATTTCGATGGCTGTCCCATCGATATGTGTGTTTATTTTAGTTCAATTATTCTACAGTTCTACATTCTAATACATTGTCTGTTGGAGACCGCGTATGCCTAGATGGGTCCATAGCACATCTATCTCTTTTTCTCTATCTCTCTCTCTATATATATATATATATATATATATATATATATATATATATATATATATATATATATATATATATATATCTCTGTCTATCTCTGACTATCTCACTCATGTTTGTTCGACTCTCTGTAGAATTGAGAAATGTTTGTATATCGGCAATTTTTTCAAATTAAAATCGTTACACACACGTGCTCTGTTGATATAATCTTGTAGTTTAAACGTGCAAAGCCATTAAAAAATTAGCAACAAGTAGCTGTGTCTGTGGAGTAAATGAGGGATGCACGAGATCGTGAGAATCCACACGAGAAGGCATGAGTCGTGGATATTTTTGTTGGTCCTCCGCGTGGGTGCCAAACCGATTCCAAAGTCTCTCGTCGAAGAGTTGACAAGAAAAAAAAAAAAAAGAAAATTACAGTACAGGACAGAGCCGAAAGTCGAAATGTAAGGTCCACGTCGCTGGCGTTTCACCATCGCTGTCTTTTGGTGTTAATGTGTTTCGTTGTTGTTGGTGCTCGTGCTACGGCTGTTGTTGTTGTTGTTGTTGGTGTTTGTTGCTGATTTTGTTGTTGCTGTAGCGGCTGTTGGTGTTATCGTCGTTGGCTCGTTAATGTTCCCGATTGTCCGGCCGCATCTCCGCCTCGGCTCGTCAACCGGAATCGCAGCGTTGACGGTCTCGATAAGTCACTGTGCATTGCACAATGAAACTCATGAAGTTTTCGTTGCGTATCGCACGACTAGAGACACGAATCTCTTTCCCTCGCCAAAAGTCTCTTCCAACTGTTGACCACTTACACGTTTCTCAATTCAAATGACAAACCTATGAATTAACACTTTACGCCCTAGCCGTGAGATTTTTTAAATGTTTTTGCACGTAAAAATTTTGCTGATCTCGTTCCTCTCAACGAAATGAACGTGACGAGGAGAATCATCGTAGGGTCAATGCTGAATGCACTATTTTCACATCCGTCTCCACTATATCTTGTATATCTAAAATATCCATCAATGGACGACGCTGATTTCTTAATTCTTGTGCTTATATTTTATAAAAATTTTTGCTCCAAGTAAATTGCTCGTCAATTTTTAAACGTGATAATTAAAAACTATGCGGACGGAAGTAGTATGACGGAGAATATATGACGAATAGGTATTCACTTGAGCATTCTAATCATCAAACCGCACCGATCTACCGTAAGGATATGCAGCTTTGATAACAGATTTACGTTGGCAGCATGCTGTGCCGATCCGTAATAAAAGATAAACAAAAGGGTTTACCGTTGATACAACGACACTATAGCTGTTGACGGAAAGCTGAGAATGCTGGACGCACGGTATGGGTAACCGGGAGGTGATATATATATTTTTTTTCTTCTTTTTTTTTTATCGAGATTCTGATTTATACCAAAATAAGTTACATTTATCGCCGATAACACAGAGACGCTTGGAAACGATTAACAAGACGCTTACTATGCTATATCTGGGATGCTTTCGTCAAAACTATGAACTTATTTTTTTTTTTTTTAAATACCCAATACTACCATATTATACTACCTATACCATACTAATCAAACTGAATACTACTTATACTATATACTGTATACTATATACCTGCCGACTCTTTAACACTCGTGGTGGTTGTGTGTGTTTTGCTGCCTCCGTCTGTCGCACATAGAGCAAGGAGGCTGGCATCCGCACTCTGGTCGCACTCGACGACCAGGGAGGTGAGTTTAATCCCTCTGTAATACTATACTAAAAACTAAACCGTCTTTTTTTTTGGTTTTTTTTTTCTCTCATACGCCCGTTGCACACTCACTCCTCCCACATGGCTCGTTGTCTTGTAATTATTCCATGACTCGGAGCGTTTGTAGATAAGAAAATGGTCTTATGCACAGATAAAATAGACATTGACAAAAAAAAAAAAAAAAGTTAATATTAACTGGCCGAGAAAAACATCGGGTACTCTGCTGCTAGGCGAAATATCGGTCGAAGCATAAATGGAGCGCTGTCTGCAGCCTACACGAGCGTCTTTTCTCGATAAAAAAAAAAACAAAAAAAAACATATGCGAATAAGCAATTGTATGACGCAAGTTGCGTACAAAAAAAACGGGGGCAAACTCGGGTAAAAAAAGTTTCGATGCAATGAACAAACACAAAATAATGTAAAGAAAAGCTTGCGGTACGCTGAACTTCCTCCATCAGTTGTTCCTGACGAATCAGGTTTGGATTGGTAGGTTGGTTGATGGGTTAACGAGAGACCGTAAGGAATAAGGTAATATTCTTCGACGATCATCCGTGTGGCCATTTGGTACGAATGTCAAGACTGAATTATTCGTTTAAGAAAAAAAAAAAAAAAAAAAAAAAAAAAATTATAACGAAGTCATTCGATTACCGTACTGCCAATACAATGATTAATGTACATTATCTGGCTTTGCAGCTGAGAGTAAATAATTCTGTGGTATATACTTTGAACGCTTGCTGGGCTGTGGTGTTGTACAATTTATACTTTATATGTACAAGAGAACAACCAAAAAAAAAAGAAACATTGGAATTTATTTAACTGATGATTCCAAACCGTATCGTCTTGTCGACACATTAGGAGTACAACTAGTTGTATACGTTATATGCATTATCGATTCGCCGGTATGATTATAATGTAGGCTGTAATTTTTTTTTTTTTTTGATTACCGACTGGTCGATGACTCGTCCTTAACGCGAGAGACACCGCGGTACTCGACACCTTTATTAATTAGGTTTATCCACCTTCGACCTCCGCCAATTGTTAATTATTTTTGCTCCACCTATTTTCACGCACGTCACCGTCACTCACATCGAGACAAAAATAAACCGCTACCACCACAACCACCACTGACCATCATTACCACGACATCACTACAAGAACTTAGACACTCCAGTTACACCGTTCATAGATTGTATTCAACTACTGTCCTCATCTATATTAAATCGAGTTACATAACGATTCGTCATTAAAAAAAAAAAAAAAAAAAAAAAAACCGAAAGGAAAGAAACATATATATACATATATATGATGACTTTGTCGACAAAATTTAACGCAATCCGTCGTCCAAGTTGGCATAAACACTCAACACTGTATCCAAAACTATATTAAATGTGTATAGCAATTTTAATTATTTTTATATATTTTTTTTTTATGTAATACACACTCGTAGATTCAGCCCAGATTCTTACAGCTGTGTCGCTTTCGATCCATGTACGGCAACAAACTTGGTTTAGCAGTAGATCTGTATGTCTGCATATCTGTCATAATACTACGCAACTCTATTTGCGGCCCATCTACGTAGTCCTCTAATTTCATCCTCATCCTTGTATCTCTCGGACTTGGACTTTTTCCGCGCACACACACAGTATTTTCTTTATCCTCGTTTACGACGTAATTAATTATCTTTTTTTTTGTTTCCTCCCACCTCGTGCTAATCCAACTTCTTCTTATTCTTCATCAATTGATTTCTTTGCTCATTTGTTTAATATGATTTTTCATTTGGAGTATATAAAGTCTCCTGCAGTAGTTGAATGTTTACGATTAATAATTGCAATTAAGTGGTAAAGGGGATCCAAATGTCTGTAAGAGCCACCCGAGGCTCGCGAGTCGAAGGTACTTCGTCGGTCGATAGTTTCGCTAGTACAATGACTATAGATGTAGACGACAAAACTTTATAGTTGTAATGGTCGAGATTATTTTTATTATTTTTTTTTTTACGGGGGCTGAACATTATACATCTGAATGTATAAGTAAGAAGCATTAACCGTGTCGGTCACCTCCAACTGGGTCGAGAACAGACGATGACCTTGAAAATTTTTTTTTTTCTCAATCCCCAACCCAAATTGAAATTCATTCGAGTGGCCCGAGTAAGTCTCGAGCTCGATGTCCGATCCTCCGGATTCGCGCTATCCCACACCTTGGGCAAATAACATTGTTCGTCGAATCGATTTTTTATGTTGGTGCATTATTACGGTAGTTTGATTATGTTGCAACCGTGAGTCTTGCCTGAAGAGTGCATAGCGTAGACAACACAATAGTTTGGTTCCCTTTTATTTTCATCTTATTTTCTTTGATATTTGTTTATTTAATTTTTCTTCCACATTTCGGAGGTAAAAAATAAAGCAACAAGATAGATTTGCATTGAGCTCGATGTAGAGCCCAAAGTTGAGTCACGTATAAAGTATACCAATATCAGAGTCCAGTGTGTACCCCGTATGCCTAAAAGAGATGCTTCTCGGCAAGACACACGGTGTGCCTTTTTTTTCTTAATTACTTTCGCAGTTTGACGCGTCTCACTGAATCATCTTTCGTTTCGATTTCGACAATTGCGTCGTTTCGCCGTAGAGTGAGGAGATTGGAGCGAATACTCTAATGATGTTAGACCACCAAGGCGGTAAGCTTCCTTTTCAGTATTTTTTCTTTTTCTTTTTTCCTTCGTTCATTTTTTTTTTTTTTCATTTTTTTTTCGTTAATCGACTAACTTCATGCTGTGACAGTGTCGCAAAAAAAAAAAAAAAAAAAAAAAAAAAAAAGAAAAAAACGACGAATTTCACATCGAATTTAATCGTACGATAAAGGATAATGTAACAATGTGCATGCTGCGATCTCACCAGCACCATTAATCCTCTTATTCGGCGGCATGCTGATCTGCGCTGTCGACACTTTTAATCGCTACTTATTCATTGCCGCTGTTAACAATATTATTTAATCTATATCGATTGTGTGGTATACCGGTGCGTTTGTTGCTTTCTCCCGACTCTAACGAATTTTTATTATTTTCTTTCGTTTCCGTCCCAAAAAAAAAGAAAAAAAAAAAGACAGCGTCCTGTATAATACCGTGCGCGATACAGCGAGATCCGACTGAGATTGTAGCCAAGTTTCTTCGGTGAATATGGTTTGCTCCCTCGTGATCCAAAAAAAAAAACTCTCCCTCTCCCCGAAATACCTATAGTAGTACTTATTCTTATAAAAAAAAATAATAATAATTCCATTCGAAGAAAAAAAAAAAGAGACGACTGTAAGGACTATTTATGCGCCGGTACTTGTGTTGTGTTTATCACTTGACGCAGCCCCTCGTTTTGGCTCTCTCGCTCATCTACGTCTTGCGTCCTCTTGCTTTGACCTTTCGACGTCTCGATCGTCTCGTTCTCTTCGATTCTCCGAAGCCCTCGGCCTAAGCAGATGTCCCCCCCCCCCCCCCCCTCCGCGCAACTTTGTCCGAAGCTGTGCCTTCATTCGGCGTCGAATGAATGCCCTGACGAATTAACGGAAATTTAAAATGGAAAGAAAGCGTCGTCGCTGAGGCGACGGAGGCGCACGCGATAAACGAGGGAGCCTCGACGGTGGCGGGCGGTGACCTTTAATGTTGACGTCTCTTACCGGTCGGTTACCTGTTTAGAGCCATGAGGTCGGGATGAAAACCCTCGTAATGCTGGACGAGCAAGGCGGTAAGCCATCTCTACCTAGACTAACTTAAATACCTTAAAATAAACTAAACAGAAATGAAAAAAAAAGAATGAAAAAAAAAAAAAAAAAAACTTGTAAAGCCGAATTAGCCATTCAGCCGACACACCCAGCATCTATAGTTCGGCATCAACTCGCGATTCAAGTGAGACTCCATACAAAACTTTTACCTACTACTACCTACTACTATAAAAAAAAAAAAAAAAAAATACTATAATACTATAAAACAGCACAACCAACAGACCGGCAGATAATGCGAACCAACAAAAACCGGAGGCGCAGGACTCTCTTGCTTTGCGAATACTTACAAACAGTCTCAACCGAATACCACCTCGGCTTACACTTTCTCCCTCTCAATCGGAACGACGATTAACGCTGCCATCTTCATTTTGGCAAATGAATTTCGTGAAGTCTCGCCGGCCCGTAACCACCCGGCCGAGTACCCGACTAACCATCAGTCAACAAGCAATCCAACCAGTCAACCAACCAACTAACAGACAAACCGAACAATTAATTATCGTTATCCATTAGTCAATCGCATTTATTGCTGTACATTTAAAACCGGTTTAAATGTATATATTCATATATATATATATATTTATTTATACACGCGTATATATAAACATATATATAAATTGTACGAGGATTATTCAGTGGCTGATACGTTGTTGTTTTAATAATGCTGTGCAACATGCGCCGCGTTTCCGTGCGCAGTACCAATAATGGACACAAGAAAAAAATAAATAAAATAAAATAAAAGAAAACCTGCACCGTAGATTGCACTCGGCACCGATATACCTCTCTATACTAATAATCCAAATAAACACCTGTCTTCGGCATTTGACTTTGATCGTACTAACCCGATATACAACAGTAAACACTTATACGTTTACTCGTTCAACGACATCGCGTCATTCTATATTCCATCGACATGATACTGCGATTAATTCATACATATTATCCGCACCCTTGCCCGAAGCGTCACGATCTTTTGCATGATTCGCTCGATCATGGAAAATACAACAACAACAACAAAATGTTTCGATCGACGTTGCTGGAAGGGTGCGGTGTCTCTGATACTACCAATAGCCATTAAATCGTATGCTTCAATATCCGCCTCTTATACAACTTGTCTTATTAGTGTTTATAGTAATCGCAGTCTTCGTCTAGCGATCTTCAACACTATTTTCCTCTACGAAGCAAAGATTTTTTCGTAAGCGAAAAAAATAAAATAAAATAACAAAACAAAACAAACATCTAAAAGAAAGATAATTGCTTCGCGAAGACTGCGAGCGCTAGACGCGAGATGTGTATCTATATTGAACTAGATCTTGTATACTGCACTGCTAAAACGAAAACGATAATAAAACGGTATAAGACACACGCAGCGATTTCACCTTCGCGTGAACTTTCGCTCAAGGTCTTTTCTTTCTTTGTTGTTTCTCTGTTTATTTCTCTCTTCTTATATATATGTACATATATATATATATATAGGATATACTCTAAAAAAAAAAAAAAAAAAAAAATTCACCCATACACGTTTGGTCGTTCCTTAATTGACTCTCGTCCGGAGTCCGAGAAATTATAACGATTCTTTCTGCCAACACACAGAACAATTGGACCGAATCGAGGAGGGTATGGATCAGATAAACGCCGACATGCGTGAGGCCGAGAAGAACCTCACGGGAATGGAAAAGTGCTGCGGTCTATGCGTTCTTCCCTGCAACAAGTATGTTCGTCGTTATTTAATAAACTCCCTGTTGTGCTAACCTGCATTGCGATCGTTGTCGACAGGGGAGCGAGTTTCAAAGAGGACGAGGGCACGTGGAAAGGCAACGACGATGGAAAGGTCGTCAACAATCAACCGCAACGGGTAATGGACGATCGGAACGGGCTCGGTCCGCAGGGAGGTTACATCGCAAAGATAACAGGTGACGCGCGCGAGGGAGAGATGGAGGAGAACATGGGCCAGGTTAACACCATGATTGGTAATTTGAGAAACATGGCGATCGACATGGGCAGCGAGCTCGAAAATCAGAACCGACAAGTCGACAGAATCAACCGCAAGGTAAGGACCGTCTTTCCGTTTGCGAGACGCCTTAGAA